>LR738713.1:770255021-770266223 GCA_902687465.1 Secale cereale
CCCCAAACCGGTCCGCAGATGTTTGGTGCATGACGTTGTTTGCGGATGTTTTGATGCACGGCTTTGGATATGCCCTAATACGTGACATATTCAAGGTACCAACCACGCTGAAAGAGATGATGTTCAATCTCAAGCTTTTAACTCTTAAAACATATTATGACATCCAGAAACATGTATCATTGTCTAATATAGGTATAGATATTCATCAGTACATCATCTTCATCACATCGATGCGATATTTTGCTCTGTTTGCTTGGTTTTGCCGGCAGTGCACCATTAACAAACAACATCTTCGATATGACCATCGCGAAAGGGCTGAACACCCGTCATCAGATGCCAGGTCTTTACCCTGCAGACTTGAGTCTACGCTTCTTTGAAACAAACCTTGCAGACTTGAGCTTATGCTTCCCTGCAAGACGAGTTGCAACCTTGTCGTTGTCCAATGCCATCCCTTTGAAAACAGAAAGAATGAAAACAACTCAGATATATACATCATCTGAACATCTTGCGAGAAACATTATTAGAAGGATTCTAACCGGAACAACCAAAGATGTGACCTGGTTGACCCAAAGTAACCCAACCACATACACATTCTAAAACCGTTGCCATCAGAAAAATATGTGTTAAAAGCATCACGTATCATCTGAAGTTACAAGGCATTTGCTCCCATATAGAAAATAGAGGACAATTTAGTTTTATCTTTTACCAAAGCAATCAAAATAGTGTGGTTCCTAGAATTTGCTTCAAAATAGCACACATGACTAGTAGCAACAGAAGGCTGCCTAATGAATCAAGAACTACGCATGTTCACAGATAATGGACAGCCCCATAAAGAGAAAAAGATCTAACAAGGAGAAATAGGATTCTAGGACAACTTGATGCATGGACCACTGTTTATACAGTGTAGCTAGTGCACCCACACAACCGGGGCGGTTAAAACTCAAACGCTTGAAGCCTTGAATAGTCCAACATAAGATTCATGGTAACAATATAGTAATTAATTAACATATTACTATATTTTGTTGAGGGATAATTAATTAACATATTACTATAATACAGCAAACAACTCTGATCAGTAGATTGGTGCGTGTCTAGAACTCGGCGCGAGAGAGTTCCTGAGAATCGTACACCCAACCAGGCAGCATATAAGTTGCATCATATATATAGGTAAGATAAACAACCACAATGACCATATCCAACAGAAAGCTAAGCAAATGCAACGATGTTACTAAAAGACATAATTTCAATATTAAGTGAGCTTCTTCTAGCTAGTTACCTGTTGGCCTTTGAAGGTGTTTGGAGAAGACAGTTGGAAGTAGGAGCACATTAAGAAACTCGTTTCTGTCATCCACACACTCAGCACAGCCCTCATCCACACACTTAGCACAGTAAAAATTTCGATTGATATATGGAGTACATGACCGCAGGTTTGCATTTTTCATGTCAAGCACGATCATCCACCCCTTGCCATCAAATTCCCTCTCCCTTAACAGGCAGCATAGAAGATCCGGGTCATGGAAGATTGGGAACTCGGGAAGACGCTCAGGTCCTTGTGGCAGCGGCTGCGGCCAATGCGATCCAGCACCGCCCAGTCGGGGAAGACGGTGGTCTCCTCCATCGCCCAATCGGTGAAGACGTCGGTCTCCTCCTCTTCCGCCATCGTCCAATCGGAGAGGACGCCCATCTCCTCCTCCTCATCCGAGCTTGGCACGGCTTCCATGGGCAGCATGGCGATCGGGATCGGGAATAAAGCAGCTGCTGCCTCTCTAAACCAAACCCTAGGTTTTTGCTTTGCTTGGGAACTGATGGACTGGAAAGACGAGGGAAGAAAGGTTATTTCTATATATATATATATATATAGACGTTGATTGATCGGTCAACTCACGAAGCAACACACGTACGCACGCAAAACCGGCGTACTGCCGCAGGCTCGTATCGAGCCTGTTTTGATTTCGTATTGCTTCCAAACCAGAGTGGTACAAGTTACAGGTTGCACACATATATGTAGTACTCGGATACTAAAGCAATACTACTCGGATACTAAATCCTACACGGATACATGACAAACCTATACACACGTACAGGAGGACAATTATAACGTGTTTAATACCAACACTACAAGGCGGCTGCTAGGCGTAAGCCGGCTGATCTTAGAAAAGATCAGCCGCCTGCGCAGCCGTCTGATTTGGGGTAGCTGGCCGTTAGATCGTAGGCTCCCAACAACGTGTCTTCCTCTTCTTCCTTCGTATTCTTCTCTCACAGTGCTCAGTTGTTGGAAGCAGCAGCCCCTCCTCAGCAGGAAATGAAGCGCTGCCGTTTGCTGGAATCTCGTCTGGTCACAGTAACCCCACCATTGGCCACAGACGATGTTCCGACGCAATACTGGCCGGCCGGCGATGCTCCAACGCAGCACCGGAGCCTCGAGAAATGCTTCATCGCAGCACCGGCGAACCCGAGGATGCTTCGTCGCAGCTCCGGCGCCTCGGCAATGTTTCATCGCAGAACCGGCGCTTAGGCAATGCTTCATCGCAGCACCGGCGAACCCGACGATGCTTCGTCGCAGCTCCGGCGCCTCGGATATGCTTCATTGCAGCACCGGCGAACCCGACGATGCTTCGTCACAGCTCCGGCGCCTCGACAATGCTTCATCGCAGCACCGACAAACCCGACAATGCTTTGTCGCTGCTCCGGCGCCTCGGCAATGCTTCATCGTAGCACCGGCAAACCCGACGATGCTTCGTCGCTGCTCCGGCTCCTCGGCAGCACGCGGCGACGACGGATGCAGCGACAGCACGCGGCGGCGATAGCGGCGGATGCTGCTATGCAGCACGCGGCGGTAACCACGGATCCAGCGACAGCGATGGCGGATGCAACGACATCACGCGGCAGCGATGGTGGATGCAGAAACAGCACGCGGCGGCAATGGCGCATGCTCCTATGCAGCACGCGGCGACGGCGGAAGCTTGCTACGATGCAGCGGCGGCGACGGCGCATGCTGCGATGCAGCGACGACGATGGATGCAACGGCAGCATGTGGTGCCGGTTATGGCGCGGTTCCAACGGCAGATGCTGCGCTGGAGCATCGTGTGCGGTAGTGCTGGTGGCTGCGGATGGGAAGCAGCCATCGCTGCCATGCACTTGGAGAAAGGCCAGAGTAGTTTGAGAAGACGAGCGGCTCACATGCTTGCGTCAAAGGAAGGTTGAGGCGGCTTCGGTGGGTCCATGGAAAGAGAAGCGTGTGTACCGCACGATGAGCTCAATCGGATGGCTTGGGACGCGGCTTACGCGAAGCAAAGATCAGTCGGTTTAAACAAAGAGTTTTCCACACTACAAATACTGCAATTGCTCGATACACTAGGATTTTGCGTCCTTGGTTGCTCTTGCTCGCATGTGCATGACAACCTTATAAGAATATATTTTTAAATGTGAATATTTTCTTGCTTATAAAAATATATTTTTTAAATGTGAACACTTTTTAGAATTTTATGAACAATTTTAAATTGCATGAAAAACTTTTTGAAAACTGACTACATTCTCTTATTTTTTTTAAACATAATTTTTTTTAATTATTTAAAATATGTGATTTTTAAAAAATATGAATAATTTTTAGATTCATATATGATTTTCTATATATTTTTATGAGAAACTTCCAATCTTGTCATCTTCAATCATAGCAGTACAATAAACAACAGAGATAATAAAAATTACAACCATGTCCGTGGACCACCTAGCGACGACTACAAGCATTGGAGTGAGCCGACGGCGTGCCGCCGTCATCGACCTTCCCTCACCGGAGCCGGGCCAACCTTGTTGTAATAAAAATAATCTAAGTGAAGCTTGAGAGCATATTTCTTCAAAATATCAGCACCACCGTGCTAAAAATGATACTATAAGTGAAGCACTAGAGCAATTCCAAGGCTATAAAAATAGTTAAGTGAAGCATAAAGAGCAATTCTAATCAATCATAGCATAATTTTAGCTCTCTCAAATAGGTTTGTCCAGTAAGGATGATTGTGACAAACTAAAAAGCAAAACAAGCAAAGACACATATAATACAAGACGCTCCAACCAAAACTCATGATATGTGACGAATAAAAATATAGCTCCAAGTAAAATTACCGATGGTCGTTAGAAAAAAGGGGATGCCCCAAGCTTAGTTGCTTGATACTTTTTGCATATTACCTTGGTGTTCAATGGGGCATCCCCAAACTTATAGGCTCTTTTCACTCCTTATACTTTCATCAAAACTTTAAAACTTCAATCAAACAAAACTTAACAAAACATGGTGAGATCCGTTAGTATAATAAAAATCATATTTACTATAAGTATTGCTGCAAACCCATTAAAATTTTGTTATTACATTATACCTACTGTGTTCTAACTTTACCATGGCTTATACCCCCCGATATGAACCATAGATTCATCAAAATAAGCACATAATTCAATAAAAACAGAATCTGTTAAAAACAGAACAGTCTGTAACTTTACCATGGCTTATACCCCCGATATGAACCATAGATTCATCAAAATAAGCACATAATTCAATGAAAATAGAATCTGTCAAAAACAAAACAGTCTGTAAAGACTTAACTTTTAGTTCTACTTCTGTAACTCTAAAAATCCAGAAATATTTGGAAGACATGGGCAATTTGTATGTTAATTCTATGTAAAAAAAAGTAAGCAATTATTCACGCTCCAGCAATTCAAGACAATTCTGCTACTGAACGCAAAAAATTATGTTGACGCACCGAGTCAAATCAACTCTCACCCAAATCAATCCCAAAGTATTTCCTTGGCACAAACACTAACTAAAACACAAAAACACAATCATTACAGAAGTAATAATGTATATTTATTGAAAAACATAAAGAAACCAAAAAGCAAAAAGATAAATATCGGGTTGCCTCTCAACAAGCGCTATTGTTTAATGCCCTTAGCTAGGCATAATGCATAGATCTTACTTCCTACGATCTTTCTTATCCTTTTTCTTGGATGTGCTGCTATCAAGAGGTTTTTCAAAGAAAACAGGAAACACATCATCCATACAAAAAATTAGCCGTAGTCAATTGTTCCTCGGTATATTGATTTTGATTGCCGGCCACAATCCAAGAATAACATTGACTAAGGTCATTGAAAACTTGTTGAATCATACTCAAAGGAGGAGCTTCATTTTTAAGATTCTCATCAAAAACTTGATTGTCTCCAAGCAAATGCCTTAGCATATAATCACAATTGTAAATGACCTCATCTATGACCGGTTTTCACAGTTCATACCATAAAAAACAAAGATCTCCCTAGCCCCTCTTACGATATAATCGAATTCGTTCATGAGGAAAATGGTTGCGATCTTTTTAGCTCTAGGATCCTTTATAACGGGCAACTCATAAAACAATCTTTGCAAAGTAGGATGGGTGCGAATAAATTTCTCTCAAGTTTAAGAACAAGAGCGGAAATAGCTTCCGCAGAAGTTTTGGTTCTTTTGATTATAGGAACATCATCACAAATCAAATTTTTGACACAATTAAAGAATTCTTGGATGACACTTTTTCCTATAACATGCCCTTGCCCCAAGATGAATGTTTTAGCATCAAGATTAGTAGGAACTCCAATTTTAGGAGTCCTTCCATCGTCCGTTTCTGCCATACTGAAATCACTCATAGTGAAAATTCCAAAGACACATGAACAAGAACACAAGACAACAATAGATCTGACACAAAAAAGGAAAATGGAAAGAAGAAAAATAAAAAGGCAAATATTTTTGTGTTTTTGTCAAAATGTTTTAGAAGTGGGGGAGATGAAAATGAGAGGCAAATGACAAATAATGTAAATCATGAGGAGATGAGAGTTTATGTGTGGGAACCTGATAGATCTTGACTTGATCCTCCACGGCAACAACGCCAAAAATTCTTCGTCCTACTTCTGAACCACGTTAGTAAATTCCCCGAGGAGGAGGGGATGATGCAGAACAACATCGGTAAGTATTTCCCTCGATTATGAAACCAAGGTTATCAATCCAGTAGGAGAACCAAGCAAGCTATGTAAACATCACCTGCACACAAACAACAAATCATCGCAACCCGACGCGTAGAGGGGTTGTCAATTCCTCTTCGGTAAAGTAGTATGATAAAAAGATAGGTTGACAGATGCAAATAAAAGAAATTGAAATAAAATGCATCAATATATTTTTGGGGTTTTGATAATATAGATCCCAAACAAAAGAGGCAAATAAATTGGAAACGCAAATAGCAATATAGATCTGAAAGTATATAATGAGAAATAGACCCAGGGCCCGTAGTTTTTACTAGTGGATTCTCTCGAGAAAATAGCACACGGTAGGTAAACAAGTTACTGCTGAGCAATTGATAGAAGAGCAAATAGTTATTGTTGGGCAATTGATAGAAAATAGCATGTATTAACTTCATGAAAGAACGGAGCAATGCCTTAAAAATGATGACATTATGTAGACAAGATCTACTCATGTAGGAATAGACCCCATCATTTTATCCTTAATAGTAACGATACATGCGTGTTTTATCTCTTGCCTCTGTAAAAAATCAAGGTGGGAAAAGGCAACGGATGTCGTTTCGCATACAGAGGTGATATGTTCCCTCTAAGAACCACGAGCCTTCTTGAGTGAAGCTCCGGTTTGCAAGAAGATATAACAAAACTTGTCCCGAATCGGATTTTTTTTACCACAACATGTTGGTACCATGTCATGACACCATGCTAAGTTTAATGATTTCCAGGCGAGTTTTGGATATACAAAAATTTAAAAACAAAGATTCACAATGTTTTCGGCCGAGCCACGATGCTCAGATGTTTGAATTTCATTCTCATTTCTTGCATGGGACCTAAACATTCACCCAAGGAGACATATATGATTTTTCAACCCATTTTGGACCACAGGAGTATGTGCATGTAGTTCAAATTTGAATTGTTCACATTAAATGCCTAGTGAGCACCGCAAGATTGAACCCATTACAAAGGACATCTTCCCCTTGCAAGATAAATCAATCAAGTTGCCCAAACAAAACCGAAATATCGAAGAAGAAATACGAGACTATAATAATCATGTATGGATAAAAATAGATCTGATTATAAAATCTCAATTCATCGGATCCCAACAAACACACCGTAAAAGAATTACATCAAATAGATCTCCGAAGAGAACATTGTATTGAAGATCAAAAAAGATAGAAGAAGCCATCTAGTCGGTGGTAAACTACTCACGCATCATCGGAGGAGCACCAATGAGGATGACGAACCTATCCGTGATCGTGTTCCTCTCTCGCGAAGTGCTGGAAAAGGGCTCTAGACTGGATCTCATGGTTCTGGAGCTTGCGGCGGTAGAAACAATTTTTCTCCGACTCCTCTAGGGTTTCTCCGACCACACGTGGCTTCTAATTCTAAGGAAAAGAGGGTTACCCTAGCTCTAATTAGTTAACTAGGACCAACTAGAAGTTGGGCTAAAAGAACTAGAGGATGCTCCAAAACTTATATGTTCAAAGGGCTAAAGTCCTCAAGTATATATCGATCGGAGGGAGGAGAAGAGGGAGCACCACAAGGGAGGAAAATCCCTCCCATTCACCGAGGAGAGGGAATCCCCCTCTAATTTGGCACCCATCCCTTCGCTAAGAGGAAAGGAGGGCGCCACCTCCACTTGTACCAAAGTGGCCGAAGTAGCGTTCCACCACTTGGCCTTTTAAGGCCCATTGATATAAAATTAAATATAAAAGCCTTCTAATGAATATTATACCCTTTTATATAATTTAACATCCCTGGAAACATTGTCCGCCTATATATAATTATCGGTAATACCCGGTATTACCCGATATTCACCGAAACCCTTCCGTTGACCCCAAAACGTTTTCGCATCCTCTCAAAACTATTCGGAATATTAATGTAACAATTCCAAAAATATATTCTCATCACTCTCGTCCTAATAACACTCAACAAATCGTGATTTCCTTAAGATTGTGACCCCGTAGGTTTGGGAAATCACAGACATGAACAAAATCGTTCATTCAATGATCGAGAGAGGAACCGTGGACGTCCATATCGATCCCTATGAGCACACAAATGACATACGAGTGAACCTTTGGTTATCATGTAATGTTCCCTTTGCTTAGTGATACTTTAGAAAACCAGGGATGCATCGATATCCTCCTAAGTCATCACACGCTCACTATACTAAAATCCTTCTTGTTACCGGTTTTGTTATTCTTTCTCGTTATTGAGTTCCGACATCCCCATGACTTAGTCACCTATGTCTGGCTAGATGACTATGGATGCCGTCACAGCGAGAGGACCTCGATAATATCTCTGCATCATCAGAAAAGAAAATCCCACTCTCGAGCTATCTAGTCCCTTATGATGACCTTGTAAGTTGTCGTGATGATCACCGTATTACAAGTGACGTTTGAGCAACCCTGAAGTCCATTGTATGGTAAGAAGTGACTACAATACTCTCATGGTCTAAGGAGCAAGATCACATGTTAACACTCTGTGTTATTACAATTGATTACATACAATGTTATCTCAATTCATAACAAACAAGTTTGGGCCGATTCAACATTATCGTTCTTCCAATGTCATAATCTCAATGTTGTTTTAGGACTATCGTTACACTTAACGATATCCTAAGATCCGAGAAACGTGATTACCAACAACACTTGAGCTAGTCTTAGAGGCAAGACAATGAACCTTTATCTTACATGTTTATCATTTCACACGTTATATGAGTTTTCCACTGAATCACACATTCTAGGATCCTAACAGTCATAGCATAAAATATAAACGCTTAATTATGAATATGGAAATATAAGAATACAATATTATTGCCACGAGGGCATATTTCCAACACCCCCTTCTACCTTCCTTCTTTTCCCGCTGCCGCATGTAGCCATTGACGGCGAAGCCTGGTTGGCCCGCGGAACCGGGGCCTCTCCGCCTCTCCATCCAACGTGTGGCTGGCACGGGACAACATCTTTGGCGGCGCTAGGCAATCGTGGGGCATAGCGGTGTTACGATGGGCTTGCGGGACGACGACATGGTCATCCGGTGGCGGCATGTTGATGTTATGGAGCTTGTTTGAGGTGCTGTGACTGCGGGTGGCCTATTTCCGGGAGACAGCGCGCGGGCCGACCTCCGGTCCTAATGCGTGTCATGGCATTGTTTTCAGGCCTACCTGTGTTAGCTGTTAGCAACGTAGTCGCGCGCGTTTGTCTTGATCGGTTAACCCAAGATCTGCTTTGTTGGAGAGCTTCCTCACTATCATGTATCATTCGCTGTGTACATTAGTATGTGAAAACGTGTGGCGACAACATGTTTCTTGTAAGAACAGTTCATACAAGAAGTATCCAGTTCTTTTTACCTTGTATTCCCTCTGTCCCACAACATAAAACGTTTTACAAGCTATGTTATTTCGCAAAAGCATCTTATATCACGGGACAGAGGGAGTATATGTGAGGATGATCACCCTCGATTTAATGTGCCAGTGATTTAAGAGCAACCGATACATGGTGGTATATGCCGAGTACAATACTCCGCATACTCAGGCACCGTGTGGCAACGCTATTTCCATCGACTGGCCATCAAATTACTTGTTTATGCTAAGTATCTTTGTTTTGTACACCCATCGTTTTCTAACTTTATAGAAGAAGAAAAAATTGGATATGTTTGTTCTTTTCTGTTAATAGTATCTGGACGGAATGAAAATGCAATCTTACTATGGCTTTCCACGCCTCCCCCCCTCCGCCTAGGTGCTCCTTGATACGTCTCCAACGTATCTATAATTTTTGATTGTTTCATGCTATTATATATTCTGTTTTGGATGTTTAATGGGATTTATTATGCACTTTTATATTGTTTTTGGGACTAACCTACTAACCCAAGGCCCAGTGCAAATTGATGTTTTTTGCCTATTTCAGTGTTTCGCAGAAAAGGATATCAAACAGAGTCCAAACGGAATGAAACCTTCGGGAGAGTTATTTTTGGAACCGTATCTACCCAGAAGACTTGGAGTACACGCGAGGGAACAAGAGAGGTGGCCACGAGGGTCCAGGACGCGCCCCCACCCTCGTGGGCCCCCTCTGGCTCCCCGATGTACTCCTTCCTCCTATATATATCCATATACCTTGAAAATATCGAGGCAATAGAGAAAACCCTAATTCCACCGCCGCAACCTTCTGTTCTCATGAGATCCCATCTTGGGGCCTGTTCCGGAGCTCCACCGGAGGGGGGATCTACCACGGAGTGCTTCTACATCAACGCCATAGCCTCACCAATGAGTTGTGAGTAGTTTACCACAGACCTTCGGGTCCATAGTTATTAGCTAGATGGCTTCTTCTCTCTTTTTGGATCTCAATACAAAGTTCTCCTCGATCTTCGGGGAGATCTATTCGATGTAATCTTTTTGCGGTGTGTTTGTCGAGATCCGATGAATTGTGGGTTAATGATCAAGATTATCTATGAACAATATTTGATTCTTTTCTGAAATCTTTTATGTATGATTATAATATCCTTGCAAGTCTCTTCGAATTATTGGTTTGGTTTGGCCTACTAGATCTATAGTTCTTGCAATGGGAGAAGTGCTTGGCTTTGGGTTCAATCTTGTGGTGTCCTTTCCCAGTGACAGCAGGGGCAGCAAGGCACGTAATGTATTGTTGCCATTGAGGATAAAAAGATCTTGCGGGTTCACTCGTGGCACACCACCGCCGCCACGAGCCTGCAGACGCCGGCCGGAACAGCCGCGTCCCGACCAATCTGCCCCCCACGGTGGCCCGCCGCAAGGCCTGCCTGCGCCGGCGAGCCGCCGCGCCCCACGCGCGCCTCCCACCGCTATCCCTTCGTCGCCGCGCCAGATCCGTGCCCGGTCGCGCCCGCCCACAGCACCGCGACGCCAGTAAGCAGCAGCACCTGCGAGACGCTACCTCAGCGCTGAACGGCCGGCCACCATCTCCGCGCTGACGGGCCAAACGCCGCCGCCCGACCCGAGCTCAGCCCCCAGATCCATCGCGAGTCAACGCCCCTCCTCGAGCGCGCGCGAGAACAAGCAGAAGCGCCCGACCGCCACCTTCCCCGGAGCACGCGCAGCCTTCGCTGGCGGCCTCCTCGGGTGGCGACGAGGCAGGGGATGGGGGGAGGGGGACTCGGCGGCGCGACAGGGGGTTCCCCTGTGTCGCCAGAGGAGGGGCGACACGG
>LR738713.1:770266283-770333995 GCA_902687465.1 Secale cereale
CAGGAGTCAGTGTTGTGGTTGGCTCTGGAGGAAATATGGCACACATGACAGAGGTTCAGCACTTATCTCATGGGAACAAGTTTGCAAACCAAAATCTCATGGTAGCCGTGGTGTTCTTGACTTGCACACCCATAATAAAACTCTGCTCAGGGCCGGTCCTGAGAATTTGGGGGCCCAGGGCGAAATTTGAACATTGGGCCCCTTAACATAGACCATAAAATATATACAAAAAAATATATTGAATTGTTAGCTATAGAAAATACAATAATTTTTATTTTATGCTAGCCTTTTCTTTTGATAATTTTAATAATAAATCGGTTGATCCTATTACTTTATTCCTTGATGATCATGGGCCTTTAACCCATAATCACTCACATTATTATTATTATCCATGTTGATGTCAACATCGTATTATGTAAAATCCTTGTTTCTAAATTTATAGACATTTATCACTCCATAGCAACCATCGGCGAGTCATAAAAAAAATATAGTCAATAGACTATCAACTTGTACCATAAAGAATATTATTTTTTGAGGATCGTATATCCATAAAAAAATGAATTGATTATCAATGGCCCAGTTGCAACAATGGAGAGGAAATTTTGACAATCATTTATTAATTTTAATAAATCATCATCGTAAAATCTTATACGACATACATAAAGATCAGAGGCATACCTTATATTCTCTGTAACTGTAATGGCGTCGTTGCACCGCGTCGCCTCGCTGCGAGTCGGCAAGATCGCGTGGGAGGATGCGACATGGATATCTCCGGCAGTCCGGCACTCGTCCGACTCATGACTTCTCCGATTCGAGGTGCCGCCACGCACCCACAGCAGATGCATATCATATCAGGCGGCCAGCTGTTGCCGAAGGCGGCGATCTATTCTATGGCCTCTCAATTCATCACTTATGTTCGCCGGCATGTATCATTGGCCACTCCGGCTTGATCTGTTCCTTTTCTAAGGATCCCTTGGCCTGGTTGTACGCTATTTAGTTACTCCAATAATTAGGCGTACATCTTCCAAAAACAGTTTGACGCACAATTTTTGGCTGGTGGATTAAGGAAGGAAAATCACGAATGTTTTCCCATGACAACTCCTAATTAATCGCATGCAATAATTGATCTATTCCTCAATCGTAGCAGCAAGGAAAATGATGTACACGCTCAGTTTTCACGGGGGTAAATACTTCAACGTTCAGATCGGCGGCGAGGCCCATAAAAGAGCAGAACAAAGGATCTCATGACCAGGGGCCCCGGGACGGCCACCCCTCTAGCCCCCGCCCCCCTCCCCCCTCAGGGCCGGGCCTGACTCTGCAGATGAAATTTCTGCATAAATTTATCAACAAGGCTGATATACCATGGGTTAACATTATCTGGGAATCATATTACCAAAACTCTCTGCCTGGAGAAAGACTGATTGGCTCCTTCTGGTGGAAAGACATTCTCAAACTGCTCCCTACATTCAGGCAATTACATGTATGCAAAGCTAGTCCTGGTGACACTATTAGATTATGGGCAGACCGATGGCAAGACACTCATCTCCAGATTCAATACCCTGAGCTGTACTCATTCGCTATCAACAAAGAAGCCACACTTGCTAATGTACAATGATACGTCTCCAACGTATCTATAATTTTTTATTGTTCCATGCTATTATATTATCCTTCTAGGATGTTTTATGGGCTTTTATATGATTTTTGGGACTAACCTATTAACCTAGAGCCCAGTGCCAGTTTCTGTTTTTTCCTTGTTTTTGAGTTTCGCAGAAAAGGAATATCGAACAGAGTCCAATTGATGTGCCAATTTTTGATGATTTTTTATGGACCAAAAGAAGCCCCGAAGTAAAAGAGTTGGGCCAGGAGAGTCACGGGCTGCCCACGAGGGTGGGGGCACGCCCACCCCAAGTGGGAGCGCCCCCCTATCACGTGAACAGCCCGGAGACCCCCCCTCGACGTGTGACCTACGCCAAAAATTCCTATAAATACTAAAACCTCCGGAAAGTAACCTAGATCGGGAGTTCCGCCACCGAAAGCCTCTGTTGCCACCGAAAACCAATCTAGACCCGTTCTGGCACCCTGCCGAAGGGGGGGGGGGAATCCCTCTCCGGTGGCCATCTTCATCATCTCGATGCTCTCCATGACGAGGGAGGAGTAGTTCACCCTCGGGGCTGAGGGTATGTATCAGTAGCTATGTGTTTGATCTCTCTCCCTCGTGTTCTTGATATGGCACGATCTTGATGTATCGCGAGCTTTGCTACTATAGTTGGATCTTATGATGTTTCTCCCCCTCTACTCTCTTGTAATGGATTGAGTTTTCCCTTTGAAGTTATCTTGTCGGATTGAGTCTTTAAGGCTTTGAGAACACTTGATGTATGTCTTGCGTGGGATACCTGTGGTGACAATGGGGTATTCTATTGATTCACCTGATGTATGTTTTGGTGATCAACTTGCGGGTTCCGTAACCTTGGGAATCTATGCATAGGGGTTGGAACACGTTTTTGTCTTGACTCTCCGGCAGAAACTTTGGTGCACTCTTTGAAGTTCTTTGTGTTGGTTGAATAGATGAATCTGAGATTGTGTGATGCATATCGTATAATAATGCCCACGGATACTTGAGGTGACAATGGAGTATCTAGGTGACATTAGGTTATGATTGATTTGTGTCTTAAGGTGTGATGACCCACAAGTGTAGGCGATCTATCGTAGTCCTTTCGATAAGTAAGAGTGTCGAACCCAACGAGGAGCAGAAGGAAATGATAGGCAGTTTTCAGTAAGGTATTCTCTGCAAGCACTGAAATTATAGGTAACAGATAGTTTTGTGATAAGGTAATTGGTAGCAAGTGACAAAAGGTAAAAGTAAATAAGGTGCAGCAAGGTGGCCCAATCCTTTTTGTAGCAAAGGACAAGCCTGGACAAACTCTTATATAAAGGAAAGTGCTCCCGAGGACACATGGGAATATCGTCAAGCTAGTTTTCATCACGGTCATCTGATTCGCCTTCGGTACTTTGATAATTTGGTATGTGGGTGGACTGGTGCTTGGGTGCTGCCCTTACTTGGACAAGCCTCCCACTTATGATTAACCTCTAATGCAAGCATCCGCAACTACAAAAGAAGTATTAAGGTAAACCTAACCATAGCCTGAAACATATGGATCCAAATCAGCCCCTTACGAAGCAACGCATAAACTAGGGTTTAAGCTTCTGTCACTCTAGCAACCCATCATCTACTTATTACTTCCCAATGACTTCATCTAGGCCCAAATAATGGTGAAGTGTCATGTAGTCAACGTTAACATGACACCACTAGAGGATAGACAACATACATCTCATCAAAATATCGAACGAAGACCAAACTCACATGACTACTAATAGCAAGACTTCTCGCATGTCCTCAGGAACAAAAGTAACTACTCACAAGACATAATATTGTTCATGATCAGAGGGGTATTAATATGCATAATGGATCTGAACATATGATCTTCCACCAAATAAACCAACTAGCATCAACTACCAGGAGTAATCAACACTACTAGCAACCCACAGGTACCAATCTGAGGTTTGGATACAAAGATTGGATACAAGAGATGAACTAGGGTTTGAGAGGAGATGGTACTGGTGAAGATGTTGATGAAGATAGCCCTTCCCAAGATGGGAGAGTTGTTGGTGATGACGGCGATGACGATTTCCCCCTCCCAGAGGGAAGTATCCCCAGCAGAATAGCTCTGCCGGAGCCCTAGATTGGTTTCCGCCTCGAGACGGCGGCGTCTGGTCCCGAAAGCCTCCTTATGATTTTTTCCAGGTCAAAACACCTCATATAGGAAAAGATGGGCACCTGGGGCTTGCCGGGTGGCCCACGAGGCAGGGGGCGCGCCCTGGGAAGGGGGCGCGCCCCCACCCTCGAGGACAGCCAGTGGCCCCTCTCGTGGGTTTCTTTCGCCAGATATTTTTTATATTTTCTGAAACGATGTTCTATTGAGTTTCAGGGCTTTTGGAGATGTGCAGAATAGGTTTCCAGAATTTGCTCCTTTTCCAGCCCAGAATTCTAGCTGCCGGCATTCTGCCTCTTCATGTAAACCTTGTAAAATAAGAGAGAAAAGGCATAAGTATTGTGACAAAACATGTATGAATAGCCCATAAAGCAATAAATATCGACATATAAGCATGATGCAAAATGGACGTATCAACTCCCCCAAGCTTAGGCCTCGCTTGTCCTCAAGCGAAAGCCGATATCGAAAAATATGTCCACATGTTTAGAGATAGAGGTGTCGATAAAACAAAATACGGACATGGGGGCATCATGATCATTCTCATAACAGCAACTTATATAAATATAGCCATATGATTCTTATGCTAAAGTAACAATTCATCCACAATATCAAGTATGCATCGTAGAATTCATTGGAAACTAACAAACTTTGATCTTGGTCATTGAAGCAATTGCAATTTATCGTAATATCGAAAAGAGTAAATATAAGAGCTTTTCAGCAAGCCTACATACTCAACCATCATATAGTCTTTCACAATTGTTCACACTCACGCAATACTTATGTTTACGGAGTTTTAATTGGACACAGAGAAAGATAGGGGCTTATGGTGTTGCCTCCGAACCTTTTACCTCAAGGGTAATGTCAACAGTAATAAATCATGAAAACTTACATCCAAGTGGGTATATATGTCTAGATCTTTCTAACACAATGTGCTTGCCAAAGGATAAAATGTAAAAAGGAAAGGTGGATTTCACCTTGACACTTATAAGACAGGAATAATAGATAGGCTCTTTGCAGAGGGAAGTAGAGGTTGTCATGTGTTTTTGTGATTGGATGCACAAAGTCTTAGCACAGAAGAACTTCGCTTTAAATTGCCACTTGTGATAAGGACCTTTATTATGCAGTCCGTCGCTTTTATTACTTCCATATCACAAGATCGTATAAAGCTAATTTCCCCCACACTAATAAATCATGCATATTTTAGCGAGTTTGCAACATGACAACTTACTTGGAAAGATCTTTCTCAATCCATAGGTAGGTATGGTGGACTCTCATGGCAAAACTGGGTTTAAGAATATATGGAAGCACAAGTAGTATCTCTACTTAGTGCGAGGAGTTTTGGCTAGCATGAGGGGGAAAGGCAAGCTCAACATGTTGGATGATCCATGACAATATACTTTATTTTGGATATAAGAAGGCATAACCCATTATGTTGTCTTCCTTGTCCAACATCAACTCTTTAGCATGTCATACTTTAATGAGTGCTCACAATCATAAAAGATGTCCAAGATACTATATTTGTATGTGAAGCCTCTCTTCTTTTATTACTTCCTATTAATTGCAACGATGACCAAAACTATGTTTGTCACCTCCCAACAACTTTTATTTATCATACTCTTGTATGTGAAGTCATTACTTCCCATAAGATCGATATGATCTCTTTGATACTCTTTATGTTTTGTTTCTTTTTATCATGACCCAAGTGAGGAAATCAAGCCCTTGACTCAACACTAATCTTTATTATATAGCTCACGGATTCAATTACAAAGGATAAAGCTCACAAAGCAAAAGGCTCACAACTAGATCATGCTAACATTATTCTACTAGATCGAGATACTACCAAAAGGATCAAACTAA
This sequence comes from Secale cereale, assembly GCA_902687465.1. Taxonomy (NCBI): domain Eukaryota; kingdom Viridiplantae; phylum Streptophyta; class Magnoliopsida; order Poales; family Poaceae; genus Secale; species Secale cereale. The sequence goes on from LR738713.1 coordinate 770,271,911, forward strand.
GTAAAACGGTAAAGATAGGAGTGATGGTGATACGATAACGGGGTCACTCCCCCAAGCTTGGCAGTTGCCAAGGGGAGTGCCCATACCCATATGATTATGTCTCCTTCTTCGGGGGTGGTGATGATGGAGACTTCTTCCTCAACATAGTCTTAAGGCCAGAATTTTGCTCCCTTAGATCATTGATCTCTTGCTCAAGATATAATATCTTTTTGCATAATGCCTGCTTGTTCTCCTGCAAGAGGTTAAAAGGGATAAATTCGATCTTAGATTTCTTTACTCTGTCTGGGAGGCTTGACTTTTTGAACTCCACGTGCATGTCTCGAGGTTGAGGTAGTGGGACTTCATCTTCATCTGAGCTAGTCCAGTCCTTCTTCTTTTCATCATGATCTTCTCCTTCTTCTTCCATGGTCCAACCATAATGCCCCCAATCCCCATAGAATTTAGGATTAGCAAGGGAATCAGCCACATAGCTTTCTCCCTCCGAATCCTGGGAAGACATGCTGCTTTATCTGTGACAGGAACAGCTCGAAACAAGAACAGAGGATTTCTGCGTGATACAGAGGTCAAAAACTTCGGGAGTATATATAATGAATTTTTTCCGAACAAAAGGAGTAACCCACAAGAAAACGGAGTCCGGGGGACACACGGGGTGTCCTCGAGGCAGGGGGGGGCGCCCTGGGAAGGGGGGCGCGCCCTCCACCCTCGAGGACGCCTCGTGTCTCTTCCGGACTACGGTTTATTTTTCTATTTTTCTAAATATTCCAAAACGGAGAAAATTTGCCTTTAGAACTGTTTTGGAGTCGGTTTACTTACCGTATCACGTACCTCTTCCTTTTCGGAGGCTGAATCATTCTGGAAAGTGTCCCTTATGTATTCCTCCGGGGTTATGGTTTCAATAACATTAGTTTCAACATTTATAGGATTACCTGAGATATAATGTTTGATTCTTTGATCATTCACCACCTTCGGATTTGTGCCTTCGAAGTTGTTGATTTTTATGGCACCGGAACGATAGACCTCCTCGATAACGTAGGGACCTTCCCACTTGGAGAGAAGTTTTCCTGCAAAAAATCTTAAACAAGAGTTGAATAGCAAGACATAATCACCTATGTTAAACTCATGCTTTTGTATTCTTTTGTCATGCAATCTTTTAACCTTTTCTTTAAATAATTTGGCATTCTCATAAGCCTGGGTTCTCCATTCATCGAGACAGCTAATGTCAAATAGCCTCTTCTCACCAGCAAGTTTGAAATCGTAGTTGAGCTCTTTAACAGCCCAATATGCCTTATGTTCTAGCTCAAGAGGTAAGTGACAAGTTTTTCCATATACCATCTTATATGGAGACATACCCATAGGATTTTTGTATGCAGTTCTATAGGCCCATAATGCATCATCTAGTTTCTTGGACCAATTCTTTCTAGACCTATTAACTGTCTTTTGCAAGATTAATTTCAACTCCATATTACTAAGTTCTACTTGACCACTAGTCTGTGGGTGATAGGGTGATGCAATTCTATGGTTGACATCATACTTAGCAAGCATCTTACAGAAAGCACCATGAATAAAGTGTGAACCACCATCAGTCATTAGATATCTAGGGACTCCAAACCTCGGAAATATAACTTCTTTAAGCATCTTAATAGATGTGTTATGATCAGCACTACTAGTTGGAATAGCTTCTACCCACTTAGTAACGTAATCAACAGCAACTAAAATATGTGTGTACCCATTAGAGGCAAGAAAAGGTCTCATATAATCAAAGCCCCAAACATCAAATGGTTCAATAACAAGTGAATAATTCATAGGCATTTCTTGACGTCTACTAATATTACCAATTCTTTGACATTCATCACAAGATAAGACAAACTTACGGGCATCCTTGAAGAGAGTAGGCCAATAAAAATCGGATTGCAATACCTTATGTGCAATTTGTCTCCCGCATGGTGTCCTCCATAGGCTTCGGAGTGGAACTTGTGTAGGATATGTTCTTGTTCATGCTCAGGTACACAACGTCTAATAATACCATCTACTCCTTCTTTATAAAGATGTGGGTCATCCCAAAAGTAATGTCTCAAATAATAGAAGAACTTTTTCTTTTGCTGGTAAGTGAAGCTAGGTGGTATAAACTTAGCAACAATGTAATTAGCATAATCAGCATACCATGGAGCAGTACGAGAAGTACTTATGACAGCTAATTGTTCATCAGGAAAGCTATCATCAATAGGTTGTGGGTCATCAAGCACATTTTCTAACCTAGACAAGTTGTCTGCTATGGGGTTCTCAGCTCCCTTTCTATCGACAATATGCAAGTCAAATTCTTGTAGCAAGAGAACCCATCTAATAAGTCTAGGTTTAGCATCTTTCTTTTCCATAAGGTATTTGATAGCAGCAAGATCAGTGTGAATAGTTACTTTAGAACCAAAGATATAGGGTCTAAACTTATCACAAGCAAATACAACTACTAAAAAATCTTTCTCAATCGTAGCATAATTTCTTTGGGCACTATCTAGAGTCTTACTAGCATACTGGATAACATTCAATTTCTTATCAACTCTTTGCCCTAGAACAGCACCTACAGCATAATCACTAGCATCGCACATAATCTCAAAGGGTAAATTCCAGTCAGGAGGCTGGACAATAGGTGCATAGATCAATGCTTTCTTAAGTATTTCAAATGCTTCTAGACAATCATCATCAAAGACAAAAGGAATATCTTTTTGTAAGAGATTAGTTAGAGGCCTGGATATTTTAGAGAAGTCCTTTATGAACCTCCTATAAAACCCGGCATGACCAAGGAAACTTCGTATACCTTTGATGTCCTTTGGGCATGGCATCTTTTCAATAGCATCAACTTTAGCTTTGTCAACTTCGATACCTCTTTCAGAAATTTTATGTCCCAAGACAATTCCTTCATTAACCATAAAGTGGCACTTCTCCCAATTCAAGACAAGGTTAGTGTCCTCACATCTCTGTAAAACTCGACCAAGGTTGCTTAAGCAATCATCAAAAGAAATTCCGTAAACGGAGAAAACATCCATGAAAACCTCAACAATCTTTTCACAAAAATTAGAGAATATAGCCATCATGCATCTTTGAAAGGTAGCAGGTGCATTACATAAACCAAAAGGCATACGTCTATAAGAAAAGGTACCGAAAGGACAAGTAAAAGTGGTCTTTTCTTGACCCCCTTTTGACACAGGTATTTGAGAGAAACCGGAATAACCATCTAGAAAGCAGAAATGAGTATGTTTGGCTAACCTTTCTAGCATTTGATCAATAAATGGCAAAGGGTAATGATCTTTCTTAGTGGCTTTATTTAACTTACAGAAATCAATTACCATCCTATAACCTGTAACTATTCTTTGCGGGGTAAATGTTGGGGAACGTGGTATTTTAAAATTTTCCTACGATCACGCAAAATCTATCTACCAGATGCATAGCAACGAGAGGGGAGAGTGTGTCTACGTACCCTCGTAGACCGAAAGCGGAAGCGTTAGAACAACGCGGTTGATGTAGTCGTACGTCTTCATGGTCCGACCGATCAAGCACCGAAACTACGGCACCTCGGAGTTCTAGCACACGTTCAGCTCGATGACGTCCCTCGAACTCCGATCCAGCCGAGTGTCGAGGGAGAGTTCCGTCGGCACGACGGCGTGGTGATGATCTTGATGTTCTACCGTCGCAGGGCTTCGCCTAAGCACCGCTACAATATTATCGAGGAGAACTATGGTGGAGGGGGGCACCGCACACGGCTAAGAGATCAAGAGATCAATTGTTGTGTCTAGAGGTGCCCCCTTGCCCCCGTATATAAAGGAGGGAGGGAGAGGCCGGCCCTAGAGGGGGCGCGCCAAGTGTGGGGAGTCCTACTAGGACTCCCAAGTCCTAGTAGGATTCCCCTTTGCTTTCCGGAGTAGGAGAGAAGGAAAGAGGGGGAGAGGGAGAAGGAAAAGGGGGTTGCACCCCTTGTCCAATTCGGACCAGAAGGGGGGCGCGCGCCTCCTTCCTTTTGGCCTCTCTCTTCTATTCCCGTAACTCCCCGGTACTCCGAAAATACCTGAATCACTCGGAATCTTTCCGATGTCTGAATATAGTCGTCCAATATATCGATTTTTACGTCTCGACCATTTCGAGACTCCTCGTCATGTCCCCGATCTCATCCGGGACTCCAAACTACTTCGGTACATCAAAAATCATAAACTCATAATAAAACTGTCATCGAAAGCTTAAGCATGCCGACCCTACTGGTTCGAGAACTATGTAGACATGACCGAGACACGTCTCCGGTCAATAACTAATAGCGGAACCTGGATGCTCATATTGGCTCCCACATATTCTACGAAGATCTTTATCGGTCAAACCGCATAACAACATACGTTGTTCCCTTTGTCATCGGTATGTTACTTGCCCGAGATTCGATCGTCGGTATCTCAATACCTAGTTCAATCTCGTTACCGGCAAGTCTCTTTACTTGTTCCGTAATACATCATCTCATGGCTAACTCATTAGTCATTTGCTTGCAAGGCTTATTATGATGTGTATTACCGAGAGGGCCCAGAGATACCTCTCCGACACTCGGAGTGACAAATCCTATTCTTGATCTATGCCAACACCACGAACACTTTCGGAGACACCTGTAGAGCATCTTTATGATCACCCAGTTATGTTGTGACGTTTGATAGCACACAAGGTGTTCCTCCGGTATTCGGGAGTTGCATAATCTCATAGTCATAGGAACATGTATAAGTCATGAAGAAAGCAATAGCAGTATAACTTAAACGATCATAGTGCTAAGCTAACGGATGGGTCTTGTCCATCACATCGTTCTCCTAACGATGTGATCCCGTCAATCAAATGACAACTCATGTCTATGGCTAGGAAACATAACCATCTTTGATCAATGAGCTAGTCTAGTAGAGGCATACTAGGGACATATTGTTTTGTCTATGTATTCACACATGTACTAAGTTTCCGGTTAATACAATTCTAGCATGAATAAAAGACATTTATCATGATATAAGGAAATAAATAATAACTTTATTATTGCCTCTAGGGCATATTTCCTTCAGTCTTCCACTTGCACTAGAGTCAATAATCTAGATCACATCACCATGTGATTAACACCAATAGTTCACATCACCTGTGTCTTAACACTTTATAGTTCACATCGCCATGTGACCAATACCCAAAAACGTTTACTAGAGTCAGTAATCTAGTTCACATCGCCATGTGATTAACACCCAAAGAGTACTAAGGTGTGATCATGTTTTGCTTGTGAGAGAGGTTTAGTCAACGGGTCTGGCACATTCAGAGCCGTATGTATTTCGAAAATTTCTATGTCTACAATGCTCTGCATGGAGCTACTCTAGCTAATTGCTCCCACTTCTAATATGCATCCAGATTGATACTTAGAGGTATCTAGATTATTGTAAAGCTTGCATCGGTGTAACTCTTTACAACGAACTCTTTATCACCTCCATAATCGAGAAAACATTTCCTTAGTCATCCAGTTACTAAGGATAATTTTGACCGCCATCCAGTGATCTACTCCTAGATCACTATTGTACCTCCTTGTCAAACTCATGGCAAGGTACACAACATGTTTGGTACACAACATGGCATACTTTATAGAACCTATGGCTGAGGCATGGGGAATGACTTTCATTCTCTCTATATTTTTCTGCCGTGGTCAGGCTTTGAGTCTTACTCAACTTCACACCTTACCAGTCAGGCAAGAACTCCTTCTTTGACTGATCCATTTTGAACTACTTCAAAATCTTATCAAGGTATGTACTCATTGAAAAAACTTATCAAGTGTCTCGATCTATCTCTATAGATCTTGATGCTCAATATGTAAGCAGCTTCACCGAGGACTTTCATTGAAAAACTCCTTTCAAACACTCCTTCATGCTTTCTAGAAAATTCTACATCATTTCCGATCGACAATATGTCATTCACATATACTTATCAGAAAGGCTGTAGTGCTCCCACTCATTTTTCTTGTAAATACAGGCTTTCTCCGCAAGTCTGTATAAAACTATATGCTTTGATAAACTTATCAAAGCGTATATTCCAACTCCGAGATGCTTGCACCAGTCCATAGATGGATCGCTGGAGCTTGCACACTTTGTTAGCACCTTTAGGATCGACAAAACCTTATGGTTGCATCATATGCAACTCTTTTTTAAGATATTCATTCAGGAATGCAGTTTTGACATCCATTTGCCGGATTACATAAAATGCGGCAATTGCTAACATGATTCGGACAGACTTAAGCATCGCTACGGGTGAGAAAGTCTCATCGTAGTCAACTCTTTGAACTTGTTGAAAACCTTTCGCAACAAGTCGAGCTTTGTAAACAGTAACATTACTGTCGGCGTCGGTCTTCCTCTTGAAGATCCATTTATTTTCAATGGCTTGCCGATCATCGGGCAAGTCAACCAAAGTCCACACTTTGTTCTCATACATGGATCCCATCTCAGATTTCATGGCCTCAAGCCATTTTGCGGAATCTGGGCTCATCATCGCTTCCTCATAGTTCGTAGGTTCATCATGGTCTAGTAACATGACTTCGAGAACTGGGTTGCCGTACCACTGTGGTGCGGAACGTACTCTGGTTGATCTACGACGTTCAACAGAAACTTGATCTGAAGTTTCATGATCATCATCATTAGCTTCCTCACTAATTGGTGTAGGAATCAATGTAACTAGTTTCTGTGATGATCCACTTTCGAATTCGGGAGAAGGTACAATTACCTCATCAAGTTCTACTTTCCTCCCACTCACTTCTTTCGAGAGAAACTCCTTCTCTAGAAAGGATCCACTCTTAGCAACAAAGACCTTGCCTTCGGATCAGTGATAGAAGGTGTACCCAACAGTTTCTTTTGGGTATCCTATGAAGATTTACTTCTCCGATTTGGGTTCGAGCTTATCATGTTGAAACTTTTTCACATAAGCATCGTAGTCCCAAACTTAAAGAAATGACAGCTTAGGTTTCTTGTCAAACCACAGTTCATACGGTGTCATCTCCACGGATTTAGATGGTGCTCTATTTAATGTGAATGTAGCTGTCTCTAATGCATAACCCCAAAAGCGATAGTGGTAGATCGGTAAGAGACATCATCGATTGCACCATATCCAATAAAGTACGGTTATGACGTTCGGGCACACCATTACACTGTGGTGTTCCAGGTGGCGTGAGTAGTGAAACTATTTCACATTGTTTTTACTGAAGGCCAAACTCGCTAACTCAAATATTTTACCTCTACTATCATATCGTAGAAAATCTTATTTTCTGTTACGATGATTCTCCACTTCACTCTGAAATTCTTTGAACTTTTCAAATGTTTCAGACTTGTGCTTCATTAAGTAGATATACCCATATCTGCTCAAATCATCAGTGAAGGTCAGAAAATAATGATACCCGCCGCGAGCTTCAACACTCATTGGTCCGCATACATCAGTATGTATGATTTCCAACAACTTTGTTGCTCGCTCCATAGTTCCGGAGAACGGAGTTTTAGTCATCTTGCCCATGAGTCATGGTTCGCAAGCACCAACTGATTCATAATCAAGTGATTCCAAAAGTCCAAAACTATGGAGTTTCTTCATGCGCTTTACACCAATATGACCTAAACGGCAGTGCCACAAATAAGTTGCACTATCATTATTAACCTTGCATCTTTTGGCTTCAATATTATGAATATGTATATCACACGATCGAGATCCAACAAACCATTTTCATTGGGTGTATGACCATAGAAGGTTTTATTCATGTAAACAGAACAACAATTATTCTCTAACTTACATGAATAACCGTATTGTAATAAACAAGATCAAATCATATTCATGCTCAACACAAACACCAAATAACACTTATTTAGGTTTAACACTAATCCCAAAAGTATAGGGAGTGTGCGATGATGATCATATCAATCTTGGAACTACTTCCAATACACATCGTCACTTCATCCTTTAACTAGTTTCTGTTCATTATGCAACTCCCATTTCGAGTTACTACTCTTTAGCAACTAAACCAGTATCAAATACCGAGGGGTTGCTATGAACACTAGTAAAATACACATCAATAATCTGTATATCAAATATACCTTTGTTCACTTTGTCATCCTTCTTATCCACCAAGTATCTAGGGCAGTTCCATTTCTAGTGACCATTTCCTTTGCAGTAGAAGCACTTAGTTTCAGGCTTGAGTTTAGCTTTGGGTTTCTTCATGGGAGTGACAACTTGCTTGTTATTCTTCTTGAAGTTCCCTTTCTATCCTTACGCCCTTTACTTGAAACAAGTGGTCTCGTTAACCATCAACACTTGTTGTTGTTTCTTGATTTCTACCTTCGCCGATTTCAGCATCGCGAAGAGCTCGGGAATTTCTTTCGTCATCCCTTGCATATTATAGTTCATCACGAAGTTCTACTAACTTGGTGATAGTGTCTAGAAAACTTTGTCAATTACTATCTTATCTGGAAGATTAACTCCCACTTGATTCAAGCAATTGTAGTACCCAGACAATCTGAGCATATGCTCACTAGTTGAGCTATTCTCCTCCATCTTGTAGGCAAAGTACTGTCAGAGGTCTCATACCTCTCGACACGGGCATGAGTATGAAATACTAATTTCAACTCTTGGAACATCTTATATGCTCCGTGGTGTTCAAAAACAGTTTTGAAGTCCCGGTTCTAAGCCGTAAAGCATGGTGCACTAAACTATCAAGTAGTCATCATACCGAGCTTTTGTCAAAAACGTTCATAACGTCTGCCTATGCTCCTGCAATAGGTCTGTAACCTAGCGGTGCATTAAGGACATAATACTTCTGTGCAGCAATGAGGATAATCCTCAGATCACGGAACAATTCCGCATCATTGCTACTAACATCTTTCAACTTAGTTTTCTCTAGGAACAAATAAACAATAAACGGGGAGCAACATCGCGAGCTATTGATCTACAACATAGATATGCTAATACTACCAGGACTAAGTTCATGATAAATTAAAGTTCAATTTAATCATATTACTTAAAGAACTCCCACTTAGATAGACATCCCTCCGGTCATCTAAATGATCACGTGATCCTAATCAACTAAACCATGTCTGATCATCACGTGAGATGGAGTAGTTTCAATGGTGAACATCTTATGTTGATCATATCTACTATATGATTCACGCTCGACCTTTCGGTCTCCAATGTTCCGAGGCCATATCTGCATATGCTAGGCTCGTCAAGTTTAACCCAAGTATTCTGCGTGTGCAAAACTGGCTTACACCCGTTGTATTTGAACGTAGAGCTTATCACACCCGATCATCACGTGGTGTCTCAGCACGAAGAACTTTCGCAATGGTGCATACTCAGGGAGAACACTTATACCTTGAAATTTAGTAAGGGATCATCTTATAATGCTACCGTCGTTCTAAGCAAAATAAGAAGCATAATAAGATAAACATCAGATGTAATCAAAATATGTGACATGATATGGCCATCATCATCTTGTGCTTTTGATCTCCATCTCCAAAGCACCGTCATGATCACCTTCGTCACCGGCGCGACACCTTGATCTCCATCGTAGCATCATTGTCGTCTCGCCAACTATTGCTTCTACGACTATCGCTACCGCTTAGTGATAAAGTAAAGCAATTACATGGCGATTGCATTTCATACAATAAAGCGACAACCATATGGCTCCTGCCAGTTGCCGATAACTTTACAAAACATGATCATCTCATACAAACCGTATATCTCATCATATCTTGACCATATCACATCACAACATGCCCTGCAAAAACAAGTTAGACGTCCTCTACTTTGTTGTTGCAAGTTTTACGTGGCTGCTACAGGCTTAGCAAGAACCGTTCTTACCTACACATACAAAAACCAAACCGATGTTTCGACAAGTATGTGATGTTTTAACCTTCACAAGGACCGGGCGTAGCCACACTTGATTCAGCTAAAGTGCGAGAGACAGACACCCGCCAGTCACCTTTAAGCAACGAGTGCTCATAACGGTGAAACCAGTCTCGCGTAAGCGTACGCGTAATGTCGGTCCGGGCCGCTTCATCTCACAATACCACCGAAGCAAAGTATGACATGCTGGTAAGCAGTATGACTAGTATCGCCCACAACTCATTGTGTTCTACTCGTGCATATCATCTACGCATAGACCTGGCTCATGATGCCACTGTTGGGGAACGTAGTATTTTAAAAATTTCCTACGATCACGCAAGATCTATCTACCAGATGCATAGCAACGAGAGGGGAGAGTGTGTCAACGTACCCTCGTAGACCGAAAGTGGAAGCGTTAGAACAACGCGGTTGATGTAGTCGTACGTCTTCATGGCCCGACCGATCAAGCACCGAAACTACGACACCTCCGAGTTCTAGCACACGTTCAGCTCGATGACGTCCCTCGAACTCTGATCCAGCCGAGTGTCGAGGGAGAGTTCCGTCAGCACGACGGCGTGGTGACGATCTTGATGTTCTACCGTCGCAGGGCTTCGCCTAAGCACCGCTACAATATTATCGAGGAGAACTATGGTGGAGGGGGGCACCGCACACGGCTAAGAGATCAAGAGATCAATTGTTGTGTCTAGAGGTGCCCCCTTGCCCCCGTATATAAAGGAGGGAGGGAGAGGCCGGCCCTAGAGGGGGCGCGCCAAGTGTGGGGAGTCCTACTAGGACTCCCAAGTCCTAGTAGGATTCCCCTTTCCTTTTCAGAGTAGGAGAGAAGGAAAGAGGGGGAGAGGGAGAAGGAAAAGGGGGCTGCACCCCTTGTCCAATTCGGACCAGAAGGGGGGCGCGCGCCTCCTTCCTTTTGGCCTCTCTCTTCTATTCCCGTAACTCCCCGGTACTCCGAAAATACCCGAATCACTCGGAACCTTTCCGATGTCCGAATATAGTCGTCCAATATATCGATTTTTACGTCTCGACCATTTCGAGACTCCTCGTCATGTCCCTGATCTCATCCGGGACTCCGAACTACTTTGGTACATCAAAACTCATAAACTCATAATAAAACTGTCATGGAAACCTTAAGCGTGCGGACCCTACGGGTTCGAGAACTATGTAGACATGACCGAGACACGTCTCCGGTCAATAACCAATAGGGGAACCTGGATGCTCATATTGGCTCCCACATATTCTATGAAGATCTTTATCGGTCAAACCGCATAACAACATATGTTGTTCCCTTTGTCATCGGTATGTTACTTGCCCGAGATTTGATCGTCGGTATCTCAATACCTAGTTCAATCTCGTTACCGGCAAGTCTCTTTACTCGTTCCATAATACATCATCTCATGACTAACTCATTAGTCATTTGCTTGCAAGGCTTATTATGATGTGTATTACCGAGAGGGCCCAGAGATACCTCTCCGACACTCGAAGTGACAAATCCTATTCTTGATCTATGCCAACACCACGAACACTTTTGGAGACACCTGTAGAGCATCTTTATGATCACCCAGTTACATTGTGACGTTTGATAGCACACAAGGTGTTCCTCTGGTATTCGGGAGTTGCATAATCTCATAGTCATAGGAACATGTATAAGTCATGAAGAAAGCAATAGCAGTAAAACTTAAACGACCATAGTGCTAAGCTAACGGATGGGTCTTGTCCATCACATCATTCTCCTAATGATGTGATCCCGTTGATCAAATGACAACTCATGTCTATGGCTAGGAAACATAACCATCTTTGATCAATGAGCTAGTCTAGTAGAGGCATACTAGGGACATATTGTTTTGTCTATGTATTCACACATATACTAAGTTTCCGGTTAATACAATTCTAGCATGAATAAAAGACATTTATCATGATATAAGGAAATAAATAATAACTTTATTATTGCCTCTAGGGCATATTTCCTTCAGTCAATTCATCTTTATCATTAGGGACAACATTCATACCTCCTTTCTTAGGAACACAATGGACATGACTTACCCACTGACTATCACCAACTGGATAGATAATACCTACCTTAGAAGCTTTAGTATTTCCTTTCGTACCAGTTCTTTCATGTTAGGATTTAACCGTCGTTGATGATCAATAACTGGTTTAGCATTTCTTCCAATTTTATCTTGTGTTGGCATATAGTGGGACTAATGCCCTTAAGATCATCCAGAGTATATCCAATAGCAGCACGGTGCTTCTTCAGAGTTTTCAATAATTTTTCCTCTTCCTGCTCTTAAAGGTTAGCACTAATAATAACATGATATATCTTCTTTTCATCAAGATAAACAAACTTAAGATTATCAAGCAAATGTTTAAGTTCAAACACGGGATCACCCTTGGGTGGAGGAGGATCCCCTAGGATTTCAACAGGCAAGTTGTTTTTCAATACAGGTCCCTGTGTAAGGAATATTTCATCTATTTCCCTTCTCTCATTCATATGCATATCATTTTCATGGTCTAGCAAGTATTGTTCTGCTGGATCATTAGGTGGCACGACAATAGAAGCAAGACCAAGAATTTCATCCTTACTAGGTGGTGCTATTTCCAGGGGTTTTCTACGGAATTTAGCAAAGTTAAAATCATGAGACATATCCCCTAATCCAACAGTAACAATATCTTTCACGCAATCTATCTTGGCATTAACAGTATTCAAGAACGGTCTACCAAATATAATGAGACAGAATGCATCTAGTGGGGAACTAAGGACAAGAAAATCAGCAGGGTATTTAACCTTCCCACACAAGACTTCAATATCTCTAACAATCCCAACTGGTGAAATAGGATCTCTATTAGCAAGCTTAATAGTAACATCAATCCCTTCTAACTCAACAGGTGCAATATCGTGCATAATTTCATTATATAAATCAAGAAGGATAATGCTCGCACTAGCACCTACATCACATAAACCATGATAACAATGATCTCCTATCTTGACAGAGATAACAGGCAAGCCTACAACCGGTTTATGTCTATTCCTAGCATTGGGTTTGGCTATTCTAGCAGATTCTTCTTGGAGGTAAATAACATGTCCATCTAAATCTTCTACCAAGAGATCCTTAACCATAGCAACACTAGGTTCAACCTTAATTTGCTCAGAGGGTGTAGGTGTTCTAGTATTACTCTTACGAACTACAGTTGAAGCTTGAGCATGATCCTTTATCCTAATAGGGAAAGGTGGTTTCTCAATATAAGTAGTAGGTATAACAGGATCAACATTATAAGTGATAGTCTCTTTTTCAACTTTAATAGGTTCAACTACTTTTACTTCAATAGGGGATGGTATTTAAACCACTTCTCCTTGGGGAGATCAACATGAGTAGCAAAGGATTCACAGAAAGAAGCTACTATCTCAGAGTCAAGTCCATATTTAGTGCTAAACTCACGAAAAACATCGGTATCCATAAAAGCTTTAACACAATCAAACTTAGGGGTCATACCTGACTCCTTACCTTCATCGAGATCCCAAACCTCAGAGTTGCGTTTAATTCTTTCCAATAAATCCCATTTGAAGTCAATAGTCTTCATCATATAAGAGCCAGAACAAGAAGTATCGAGCATGGAGCGATTATTATGAGAAAGTCGAGCATAAATTTGTTGAATAATCATTTATCTTGAGAGCTCATGATTGGGGCACGAATATAAGCCTCCTCCAAGCTTGAGCGATGCTTTCTCCTTCGCGAGGCCAGAAATTATAAAATAATTGTGATCACGATGAACCTGGTGCATAGGGTAGAACTTCTGATGAAATTCCAACTTCAGACAATTATAGTTCCATGATCCCATATCATCGCACAGCCTAAACCATGTCAATGCATCTCCCTTCAAAGATAAAAGGAGGACCTTCTTCTTAATAACATCCTCAGGCATACTTGAAAGCTTAAACAATCCACAAACTTCATTCACATAGATTAGATGTAAATCGGGATGCAGTGTTCCGTCTCCTGTATAAAGATTTTCAAGCAGTTTCTCTATCATACCCGAAGGAATCTCAAAGCAAACATTTTCAATAGGTGCAGTAGGTTGAGGAGCAACTCTTTGGTCTTCTACTTGGGGTGAAGATACCCCGAACAAGCCCCTCAAAGGATTTTGAGCCATAGTAACAAGTGACAATAAATTTCAGCACAGTATATAAATTGTTCCTTACGAAAGGCGATTCACTCCCCTGCAACGGCGCCAGAAAAGAGTCTTGATGACCCACAAGTGTAGGGGATCTATCGTAGTCATTTCGATACGTAAGAGTGTCGAACCCAATGAGGAGCAGAAGGAAATGATAGGCAATTTTCAGTAAGGTATTCTCTGCAGGCACTGAAATTATAGGTAACATATAGTTTTGTGATAAGGTAATTGGTAGCAAGTGACAAAAGGTAAAAGTAAATAAGGTGCAGCAAGGTGGCCCAATCCTTTTTGTAGCAAAGGACAAGCCTGGACAAACTCTTATATAAAGGAAAGCGCTCCCGAGGACACATGGGAATATTGTCAAGCTAGTTTCATCACGATCATCTGATTTGCGTTTGGTACTTTGATAATTTGGTATGTGGGTGGACCGGTGCTTGGGTGCTGCCCTTACTTGGACAAGCCTCCCACTTATGATTAACCTCTAATGCAAGCATCCGCAACTACAAAAGAAGTACTAAGGTAAACCTAACCATAGCCTGAAACATATGGATCCAAATCAGCCCCTTACGAAGCAACACATAAACTAGGGTTTAAGCTTTTGTCACTCTAGCAACCCATCATCTACTTATTACTTCCCAATGCCTTCCTCTAGGCCCAAATATTGGTGAAGTGTCATGTAGTCGATGTTCACATGACACCACTAGAGGATAGGCAACATACATCTCATCAAAATATCAAACGAAGACCAAACTCACATGACTACTAATATCAAGACTTCTCCCAAGTCCCTTGGAACAAACGTAACTACTCACAAGACATAATATTGTTCATGATCAGAGGGGTATTAATATGCATAATGGATCTGAACATATGATCTTCCACCAAATAAACCAACTAGCATCAACTACAAGGAGTAATCAGCACTACTAGCAACCCACAGGTACCAATCTGAGGTTTCGATACAAAGATTGGATAAAAGAGATGAACTAGGGTTTGAGAGGAGATGGTGCTGGTGAAGATGTTGATGAAGATAGCCCTCCCCAAGATGGGAGAGTTGTTGGTGATGATGGCGGTGACGATTTCCCCCTCCCGGAGGGAAGTATCCCCGGCAGAACAGCTCTGCCAGAGCCCTAGATTAGTTTCCGCCTCAAGACGGCGGCATCTAGTCCCGAAAGCCTCCTTATGATTTTTTCCAGGTCAAAACACCTCATATAGGAGAAGATTGGCACCTGGGGCCTGCCGTTTGGCCCACGAGGCAGGGGGCGCGCCCTGGGAAGGGGGGCGCGCCCCCCACCCTCGAGGACAACCGATGGCCCCTCTCGTGGGTTTCTTTCGCCAGATATTTTTTATATTTTCCGAAATGATGTTCTGTTGAGTTTCATGGCTTTTGGAGATGTGCAGAATAGGTTTCCAGAGTTTGCTCTTGTTCCAGCCCAGAATTCCAGCTTCCGGCTTTCTCCCTCTTCATGTAAACCTTGTAAAATAAGAGAGAAAAGGCATAAGTATTGTGACAAAACATGTATGAACAACCCATAAAGCAATAAATATCAACATATAAGCATGATGCAAAATGGACGTATCAAGGTGTTATTCTAGTACAAACTCTATGATAGATCGAACGGAAAGAATAGCTTCGTGCTATTTTACTACGGACTCTTGAATAGATCGATCAGAAAGAATAACTTTGAGGTGGTTTCGTACCCTACCATAATCTCTTCGTTTTTTTCTCCGCTATTAGTTACTTTGGAGTGACTCTTTGTTGCATGTTGAGGTATAGTTATATGATCCAGTTATGTTATTATTGTTGAGAGAACTTCCACTAGTGAAAGTATGAACCCTAGGCCTTGTTTCCTATTATTGCAACACCGTTTATGCTCATGTTTACCACTTGCTACCTTGCAGTTTTTATATTTTCTTATTACAAAAACCTATATATACCATCCATATTGCACTTGTATCACCATCTCTTCGCCGAACTAGTGCATCTATACAATTTACCATTGTATTGGGTGTGTTGGGGACACAAGAGACTCTTTGTTATTTGGTTGCAGGGTTGTTTGAGAGAGACCATCTTCATCCTACGCCTCCCACGGATTGATAAACCTTAGGTCATCCACTTGAGGGAAATGTGCTACTGTCCTACAAACCTCTGCACTTGGAGTCCCAACAACGTCTACAAGAAGAAGGTTGCATAGTAGACATCAAGCTCTTTTCTGGCACCGTTGACGGGGAGGTGAGTGCTTGAAGGTATATCTTTAGATCTTGCAATCAAATCTTTTAGTTTCTTGTTTTATCACAAGTTTAATTTATAAAAGAAAACTACAAAAAATGGAATTAAGGTTACCTCATATGCTTCATCTTTTTAATATCTTTCGGGAAAATGATGGGAAGGAAAATTGTGCTCAAGTACTAGAAGAAGAATTACATAGAATGCTTGGCATAAAATATGTGAATTATGAGTATGATTGCAATGATGTTAGTATGAATTCTTTGAATACCCATGATGCTAATGATATGCAAAGCCACAAGCTTGGGGATGCTATGTTTGATGAAGATGATATTTTTAGTCCCCCAAGTTTTGATGAGCAAACTTATTATGATGAAAGCATGCCTCCTATTTATGATGATTATATTGATGAAAGTGGATTTGCAGAGGTCATGACTTTATTTAGTGATGAATCTATTATTTCGGAAGAGGTTCCGATTGATTATGAGAACAAAGTTGCTATCTATGATGATTATTGTGATGACTTGTATGCCATAAAGAATAAAGATAACCATGAAACTTGTCATCATGATTTTAATTTTCAATTGGATTATGCTTCACATTATAGTTATTTTGTTGAGTTCGCTCCCACTACTATGAATGAGAAGAAATTTGCTTATGTAGAGAGTAGTAAAATTTCTATGCAAGTAGATCATGAAAAGAATGCTTTATGTGCTGGTTATATTCTTGAATTCATCCATGATGCTACTGGAAATTATTATGAGGGAGGAATATATGCTTGTAGGAGTTGCAATAATATCAAGTTTCCTCTCTATGTGCTCAAAGCCTTGAAGTTATGCTCGTTTTCCCTTCCTATGCTAGTTGATTATCGTTCCCATAAGTTGTTTGCTCACAAAATCCCTATGCATAGGACGTGGGTTAGACTTAAATGTGCTAGTCATATTTTTCATAATGCTCTCTTTATGTTTCAATTCTTATCTTTTATGCGAGCATCATTGAAATCATCATGCCTAGCTAAAAGGCATTAAAGAAAAGCGCTTGTTGGGAGGCAACCCAACTTTATTTTTGTTCTTTGTTTTTGCTTCTGTTTAGGAATAAATATTGCATCTAGCTTCTGTTTAGATGTGGTTTTTTGTTTTAATTAGTGTTTGTGCCAAGTAGAACCTTTGGGAAGACTTGTGTGAAGTTTATGCGATCATGTTGTAAAAAACAGAAACTTTAGCGCTCACGAGATTAGCTACAATTTTTTTACTGGAGAGTGCTTTTAAGTTGATTCCTTTTACAGATGATTAATAGACAAATTCCTCACGTCCAACAATTTATTTCATAATTTTTAGAGTTACAGAAGTATTCGAAAGTTACATATTGCTAGAGACTGTTCTGTTTTTGACAGATTCTGTTTTCTATGTGTTGTTTGCTTATTTTGATGAATCTATGAGTAGTATCGGAGGGTATGAACAATAGAGAAGTTGGAATACAGTAGATATTACACCAATATGAATTTCGAATGATTTCACAACAGTACCAAAGTGGTGGTTTTATTTTCTTATACAAACGGAGCTTACGAGTTTTCTGTTAAGTTTTGTGTTGTGAAGTTTGCAAGTTTTGGGGAAAGATTCGATGGACTATGGAATAAGGAGTGGCAAGAGACTAAGCTTGGGGATGCCCAAGGCACCCCAAGGTAAAATTCAAGGACAAACAAAAGCCTAAGCTTGGGGATGCCCCGGGAAGGCATCCCCTCTTTCGTCTTCGTCTATCGGTAACTTTACTCGATGCTATATTTTTATTCACCACATGATATGTGTTTTGCTTGGTGCTTCATTTTGTTTTATTTTGTTTTGCTTGCTGTTTGAATAATATCCCAAGATCTGAAATTCTTAAATGTTAGAGAGTCTTCACATAGTTACATAATTATTCAACTACTCATTGATCTTCACTTATATCTTTCGGAGTAGTTTGTTATTGCTCTAGTGCTTCACTTATATCTTTCTAGAGCACGGTGGTGGTTTTATTTTGAAGAAATAGATGAACTCTCATGCTTCACTTATATTATTTTGAGAGTCTTTTAGAACAGCATGGTAATGTGCTTTGGTTATAAAACTAGTCCTAATATGATAGGCATCCAAGTTGGGTATAGTAAAAACTTTCACATAAAGTGCATTGAATGATAGGAGAAGTTTGATACTTGATGATTGTTTTGAGATATGAGGATGGTGATATTAGAGTTATGCTAGCAGGGTAATTATGAATTCAAGAAATACTTGTGTTAAAGTTTGTGATTCCCGTAGCATGCACGTATGGTGAACCGCTATGTGGCGAAGTTAGAGCATGAGATATTTATTGAGTGTCAACCTTTGTGTGCAGGTCGGGGGCACGCGATGGTTAACTCCTACCAACCTCCCCCTAGGAGCATGCGTTGATTACTTTGATTTGATGACTCGTAAATTTTTGCAATAAGTATATGAGTTCTTTATGACTAATGTTGAGTCCATGGATTATCCGGACTCTCACCCTTCCACCATTGTTAGCCTCTCTTGTACCGCGCAACTCTCGTCGGTACCATACACCCACCATATACCTTCCTCAAAACAGCCACCATATCTACGTATCATGGCATTGCCATAGCCATTCCGAGATATATTGCCATGCAACTTTCCACCATTCCGTTTGTTATGACACACTTCATCATTGTCATAGTCATGCATGATCATTGTCATAGTCATGCATGATCATATATTTCCATGCATAATTTTTTATACATGTCACTCTTGATTCATTGCACATCCCGGTGCACCACCGGAGGCATTCATATAGAGTCATATTTTGTTCTAGTATCGAGTTGTAATATCGAGTTGTAAATCAATATAAGTGTGATGATCATCATTATTAGAGCATTGACCCAAAGAAAAAAAAAGAAAAAAAAGGAAAGGCCAAAGAAAAAAGGAAGTCCCAAAAAAATAAAGAAGAAAAAAAGAAAAGAAAAAGGACAATGCTACTATCTGTTTACACACTTGTGCTTCAAAGTAGGACCATGATCTTCATGATAGAGAGTCTCTTGTTTTTTCACTTTCATATATACTAGTGGGAATTTTCAATATAGAACTTGGCTTGTATATTCCAACGACAGGCTCCCTCAAATGCCCTAGGTCTTCATGAGCAAGCAAGTTGGGTGCACACCCACTTAGTTTCTTTTGTTGAGCTTTCATACACTTATAGCTCTAGTGCATCCATTGCATGGCAATCCCTACTCACTCACATTGATATCTATTGATGGGCATCTCCATAGCCCATTGATACGCCTAGTTGATGTGAGACTATCTTCCTCCTTTTTTTCTTCTCCACAACCACCACTCTATTCCACCTATAGTGCTATATCCATGGCTCACGCTCATGTATTGCGTGAAAGTTGAAAGGTTTGCAAAAATTTGAGTATGAAAAAATTGCTTGGCTGAAACCGGGGTTGTGCATGATATGAATATTTTGTGTGATGAAGAGGGAGCATAGCCAGACTATATGATTTTGTAGGGATAACTTTCTTTGGCCATGTTATTTTGAGAAGACATGATTGCTTTGTTAGTATGCTTGAAGTATTATTATTGTTATGTCAATATAGACTTTTATCTTGAATCTTTCAGATCTGAATATTCATGCCACAATAAAGAGAATTACATTGAGAATTATGTTAGGTAGCATTCCACATCAAAAATTCTCTTTTTATCATTTACCTACTCGAGGACGAGCAGTTATTAAGCTTGGGGATGCTTGATACGTCTCCAACGTATCTATAATTTTTTATTGTTCCATGCTATTATATTATCCTTCTAGGATGTTTTATGGGCTTTTATATACACTTTAATATGATTTTTGGGACTAGCCTATTAACCTAGAGCCCAGTGCCAGTTTTTGTTTTTTCCTTGTTTTTGAGTTTCGCAGAAAAGGAATATCGAACGGAGTCCAATTGACGTGCCAATTTTTCATGATTTTTTATGGACCAAAAGAAGCCCCCGAAGTAAAAGAGTTCGGCCAGGAGAGTCACGGGCTTCCCGCGAGGGTGCGGGGCGTGCCCACCCCAAGTGGGAGCGCCCCTCCCCCTATCTCGTGGACAGCCCGGAGACCCCCCCTGACGTGAGACCTACGCCAAAAATTCCTATAAATACTAAAACCTCCGGAAAGTAACCTAGATCGGGAGTTCCGCCGCCGAAAGCCTCTGTTGCCACCGAAAACCAATCTAGACCCGTTCTGGCACCCTGCCGGAGGTGGGGAATCCCTCTCCGGTGGCAATCTTCATCATCCCGACGCTCTCCATGACAAGGGAGGAGTAGTTCACCCTCGGGGGTGAGGGTATGTATCAGTAGCTACGTGTTTGATCTCTCTCTCTCTCTCTCTCTCTCTCTCTCTCTCTCGTGTTATTGATATGGCACGATCTTGATGTATTGCGAGCTTTGCTACTACAGTTGGATCTTATGATGTTTCTCCCCCTCTACTCTCTTGTAATGACTTGAGTTTTCTCTTTGAAGTTATCTTGTCAGATTGAGTCTTTAAGGATTTGAGAAGACTTGATGTATGTCTTGCGTGGGATACCTGTGGTGACAATGGGGTATTCTACTGATTCACTTGATGTATGTTTTGGTGATCAACTTGCGGGTTTCGTGACCTCGGGAATCTATGCATAGGGGTTGGCACACGTTTTCGTCTTGACTCTCTGGTAGAAAGTTTCGGGCACTCTTTGAAGTTCTTTGTGTTGGTTGAATAGATGAATCTGAGATTGTGTGATGCATATCGTATAATCATGCCCACGAATACTTGAGGTGACAATGGAGTATCTAGGTGACATTAGGGTTTTAATTGATTTGTGTCTTAAGGTGTTATTCTAGTACGAACTCTATGATAGATTGAATGGAAAGAATAGCTTCGTGCTATTTTACTACGGACTCTTGAATAGATCGATCAGAAAGAATAACTTTGAGGTGGTTTCGTACCCTACCATAATCTCTTCGTTTGTTCTCCGCTATTAGTTACTTTGGATTGACTCTTTGTTGCATGTTGCGGGATAGTTATATGATTCAGTTATGTTATTATTGTTGACAGAACTTCCACTAGTGAATGTATGAACCCTAGGCTTTATTTCCTATCATTGCAACACCGTTTATGCTCACGTTTACCACTTGCTACCTTGCTGTTTTTATATTTTCTTATTACAAAAACCTATATCTACCATCCATATTGCACTTGTATCACCATCTCTTCGCCAAACTAGTGCACCTATACAATTTACCATTGTATTGGGTGTGTTGGGGACACAAGAGACTCTTTGTTATTTGGTTGTAGGGTTGTTTGAGAGAGACCATCTTCAGCCTATGCCTCCCACGGATTGATAAATCTTAGGTCATCCACTTGAGGGAAATTTGCAACTGTCCTACAAACCTCTGCACTTGGAGGCCCAACAACGTTTACAAGAAGAAGGTTCCGTAGTAGACATCATACAACAACTTGATGATCTCAGTCAGCACTTCCATAGGCCTTTTTATCTATGGAAGCATTTAACCAGTAATATGCAATGCAAGTCCTCATCATGAACAGAGATAACACTACTGATAGAGATGTCTGGTCCTCTGGTGGCAATACACTGAAGTACTCTTCCATGAAGTTATACAAAGTACTCATCGGACCAAGCTCTGCTCACTTCATCTTTAAGATGCTCTGGAAAACGGCATGCAGACTCAGACATAAAATCTTCTTTTGGCTCCTTCTTCATGACAGAATCAGTACAAGAAACATGCTTCACAGCAGAAATATGTATCTAGAGGACTACAGTTGTGCACTATGTGGTGAAGGCACTGAAGAGACCATCACTCCTCTATTCTGGGATTGCCAGTTTGCATGGACTTGTTGGAATTCAGTCATTCACAACAAAGACAGAGGCATATCTTGCTATGATGAGGTACTTCTCACTTTGTGTAATCTGCCATCTTATATTGTTGTGGAAATTGTTTTTATGGGATGTTGGAGCATCTGGTTAACTAGAAATGACAAGATTTTCGAAAGAGCACCAATCCACCTCGACTCTTGGAAATTCTACATCAAAGAAAGCCTTCAGGTTACCAGTACCAGAGCTAAGCAAGAAAAGGCCACGTTGATCAATAATTGTATAGTTCAGCATCTGTAAACTTTTTGATGTTTCATAGAACTGACATTGGTTGACCAACTGGTTTGGGCATGCTTTTGTATTCTTGGTACTTTAATTAATTAATGAAAATTGCCGTATAGAACAATTGTTCTACGGTTTCGGCTCAAAAAAACTTTATAGAAAAAATATATTAATATTCACGATATGAAATTAATATTATTAGATGCATCATGAAATTAACTTTCATACCATATAACTTTAGTATTGTAGATGTTGATATTTTGTATATAAATTTGGTCAAACTTTGTTTAGTTTGATTTTGATCAAATTTATATGCGAAGTAAAAAGAAACTAAGGAAGTACTACTCGACATGGTCTTCGCCTGTGAAAAAGCACTCGGTATACACCGGTATTCCGGCCAGGTGTATATGCCGAGCACATTTTCACCTTCACCAAGCACCATGGATGCTCGGCGTATAATGTATTTCCTGTGGTGTGCTATTTGACAGTTTTTCTTTTCTTTTCTTTTCTTTTGCAACTTGCTCTTGTGCCTTCAATTCACTAGCATTACTATATTGTTTGCATCAAATATCGAGTAGAAACAATCACTTTGTTGGGATTATGTAAAACAAGGCTATTTCATCAACTTTGCAGAGTTACTAGTTTATTACGATCCTTTTCATTTCACCAATTGAAAAAGGGCCTCCACTAATATAATGCGAAGTTCCTTGATGTGACTGTTGCCTAGAGTATTCGTTTAATGGCTCACATTAAGAGAAATCTATTTCCATTTTTTTATGTACGTTCTTTTGGCCTTCTTGTTTTGGAAAATATGCACCATACTTCTGTGTTCTTTTTTCTTTCTTTGGAAAATCTGTCCCATGCTCCCGTTTTTCCCTGCTGCTTAATTTCAGTTTCAGCCTTGCACACTTGGAGCTAATTATTCAATGGTCTATACCTTTGTTCTTGTGTTACATTAAAAATCGTTAGTTAGGCATACCTCTGTTCTTGTGTTACATTGAAAATCGTTAGTTTGGCATACAAACGGAGCTCAGCATGCTCACCGTAAATGGCCTGACCTTGCTCGGCCCCAGCCGCCCAAGATGTCAAGCGCCGATTGCCATACCCGAAAAATCAAGCGTCGTCGGCCGCCCTGAAATCAAGCGCCGCCGGCCGACCTCGGAATCAAGCGTCGTCGGCCGTCCCCGAAATCAAGCGCCGTCGGCCGCTCGAATCTTGTGCACCGACTGCTGCCCGAATCTTGTGTGCTACCGGCCGTCCTGAGAATGTGGGCTATCGGCTGCCTCTGATCTCAAGCGCAGCTGGCCCTTCGCAACAAGCGTTGCCCGCTGCTCCGATCTCACGCCGGTGGCGAAGGAGGGCTCGAAGGTGGTCATGGAGGTGCACTCGAAGGTGCTCAGGGAGCCGACGGTGGATGAGGAGGAGGGTTGTGTGGGGAGGAAGGGGCTTTGACGGGAGGAGGAGGAGGGCATGGTATCGATACCGCAGTCTTTACCGGTAGGGGGTGGGCGGTATCGATACATTACTGGTTTGGACCTATTTATGGTGTGGAATTACCAAAAGCGGGGACTGTTTTCCCTTTACGGCATTAATAGGTGACTGGCAAAAAAACTCGAGAACAAACACCTCCTAGAGCATACAGATAATGAAGGACCACTGAACAAGTGGGGGCGGCTAAACCTCAAACACTTGGAACAGCCTAGCATAAAATTCATGGAAACAATATATTAAATGTTTCAATTAATTTAGTATTGTACTATATATTATAACACAACAAAACTAGAGGTCACACCGTTTGAATATTAAGAGAGCTTTTTCTAGCTAGCTACTTGATGTTGGCCCTTCAACGTAT
This sequence comes from Secale cereale, assembly GCA_902687465.1. NCBI lineage: Eukaryota > Viridiplantae > Streptophyta > Magnoliopsida > Poales > Poaceae > Secale > Secale cereale. The sequence continues at coordinate 770,296,211 of LR738713.1, forward strand.
TTGGAGAAGACTGTTGGAAGTAGGGGCATATGAAACCTGTTTTTGTCCTCCACACACTCAGCACAGCCCACGTCCACACACTTAGCACAATAGGAATGTCGATTAATATATGGAGTACATGACCACATATACGCATGGTTCATGTCAACCATGATCATCCACACCTTGCCTTTAAATTCCTTCTTCCTCAACAGGCAGCACAGAACATCTGGGTCATTGACGCTGATGATTTGGAACTCGGTAAGAGGCCAAGGTAAGCCCAGAGCTTGGTAGCCAGATTGCACCCAGAGACAATCCAGATTGATCACACGGTGCACCTCCCACTCGAACCTGGAGATGCCATCCGTCATGTTCAAAGTCCAAATGGTGATTTTCTTGGGCCGTTGCCGCTGCTCTGGCCTTCTCTTAGGACGCTTAGACTGGTGGCAGTCACTGTACATTGTCTCATGAAAGTCATTGTGAACGTGGACATAGCGCATCATGCCTTGGCTGATGGACACACTTTGAAACCTCCCCGAGAAGTACCTTGGGAACCGTGCATCATGGGGGTATGTTATTCTTAGAGGGAAAGCCACGAAGTGGAGCACTGGGGAGTCTGTGTTTTTGGCGAAGTCACATAGCACGAAGCCGGAGAAGTAGTCGACCCAGCACAGGAAACGGCCGTCGAAAGTGAGAACATCGTCGGTCCACCAGTGGCCGGGGAGCTGACCAGCAGGCACCTCGGGGATAATCATCCACTCCCTGGCGTCTGAATTTAACACGCAGAGTTTTGCACGCGTCCCCTTTTTCTCGGTGTAGACATTGAGGTCGGCAACGATGTAGCGGTCCTCCGCTTCGAGCTACAGGATGCCGGTGCTGAACTTACGTCCCAAGAACCGCTTTGTCCTACGATGAAGGAACTGCTGCACCGAGGGGGAAGGACCGGCGGCTGTGTAGACGAAAAGATCTGGCGGGGCATCCAAGTAGCGAATCCGGACCGGGATGGAGACTTCGAAGAGGACGAGGTTCTTGTCGGTTGCTGCTACTTCTCGAGCTTGCGTTGTATTCCCTCGAAGAGGAAAGGGTGATGCAGCACAGTAGCGTAAGTATTTTCCTCAGTTTTTGAGAACCAAGGTATCAATCCAGTAGGAGACCACACGCGAGTCCCTCACACCTGCACAAACAAATAAGAACTTCGCAGCCAATGCGATAAGGGGTTGTCAATCCCTTTACGGTCACTTACAAAAGTGAGATCTGATAGAGATGATAGTTTGATATTTTTGGTATTTTTGATTATAAGAACAGAAAGTAAAAGCGGAAAAGTAAAGTAGATTGTAGATTGATATGTTGAGAATAGACCCGAGGGCCATAGTGTTCTCTAGTGGCTTCTCTCGTGATAGCGACTATCTAGGCATGATCATTATATATAGGCATCACGTTCGAAACAAGTAGACCGAAATGATTCTCCATCTACTATTATTACTCCACACATCGACCGCTATCTAGCATGCATCTAGTGTATTGAGTTCATAAGAACAGAGTAACGCCTTAAGCAAGATAGCATGATGTAGAGGGATAAACTCAAACTTAGTGATATAAACTCCATCTTATTATCCTCGATGGCAACAATACAATACGTGCCTTGCTGCCCCTACTGTCACTGGGAAAGAACACCGCAAGATTGAACCCAAAGCCAAGCACTTCTCCCATTGCAAGAACTATAGATCTAGTAGACCAAACCAAACCAATAATTCGAAGAGACTTGCAAGGATATTATAATCATACATAAAGAGTTCAGAGAAGAACCAAATATTTCTCATAGATAATCTTGATCATAAACCCATAATTCATCGGATCTCGACAAACACACCGATGGCCGATGAGAACTTTCTCATAGATAATCTTGATCATAAACCAATAATTCGAAGAGACTTGCAAGGATTACATCGAATAGATCTCCTCGAAGGCCGATGAGAACTTTTTATTGATATCCAAAGAGAGAGAAGAATCCATCTAGATACTAGCTATGGACCCGAAGATCTGTGATAAACTACTCACAACTCATGGTGAGGCGATGATGATGATGTAGAAGCACTCCGTGGTAGATCCCCCCTCCGGCAGAGCTCCGGAACAGGACCGAAGATGGGATCTCATGGGAACAGAAGGTTACAGCAGTGGAATTAGGGTTTTCTCTATTCATCTGTTGGTTTCGGGGTACGGAGGCATGATACGTCTCAAACGTATCTACTTTTCCAAACACTTTTGATATTGTTTTGACCTCACTCTTGCATGATTTGGACTAAACTAACCCGGACTAACGCTGTTTTCAGCAGAGCTGCCTGTATGGTTTATTTGTGTGCAGGAAAACGGATTTTTAAGCATCTCAGAAAAATTCACGAAAATTCACGAAAAATCCACGCAACCGAAGAAACAAAATGCCAGAAGTGGGGCCAGAGGGGGGCCAGGGGGTGCCCAGGCGCCCTGTGGGCGCCCCCCCTGGGCCGCGCCGGGGGTGCGCCTGGGTGGGGCCCACACCCCCTGGTGCCCTACTTTAGCCCGTATTTTTCCTCCCGACACAAAAACCCCAGATCGGAAGTCCTTTCGCTGTTTTTCGTCGCGGAGCCGCCGCCACCCTCTGTTCTTCTTCGGGAGGGCTAATCTGGAGGCTGATTTGGCCTCCGGAGAGGGGAGATCGTCGCCATCGTCATCATCATCACCACTCCATCATCCCTCCATGACTTCCCCCTTCATGTGTGAGTAATTCCCTTGCTGTAGGCGAAGGGGATGGTAGGGATTGGATGAGTTAGATCATGTAATAGTTCGTCAGATTGTTGGGGGCATGTTGCCTATCATCTAGTATGGTGTTTATCATCTTTGCTACAACTTGTTATTCTTAATGCTTGACACTTAGGGCCCGAGTGCCATGATTTCAGATCTGAACCATATGTGTTTGCATGAATATATTTGTGTTCTTGATCCTATCTATGAGTTGTATGCACCTGTTACGGTTCGGAACCGGCGATCCCGAAGGTGACAGCTTGGGACACCAAAGGGGATGGTCCGTAGTTTGAGGATTACATGTATCCATTGAGTTCATTGCTTTGTTCCGGTGCTCTTTGACAGGAGCACCTTAATATCCATTAGTTCCTTTTGGCCCCATTCGTAGCGGGATGGTAGGACAAAAGATGTTGTGCAAGTTCTTATTGCAAGCACGTACAACTACCTACGGGATACATGCCTAATGTTTGATATTTGCCTAGATGATCATTACTTTTCCGTGTGCCGTGCCCCGAGTTAGAAACTATCTCATCCATGCAACGCCCAACCATCCATCTCCCTAGCCTACAGTATTTTAAACCTTGCTTGTCACTAGTTGCTACTTTTGCCATTTACTACTGCTATTTACTTTTGTTGTTTACTTTTACTATTACTATCATCACTATCATATCACTGTTACCACTTATCTTTTGTTGCAAGTTAGTATATTTCAGGTGCGGTTGAATTGACAACTCAACTGTTAAAGCTTATAAATACTCTTTGGCTCCCCGTGTGTCGAATCAATAAATTGGGTTATTCTTACCCACGAAGACTATCTCGATCCCTTACGGTTGAGGGTTATCAAGTACCGTTTTCTGGCGCCGTTGCCGGGGAGCATAGCAATATTTACGAGTCTACTTGAGGTATCCTACCTGCTGCACTTTATTCACTATGGGTAAGAAAGGAGACCCCAAGGTTCCAATCTTACGATCCACTACAGGAAGAGGTACTGCTCTGAGCACTAGTGCTACGCTTGATCCACCTTATGTTATGAGTAAGTTTGCCTCACCACCACTGTAATGCCCCGGATGTAATACTTTCCCTTTTGGGTATATAATATATCTCCGGCTTCATCTATTTCCATTCCGGGTTCTTTCTCTTTCGGGTTTCGTCGTTTTGTTGTGTGAGTGTGTGGCATTCATTCATATCATGTAGACATGTGCATTGCATTGCATTTGTGTTGTCGGTTGCATCCGGTTCCGTGTGTTTCTTCCCGTTGTCTGTTTCGCGTTCCGGAGCTCCCTCACGTGTCCGTGACGTCCCGTAGGCCTACTTTGTTGTTCGGGCGTGTAACGTTACCGGTGTGCCGCGAGGTTGTTGTCTGTGTTATTGTTTTGTTGTGTGCAACCCGCCTCTCAAATCTCGTCGCTTTTGGACTCCGTTGGTTTTTCCATCCGTTGTTCGTGTGGGTCCAAAGTGCCTTCACTTCGTGTCCCGGAAACACCCCTACTGCAGTCTTTTATCTCCTCCTAGGCCTTTTAAAACTACCCCCACGATCGGATCCGTCGGATCGCGATCGGAGGGCTCCTAGCGCCCCTAAATTCCCCCCTAACCCTAAAAACTGCTATATATTAGACCCTCCTAGTCTATTTTGGATTCCCTATCTTCTTCCTCCTTCTTCCCCTATTTTTTCCCTCTCCTTCTCAGATCCGATCCAACCAACAGCTGGTTCCTCCTCGCCTCGAGCCGCCGACCAGGCGCTCGCTGGGTCAACGCATCCAGATCGGCAGCCCCTCCGAGCCAGCTGGGCCCGTACGCCGCATCGAGCAGCCAGGCCGGCCGCGATCGCCTCAGCCGCACCGCGCCAAGTCCCGTCGCCCGCACCGAGTCGCCAGGCTCGGGGGGCCGGGGGACCACTTCCCCGCGCGCCGGCCCACCGCCACCCTGGGCCGCCTCGCCTCGCCTCCCGGGTCCCTTCGCGCGGCCTCCCAGCCTCCAGTCGACGCGGGCCGCCCCGCCTCCTCGCGGGCCACCGCGGGCGCCAGCCGCGCCTCAGGCCCATCGCCGCAGCCCATCGTCAGTCCCAGGCCACCGCGGTGGGCCGCCGCCGCGCCGGGCCCACCCAAGCTTCGCCGCCGCGCAACTTCTTCCTGGGCCAGATCCGCCGCGCGGGCCCGAAGCCCGAGCCCATTTTTTTCATCTCCAGATCTGAGGTTGACCTCAAACCCTTAGATCTAGTCCCTGTTTTGTTAATCTGAGATGCAATGTTTGACCTGCTCTAACTTTTTGTCTGTTGCTCCGATTCGCGCGTGTAGCATGTCCCGACGTTCGTGGAGACTTGCTCTACGTTTTACCTGTTGTTGTCATGCATGTTAGAGATCATCTGGGTGCTTGTTTTGCTGTTGCAAGAGTGCATCATGATATAAACTGCTGCTATGTGTTATTTTTATGCCACCTTTGCCATGTGATATCTTTTAGCTCGTTTGTCCGAATGATGCAAATGACATGTCCACGTGTTCGTCTTGCCATGATCTACATGTTGTATGTGATAGGTTGCATGGTAGATTTATTATTGCCTTGTTATCATCGTTGCAAAGTGCCATGTGGCTGTGATGTTGTTTCACTTGTTATGAAATGCCATCTTGTTGAGCTCGTTGCTATCGTTGTGTTTACCTCTATGATGCATGCTTGTGTGTTTCGGGATCACCGTCATGTGTACTTTGATGAGGTGCTTACCCTTTGCCATGTTTAGTTTCGAGGTGACTTAAACATGCTCCTTTTGATGCTATGATGATATTTCTGTTTTAGGACTTAGTGGTTTTTTCACTAAGTCTGAAATATGTAACGTTCAGATGCCATGTTCGTGTGATGTTCTAGGACAAAGCATGTTAGTTTTGGAGTGGATCTTGATTGTTCCTTGTAGTATATATTGTTGTCTTTCCATTCATGTCCTCACATGTCTTTTTAAGGGGCTGTAGCATGTTTATCTTTTGCTCCAAAGTTTCAATAAAATTCTGCTGCCAGAATTTTATTGTCAAGTTCAATATGTCCAAGATCATTGCTATTGATCCGTGACTCCGTTGGGGGTGCACCTTGGACATAGTTGTTGTAGTATATGTCTAGTTTGTGTTCATGTCCTTTGCCATGTTGTTTGGGTGCTGTAGCTCAATTATTTTGAGCTCCGAACTTGCTATGTTGCTGTAATTTTCAGCTTTCGCTCAAATCTTGTTTCGGGCATAACTTTTAGCCCGTAACTCCGATTTCAGCGAATCTTATATCAAACTTGATTGATTTTCTGTGTAGATTAATAATATCAGATTGTTATCATGTTTTGAGGTGTTTTGCTTGAGTGATTTTTCCGTGCTCCGTGTGCATCCTTAGTGCATCCATCATGCATTCATCTTTTTCGAGTGCGCAATGCATCTTGTTGATTGGTGCTTGGTGTGATTGTTTTGTTTAGAGCCGGAAGCTGAGACCGAGTACGAGGTTGAGCACGAGGTTACCAACGAGGTTGAGCACGAGGACCCTTCTTACGATCCGAACGACTTCTCTTCAGGCAAGATGACCGAACCCCGATAACATTACTATCTTTGCCTATTGCTAGTAGTCTCGATCTATAGTTTTGCCTCGATGCCCATGATCTTATTGTCAGCCTCCTACTTGTAAACCATTGCCATGTTTAACCAACCTACCTATGCAAACCGTTGCTTGGCTAAGTACGCTTCGCTCAGCCCTTCTTATAGCGTTGCTAGTTGCAGGTGAAGTGAAGATGCTTGCTCCATGTTGAAGTTTGGTTGGGTTATATCACACTATATAAATGCTTAAAATGAAATCATCTATATATTGGCAAGGGTGGAAGGCTAAGCCTTTTGCTTGGTGATTTGTTCCACTCATGCCGTTAGGATCCGTATAAGCCGGTATTATGTTCCTTGATTATGCGTTCCTAACACGGTTGGGGTGTACGGGACCCCCTCGATAAACCGCTAAGTGCTAAGTCTTTTCCAGCAAGTCCCAACATTGGTACTATTTGCCTAATAAAAAACTAAACTTGCATAGGGAGTAATTAACCCTCTTTCTTAATCAACAACCCCGGGCCAGTGCTCCACATGAGTGTTGGTCCGAAACGGGGGTCCTGCAGGGCCGCCTTGGGGCAACCCGAGGTATCTGGCATACACCTGTAGCATCGCCCATCCGGTCGTGTCCTGAGACTTAGATACGCGCGGCTACTATCAGGGTGTCGACACGCCGGGAGGATTTGCTGGATTAGCCTTACCTTAGTTCGGTATATCTTGAGCACGGGATTCTGAGGATACTCGGGTCTTCCCACTTTGGAGTTGCGACTCCGCGGATCGTGGGCTTGTAATGGCTCAAGTTGGAACACCCCTGCAGGGTTTGAACTTTCAAAAGCCGTGCCCGTGGTTATGTGGCAGATGGGAGCTTGTTAATTCCGGTTGTAGAAAACTTGACACAATGTTTCTAATACACTACCAGCGTGTGTTCCGTGACTGTCAATTTCCGAATAGGGATTCGGGAGTTGAACACGGAGGGGTTATGATTGTGGAGCTTGTAGCTAGGATCACTTCGTGATCACTTCTCGCCGAGGCTTTCTCTTCTCGCTCTCACTCACGTAAGCTAGATGCTAGTTGCTGCTGCAGACACTTATTCTTTTCTTCAGCCTTTTTCTCACCCAAAGGCTTTGATAGTCTTGTTACCCGGAGACGGGATTGCTGAGTCCTCTGTGGCTCACAGTTACTTCACACACCAGATGCAGGTCCAGCTGTGAGCTATCCAGGTGATGGCACCGAGCTGGATTGGGAGTACGACGAGGAGCGTAGTCGGTACTATGTGCGATACCCGCACGATCAGTAGTGGAGACTCTTACTAGGATTCGATCCGCCTGTGGTTTATTTATCTAAGTTTGGTACTTTGACATTTGGATTTTGCCCTTAGAGGGTTGTGATGTTCTTAATGTATGATGTTTGAGACTTGTACTGTAATTCTGTGACGTGGCGAGTGTAAGCCAACTATTTTCTGTTTACTATCCCCTCTTTTACATGAGTTGTGCAAAGATTACCAAACTTGAGATCATTCTAGGATGGATTTATGCCTTTAAGTCGTGCCTCGACACGTAGGAGGTATAACTCCATCCTGGGCATTACAACCACCACATGATGCTCCTACTACTTTTGATGATGATATTAGTTCACTTGGTTATGCTCTTGAGAAACAAATTACTGCTGCTGCTGAAAAATTTGGAATTGAACTTCCTGTTACTCGCTACCCTATTGGTGAGACTTATGATTTTCCCGAATTGAGTAAACTCCAGGAGAGGCTCCTTGATGATGATTACTATATACTTGATGAAGATTTATGCAGGGAACTGACAGAGTTTGCCGGCTCTGACCCTGAAACTATTAAGAAAATATTTGAAAAACACTCTTTGAAAAACAAAACCGTTCCTAATCCTGAGTTTGCTACATCTCCTATATGCATTGATGATCCTGATTTTGATTTCTCTGTTGATCTTTCACTTATACCTATGGTTGAAGCTGACGCCTTTTATGGCAGAGAAAATGATGATGCTATTGCACACCTGACTAAACTTGGTGAGCTAGGTAGCCTGTTTACCACAGATGAGAAGATACGCTACTTTTATGTGACCAAGCTTCTTCCTTTCTCCTTGAAGGAAGGTGGTAAAGCATGGTATGATTCACTCCCATGCGGTTCTATTAAGAGTCCTCAGGACTTAGCTCACTCTTTTGTTGATAAATACTTTCCTGCTCATATGCAACATGCTGCTTTACAAAGAATTTATAACTTTAAACAGTTGCAGGATGAGTCCCTCCCTAAAGCTTGGGGGAGGTACTGCAGTTTGATTCAGGCTAGACCAGGACATGGAATTCCTAAGAATGAATTAATTGATATATTCTATGCTGGTTTAACTGATGAATCTAGGTCCTATTTGGACAGTTGTGCTGGTTGTGTTTTCAGGAAAAGAACACCGGACGATGCGGAAGATCTAATGGGCAGGATTGCCAAAAACCATGAAGATTGGTCCGTCCCTGAACCACCTCCACCAACAAAGAAGAGGGGCATGTTTGTTCTAAGCCCCGAGGATATGCAAGAAGCAAAGAAGTCTATTAAAGAGAAAGGTATTAAAGCTGAAGACGTGAAGAATCTACCCCCTAGTGAGAAGCTGTGTGAGCCTACCACTCACCCTCCTATGGTAGAGGTACACTCTCTTTTAGATTTCAATGCAAGTGACATCCCTCATGGTAAACCTCCTGATCAATGTTCATATGAGTTTGATAATTTTATTATGAAACAGAATCATTTTAGTGAGAGGATAGAAAGTCAGTTGCATGATAATTCCCTTGCTAACAAAAAGTTGCTTGGTGTTTTAGATAGAACAGTTAATGATGTTCAATGTCTTGTGAAGCATTTTCATATGGTTCAAACTCAGCTTGATCAAATTTCTAATGTGCAAAGAGATTTGCTTGCTAACATTGCCAAACAAGATAAATTGCAGGCTTTTGGGATTAAGACCCGAGGAGGAACTAGTACTCAAGATCCTCTTTATCCAGAGGGGCATCCGAAGAGAATCGAGCAAGATTCTCAAATGCAGGAAGAAGAAATTGTTGTCTCTCCAAATAAGAAAAAGAAACATAAAGAGACTGCCAATTCTAATGATCCTATTGCAGATGAAGAGCCAGCTATTGATCCCAACAGTGTATCTATCTCCGATGCTGAGACTGAAGACGGTGCTGAACCTGAAGGTAATGATAAGGAGAAGAATGATCTGCCTGAAGTTCGAGAGGAAGAAGCACCTGACAAATGTAAGAGGTACACTAAAGAAGACTTCATCGCAAGAAAACATGGGAAGGAGAAAGAACCATGGGTACAGAAACCCATGCCCTTTCCAGGTAAGTCCATCAAATCTAAAGAAGAAGAGCATTACAATAAGTTTTGTGAATGGATTAAACCTCTTTTTCTTCAAATTCCCTTGACTGATGCTATTAAGTTACTTCCTTATTCAAAATATATGAAAGATATTGTCACTAACAAAAGAAAAGTTCCTAATGATGCAATATCTACTATGCTTGCTAACTATTCTTTTAGTGGAAAGATTCCTGAGAAGCTCGGTGACCCAGGTATACCCACCATTCCTTGCTCCATAAAGAATAATTATGTCAAAACTGCTTTATGTGATCTTGGAGCGGGAGTGAGTGTTATGCCTCTCTCTCTTTACGAGAGGCTTTGTTTAGAGAAACTAATTCCTACAGATATCTCCCTTCAGATGGCTGACAAGTCAACCGCTGTTCCGATAGGTATTTGTGAGGATGTTCCAGTTGAAGTTGCTAATTGTTTAATTCTTACTGATTTTGTTGTGCTTGACATGCCCGAGGATGGGAGCATGTCCATTATTCTTGGTAGACCTTTCCTTAACACCGCAGGTGCTATTATTGATTGCAACAAAGGGAAGGTTACCTTTCATGTGAATGATAAAGAACACACGGTATATTTTCCGAAGAAGACCGACAGGAGGCATGCCCTCAACTCTATAGAGAATATCGAGACCGTGAAAATTGGAGAATGGGACTGTCCACTACATGTGCCTCACAAATAGAAAACTATCATGGTAGGGACAATGTCCATCAAGGTAAAAGTTCAGTGATTACTTTGTAGGAGGTGATACTTTTTGCTCTATATATCGCTTGTTTGTTGGTAAGACTTGATCAACCTTACTAGTAAACGTGTTTTATATGGATAAAAAGTTGAGTTTTCTATGTTTTCATTTGTTTTTAGTATTGTCCTACTTGCTGTACCAAGTATCTATGTTTTTGAAGCTTCACAATACTACTAACTGCTTCAAGTTTTCAGAGAGTTTCACAGCTTTTTGAACTTCGAAAAAATTTCAACAGTGAAGTTTTCAGAAAAATTCCAGAAAAATTATATTAAAAATTTCCACAACGGGAGAGACCCGGAAAGTCCTGGGGCCAGCGAGGGGGGGCCACCAGTGGCCCAGGCAGCCAGCTGGCGCGGCCCAGCCCCTGGCCGCGCCCACAGGGCGCCTGGGGCCCACGGGACCCCCCTCCAGGTACTTCTTCTTCCCCTCTCTCTCTCTTTTTCCAGAAACTCGAGTTCTGGTCTTGTTCTTGCTGTTCTTGCTGTTCTTGGGGGCGATTCTTCGATCTCTCTCTACAGCCCATCATTTGAGCTGAAATTTTGAGCAAATACTCCCTGGTATGTGACTCCTCCACTCCTCCAATTAGATTTTTGATTGGTGGCCTCATTTGTGAGTATTTAGTAGTTCTTGGTGCTGTAGAGATGAGCTTGCATGCATGTGTAGAAAGTTGTTTTCCAAGTTTTGATGCAAGTTTATGCCTTGGGCAAGTGAGTTGAGTAGTTTGCCTTAGCTCACTTTGTTTTAATCCTCGTTTTTGTGAATTGTAAAAAATTTCAGAAATGAGTTTATTAGGAAGGGCAAAAGGATGGCTTGAGAAGAGGAGGCCCGCACACTCCGATCGAGTCACTAGGGCCACAGCTTCACCAACGACTGCCAGGGTGAGCTATAATGAAGATCATGTGCCCCTGGAGTTGTTGGAAGATACAAGTCCAGCATGTGCGATGACATATACATGTGACGAATTCATGGAAGCTGCGGGAATCAAGGATGAGTTTTATAATCTTTGTGCTAATGCAGGTTTGACACGGCTCGTCACCAGCCGTGTTACTCAGTATCAAAAACTCACCTCCATTTTCATTAACAGTTTTAGATATAATCCTGAATCAGGTGCTATTGAGTTTAAAATTTATAATGATCTTATCACCATGACTTTGGGAAATTTTTGTGAAGTAATAGGTGTGCCGAACGTTGGGAGGACGGCAAGGATGGCCACTCAGCCCTCCGAGCTGAAAGCCGTCATCAACTCTCTCTGCAGCATGGGTACGAGGGATATTCATCGGTCGAAGATCTCCAGTATCTTGTTTCCTCACCTCAGGTATTTTGCATATTATATTGCTAGAGGGGTGTTAGCTCGTGACAACACGAGCAGCATTTCTGCTCCGGATATTGCTATCCTGGCAGCAGCCCTCTCAGGGAGGTCTGATTATAATATTGGTACCTTAATTGCTCGACGCCTTGCTATGAACGGTAACAAGGGGGACTTATATGGTGGCATTTATGCCACACTTATCTTAGAGCATCTTGGAGGCACCCCACATCCTGATGATACTCCTTTTACTTATTTAAGCTTTGATCTTGCTGCTATGAAAAGGCATAAGTTTGTTACCATGGGTTCTGAGCTTGATAACCTTGTTTATATCTTGCGTTTCGGAACTACAGCGGAACGCGAGATCCGTCTACCTGCACCTCTTTTGTTTGATTTTTCTCGCAGGAACGGATGGTCCTTTGATGTTGTCCAGTTCGATGAGTTCATGGTCCAGCATCAGTTCCATAACCCCATGGAGGGGGTTGTGCCCGACGAGGAGAGGCACGGTGGGATACCACATTTTCAGGAAGAGACCGCCACCGAGTTTGGTGAAGGGTCTTCCTCTGTTTGGCGCTCGGAGCCTTCCTCGTGGGAGACTCCGAGGAGCTCGGTGTACGCGCCATCATCCTTCTACGACCCTTGGTCTCACCACCATACCCCTGGAGCGGGAGGCTCCTGGGGGGCAGTAGCTGCTACCAACTTAGGCCAAAAGCCTAATCTTGGGGGAGTACGTGCCCTTCTCACTTTTCCATTGTATTATCCGTTTTATTCACCTTGATCTTTTTGAAGTTTTTACCCGTTCTTCTTTATTCCTCTATTCGCAAAAACAACAAAAAGATTTTCTCTTTCTTTTGCTTTGTTTTCAACTTTTGAAAAACCCAAAAAGATTTCCTTTCTCTCTTTAGTTTTGCTTTGTTTTCAGAGATCAGCTCGAGTCCATGATGTCATTTGATTATATTTCCTACGTTCGATCGTGCAAGTGACAAGAAGTAATGACGAAGATCGACTGAAAGGAAGCAACAAGGAAGACCGGTATGAACTCTTATTGTTTCTACTTTTGTACATATGCCTGTACTTATGATCTAGAGACCAGCTTGTAGCGACATAGTGCTATGTTTACAATGTTATTCCAGTGGTTCATGCTTTCCTTGTGGCTAGTCTCGAATAACTAGAGTATATAATGTGTTATTGAAATGATCTACATGCATTGCACTGTTCATAGTCTGGTATACTAAGGTGGTATTTCCCTTTAGAGAATTTTTGGATTGGCTTGGCACATGCTTACACATGTTTAAGACTAAAAAGTCTACCTTGCCTTGATGATCTTTGAGTTTTAGAATAGTTATATCACTTTCATGCCCGATTCAATGTTGCTTTGTCGCTCTGCATGATTATGACCGTTATTGCTCTCTAGTTGGTCGCTTCCCAGTCTTTTGCTAAACCTCCACCCGTACTAAGCGGAATGACTACTTGTGCATCCAAAACCTTTAAACCTGTTATGCCATATGAGTCCACTATACCTTCCTATACATGGTATTTACCTGCCATCCCTAATGAAGACTTTCATGTACCATCTCGAAATTAATCAAAAGCATTTCCCTTTTTGTGCCTATGTTTTAGCTCATGAGGAAGTAGTAGTTAATTCATGATCTCTTTAAGTTGGACAAGTTTCACCCCTAGATTGCATGTATAATGTGCGAACCCCTAATATGAAAAGGAACTGACATTGAGTGCGCCCGGCTCGAAAAGATAAATATAACAAACAAACCCTCCTTCACGCTTTGTTCATGAGAAATCAGAAAACTTTGGCAGTGATAAACAAAGGAGATTAAGAGGATGTGATCGTCCTCATGCGGGAGCCGTTCCTTGAGACTTGTCTAGCTTAAAAAGTGATTGAGTTATCTGCAAGCATTCGTTGACGAAATATGCACCTCTCAAAAACATATTTACTTCTGTTTTTAAAACCAAGAGCTCTGGTACATGTTTAGTTTTTGTTTCCGATCACGGGTTTTCAACTTTGCCAATAAAAGCCACGGTTCGAGAGTCTCATCTTCTTTCTTCAAAGCACCGACTAGGAGAGCATAATTGTCATTCTGAGTGTAATCTGCATTGTCCCAAAGTATTACATTGTCTTCTGCATACTTGTGATATGATTTATTCTGAAATTCTTAGTTCTAGTCTCCTTTAAAACTCTGGAGGAGTCTCTGCATTTATGTTTTGCTTCACTCATGGAGGCTAGCGAGATACCACCTTAATATGCTCAAGCTATGTGCAATGTGATCTTGTCTTGATTTTCGGCAATATATTGTTTACTCTTAATTATTTGTGACTGCTCACTTGAAAGAAGGATTGCTCCTTGCATTGTTCTCATAAGTATTGTTTTAATACTTGCTGAACTCTTTTCGTAGTACATGCTTATATACATGTAATGAAGCAAAAGAGTTTGTCAAAGTTTTCTTTGTCGCGTCCAGTTCGTTGAACTGAATTGCTTGAGGACAAGCAATATGCTAAGCTTGGGGGAGTTGATACGTCTCAAACGTATCTACTTTTCCAAACACTTTTGATATTGTTTTGACCTCATTCTTGCATGATTTGGACTAAACTAACCCGGACTAACGCTGTTTTCAGCAGAGCTGCCTGTATGGTTTATTTGTGTGCAGGAAAACGGATTTTTAAGCATCTCAGAAAAATCCACGAAAAATCACGAAAAATCCACGCAACCGAAGAAACAAAATGCCAGAAGTGGGGCCAGAGGGGGGCCAGGGGGTGCCCAGGCGCCCTGTGGGCGCCCCCCCCTCTGGGCCGCGCCGGGGGGGCGCCTGGGTGGGGCCCACACCCCCTGGTGCCCTACTTTAGCCCGTATTTTTCCTCCCGATGCAAAAACCCCAGATCGGAAGTCCTTTCGTTGTTTTTCGTCGCGGAGCCGCCGCCACCCTCTGTTCTTCTTCGGGAGGGCTAATCTGGAGGCTGATTTGGCCTCCGGAGAGGGGAGATCGTCGCCATCGTCATCATCATCACCACTCCATCATCCCTCCATGACTTCCCCCTTCATGTGTGAGTAATTCCCTTGCTGTAGGCGAAGGGGTGGTAGGGATTGGATGAGTTAGATCATGTAATAGTTCGTCAGATTGTTGGGGGCATGTTGCCTATCATCTAGTATGGTGTTTATCATCTTTGCTACAACTTGTTATTCTTAATGCTTGACACTTAGGGCCCGAGTGCCATGATTTCAGATCTGAACCATATGTGTTTGCATGAATATATTTGTGTTCTTGATCCTATCTATGAGTTGTATGCACCTGTTACGGTTCAGAACCGGCGATCCCAAAAGTGACAGCTTGGGACACCAAAGGGGATGGTCCGTAGTTTGAGGATTACATGTATCCATTGAGTTCATTGCTTTGTTCCGGTGCTCTTTGACAGGAGCACCTTAATATCCATTAGTTCCTTTTGGCCCCGTTCGTAGCGGGATGGTAGGACAAAAGATGTTGTGCAAGTTCTTATTGCAAGCACGTACAACTACCTATGGGATACATGCCTAATGTTTGATATTTGCCTAGATGATCATTACTTTTCCGTGTGCCGTGCCCCGAGTTAGAAACTATCTCATCCATGCAATGCCCAACCATCCATCTCCCTAGCCTACAGTATTTTAAACCTTGCTTGTCACTAGTTGCTACTTTTGCCATTTACTACTGCTATTTACTTTTGCTGTTTACTTTTACTATTACTATCATCACTATCATATCACTGTTACCACTTATCTTTTGTTGCAAGTTAGTATATTTCAGGTGCGGTTGAATTGACAACTCAACTTTTAAAGCTTATAAATACTCTTTGGCTCCCCATGTGTCGAATCAATAAATTGGGTTATTCTTACCCGCGAAGACTATCTCGATCCCTTACGGTTGAGGGTTATCAAGGCGTATATAGGAGGAAGGAGGGAACCGGGGGCCAAACATGGGGCCCATGAGGCAGGGGGCGCGCCCTATAGGGGGGGCGTGCCCCCCACCCTCGTGGGCACCACGTAAGCCCTACTCCGTGGTTCTCAAGTCTCCCGTGCGTGATTTTCTCCAAAAATATCTCTCCCAAAGGTTTCATTCCGTTTGGACTTCGTTTGATATCCCTTTTCTGTAAAACCCTGAAACAGGCAAAAAACAACAATATGGATTGTGCCTTTGGGTTAGTAGGTTAGTCCCAAAAATAATATAAAAGTGTATGACAAAGCCCATTAAACATCCAAAACATCATAAATAATAGCATGGAACAATCAAAAATTATAGATACGTTGGAGACGTATTAGTTGCCCAAACGAAGGCAAAGAGTCTGTCTGAGCCTTGTTTCTCCAGCCAGTGGCGGTTGAACGAGGAGGCCTATGGTGGAGCTGCGAGGGTAAAGGACACGAAGCAGGAATGGCCATTGTCTATCTCGACAAGAGCGGCAGTCTTGTTCTTGTCGACAGCCTCACAAGGAGCGTCTAGTCCGTCGTGGAGCCGGCTGCAGAAGATGCGATTCAGCATCGCCCAGTCGGGGAGGACGATGGTCCCGTCCTCCGACTCCGGCGCGACTCTGGTGGCCATGGCGATCGGGATCGGGAGAGGGATCAGGAATAAAGTAGCAGCCGCCCCCTAACACGAAGGATGATACAAGGGTCTCTTTGGCCCAGGCACGCTAAAGAAGGCCGATAAAATACTAGCAGGGGCCAGCTCTAATTGGGCCAGATACTAGACGCGTATCTCAACAAGGGGATAACTGCGTTGTAGATCTCCCTAAAAAGAAAATCAGCGTTGAAGATTCAACCTCCTGAATCCTGATACACGACTAACTCCACGTGTACTACGTGTGTCCCAAAAACGGTGCTTTCAAGTTTCTGAAGGACAGGGTGTGGAATAAAGTCAAGGGTTGGCTTGAAAAAATTCTTTTTGTGGGAGGGAAAGAAGTCCTAATCAAATCAGTGGCACACGCTGTTCCGGTATACTCAATGTCATGTTTTAAGCTTCCCCGTGGACTCTGTGAACATCTGAACTCCCTTATAAAGAAATTCTAGTGGGGCAGCAAGGATGGAAAGAGGAAGCTGAACTGGGTATCTGGGAGCACTATGACCATGCCTAAGCAGTGCAGGGGCCTAGGCTTTCATGATATTAAATTATTCAATCTGGCTCTATTAGCGAGACAAGCATGGCATATATTAATGGATCCAAACACCCTAAACGCAAGGATTCTAAAGGCCAAATATTTTCCTACGGGAGAATTTCTTCAAGCCGAGCTTGGCTCTTCTCCATCCCAGGTATGGAGATCCATACTTGAGGGGAGAGACACACTTTCGCAAGGCCTTAAACGTCGGATTGGGGACGGGCAGACAACGCGGATATGGCAACATAACTGGCTCCCACGAGCACACGATATGAGGCCGGTCATGAGCAAAGTACCCAACCTAGCGTAGCTAGTTGGGGAGATGATACAGCCGGATGCAAGTTGGGACTGCCAGATTGTTCTGCAAGTTTTCTTACCAACTGATGCAGCAGAAATCTTCTCAATTCCCCTATGCACAAAGCAGATTACTGATTTCTGGTCTTGGGCTCATGAAAAGACTGGAGTCTTCTCAGTCCGCTCGGCGTATCATATGCTAGTTACTACAAAGAACAACCGAGAAGCTTGGCTGGAAGGACGCTCGGATTATTCCAACTCTAAAGGCGAACAGAAATCTTGGTCCAAATTATGGAAGGTAGACGTGCCTTCTAAGGTCAAAATTTTCCTCTGGTGACTAGCCCAAAATTATCCGTACAGCGGACTTGTTGCACCACCAAAACATATCTACTGTCGACAGTTGCGGGTTATGTGGAGCTACAGATTCCTAGCAACATTCTCTTCTGCACTGCCATGTTGCCCGCTCGGTTTGGGCATTGCAAGCACCCGAGATATTTTAGGTTTTATCTAAAACGACCGACCCAGATGCAAAGCGTTGGGTGTTTTCCCTCCTGGACACACTTCCCTCGTCGGAGTTTACCCAGGTGTTGGTTACTCTCTGGGCTATCTAGTTCTCTCGACGACAAGCCTTACATGAACACATTTTCCAGAGCCCGATGTCTACTCACCAGTTTATTATTTAGTATATCCGAGAGCTTAACGAATGTAAGCAAGTTGAGTTGAAGCACACTCCAGTCGCCAGATCATGCATCAGGAAACCTAGGTGGATCAGACCACCTGAGAATTTTGCTAAGATCCGGGTCGACGAGGCTGTAAACAGAGCAAATGATGAAGGCTCCTTCAGTGCGGCTTGCAGGGATGGCGACGGAAATTACTTGGGATCATCGGTGATCAGATGCGCAGTCCTCACTGACCCAGCTACGCTTGAGGCACTAGCTTGCAGAGAAGCTCTTGCACTAGCCCAAGACTTATATCTATCTCATGTTGTTGTTGCCTCGGACAAAAAGGGTGTGGTGCAGCATATCAAGCTTGGCATAGGAGAAATGTATGCAACTATTGTCAAGAAGATCAGAGATACTATGGAGCTCTTCAAACAATGTACCTTCATCTTCGAAGGTCAGGAAACTAATCAAGAGGCACATAGCCTTGCTAAGCACGCTTTTGGTCTGGACCCGGGGCGCCATGTGTGGCTCATAAACCCCCCAGATTTGAATTGTATCCCTATGAACATTAATCAATAATGCAAGTGTGTTTAGACTAAAAAACTATGTGAGGCCTTTTTTTATTGGACCCCAGATCCCGGCTCTGCAGGAGTTGCACCGTTCAACTCAGCTCTACTAAACATAATTTAGGACAACTCCACTTCACAAGATTAAGTGGAAAGAAAAGTTGAGGCAGAGTACTCGTACTTCAGCCATGCGGCGTTGCTGAATTCAATGAGGAACTCATGGGCTTGTGCCCAAGGAGTTACCTTCAACATCAAAGGGTTGAATCTGTTCTTGGCTCAGTGTCACTGCCTGGGTGATTGGAAGCGGGTCATGGAGGGAAGCTCATGGAAATTCCGAAGAGATCGGATTGTCATCGTGGAGTATGATGGTTTTACTAATGTTTCTGAATATGTATCCCATTTGGGCGAGGATCAAAGGACTGCCGGATGGTCTTACAAGAAAGAGGGAGTTAGCAGAAAAAGTAGCCAAGAAGGTGGGAGAGCCGCCGTTCATGGTGGTAGTTAATGAGGGGAGGATTAAACCCTCTAGCCATTCAAGAGTCTGGGTATTTGTGAATGTCCAGAAACCATTGGTGAGGTTTGTGAGTATTACTCTTAAAGAGACGAAAAGGTACCCAGTTACCTACGAGAAGTTGCCGGATTTCTGCTTCTTCTGTGGTTGTATGGGGCATGTGGTTGAGGAGTTCGGGGACGGAATCCATGACCCTGCCGGTTGTGAATGGGGGATTGGCTGCATTGGGGCAGTGGGCCGACGATGATAGGAGGTGGTGGAGGACGTGGAAGAGGCCGGACGGTAGCAGGCCAAGGCGCGGGAGGGGCGAGATGGGCTGGTAGAGGAGAAGGTAGAGGTGTAGGGGGCTCAAGAGGAAGGGGAGCAGTAGTGCATCAGGCAAGGAAAGTAGATGATGCTGGAAAAAAGGAGGGGGATGGTGTGCATGCCATGTCAGGAGCTGTAAATATTGGTGATGATGATGTTCGTACAGCCCGCAGGAGGCTTATGGGGGCGGATGGAGTTGTTATGGTGCGAGGGCAGCCAGTACCAAACCTTGCTGGTAAAGTCCCGAGCACGGTTCTTCTGCTGGAGCGAGGGAGGGGAACAGGGGCTAATGAAACGCCTCCCTTGTCATCTACACCTGGCAAGGTGCCCATTGTGAAGAGAAGAAAGCAAGGGGGGAGGGGGTTGATGGTGACACAACTATGACTACAGAGGCGGCCTCCTTCAAGGGGGACCACCGGGCCCAATGAATGTCTTAAGCTGGAACTACCGGGGAGGGGGGAATACCCGGACAGTTCGTGAGCTAGTGACTATCTGTCAGTCGCATTCCCACAGTTTGGTGTTTTTGTGTGAAACAAGACAGAGGGCTGATAAAATGAAAAAGGTGCGTGGGAGGATTGGCTTGAAGGGTTTTGCTGGAGTTGATAGTAATGGTATGAGTGGTGGATTGGTGTTATTTTGGCATGAGAACTATGAGGTGGAGATTCTGGACAAAGAGGAGCACTATATTGACGCACTCGTACGTATTCAGGAGGGGGCTGCTCAATGGAGGATCACATGTATTTATGGTGAACCACGAGTAGAGAACAGGCATGTCATGTGTTCAAAACTAGAGCAAGTGAAAGTCATGGATGACGTGCCTTGGCTTGTTGTTGGCGATTTCAATGAGGCCATGTGGGATTTTGAGCATCTATCTGTTACACTGTGTGGAGAGTCAAAAATGGTTGCTTTTCGAGATACTTTGGAGATCTGTGGCTTAGTTGACCTAGGCTTTGTTGGGGTTCCCTTCACATATGATAACAAGAGGGGAGGAGGAGGCAACGTGAAGGTAAGGCTAGACAGGGCAGTTGCCACTAATGCATGGAGGATCCTTTTTGCGTATGCATCGTTATTGCATGTTCCCTCACCATGTTCGGACCATGTGGCTCTTGTCCTAAAGGGATCGGTTGATTCGGTGCCCTACGGTGGGAAGCAGAGGAGGTATGAGCTATTTTGGGAGCGAGATATGTCGCTACCGGAGGTGAACAAAGAGGCATGGGAAGCAGTGGGGGTGTGCATAACATGTCACAGCTGAGGAATGTGCTGACTAAAACAATGACAGCTCTCAGACTATGGAGCAGGAAATTTGGCAATATCACTCGGGAGCTAGCCAAATCGCGCACTCAGTTAGAGGAGTTGATGAATATGAACACTAATCATCAAGATATCTCAAGAGTGGCTGATAAAATGAACGAGCTTTTGTACCAGGAGGAGATGCTTTGGTTGCAACGATCACGTATCACATGGTTGAAGGAAGGGGATAGAAACACAAAATATTTCCAGAGTAAAGCTTTCTGGAGGGCGAGGAAGAACAAGATTCGAGAGCTTACGGATAGCGTCGGAGTAATTCACTCTGATCGCGCCTGCATGGGGGAGCTGGCTAACGTTTATTTTCATGATATTTTTACAGTTGATCCCTCGCTTAATGTTGCTCCTATTCTGGATCTAATTGATTCGGTGGTGACCGAAGAGGATAATATCAAAATTATGTGCACCTTTTACAGATAAAGAGATTTCGGATGCCTTGTTCCAAATTGGGCCACTAAAAGCCCCGGTCCGGATGGCTTCCCTGCTAGATTCTTTCAGCGGAATTGGAGCACTCTCAAGGAGGGTGTTTTGGCAGCGGTGAGGGACTTTTTTAGTACGAGTATCATGCCGGAGGGGGTAAATTCTACCTCTATTGTACTTATTCCCAAAGTCCCCAACCCGGTAAAAATTACGGATTACAGACCTATTAGCTTGTGCAATGTTATCTATAAGTTCATCTCAAATTTCCTAGTGAATAGGATGAGGCCTCTGCTGGATGATCTCATATCTCCTGAACAAAGTGCTTTTATTCCAGGGAGGATGATCACGGACAATGCACTAGTTGCTTTTGAGTGTATCCACCACATCAAACAGAAAAGGATCCTACAAAAAGTTTTTGCGCTTACAAATTGGACCTATCAAAAGCATATGGTAGAGTGGATTGGGTCTTCTTGAGGCAAATGATGCAAAAAGTTGGGTTTCTCTCAGCGATGTGTTGACTGGAATAATGTTGAGGATATCGATTATCGTTATCGTCTCGGTCAGCTGGGGATTAAAGATTAATCGAAAATCGGCCGACTAATCCATTTTATGGGTCGACTATTAATCGGACATTTTTTTTAAAATCCCAGGTTCCCAACACTAAAATATGCTATATTCAACACCAAAACAATATTGGACAAAAGTGTTACCTTGAATCCTAGCCTTTGAATCCTGATATAATGACAAACAAAATATAAAAAACATTACATATTGCATAACAAGGTCCACAAAACACAAATAAACATATTTCTTGCAAACATAGTGCAACGAATAGGCCCGATTTATCGGTAGATTCCCGATAAATCGCTTGTCATAGCGATAAATCGGCCCAAACGATAAATGATGAAGATAAGGCATAATCTTAAGAGTAGCGATAAATCGCTGAATCGGAAGATTTCTTGAACAGTGTAATGTCGTGTGTCACGCCGGTGAGATACTCTGTCAAACTTAATGGAACCCTCTTGGATTCTTTTGCGCCATCACGTGGGCATCGGCAAGGAGACCCGCTTTCTCGGTTTCTATTTCTGCTTGTGTCAGATGGTCTGTCAGCTTTACTAAAAAGCAAAGTGGCTACGGGTGATATCACGCCAGTGAAGGTTTCTAGAAGAGGATCGGGTGTTTCACACTTATTGTATGCTGATAGTACGTTGTTGTTTTTATAGGCTTCGAGAGAGCAAGCAGAGGAGGTTAAAGTGGTGTTGGATATATATGGTAGAGTGACGGGCCAGTGCCTAAATCACAACAAGTGCTCCATCCTTTTTGGCGAGGATTGCCCCATCGCGGTTCAGGAGGAAGTAAGGACAGTACTACAGGTTACAAACCTTCACTTCAAGGAAAAGTACCTGGGACTGCCGACACCGGAGGGTCGGATGTCTAAAGGGCGATTTCAGAATTTGCAGACTCGGCTCACAAAACGGTTGATACATTGGGGTGATGGCCTCTTGGCGCAGCCAGGGAGGGAAGTGCTTATTAAGTCAGTTTCTCAAGCACTCCCAACTTATATTATGGGTGATTTCAAGTTACCGTTCTCGGTTTGTGATGACCTCACACGCATGGTGCGGAATTTTTATTGGGGATCGGCGAAAGGCAAGAGGAAGGTACATTGGAAGGGTTGGGACCATCTCATGCAGCCCAAGGATAGGGGAGGCATTGGTTTTCGTGATTTCCGAATGTTTAACCAAGCCCCACTTGCTAGGCAGGCGTGGAGGCTGCTAACCAAGCCGGACAGCCTTTGCGCTAGGGTTTTAAAAGCACGATATTATCCAGATGGCAAGTTGGAAGATACAGTTTTTGCTGGGAATGGTTCATCATCTTGGCAGGCTATATGCCATGATTTGGAGCTGCTGAAGAAGGGGTTGCTTTGGAGAGTTGGGGACGGGACAAGTATAAGGGTTTGGCGGGATAGTTGGATCCCGAGACCCTTCTCTTATAAGCCGATTTCCCCACAAGGGTGATGCCGCATTCGGTTTGTCTGTGGACTTCTAAACACTAATGGGTCATGGAATGTTGAGCTTCTGCGGGAATACTTTGTGGCTGCAGATGTGCATGAAATAATGAAGATTTGAGCCTCACCTAGACTGGAGGGAGATGTGATCGCATGGGGCCCCGGTAGGCATGGCATTTTTACAATTAAATCTGCGTACGAGTTGGCTTTCGACGAGGCTCACCGCAGTACTGCGGCTGCGTCCAGTTCTTCGCCATCGGGAAGCCGCACTTGCTGGGACTTCGTTTGGAAGTGCGACGCGCCTCCTACTGTGAAGCATTTTGCTTGGCATCTGTCTAATGATGCACTGCCCACGTGGCAGAGGAAGCACCGAATTGGGCTTAAAACTGTAGGTATTTGACTGGTGTGTGGGTTAGAAGAGGAAGATAATTTCCATCCCTTTGTTCGTTGTCAGTTCGGGCGTGACCTGTTTTTGGCCATGGCCAAGGTGTGGCGGCTCCCAGATATTACATCAATACAATACAATGGGAAAGAACGGCTACTCCATGTTCTAAGCCCTCTTACTGATCTTGAATGCACCATGATACTGATGATCTTTTGGAGGTGCTGGTTTGTTCGGAATAAGCTAGTTCATGCTAAGCCCGCCCCGCCTATGGAAGCCTCGGTAAGATTTCTGCAAAGCTATTTGGAGTGCTTGATAGGTATTAAGCAAAATCCACAAGCTGACCCAGCCAAAGGTAAAGCATACATTGAGTGGAGAGACCAAGTGAGAAGGGGTAGAAGCAACGTTGATCAAGAGGAACGGAGATGGACTACGCCGGAACCGGGGTGGTGCAAACTGAATACGGATGGCTCATTTGTTGCTACAGATGAAGCTGGTGCTGGTATGATCTTGCGTGATCATCTGGGAGCTATTTACTTTTCGGCATGCAGGGCTTTGTATTCGTGCAGAGACCCACTTGAGGCGGAGCTTTGTGCGTGTATGGAGGGTCTTTCCCTTGCTCTGCAGCGAAGTGATTTGCCAATTGCGTTGGAGTTGGATTCTCTCAAAGCGGTCTCTCTCATATCAAGCTCGGAAACTGATCGTTCTGTTTACTCTTCAATTGTTAGAGAGATTAAGTACTTAATGGGTCTTCGGCAAACTTGTATTTCTCATATCACTAGAACTCAAAAAAGAGCTAGTGATTGCTTAGCTAGTTTTGCTAGAACCCAAGGTAGGACCATGACTTGGTTAGGTGCTGGTCCAGTCAAAGTAGTGGAGATAGCATCGAATGATTGTAAAGATTTTGTGATTGAGTAAAACAATGATATTTCCCAGCAAAGAAAAAAGAGTACTCATACTTCAGTGGAGTATTTTATTTTGTATAGTTAAGAGTTGCTACACCTGTGAAATATTACGTGATCACAGGGCTTACGGGATTACGTGGCAGTTCTTCATTAGATCTTAGTTTGGGCACGGGGCCCACCCTAAAATTCAGGGGATGTTTGATTTATGAAGGAGGGATTCCCGTAGGTCTTTACGTAATACTCTTCGTAGGTCTAGAACTTTTTGGTACTTATTGTTGGCAAGGGCATCTTCAACTTCGTTAACTAAATCAGACACACCAAACAATTGTGGACACGTCGTTCGTTGGCACACTCGAATGTGTCCACGGACAACTGATAGAGTGATAGTCATCCAACCCGGTGCACCAAATTCTCGCTACTGTTTTTCCTATATTCGAGCACTCCAATAATTATAGATAAATATCATCTTCAGTCCATATTCATGGTGTGCAAATATTTCAATGCAACAGTAATTCAAATACAAATATTACAATCCAGCCATGAACTTTTGTGATAAAATAGTTCAAATTCGAATTCAATTTATTCAAAAACATTTTTTAGTTCGCCCCTCAGAGCGCTCACAAATGTTCAACCAAATCATTCGGAAGCTGCTCATGAGTTGTTCGATGGCGAATTTGTTGTTGCATTTGGATAAATTCCTCGAACGTCGTCGGATTCTGCTCTTGAAGTTCGATGAGATCACCCATGTGCTCAAATTTCATACCGTGGCAAAGTTCGTCACTCTCATTCTCCACAATAATGTTCCGCATGTTCACACAAACTGTCATTACCTCTCGCAACATCTCTGGATCCCATATTTTTGCAGGTCCTCGAACAACAGAAAAACTGGCATTGAGCACTCCAAATGCCCTCTCCACATCCATTCTAGCTCATTTTTGTCTTTGGGCAAAGTAAGATATTTTATCACCCCTTGTGTCAGAGATTGTCTTGACGAAGGACGCTCACGAAGGATAGATATCATCACAAATATAATAGCCCATGTTGTAGTCATGACCATTGATGATATAGTTGCACACTGGAGTTTCTCCCGCACACAACCTTGCAAACAATAGACACCGCTCCAACACATTCATGTCATTGTAAGACCCAAGCATCCCAAATAGAGTGTGCCAAATCCGTAGGTTTTGTGATGTAACTACTTCAAGAATGATGGTAGACTTCTTGCAATGGCTGATATAGCCAAATCAGGATGAGCTAGACATCATAGACCCGAACACTATTGTAGAGGCGATCAAACACATTTGTCATCATCTGGAAGCGACGATGGAAATAGGCCTCGAATGACGCATCAGGGACAAAGTAGTCGTCCATCATCATAATATGGTTTCATGCCCTAACACGGTTCATCACTCGATGTCCCTTGATTGGTCCCTTGAAATTGAGAATAAGCTCCTCCGCATGTTGGACATCTTGAATAACCGCATATATCATCATCGTTCAATTATCATATCCGTCCTCGTCAGACAAGGACATATCAATAACTCGGAGTAGAAGTACTATGTGTTTGATTACATTGTGATTGCTTCAAAGTAAACGCCAATAAATTTGGCTATAGCATTTGGTTGAATACTTGCGGAGCGTGGTGTCCGCCATGGATGACAATGTGCAGGGCGGAGGGTACCTGGGTGGCGGCCGGACTAGGGATGGAAGGAAGGCGTAGGGAACTCAGGGATGGCATCCGAGTGGAGCGGCAGAGGTCCAGCAATGCCTGGGCGGCGGAGTGGGTGGTAAAGCGGTGGTGCCGGTCTCGGACAAGGCAGGATGGACAGATACAAGAAAAGTGGGGCTCCATATGAGGTTTTTGTATGCGACGTGGTGTCGGACACCTACGTGGTGGCTGCCCGGGCGTCCTCAACCCCTACACACACCCCACTCCCCGCGCGCGCAGCTTTCCTAGCATTTGCGGAAATTCAGACGTGTGGATCGGTCCGAAGATGTTTGGTGCATAGCATTGGATGGCCTAACATGTCCGTCCGGACATTTGTGGAAAGTTTTGATGCACGGCTTTGGAGAGGCCCTAATAAGTGACATATTCAAGGTACGAACCGCACTGAAAGAAATGATGTTGAATCTCAAACTTTTAACTCTTGAAACATATAATGACATCCAGAAACATGTATCATCTAGCGTAATAGATATAGATATTCATCAATACATCATCTTCATCATATATTTGCGATATTTTTCTCTATTTGCTTGGTTCTGCCGGTAGTGCACCATTGACAAACATCATCTTCGGTGCAAGCATGGCGAACGTGCTGAACACAGGTCTTTACCCTGCAGACTTGAGCTTACGCTTCTTTGAAACAAACCTTGCAGACTTGAGCTTATGCTTCCCTGCAAGGCGAGTTGCAACCTTGCCGTTGTCCAATGCCATCCCTTTGAAAATAGAAATAAAAACAACTCAGATATTCACACCTACACCATCTGAACATCTTGCGAGCAGTACGGGAAGATGAGATGAATTAAAACTTAATAAATAACATACACAATAATAGTTAAAAGAAGTAATAGATAATGGGTACACAACTTATCTTATAGATAATGGGTACAGAACTTATCCCTTTGAAAATATATTTCTCTTAATATGCAAGTATGCCATCTCATCAATCAACATGCATGACGAAAGGTCCATCACAACATGCAACCATGCATAATAAAAAGCCACCTCAAAATGCAAACATGTGTGAGAATTTACATTATTTTTTTGGTGGGAAAGAGAATTTACATTCTGTTATGATAGTTATGTTATACAGTAACCAATCACCACAAATTATATTTATTTTCAGTTTATTTCATATTATTACTCTAAATATTCATATTTCATACAACCAATTCTCACTCACTGAATATATTGTCGGACATTCCCGCAACTACGCGTGGAGTATCATCTAGTTATTAGAAGGATTCTAACAGGAACAGGCAAAGATGTGACCTGGTTGACCCAAAGTAACCCAACCACATAAATATTCTAAAACTTTTGCCAACAGAAAAAATATATGTGTTTAAAGCATCACGTATCATTTGAAGTTACAAGACATTTACTCCGATATACTCCCTCCGTCCCAAAATTATTGTCTTAAATTTGTCTAGATACGGATGATACATCCGTATCTAGACAAATCTAAGATGAGAAATTTGGGACAGGGAGGGTAGAAAATAGAGGACAATTTCGTTTTATCTTTTACCAAAGCAATCAAAATAGTGTGGTTCCTATAGTTTGCTTCAAAATAGCATGACTAGTAGCAACAGAAGGCTGCCTAATGAATAAAGAACTACGCGGGTACACAGATAATGGACAGTCCCGTAAAGAGCAAAAGGTTAACAAGGAGAAATAGGATTCGAGGACACCTTGATGGCAGAAGGACCAATGTTATACAGTGTAGCTAGTGCACCTACACAACCGGGGCGGCTAAAACTCAAACGCTTGAAGCCTTGAACAGCCCAACAGAAGATTCATGGTAACAATATAGTAAATGCTTCAATTAATTAACATATTATACTATTTTTTCTTGAGGGATAATTAATTAACATATATTACTATAACACAGCAAACAACCGGCCTGATCAGTAGAGTGGTACGGGTCTAGAACTCGGCGTGCAGAGAGTTCCTGAGAATCCTACAACCAAGACCCAACCAGGCAGCAATATAAATTGCATCATATAGCATTCGCATTTTTTTTTTTGCATCATATAGGTAAGATAAATAAGCAAAAGGACCGATGCTACCATATCCAACAGAAAGCTAAGCAAAGGTAACCATGTTAATAAAAGACATAATTTGAATATTAGGTGAGCTTCTTCTAGCTAGCTAGTTACCTGCTGGCCTTTCAAGGTGTTTGGAGAAGACAGTTGGAAGTAGGAGCTCATTATCAAAATCGTTTTTGTCATCCACACACTCAGCACAACCCACATCCGCACACTTAGCACAGTAAGAATGTCGATTGACATATGGAGTACATGACCGCAGATAGGCATGCTTCATGTCAACCATGATCATCCACCCCTTGCCATTAAATTCCTCCTCTCTTAGCAGGCAGCATAGAACATCCGGGTCATCGACGCTGACGATTGGGAACTCGGGAAGACGCTGACGTATGCCCAGAGCTTCGTAACCACGTTGTGCCCATAGACAATCCAGGTTGATCACGCCATGTTGCTCCCAATTGAACTTGTCGGAGTTCAAAGTCCAAATGGTGATTTTTTTGGGACCCTCATGCTGCTGCCCTTGGCTTCTTCTCTCAGCTGGATGCTGACGCCATGTCCACTCACACTCATCCTCGATTGTCTCATGACAGTCATTGTCAATTTGGACAAAGCGCATCTTGCCTTGGCTAATGGACACATTTCGGAACCTCTCTGGGTACTCCCTTGGGACTTGTAGCTCTTCCCCAGGGAAAGGCACGAAGTGGAGCGCCGGGGAGCCTCGAGCGGAAGAGAAGTCAGCTAGCAGGAGGACACCGCTGAAGTAGTCGACCCAGCACAGGAAACGGTCGTCGAAAGCGAGCACATCGTCAGTTGACACGAGCTCGGGGACCTGGCCACTGCTGCTCTGGTTTTGCTCCGGCGGGTGCCAACGTATCAGGCCAGGCGTAATGGGGATGACCTTCCACTCTTTAGCCTTGGAGGAGGAGTTGAAGACGCAGAGTGCACCATCGAGGACACATAGGTCGGCGATGATGTAGCGCTTCTCCGAGAGCCGCAAGATGCCTGTGGTGAATTTACGCTTCAGGAGCCCCCGCAATTTCGTCGTCTCCTTGGTGTACATAGGGAGCCGCTGCACCGAGGGGGAACGACCGGCGGCCGTGTAGACAAACAGAGCTGCCGGCGCGCCCAAGTAGGGAAGCCGGCTCTGGTCGTAGATGTCGAAGAGGACGAGGTCCTTGTCGGTCGCCCGGAGCTGGGCATAGACGGTGTCGGCGCCTTCTCCCACCAGCCAGTGGAGGTTGAGGTAGGAGACCTCTTCTGGGGCCGCGAGGGTGAAGGACACGTAGCAGGAGCAGCCGCGGTCAATGCGGAGTCGAGCGGCGGTCTTGTTCTTGCTGACGACCAGACGAGCGGCGTCAAGGTCCTTGTGGCAGCGGGTGCGGCCCTTGCGATCCAGCACCGCCCAGTCGGGGAAGACGGCGGTCTCCTCCATCGCCCAATCGGTGAAGACGTCGGTCTCCTCCTCCTCCTCCTCCTCCTCCTCCGTCATCGTCCAGTCGGAGCCGACGCCCATCTCCTCCTCCTCATCCGAGCTTGACGCGGCTTCCATGGGCAGCATGGCGATCGGGATCGATCGGGAACAAAGCAGCTGCCGCCTCCCTAACCCAAACCCTAGGTTTTTGCTTTGCTTGGGAACTGATAGACGGGAAAGAGGAGGGTAGAAGGCTATATTTCTCTTCTTCTATATATATGTTGGGCCCAGTTCGTACCGAAGAGTACTTCCGACACGGGACGACCAACGACTCGAACGACGACGAAGCACAGCTGACGGATCACGATGAACTTCTTTTACGTGGATGATATTGCACCGCACCCGATCAATCTTTCGTTGGCCGATGCACTTTGGTCGAAGCTAGGTCACGTAGAAAGCTGACTTGCGTATATATATATATATATATATATATATACTAGCAAAAGAGCCCGTGCGTTGCAACGGGGGAAAATATCATAATCTTCAATGGAGCCGCCAACTGTTTTTGATTTTTAGAATAATTTTTCATTCATGAACATTCTTTGAATTGACAAAATTTTGTTCAATTTTATTAACATTTTTTATTAAAACAACTTTTTAAAATCATGAACATTGTTTTATTTCCCAAACGTTTGTCTTCAAAATTTCAAATATTTTTATGATAAGAAAACTTTTTTTATAAAAGCACTTTTGAATCCACGAACATTTTTTATAACCTTCTGCAAGTACAACATGCCCAAGATTATAACTTCCCCAAATATTAACGTTTAAGTTTGCATGTTGCAATATAGATCACCGGTATGAAATATAGAGGGATTGTGCGCCATTGATTAATATTGCACCATAAATAGTATTTAAAAATATTTGAAATGTAAAATAACACCGTATTTAAATTCTACATCCTTTTTTTGATTTCTCCGAGCAAGGTCCATCCTTAGTCCAGCATTACAACACCTAGTTGACTCTAGCTGTGCCTACAACTGCCATGACTAATAATCATAATTTGTTTCATCTCGAAACATATTTTCATACTGTACAAACCTTTCTCAGTACATGTACAACACAACCCTATGTTCGGTGAAGGTTTCTATTCCTTTCCTATCAACTTTTATTTTCGAGATCACAACCACATGAATATCAACATATGGCTTACTAAGTTGAAACTATTACAATTAGAGTGTAAGGCGGTACAGTCAAATAATCACAGTGGGCTAATGTGAGGAGGGGACACCTAGCAAGATAACCATTTGTTGCAACGCCATGAAAAATTGCACATAAATCCAATGGATGAGCACCGAAAAGAATGGTAATCGTTGCATCCAGCAGCTTCCAGTCTCTGTACATCTAGGAACAACGATTGATTAAAACAAATAGCAACAGGCACTACTCCCCACCGAGCCGCACACTGCGTGCCCCCTTATCCACAACATCCCCATTCCTTCGCTGGCCAGTCCACTACCGCTCGGCCGCCTCGTCGGCTAGGCCGCCGGTGAGTCAGTTGCGCCTCGGCCTGTCCTCGTCCCCGTGCTCTCCATCTCCTGCCTGACCTCAGCTCCCTTCGTTTTTTTTTCACTCTGTGCAGCGCCACCATCGGAGCTTCATGGCCGCCGGCACCTTCAACCGTTGCCACACACCACCTGGGCTTGCCCACAAACAGACGGATCCGTCTTCCCCGTGTCCGTCCCAGGCCTCTCTACCTCGCCGGAGTTGTCAAGGCGCCGGCCCTCGTCCACCAAGTCAACTGCATCGCACCCCTGATTCGTCTCGGGAGGAGCAGCGAGCCAGCGCCCACCTTTGCATCGAGCACCGCTCAATCCGGCCGCATCGCCCAAGGCCCGGTCCGCCGCTATCTTGCTCCGCCTCCGGCCTCGCCGGCCCTCGTCCACCAAGTCAACTGCATCACACCCCTTCATCGTCTCGGGAGGAGCAGCGAGCCAACGCCCACCTCTGCATCGAGCACTGCTCAATCCGGCCGTATCGCCGAAGGCCCAGTCCGCCGCCGCCTTGCTCCGCCTCCGGCCTCGCCGTCCTCCCGCCGGTGAGCAGCACCTGCAGCACGTCGCCCTTTGCCCCGTCTCTCTTCTTTCTTCTCCTTCCTCTCACCTTTACTCAAAGCTATCTCCCGCTGCACACCACAGGAGGTCGCCGCCAGCATGAACGCCGCCTCCTCAAGCTCCCCGCCCGCCTCCGGCCACGTCCTC
Organism: Secale cereale; assembly: GCA_902687465.1. Classification (NCBI taxonomy): domain Eukaryota; kingdom Viridiplantae; phylum Streptophyta; class Magnoliopsida; order Poales; family Poaceae; genus Secale; species Secale cereale. The sequence goes on from LR738713.1 coordinate 770,327,869, forward strand.
GGCCGGATCCACCCGATCTTCATCGCCGCGCCAAGTCCCACAGCCGCCTCACACCGCCGCGTCTTCTTCCCCTGCGCTGCTCGAGAACGAGCAGTGCCACCGTTCCTCACTAAATAAAGAGGGACTGCGGGTGCAATTTCCGAAAAACTGAAGGGCTTTTCTGCAAATTTACCGACGACGTACGGGCTGAAACCGAACTTTCTTTATTATTAGGTAAAGATATATATATATATATATAGCTAGCGCTAATACATGTTGATTGATCGGTGAACTCACGAAGCAACGAAGGTACGCACGCAAAGCCGGCGTACTGCCACAGGCTCGTGTCCAGCCTGTTTTGATTTTGTATTGCTTCAAAACCACAGTAGTACTCGGACCGGGTGCTCGTTTCGGTTACAAGGTGCACGCATATATGTACTCCCTCCGTTCCATAATGTAGCGCCTATAGATTTTTACAAAAGTCAAACATTATAATCTTTGATCATGTTTATAGAGAAAAGTATGTACATCTAGAATACCAAAAGCACATCATTGGATACATCGTGAGTTATATTTTCAGAATGTACATTTTTGGTATTGTAGATGTAGACAGTTTTCTCTATACACTTGGTCAAAGTTGGCAAAGTTTGACTTTCATAAAAATCTATAAGCACTACATTGTGGAACGGAGGGAGTAGTATATTCGGATACTAAAGCAATATACTACTCGGATACAAAATCCTATACGGATACATACAAGAACAAGAAAGCTATACACACGTACAGGGGGTTCTCCTGATAGACCCATTGGATCTAGTAGGCTAGATGAATCCCGGTAGACCTACCTTCCTGGTGAACGGACGAGCTCGATCCAGCTCCGGCCATGGCGAAGTAGGGGCCGGAGATGAGACTGAGATGACTGCGGTGGTGGTGCTTCCCGTGAGCACCGCGCTAACCCTAGATCGGTAGGGTTTGTGGCGGCGTTCAACTTCGTGATACGTGCTCCGACCCCCTACCTCTGTTTATATAGTACGGGTCACAGGGGCCCACCAACCATAATGGGTTGGGCGCCCCCGATCAGGGCGCGGATCTAAGGGTCCGGTGGGCCGTTGGGCCCAAGCCAGCGAAATCAATCCTAACATTCTCCCCCTTGATCTCATCTTTACTTTTAACCTTATACTTTCTAGTTTATTTGTTTCATCACATATTGGTACATAGAGCATGTTTCATCGTCACGGCTTAATTGCCGATAGAATCATACAGCTACAACATGCGTTCTGTTCAGAAGCAAATTCTGTTCCTTTTGGGCCTATCCAGGAATCATAGGCTTTCCCTTAAACCCATGCCGGCTAAGTGTTCCTTGAACACATTGGGTGGTAAGCCTTTCGTTAGAGGATCCGCAAGCATATATTTTGTCCTTATATGCTCGAGACTTATAGTGTGATCCTGGATTTTATCCTTCACAACATAATACTTTATCTCTATCGTTTTTGCAGCATTACTTGACTTGTTGTTGTGAGCATAGAATACTGCGGGCTCGTTGTCATAGTACATCTTTAGTGGTTTGTCAATACAATCTACCACTTTCAAGTCGGGTATAAATTTCTTTAGCCATATCGCCTGCCCTGTTGCTTCGAAGCATGCTATGAATTCTGCATACATCGTGGATGATGCAACTATTGACTGTTTGGAGCTTTTCCACGAAATAGCTCCCCCAGCGAGAGTGAATACGTATCCGGACGTGGATTTTCTATCATCCCTGTCCCCCACAAAATCTGCGTCTGAATACCCCTTTATCTCTAGGGATTCACATCTCCTGAATGTTAGCATGCATTCCTTCGTACCTTGCGCATAACGCAATGCTTTCTTTACCATCTTCCAGTGCTCTATGCCTGGATTGGATTGATATCTACCGAGTACACCGGTGATAAAAGCTAAGTCTGGGCGAGTGCACACTTGTGCATACTGTAAGCTTCCAACGGCCGAAGCATATGGTACTCCTTTCATTTGATCGATCTCATACTGATTCTTGGGACATTGAAATTTCCCAAAACTATCGCCCTTGACTATAGGAGCAGGTGTGGCTTTACTCGCATGCATATTATACTTTTTAAGAACCTTTTCTAAATATGCTTTCTGCGATAGTCCTAAGACTCCATTGTTCCTATCTCGGTGAATTTCTATGCCCAAAACATATGATGCTTCACCAAGATCTGTTATGTCAAAATTTGAGGATAAAAACTTCTTTGTTTCTTGTAGTAGACTAACATCACTGCTAGCAAGCAGGATATCATCCACATACAAGATTAGGAAAATATATTTCCCATTCTTGAACCTTGCATAAATGCAATTATCCTCAACATTTTCTTTAAATCCAAAACTTTTAATTGTCTCATTAAACTTTAGATACCACTGTCTAGAGGCTTGCTTTAATCCATAAATGGATTTCTTCAGGCGGCATCCCATATGATCTTTGCCTTCCATGATAAAACCCTTGGGTTGTTTCATGTAGACATTTTCTTTTAAATCTCCGTTGAGAAATGCCGTCTTTACATCCATTTGATGTAACTCTAAATCAAAATGAGCAACTAATGCCATTATGATTCTAAAGGAATCCTTACATGAGACCGGAGAAAATGTCTCATTGTAATCTATCCCTTCTCTTTGTGTAAATCCTTTTGCCACGAGTAGAGCTTTATACTTTTCTATATTCCCTTTAGAGTCATACTTAATTTTGTAGACCCATTTACAGCCTACTGTTTTGGCTCCTTTAGGAATTTCCTCTAAGTCCCAAACATCTTTGGAACTCATCGATTTCATTTCATCTTCCATTGCCTTCATCCATTCCGATGAATGAGGGCTTCTCATGGCTTCTTCATATGAGGTGGGATCTTTTTCCATATGAACCATTTCTGTGTTATAAACTTTAAAGTCAGTAGAAATAGCTGACTTTCTTGGTCTTGTAGACCTTCTAAGGGCCTCAGTTTCTGGCACATTCTGTGCCTCAACGTCTGGCACTTCTTCTAAAATTTGTTGTTGCACCTCCCTTTCATGCTCAACAACGGGTTCAGTCGGCTCCTGACGGACAGGTTCCAGGTCTTCTCCCAAAGTTGTCATGGGTGGAGTTGCAACTGGTAGTGAGAAAAATGGCTCCTGAATCATCGGATTAGGTGCATGCACCCTCTTCCCCTCAAGATCAATTTTCCGAGCTACCAAGCTCCCCCTCATCATTTCGTCCTCTAAGAAGACTACATGTCTTGTTTCTACAAACTTTGTATATCTGTCTGGACAGTAGAAACGAAAACCTTTTGATCTGTCTGGGTAGCCAATGAAGACCCTGAAGTGTTGAAGGGAGGGAACTTTTCCTGTCCATAGCTCATACGGAGTTTTGGGCACCGACTTGCTTGGTACTCTATTGAGAATGTGAATGGCGGTTTTAAGCGCCTCCATCCATAATCCCAATGGCAAGGTGGAATAACTCATCATGCTGCGCACCATATCCATAAGGGTACGGTTACGTCTTTCAGCTACTCCATTTTGCTGAGGCTCGCCCGGCATTGAATACTGGGCGACTATGCCAGTCTCCCGCAAGAACTTTGCAAAAGGTCCAGGGACTTGGCCATATGGAGTGTGCCGACCGTAGTACTCCCCCCCCCCCCGGTCGGACCTTACTATCTTTATTCTTTTGTCATGCTGATTTTCAACTTTAGCTTTGAATATTTTAAATTTATCCAATGCTTCTGATTTTTTTTGATTGGATAAATATAACCATAGCGAGAGTAATCATCTGTGAATGTTATGAACGAGTCATAGCCATCCACACTTTTCACCGGAAAAGGTCCACAAATGTCAGTGTGGATGATTTCTAGTGTTGATGTGCTACGGTTTGCGCCCTTTTTGATTTGTTTCACATACTTTCCTTTAATGCAATATATGCATTGTTCTAAGTCTGAGAACTCTAATGGAGGAAGAATTTCACTTTTAACGAGTATCTTTATTCTCCCCTTGGAAATATGGCCCAAACGACAGTGCCATAATTTCGATGAGTCGTGAGTTCTCTTTCTTTTCTTTCGTTCTTTATTCGACGCGGAAATACGCTCATTCACATTGTATACAGAATAAACTTTTTCACGAAGTGATAATAAATAAAGCTCATCGTGGAGGAAAGCATCACCCACATAAGCATTATTAAACCATATGGCACATTTGCCATGTCCAAAATAACATTCATAATGATCTTTGTCCAAGCAAGAAACACTAATCAAATTCCTATTACATGAAGGAACATATAAAACATCTCTAAGTAGAAGCTTGAATCCATCAGCTAACTCCAAGGAGATGTCGCCGACAGCTTCAACTTCCGCTTTTATTCCATTTGCTACTTCAATTCCTCTTTCTCTTCTTTGCGTAATCCGGGTCGAATGGAATCCCTGTAAAGAATTGGCAACGTGAACAGTTGCTCCTGAATCAATCCACCAAGTGGATTTAGAAAACTGTGTATATAGGGATTCATTAACTAAGGAAACAACATTGTTACCTTGCTTTGCCATAATGTGTTTCAGCCATTCAGGGCAGTCCTTCTTGTAGTGACCAGACTGGTGACAGTGGAGACATGTGTCTTTGTCCACTGCAAAGTGCTTTGGCTGATGCTGACGCTGATAGGGAGCTTTCCCATGAGGCTTTGAGGGAGAACCCTTACTGTTGTCATTGAAATTCTTTTTCTTATCCTTCACATAGTTGATAGAACCACCATGTGAAGCTTTAAGCCGTTCTTCCTCTTGGACACACATGGCAATGGTCTTTTCAAGATCCCATGTTCCAGGTGACATGTTGTAGTTCACCACAAATGTCTCAAACTCCTTTGACAAAGAAGCCATGACCAGGTGGACCAGGAGAGTTGGTTTTATCTCCAAATCCTCATCCATGGGCTTGAGCTTCGCTGCCATATTGATCATCCTAAGGATGTGCTCCCTTATGCCATGACCACCCCCAGTGTAGTGCTGTGAAACCAGTTGCTTCAACAGCTGGGTGGCATATGTCTTTGAAGAACCAGTAAACTGGCTCTTTATCTTTGTCAGCAGCTCTCCAACAGCTGTGCACTCTGCAATTGAGCCCACGATTGCGTTCTCAATTGTGTTCTTTACAAAGGCCATGCACTTTTTATTCGCATTGACCCACTTTTGATTGTCTATGGAATATGACAATTCCAGAGGGACATAATCCCTCTTCTTTCTAGCCCATGCAGCATCATCATCAGTAGTTTCTCTTACTGGTTCTGTAGGTCTGACCGGTTATGCTTGTTCCACTACCCAGTCTACATCGGCACAGATAAATGCCATGTCAACTATCTTCCTCCACTCAGTGTAGTTGTCACCCCTGAGTGTCGGAACATTTTTTAAGCAACTCATGAGGAGGTACCCTCGTGAAATCACAATGAAGTGATGTCAATATAACAATTATATGTATGAATCTAGCGTTGGTTAAATTAAACACATAATTGTCTAAGCATTTAAAAAACTATATTACCGTTGGGCAAATATGAGAATTAAATGCATCTTTATTTTTCAATAATGAAATATGGTCATGCTATTTACAACGTTGGTTATATTTAATAACATAATCATATTCACAAAACATGCTCTTAAAGAAAATATAGGACTTTTATTTTCTGTGTTAAAAAAAGAGCACTATTACTTTTACGCAGCGGAAAACACGAATAAAAATTCGTGAACTTTTTAGAAAAAATCTTTGCCTTTTTCTTTTTTTGTACTTTAGAATAAAACTGTATTTAATAACAGAGAAAAAATAAATAAAATTGGCAGCAGCACAGCCGGCCCAGCGCCCGCGGCGGCTGGAGCCCAGTGCGCGCGCCCGCGGCTGGCGGCTCGGCCCAGCTGGCCTCGGCTGGCGCCCGCAGCCTCTTTAGGCTCGGCCCAGCTGGCCCGCGGCTGGCGCCCGCAGCGCCCAGCGCGCTCGGCCTCGTCCGCGGCTGGCGGCCTGCCTCTCCACTACTTTCGGCCCAACTGGCCTGGCGGGGATTAGGTTTTAGATCCTGACCGTTGGAGGGATCGGACGGACGAGCGCGCACATCGGCTGAACAAAACACCCCTGCCCGACCGAAACAACCGTCCCTCTCGTCAATTCTCCC
>LR738713.1:770334027-770345668 GCA_902687465.1 Secale cereale
CCCCCCCCGCGCGCGCCGCTCGCTCTCTGGCCCGTTCCTCTCTCGCCCGCCCGCTCGGTTCCCGCCGGCGAGACTAGCCAGGGCGGAGCCGGCGAGTCAGAGCGCCAGCTCGGGGAGCCATCCCCTTCCCTTTCATCTCCTCTCTTCATTCCCTCTTCTCCGTTTCTTTCTGTGAGAGAGAGAAAAAGAGCCACGAGGCTAGGCCTCCTCTGTGGAGGATTCAGATTGATGGCGCCGTTGCCTTCCCCCTCGCCGGCTGCGCGTCCACCTCGCGGTGAGCGCGCCGCTGTCGAGCGGTTAGGCCGCGGTGCCCTCCCCCTCTTTTTTTGTGTTCTTTCTTTTCTTTTCCGAAGAGCTTTGGGGCTCCGGTGGTTCTTCGTCCCGAATCCTCGGCTTGCCGATGCGATTCGGGATCGAGAGGAACGGCGCGGCCGTGCGGCGGCGCAATTTTTTCCTTCGAGATGGTTTTTTTCTTTGCCCTTTCAATGGGGTTCTTTGGGGAGGGATTCTTTTCTTTCTCTGTTTTTACCTTTGTACCGAAAAACTCTAAGCCTAGATGGCTCTGAAACCATTGATAGACCCCTTGGATCTAGTAGGCTAGATGAATCCCGGTAGACCTACCTTCCTGGTGAACGGACGAGCTCGATCCAGCTCCGGCCATGGCGAAGTAGGGGCCGGAGATGAGACTGAGATGACTGCGGTGGTGGTGCTTCCCGTGAGCACCGCGCTAACCCTAGATCGGTAGGGTTTGTAGGTAGGATTTGTGGCGGCGTTCAACTTCGTGATACGTGCTCCGACCCCCTACCTCTGTTTATATAGCGCGGGTCACAGGGGCCCACCAACCATAATGGGTTGGGCGCCCCCGATCAGGGCACGGATCTAAGGGTCCGGTGGGCCGTTGGGCCCAAGCCAGCGAGATCAATCCTAACATCTCCTACCCCAGCGTCGCTCCCGCGCCAGGCAACTCAGCCGGGCTGCTACCCTAGCCGCCCCCGAGCCCCGATTATCTACCCCCTCCTCTCCTCTTGTGGCCTTCGCGTACTCGCGTGACAACGCCGGGCTAAGCCCGGGGGCAGATGGCGGTCGCGGGTATCTCTTTCTCTCCCGCGGCTTGGGGTGGGGCGGGCCCAGGCGTGTGGAGCTGCGACTGGTCGTGTGCGGCGGCCGGCCCTGGCTCGCGGCGACGGTGAGCGGCTCTCCGGCCAGCTAGGGATGGCAATGGGTACCCATTACCCACGTACCCTGCGGGTAAAAACCCTATTAGGGTAAGGGTATGGGACAAATCGTTACCCATGGGTATATAAATAGGCAAATCTCAAACCCACCGGGTTGAGCGGGTACGGGTATGGGATCACATAACCCATACCCGCGTACCCATGTACCCTTATAAAATCTAACGAATATGGAAAAATTGCCTCTATACTTTCGTGTGAGTTTGTAAATTTAAAATGTATGCCTATGTGCTACTTTATATGACCATGTCTTTGTGTTTTATTTACAAGTGTTTGATTTTTATAGAATGTGTTGTTTTTTAGGATGTGTTGTTGTTTATAAGTATGTATTGATGTTATTATGTGTTATTGTTTACAAATTATGATTATATATCGTTGTTTATAATTATGTTATGCTCAAATTAATGTTATTCAAACGTGGGTATTCTTACCCGCGGGTACCCATTTACCCTGTCGGGTGACGGGTATGGAAAAAAATTGTACCCACTAGCGGGTATGGGTATGGGTGATGGGTCAGCTCAAATGGGATGGGTAAGGGTATGGGGTGGCTCCACCCGTACCCATACCCTGCGGGTGCCATCCCTACGGCCAGCGGAATCTCGGACAGGCGGGGGCGGCGTGAAGGGCCTGGTGGATGGATCGGCTGTGCATGCGGTCTGGCCTCCGGTCAGATCTGATCTGGCCTGCGCGACATGCTCCATGCGCGGCGGCGGTGATCGGTGGGGGTCCCGTGCATACGAGGTTGGATGGAGGTTCCCCGAGCGGATTCTGTGAAAAAACCCTACTCTTGGCTCGTTGCCAAGGCTGGCGATGGTGGCGTTTTCTTCATCGTCCCCTTCTTGAAGGCAAACTCATGGAGAAGTTAAAGACCCCTATCCGCCACACCTCTGAGAGGGAAACCTAGGTCGGTCAATCAGAAGACAGCGGCACTCTTGTGTCGTATCCATCTTGGGGGCGTCATTTTTGGAGGTATGCACATGCTCAAGGGACTATTGGATGCACTACGGCGGAGCAGCGTTCCATGTGACGCATCGACAACGTGGAGTCTCGACGGACGTGACGCATGTCAGTGCATGCGAGCGGTGCGGTGCTTGGCAGTAGGCTATTCGCTATTACGAGATGCATGTGAGTGCATGCGAGCGGTGCTCTCTCTCTCTCTCTCTCTCATGCACTGCAACCTGGATGCATGCACGGGCGACCTCATTTTCAAAGCAAAGGTACCTTGGTGGTAGGGTATAATAGTCTACCATCAATGACCTTGATAATAGGGTATTTTTCATGTTATGACAACGTCATAAGGTAGTTAAATCCTACCGCGGAGATCGTGACGGTAGGCATTGTTACCCTACCGCCAGACTATGGCAGTAGTAAAAGGGTCAGATCCCGAAATTATTTCGAATCAGGACAGATCCTACTAAAGTTCCCCAATAGGATCAAAACTCTGAATTTGGCCTCTCCTTGATCCTCGAGAGTTTGTCGAGGCTATTTGTTTTAGGAAAAGCTAAGTGTTATTAATTATGAGTGCTTGGGAAAATCAGCCAAAACACAACCAGAGCACTCCAGCACCTTGCCAAAGTTAATGGTTTTAACCACGTGACACATGTGGTAAGCAAACCAAACAATTCAAAAAAAAAGTTAATGGTGATAGGCTTTGATTTACGTTTAAACGAACGTTTGCTGACTGCGCGAAGTCTACCGCCATAGCTGGTGGCGGTAGCTAGTCACCTTGCTGTACTCACGCACGTAGCCTCACTATGTAAGCACTAATGCATGCACATACTATGAATTTTTTTTTTTCGAGAAAACTTTCAATCTATTCATCTTCTATCATGGCAGTACAACAGACACTAGAAATAATAAAAATTACATCCAGATCCGTAGACCACCTATCGATTACTGAAGCGAGCAGAAGGCGCGCCGCCGTCATCACCCCTCCCTCGTCGGAGTCGGGCACAACTTGTTGTAGTAGACAGTCGGGAAGTCGTCGTGCTAAGGCCCCGTAGGACCAGCGCACCAGAACAGCAACCGCCGCCGATGAAGAGTAGTGTAGATCAGAAGGATCGAACCTGAAAACACATGAACGTAGACGAACTACAACCAGATCCGAGCAAATCCACCGAGGATAGATCTGCCGGAGACACACCTCCACACGTCCACCAATGATGCTAGACACACCATCGAGACGGGGGCTAGGCGGGGAGAACATTATTCCATCTTCAGGGAGCCGCCGCCGTCTCGTCTTCCTGAATAGAACACAAACCCTAACAAAACGCGAAGAGACAACTGAAAACGGAGCCCTCCTGCTGGCAAGGGCCGAGATCGACCGCGCCGTCATGGCCCTAAGACCACCAGAGATGAGGCGGACCGCCGGCGGCGCCGACGGGAGGCAAGGAAACCCTAGACTTTTCTTGCGGAAGAGTCAACAGAAAAGCTTTCTTTCTTTATTCTTTCTGTTGTTTTTGATAAGTCCTGAATTCCTATGTATTTTTATTTGTTGCAGCCTTGTCCTTCAACAAGTGCAAGTACTTGTATGTAATCCCAAAAGAAAACTATTCAAACTTAGTAAAAGGTGGGGGTGGCTACAGATAAATCGACTAATTTTTCAAATCGGGCTGGGAGTGGCTACAAGTAAATCGGCTGATTTTTCAAATCAGGTTGGTCGATTCATTTTGGCCGTCGGATGGAGATCTACAGCCCACGGCTCTTCTTCTTCCTCCTCCTAGCGTTCCACTGGCCGAACAGCCAGCCACCACAACCCGCGGTCGGCAGCGCTCCCGCGCTGCCTCGTCGCCTTCGGCCATCCCTCTAGGCAGCGCTCCCTCGGAACCACCCTCCCACCGGTTTTCCGCCGCCCTCGGCCATCCCCCTAGGACCCTGTGCCGAGTTTTTTCTTCGAAGAAGCCCCACACCACCGCCCCCGCCACCATTGTCCACCACCGCCCCCACCCTCAACCCTAGGATAGATAATGGGGTAGCCTGCCCAGCGAGCTTCTTCTTCCCCTCCAGTTGTTTCTTTCCTCAACCAAAATCGATTGACCCAAATTCAAAATTTCGGCGATTGACATGTACATGCAAGCTAATCAATAAATCAAGTAGTGAATGAACGTAGTACTACATATACTTCCATGATTAAAATGTATGTACGTATAATAAGAGCATCTACAACAGCAAACACCAAATCCGGACTCACAAACGTCCGCGGACGCGACCGGGCACGTTCGAGGACAGTGTCCTCCTCTTCCTCCGGACCCTCCGCGTCCGAAGGTTGGCCCACGGTGATATGGGCTTCAGCCTTACCCGGATCTGCTCAAGGAGCTACAACCAGTGCTCCGGCGTTAGATAAGGGTAGCTCCTGACCCATCGGCGTGGTGGCGTGACTACTTGATTGTGGTGGCGGCCGGCGAGCGGCGACAAGTTAGATGTGGAGGTGGACGGGTGGGGAGAAAATGCAGATGGGTAGGATTTCGGTGCTAGCATTCGCCTTAAATATGCAGAGTAGTGGCCTTGCACGGGTGCACAGGAGCGCCAATACGCGGCGCCAGTCCGTCGGGGGAGACGCATCGGACCATTGTGGCTATCGTTATTTTAGGTTTAGCCAAGGGTTGAGATGTCTCTATTGTCTCTCCTCAACATTGTTTTCTTCTCATATCGCCTCACTGATGTATTGTCAAGGTAATAAATTAATAGAACAAAAGTCACACCTATTTTTGGCATTTTCATCAAATTTTCTTTAGATGCTTACTCGAAACAATATTTCTTTCAAATAAAATTCGTTATCATCAACTTATACTACGAATCATAAATTTCCTCATATTTTTAAAAATTATATTATTTGTTAAGAGAATAAGAGTTCCCGCAGCAATGCGTCTTTTCTTTTTAGGGGAAATAGCTGCCTTTTATTATTTAAAAGGCTACAACATCATTGACAACAGCATCACGAATACAAGATGGAAATACATGAAACCAAGTTTTGCATAATCTAAAACGGCAGCCCTCCCTAGCACATACCACACGAGTTTCGGCGGCACTGGACAACATCTCCTTGATCTCCTGTATGAGAGGACCAAATCTGGATCGATCCAAATATATATGCGCGGTGTATCATCTAGTTTACATGGTAGCTGGGTATGCATTTTGGATGGACACTAATTATTTAGTGTGCTCGGGCTACTATGGCTTCCAGTTTATTTTCACGCCAACAATTTTGATGAGGCGCGGGGCGGCCAGACGCTCTACCAATTTTTCGCCCCGTCCATGATTTGACGGGGCTAGCTCCAGCATCCAAATGGGCTCCCAATTATCTAGATAACCTCACATAAAGTGGCTAACATTTGGCAAGTCGTTAATTTTTGGCTTGTTAACACTGGATAACCAAGCATGCTCGAAGTTGGATGATTTGGTGGTTCAACAGCGGCACATGGTCGCTTAAGGAGACGAGTGAGAGGACAGGGTTTGTACCAATATCTTTTTTCCAAATGATAAGTGTGACACGTGTGTCACCAAAGATATTGACATCTGAAAATAAAAAATAAACCTCCCAAAAAACTGAAAGTTGTAATCCGAAAAGAAGTTGGCATGCTTGACAACTATAGTTGTCATCCTCACGTCACTAAATTTACCATAAAAAATGTTCGCAGTTGCCATATGTTCATGCCACACGTGTGGTACTTATCATGGTCCTACTTTTTCGACTGTAACAAGAGCATTACACACACTCAATCTCTCTACACAATGAATCAAAGACAACACACACAATTTTACAGAGAAAACCATAGCAAGGTGCATCACACACGATTGATGACGACGAGCCATCGGAAGCACGGCTGAAATGGGTGCACAATTATTTTTCTACTATACGTGTATACACATCAATACCGTTTCTTTCTTAGGCTTCAAAGGAGCAATCCATACAAGTGAAACCATGTTGCTTCCAAGCATAGCTCTAGCACATGTAGCCGTGAAGATTCTATGACCAAAAGTAGCTTCATTACCTCGCTTTTACCAAAATGGGCCAAAAGTACATAAACGTTCCAGTGGGAAATTGTGAATACTAGTAACCAGTTTTCAAAAGACTACTCACAAGAGCAAAACTTCACAACATGAATAGCACAGCTAAGAGGCTACTAGCAAAATCTTAAGAGTATAGACTTGTAGCACGAGTGAGTCAAGGTACCACCATGGGTCGGGACTCGGAAGTCTTCAACGATACTGGCCAAAGCTCGCAGAAGACTCACTTGATGAACACTGAGTACCGTCTTTGAAAGAGCTGGTATCAATGTTGTCTAGGTCCATACCTGGTAGACTTGCTATCACTTTTCATTTCTAGCGGTGTGCCCCAACATTGAAAACCATCCTCCGAGATATATGTTATAATGAACTCATGCGTGATCGGACCAGTGGATGCCTTGCCGATGTTGCCAACCCGATATCCACGCCATGGACCATCCCGCATTTCTCGCTGGCAGAGAGGCTTGTACTCGGACGCACTCGATTCTTCTAAATGCCTTGTCCGTGCCCTTGCAATGTACACCTGGACAGGAAGGGGCATTTCGAATCAATGCTTACTAGTAGTATAACATAAGCGGCATATTAGCGGAGTAACTGTTGGTCAAATCTTCATTCTAACAAGAAATAATATGACTCATATTTTCCGACTTTAATTAGGTTGTCAGTGAAACAAAAGCTTAACTATTACCCTCTTATATGGATGTCCCTCGTGCCTCATCGAGAGAAAGAGATAGCAAAATTTGAAACGAGGTCGAGAAAAAGATTGTAAGAATCAGTTCTGATGCACGCCACATCCCCAAAATAAATCCCAGTCCACTTTATCTTGAAAAATTGACTCTGTATTCTCACCACTTACTAATATTGCACCACCAGTACGATTCAGTGATTCATTATGCGGGAAAAGAAGAAACTACGAGCGAGGTTGATATATATAGGTACCTTCCGGCCATTGATGACATGGGGTGTGTCGGCGAAGGCGCGGCCCGCGTCACCAGGTCTAGAGAACTGGACAAAGGCGCTGCAGCGGGGACGGCCATTGAGGCGGTACGTGGGAATGTAGATGTCGGCCACATCCCCGTAGCGGCTGAAGTGGCGGCGGAGGTCCGCCTCTCCGGTGCCTGGGGACATGTCATCGACGTATAGCCTCCCGTTTATGTGCATCCTGCTCATCGCCAGTGACATATTGTTGTTTGGTTGGACACTGTAAACACAATCATAAAAGGGATGATTTAGAAAGCAGTGTTGTGGAAACGAGATCTTTGTTTGGGCCGAGCATTTCGTGACTCTCTGCTTCGGTAGCCATGTTCATGCCTTTTGCGTTCGTGCCATGGGTTGTACCACTCCTGTATCCACTCTTACTTCTTTTATGAATGCAAAATGATATGCAAGCTTTGCGTATTCACGAAAACGAAACGAGTGTAACTCAACGGCAAAGGATTTGCTTCGCTGGTTTGGTTGAACAGGATAGGATTTCTAGTTTTCATTTGCGGCTACTATTGGTTGGAAAGGAATGTCACGTGATAGAACATGAACTTCAGAAACAAATAAAAATGAATGTCACGTAATAGGACAAGAACTTCAGAAACAAATAAAAATTAGAACACAAATCATATACAGGTGTCAACGGATTTTATTTTTTTAATATAGAAAGCACCCTCGGAATCAGATTAGGAAAGAGAATAGTTTGATCATGTCATCTTCATGACCCGATAAAGAACTTGACAAAAGCTAGGTTAAAAAAAGATAATGACCACATGAGAGAGAGAGAGAGAGAGAGAGAGAGAGAGCAGGCACCTAGTCGTCGAGGATCTCGCCGGAATCGAAGACTCCAGGGGCCTACTTCTCGCAAGCCGCAATGGCTACTCTGTGGAGACGACGAAGTCGACAGGAGGCGGCTACGGGTGTTGGCTTTACGAAGCTCGGATGACCGTGTTATATTGATTTTCGGTATAGCTTGTCTTGTAAACTGTCACGGCGCCGTTACGCGCCAGTGATAAGCCCATTGGGCTTGTTGTGCAAACAACAACAATGAGAGAACTCGTCAAACCCAAAACCAGGGCAAACAACAACTCTCATGTTGTTCCGCGCGTGGTTTGGTGAATAGCTAGCGAACACGGGGTCTCCAACCGAACCATTTTTTATCCCTTTCTCTTGTGCTATTTTACCTTGTTTCTTTTTTTTTCGGAAAATCTCTGATCTATTCATCTTCAATCGCAGTACAACGAACACCAGAAATAAAAATTACATCTAGATCTGTAGACCATCTGGCGACGACTACACGCACTGAAACGAGGCGAAGGCGCGTCACCGTCATCGCCCCTCCATCGCCGGAGCCGGGCACAACTTGTTGTAGTAGACAGTAGGGAAGTCGTCATGCTAAGGCCCCATAGGACCAGCACCCCAGAACAGCAACAGCCACCGATGAAAAATAACGTAGATCAGAAGGATCCAAATCAAAGACACACGAACGTAGACGAACAACGACGAGATCCGAGCAAATCCACCAAAGATAGATCTGCCGGAGACACACCTCCACACGCCCACCAACGATGCTAGATGCACCGTCGGAATGAGGGCTAGGTGGGAACCTTTATTTCATCTTCAGGGAGCTGTCGTCGTCTCGTCTTCCTGAGCAGAACACAAACCCTAACAAGATTGAATAAAACGACTAAAAACGGAGCCCTCCCGCCGGCCCTTGCAAGGATCCACCGCGCCTCCATGACCCTAGGGCCACCAGAGACGAGGCGGACCTGCGCTGGCGCCGGTGAGAGGCACGTACCCTTACTTTTTTTTTGGAGGAGAAGGAGGCGGCTGCTGGCGTCTAGGTTCCTATTAGGTTCTGTGTCCAAACAAAAAAGAATTTCCATTATTTCTTTTTATTTATCTTTTGCACTTTCAGATTGTTTTCCCCCAAAAAAACTTTCATATTGCTTTTATTTGCTGTGTTTTTACTCTTTTTAAACTCAATGACAATGTTTTTTAAATCTATAAATATATTTCTTAAAAAAATCATAAACACTCCATAACATTAATGCATGTATTTAAATTTTGTGAATATTTTTTAAATTGTAATCATTTTAAGTTTTTAAATATAGTTTTAGTCAAATATTATTTTAAAATATTACCATATTTCAAATCTGTATGGTTTTTCAGATTTATTAAAATTTATAAAAACATTTCTCAACATGTTAAATATTCATGAAGATTTAAAAAATTCTCTTTTTATATCATTTTTATATTCATAAGAATTTGCTAACATAATCACATTTTTCCTTGTTTATAAACTGAATTTAACCTTTTCTCTTCTAAATAAAGGAAAACGATTCAAAGCAATTTTGTCAAAACTGAGTACATGGGCTCCATCCATTTTAGAGCAACTCTAGCAGACCCCGCAAAACACGCAAACCCGTAAAATTCCGACGCGTATGCGGGTTCGGCCCATTTTTTCGGCCAGAACAGATCCCGCATACTCGCCCGGCCGAAAGCGCGGGGCGCCGGCGAGCTTCCAGCGGAGCGAGACAGCGGAGTACGACCGCCGGCGCGCGTCATTCTCCTCCGCGAGGTCCTCGTACGCCGGGAGCTCCTCCTCCTACGATGCGGGCCTTCTCCCGGTGAAGAGGGAGTGGTCGGAGGACGAGGAGGAGCCGAAGGAGCCGGACGCGTTCGCCTTCGTCCCCGCGAAGGAGGAGCCTGAGGAGCCCGCTCCGCTCGGCCGCCGCGGAGTCATCGACCCGGAAGACTACGTCGCCGACGTCGACGCCGTTGTGGCTGCCATCGCCGAGCGGAGCGTGCGCGAGAAGGCGGAGCGCCAGCGCCACGCCGAGGAGCTCGAAGCCCTCCAGTGGCGGGAGGCGGTCGCCGCCAACCTCGCCGCCAAGGAGAAGGCCGAGGAGTGGCGTCGCATCCGCGCGGAGCAGGCGGCGAAGTACGTCGACATGTGCAGCTCCGGCGAGGAGGATTGAGCATCCGCGTGGAGCAGGCTCCTCCACGGCGTCGTTCATTTGCCGCGACCTCGCCGCCGTCAGATCCAACCCCTCTAGTACTAGTTTAACGTAGTATGTAGTATAACTATGCTTGTAGTTTGTTGATCATGTGATGAACTATGTAGTATGTGATGAACTATGTTTGTGCAATTTCTCCCGCGAAAGTGTTTTTTCAAATTATGCAGGTTTAGATATGGGTTCTATTCGACCGCGCTACTTTTCGAACTGCAAATGCGATCAAATTTTTACGGGGTATGTTAGAGTTGCTCTTAGCTCCCTACAACAGCAACAACACGTGTTTCTCTGGGGGCTCCTATACGTGGCTATAGGCGCCAGATCCAGGAACTGGGGCACGCAACAACTTCTCTTAGCCTGGCCCAGTTAAACAAGCTGGGCGCCCGCACACTCCCCGGCTTCGCTCGCCGGCTCGCTCGATGTTCGCTTGTTTTATTGTTGTCTCGTGAACGATTCACCGTTTGAACATTGATATTTTCAAGAAAAATCCTGAAGAATAAAAAATTATTTTTTTCTCAAAAATCATAAAAATTAGTGCATTCCAAAATGTTCATGAATTTTGAAGAAGTACATAAAATTTAAGAAAAATTAGTCAAGTTAGAAATAAAGTTCATCAAATTTGAAAAAAGTTCATTGAGTCCAAATTTTTTAAAAAAAATTAAAAAAATTCATCATGTTCAAAAAAATCTTCAGTTTAAGAACTTCATCAATCTTGGAAAAAAGATCATCAAATTGGGAAAAGTTCATCGTTTCTAAAAAGAAGTACATCGATTTTGGAACAAAGTTAACCGAATTTGATAAAAACTATACCAAATTTGAAAGAAATTTCGTCGATATTACAAAAAAGTTCATCAAATTTGAAAAAAAAATCATCGGATTGGAAAATTAGTTCGTAGATTCGTTACAAAGTTCATCGAATATGAAAAAAAAAGGAGAAACCAAAAAACAGAAAGAAAAACGTAAAACAAAAGCAAACAGGAAAATAAGTTCATCGAATATGAACAATAAAAAGAAACGTTGAGAAACACAAAAAAGAGAAAGAAAAACGTAAAACAAAAGGCTATCAGAAAAGAAAGGAAAAAAGGCGAAGAAAACCGGGTAAAAAGACCCGGAAACCCAGCGTGGAAGACCGGGTGACAAAAACAAATTGGGGCTTTCACGCACTAAAGGAAAGAAGCAAAAGATAAAAAGAATTGAACTAATACAAGTTCTGCAATCTCCAAGTTGATAGTATGTTTTGGTAGGAACGAAGAGTGCTTAGCTCGAATCCCCCTGCCACACCTCTTTGTTTAGTTTTAAAATAAGTGTTCTTTTTTGGAGAATCAAGTTTTAACAGAAGTGGGAGGGGTTGTGTGCAAAGGAGACATGGGCCGAACCCAAGGACGGGTGGGGGGGGGGGGGGTG
>LR738713.1:770353961-770369085 GCA_902687465.1 Secale cereale
CCCCCCGGGCTGTCCTTCGGGCGCACGGTAGGTTCTGGAACGCTGATTTTTTATATAATTTTTCTGGATTTTTCCTGGCAGTTCTCGTAACTGAAAACCTGAAATACAAAAACAGTCGAAAACAGAAACTGGCACTGGGGTGCACTGAGTTAATAGGTTAGTCCAAATATGATCAAAAGTGTATGGAAGTGTATAAATATCATAGCAATATCACCCAAAAGAGGCATGGAGCAAGCAGAAATTATAGATACGTTTTGGACGTATCAAGCCTCCAAGATCATGTGGAGTTGAACCAAGGAGTTTGTAAGGGTAAGGAGATCGTCTACTTCGTGAAGATCTACACGAGTGAGGCTAGTCCTTTGTGGACGGAAGTCATGGTATAATAGACAAGGTTGCTTCTTCATGGACCCTTTGTGGGTGGAGCCCTCCATGGACTCGCGCAACCGTTACCCTCTGTGTGTTGAAGTCTTCATCAATGTGGACGTACGATAGCACCACCTACTGGTACCACGCCAAAAATCATCGTGTGTTCACTGCATTTGATCTTCCGACTCTACCCCTTCTTTCCGCATAATTGCGTGACTTACTATTTCCCCTTCTCTATCTATAGATATGGATGTGTAGTAAGTCTTGGGTCTATCTTAACTTGTGCCAAAATCTCAAGAAAACTGAAAACTGCACCTTTGGTTGGTTAAGTGTCTATTAACTCCCCCTCTAGACCTTCCTTCTTCGATCCTACAATTGGTATCAGAGCATTGGTTTCCATTGCTTTGGTTTCATCACCTTTGGAGGTAGATGGATGGGTCTACTTTGGGGAGTCTTAGACGTAGAGTGCCCATTCTTGATGGAGAGTACTATGGCACTTAGAAAACTGAAATGCTTGATATATTTGATGAATTTGACTTGAGTAAGTATGTTAAAAATCTGTATGTGCCTCCCATTGATCCCTTACAACCCACTCATGAAGACCAAATTGACATGCTTCGTAATATTAGAACCATTGATCTTATCATAGGAGGTTTACCGAGAAATGTGCTTATTTGCTTGCAAAACTTTGAGTGTGCTTATACCCTATGGAATGAAAATGAGATGCGCTTTCCAAATTACTCGTTAAAAAATCTCAATGAAATTCTTCATAAGTCTATTTCATTTCATAAGAGATGAAGCCTACTGATCCTAAGTTTTATGAATATCTATTTGAGCTTCGTGATCTCATGCGTGCTAAAGGTGACGTTAGAACCATTAGCAACATTATCTCGGAAACCATTAGAATTCACAAACTTGCACATTGTCATGATCATAAATCTAATGGATCATTTGCCCTAGGTGATGATCATATACATGATGATGATGATGATGATGATGATGATGATGATGAGCATGGTTATTGCGATGAAGACGAAGAATCGGACATCGAATATGAGAAAACTATGAGAAATCTTAGTCTCATGGCTAATCTTCGGAATTACATGGCTGAAGGAAAAGAGTGAATTCTCGATAGTGGTTGTATGGATCACATGACCGAAGATAGAGACATGTTTCGTGAGCTTGCTCAAAATGATTGTCCATGCAAGTATGTGACTTTTGGACACAACTCAAGGGTTGGGGTACTTGGCCTTGGTTAGGTGACCATATCCAATGATAGCTCCATTCAAAATGTTATGCTCGTTGAATCTCTTGGTTAGAATCTTCTTTCCATATCTAGATTAGCCGACTCTGGTTTCAATGTTCTTATTTACCGAAGTATATTGTCAATTGTTTTGTCGAGACAATCATAGCATGGTCTTTAACAGTATCCGTAGAGATGATATATACATTGTTGATTTTATTGAAAGAGCCCAACCTCGTACTTGTCTTATTCCAAGATCTTCTAAAGGTTGGCTATGGCATAGAAGAGTAGGACATGTAGGCATGTGAAATATTGAAAAGCTTGTTAAAGGATAGTACATCCTTGGTGTTAAAGATGTTATATTTGACAAGGATAGACTTTGTAGTGCTTGTCAAGGAGGGAAAAAACTTGGAGGAAGTCATCCCATGAAGAACATCATGACCACAAGGATACCACTCGAGCTATTTCATATAGATCTCTTCGGTCCCAACGCTTACAAGAGCCTTGGTGGTAACTCTATTCATATGCATCGGCATGTCATAAAAGAACAATTCATGCACATCAAGTAAAGGCCAATGCATAGTATAATTAGCTTCTTGCAATTCTATCGTGTTGGAAACATAGAGAGGCGGAGATATAGTTCATCTCTCATAATAATTGCAAGTAGGAGTAGCAAGCACATGCATAGTATATTCATCAAAATCATCATGTGCAACGGTAAAAGGCAACCCATCAATGTAATCCTTAATAAGTGTAAACTTCTCCGATATAGTGTAGTTGGGAGAATTCAAAAAGATAATAGGACTATCATGTGTGGGTGCAATAGTAACTATCTCATGTTTAACATAAGGAACTATAGCAAGTTCATCTCCATAAGCATAATTCATATTGTCATCTTGGCCACAAGCATAGCAAGCATCATCAAAAAGGCATATTTCAATGGAATCAATGGGATCATAGCAATCATCATAGCATTCATCCTTCGGTAAGTATGAAGGGAAATTAAACAATGTATGAGTTGAGGGGTTACTCTCATTAGAAGGTGGGCGCAGGTAGCTAATCCGCTCTTCCTCCTTTTGTTCTTCACTCTCCTTTCATCTAATGATCTCACAGTGTCATCAATTTCTTCTTCCATAGACTCCTGCAAAATATTAGTCTCTTCTTGGACAGCGGAGAGTCTCTCAATATATGCATCAATATCATAATTGTATTTATAATTATCATATCAATACTTAAGGATAGCAAAATTTTCAGATCTATAACTTGAATCATCATCATAATCATACTTTTCAAATAGAGATTCAATTCCATAAGCACCCTTAAAAGCAACAAATTCTTCTATTCGTTCCACATCATAATAATCATATACACCTTTAGCATAAGAAGCTAAGGTTTCAATATCATTAAATTCACATGAGAAGGGAAGGTGTGGAACCTTCATCCTAGAGCAACAAGTAAAATAATATTCCAATCATAGACTCCAAGCATACCAATGCAACAGGTGTATTTGATCCCATAAAAGTTTCCCCTTGTGTATCAAGCGATAATCCCTAAAGTATTCACGTTGATCCAATGTTACTCCCATTATCATGTTGAATGGGGCTTTCTCAGGATTGTCAAAGTAGTGCATAATACTTTTCACATAACCAGCATCGAGGGTGTTAGGAGGTTTCTGAGACGTCTCCAACGTATCTATATTTTTTTATTGTTCCATGCTATTATTTATGAAGTCTTGGATGTTTAATGGGCTTTATCATTCACTTTTATATCATTTTTGGGACTAACCTACTAACCCAAAGGCCCAGTCCAGATTGTTGTTTTTTGCCTATTTCAGGGTTTTGCAGAAAAGGAATATCAAACGGAGTCCAAATGGAATGAAACCTTCGCGAGAGATATTTTTGGAGGAAATCACGCTCGAGAAATGTCAGGACCAAGTCAGGGGCAAGGGGCCTGCCCCCGAGGGTGGGGGCGCGCCCCCCTGCCCAGGGCGCGCCCCCTGCCTCGAGGCTGGCCCCCATGGCCCCCGATGCCCTCCTTCTTCCTATATATACCTACGTACCCCAGAAACTCCATACGCAGAGAGAAAACCCTAATTCCACCACCGTAGCTGCTTTTCCCGTGGAGATCCCATCTTGGAGCCTGTTCCGGGAGGGGGATCCATCACGGAGGCCTTCATCATCATCATCATCGCCCTCACCATGAGTTGTGAGTAGTTTACCACAGACCTTCGGGTCCATAGCTAGTATCTAGATGACTTCTTCTCTCTCTCTGGATCTCAATACAAAGTTCTCCTTGGTCTTCGAGGAGATCTATTCGATGTAATCTCTTTTTACAGTGTGTTTGTCGAGATCCAATGAATTGTGAGTTTATGATCAAGGTTATCTATGAAAGATATTTTGTTCTTCTCTGAACTTTTTATGTGTGCTCATAATATCCTTGCAAGTCTCTTCGAATTATTGGTTTGGTTTGGCCTACTAGATCTATAGTTCTTGCAATGGGAGAAGTGCTTGGCTTTGGGTTCAATCTTGCGGTGTCCTTTCCCAGTGACAGTAGGGGCAGCAAGGCACGTATTTTATTGTTGCCATCGAGGATAAAAAGATGGGGTTTTCATCATATTGCTTGAGTTTATCCCTCTACATCATGTCATCTTGCTTAAGGCGTTACTCTGTTCGTATGAACTCAATACACTAGATGCATGCCGGATAGCGGTCGAGTGTGGAGTAATAGTAGTAGATGCAGAATCATTTCGGTCTACTTGTCTCGGACGTGATGCCTATATACAATGATCATGCCTAGATAGTCTCATAATTATTTGCTTTTCTATCAATTGCTCGACAGTAATTTGTTTACCCGCGGTAGACTATCGCTATCATGAGAGAAGCCACTAGAGAAAACTATGGCCCCCGGGTCTATTCTCAACATATCAATTTGTATCTACTTTACTTTTCTTGCTTTTATTTGCTGTTTTATTAAACCAAAAATACCAAAAATATAATTATCATCTCTATCAGATCTCACTCTCGTAAGTGACCGTAAAGGGATTGACAACCCCTTGTCGCGTTGGCTGCGAAGTTCTTATTTGTTTGTGCAGGTGCGAGGGACTGGCGCAAGGTCTCCTACTGGATTGATACATTGATTCTCAAAAACTGAGGAAAATACTTACACTATTGTGCTGCATCTCCCTTTCCTCTTCGAGGGAATACAACGCAAGCTCAAGAGGTAGAAGTTTCCCATCTCCATGAGTAGCAGGTAACTAAATTTTTTTGGTGTTTCGTGTTCCATATCCATAACTAAAGATAGAAAATAACTTAGAAAAGAAAATGAAAACAACTTAGTGATAAAGCAAACAATCACACACGAGAATATTCACCCCACGCTATTGCTCCTCGGCAACGGCGCCAGAAAAAGGTCTTGATAACCCACAAGTGTAGGGGATCGTTTGTAGCCTTTTTCGATAAGTAAGAGTGTCGAACCCAATAAGGAGCTAAAGGTAGAACGAATATTCCCTCGAACACCGATACAACTCAACGCACACTTAACGTTTGAAAATAAAACTAGGAGTACTTAGTGAGAACAAAACTTGAAATAAATTGCAAGACAATAAATATAGTGTAGTAGCAAGCTTTTTATAACACAAGAGAATGATTTGTCCCTAGACAGTCGATAGCAAGTACCGGTAATCATTCTCGCAATTTTATATTGAGGGAGAGGCATGAGCTAACAGACTTTCTATACTTGGATCATATGCACTTATGATTGGAACTCTAGCAAGCATCTGCAACTACTAAAGATCATTAAGGTCGTGAAACCCAACCATAGCATTAAGTATCAAGTCCTCTTTACTCCCATACGTCATACCCCCTTACTCGGGTCCGTCACTCTAGCAACCCACCATAAGCAAACCATGAACATATTGCAACACCCTACAGCAGGGGGGGGGGGGCTCACGTTTGCGCGAGTACAGAGGACACCATAGGACAGCACCAAAATAAAATATACAATCATACCAACCAAGATCGCGATTATGCCATAGGACAAAACAGATCTACTCAAACATCATAGGATGGCCAAATATCATTGGGAAATAATATATGGAGTTGAGCACCATGTTTAATTAGAGAATTATAGTGGGAATAGAGAGGTTACTCCGCTGCATAGAGGGGGAGAAAGTTGGTGTTGACGGTAGCAAAATTGTTGATGTAGATCGCCGTCACGATCCTAACCCCGGCGTCGCTCCGGCACCACCGGGAGAGAGGGGAGAGATCCCCCTCCTTCTTCTTCTTCCTTGGCCTCCCCTCCAGATGGGAGGAGGGTTCCCCCTCTGGTCCATGGCCTCCATGGCGGCGGAGGGGCGGGAGCCCCTCCGAGATTGGATTCGTCTCTCTGTTCTGTTCCGTTTCGCGTTCCTCATATCTGGCCCTTCACCGTTTCTTCAATTCCTGGAGATTCGTAACTCCGATTGCGCTGAAATTTTAACACGATTTTTTTACATAAATTATCTTTATTGCGCCAGAAGAAGGGCCCCAACCGATGTTCGAGGAGGGCATAAGACACCTGGGCGCGCCGGGCACCCCCTGGTGTGCCCTGGTGGGTTGTGGTCACTGTGGGCCCCATTTGTGTTGATTCCAGGTCTCAAAAATCACATATATTCCAAAATAATTCTCCATAAATTTTTATCGCGTTTGGACTTTGTTTGATATGGATTTTCTGCAAAGCAAAAACATGCAACAAATAAGAACTAACACTGTGCACTGGATCAATAGGTTAGTCCAAATAAATCATATAAATTGTTGCCAAAAGTATGTAAAAGTTGAATAATATTCGCATGAGACAATAAAAATATAGATACAACGGAGACATATGATACGTCCAAAACGTATCTATAATTTCTGCTTGCTCCTTGCCTCTTTTGTGTGATATTGCTATGATATTTATGCACTTCCATACACTTTTTATCATATTTGGACTAACCTATTAACTCAGTGCACCACAGTGCCAGTTCCTGTTTTCTACTGTTTTTCTATTTCAGGTTTCCCCCATATTAAAAGTGCCCTAAAAATTCCGGGAAAAATACAGGAAAAATCAGCGTATCGGGAGCTTCAAGAAAAACCAAAGCAGGGCCAGAGGGGAGCCTGGGGTGGCCCAGGCAGCCACCCGGCGCGGCCCCACCCCTGGCCGCGCTAGGGGGGCGCCTGGGGCCCCACCTCCGCCTCTGGTGACCCCCTTTTGCATATATATTGCTCGCGTCCCGAAACCCTCGAGGACGGAACCCTTTTTTACGATCTCGCCTCTGTTCCGCCGCCGCCGCGCTTCCAAGATCGGGAGCACCAGGAGAACTCTTCTCGGCACCCTGCCGGAGGGGAGAACCACCACCGGGAGCTTCTCCACCACCATGGACGCTTCCCGGATGAGTTGTGAGTAGTCCCCCTTGGACCATGGGTCCATGACCAGTAGCTATGTGATGTTCTCCTCCCCTCTTTGTTCTTCATGGATTAGACCTCGTGAGCTGCCCTACATGATCGAGGCACATATGTAATCTTTATGCTGTTGCTCTGCTGAGTTTGCTGGGATCCGATGGATTATGAGATTATGTTCAGATTGTGTGTGAGTAATATATTTGATTCACCTCTTTTATATTTATGTTCTTGAGTAATTCTTGCATGTTCTCCGCTGCTATTTATTTCTTTGGCTGAGTAGTAGGTAGTAACTCCAAGAGGGAACGTTATGCTTGATTGTGGGTTCATGCCCCTCGATGACTAGTTTGAGTGACAGGAACATGAGTCTAGGGGATGATCTGTTGCCACAAGGGGGAAAACAACGGTGCTTGTACTTGCGGGTGCAAGGATTGTTTACTTTACGCAAAGTTCTTTTAATGCAGTTGTCTGTTGCTTTGAGTTTACACTTTGGGTGGGACTCGCAACTTAATACCAGCGAGATGTTCTGGATAGATATCTCAAGGTAGATGATTAGTAGTAGATGCAGATGGATTTCGGTCTACTTGCCTTGGCGTACCGCCCATGCTTTTGAGCCTCTACCTTTCTTTACAGCATAGTTAGCATTGGTTTGCGCACATAATCCTGTCAATTGCCCAGCTGTAATTTGTTTACCTCGCTTAGCTGTTTTATCGTCTTTTGGGAGAGAGACATCACTAGTGAACATCATGGGACCCCGGTCCATATTACCATCACTGATCACACCCGCTATTTACTTCCTGTTCTTATTTCCTAGTTGCAGTCATACCTATCACTATTACCTCTTGCGTTTGATCCTTTGTAAACAGCAAGGCCGGAGGGATTGACAACCTCTCTGTACTCGTTGGGAGCAAAGTTATTTGTATCTGTGTGTAGGTCCTGTCAACCGCTAAGTTGGCGCCGTTAGCGTTGACACCTACTTGTTGGCCCTCGGAGTCTCACGGGATTCGATCGTTGGTATCTTGCCAAGGGAAACTTGCCGTTACGCTACATCTCAAACCTTCCACTTGGGGTAACCAACGAGGGGCGAGAAGCCATCAAGTAAAGTTTCTGGCGCCGTTGCCGGGGACTCCACTCTTCAAGATAGGGGAGTTGCACGCTATCTTTTAGCTTTGCTTTTTAGTCTTGTTAGTTTACCTTTCAGGTTTTGCTTTAGTGTCCCTTACCAAAAATCACAAAAAAATTATTTGCTTTTCTGTTAGTAGTCCTTTCTGTTTAGTCAAGCATGTTAGGATTTGGTGCTTTGAGGGAATCAGAAGTTCTCGATTTCCATCAAAGGGATGGAGAAAATATGAAGAAGGCATGGGACAGAATTTCTGATGCACATAGGAGAATTATGCCTTGGATACCTATAAAAATTGTGCTTAGAAATTTTTACCATGGTCTTTTTAAATGGTGTAAACACTCTCTTGATATTATAGCTGAAGGAGATTTCCTAGAGTGTGATGAAGCTAGAGCTCTTGAAATTATACATGGTCTATCTAGTTACTTTGTTTATGATCATAGTTTTGATACTGTCATAGATAGACTTGCTACTATTGAGAAGAGAATGGATGCTCTAGACTTGATGAAGGTAGAGAAACCCAAACTCAATAAGACAGATATTTTGGAAATAGACAATGATTGGGAGCCTTTTGTTAGGATTAGCATCTCTAATCACGACTTCCTTGCTTATTGTGATATTGGACCTATGGTTTCTACTATGCCAAAATTTGTTCATGATTCTTTAAAATTTAACATGGACAGATTATCATCCTATCATGAACATGCTAATGGAGATATTTCTGAGATCCAGGGAAGAATAAAAGACGTGCCAGTTACATTCCTAAAAGGGATTGCAATGGTTAATTTCTTCATCATGAAGCCAAACCAAGGAAATATAGTGCTTGGAAGGGACTTCCTCCGAGCCGTAAAAGGCTTCATCGATATAGGTAAGTGACAAATCCGCCTACGCGGGAAGGAAAAAGGTACGTACCCCTTTCCTAGAAGGAACAAGGGTGAACTTGTTGAGGAACCATTTGAAGCAATTTATAACTCCGATTATTATGATGACTTTTGATTCCTCCTTTTTGCATCATGCCTAGCTTAAAGGCATAAAAGAAAGCGCTTTTGGGAGGCAGCCCACAATGAATAAAGTTTTATTTTTGCTTTTGTTGTGTCTTGATGTTTGTTACTACAGTAGCATCATCATTGTATCTTTTCTTTTCAGCTTTGTGCCAAGTTTAGCCTCCGATTGCAAGAAAGTTCAAAAGCTGTGACGTGCAGTCCAGAAAACAGATTCTGTCCTTGGACAGAAAAATTCGTATAAAATCACCAGATCATCTCTTTGATCTGAATTTTTTTGAAAGCGTGCTCTATACAATTGGCTTTCGGGCATCTGTTCTGAGTTTTTTTATTTGAGTTGCAGAAGTGCCCCGAACAAATTATTTACTACCTGCTGGTCTGTTTTTCACAGATTCTGTCCTGTTTTGTCTTTTCTTCGTTTTGCAAACCTTGAGCTTGCTTTTTCTTTGCAAAAACCTTTTGGCAATCTTAAGAAACAGTAGCTCTTCAAGATTATCTTTATTTCCAACAAGGAAAAATTATTTTATTATGGGTACTAAGCTCGCTAATCAGATTATGATGAGTTATGTATGAAGGGAGTTTTCAAGTGTGCGAGGGAAGATGATAAAAAGATTCAGGAGGGTCAAACGCTCCAGCTTGGGGATGCCCCCGTGCACCCCCAAGAAATATTCAAGAAGACTCAAGCGTCTAAGCTTGGGGATGCCCCCGTGCATCCCCTTCTCCATCAGCAATTATCAGTTCGTCTTTCGTTCCACTATATTTTAATCACTTCATGCGTTATGTGCTATGCTTGGAGCGTCTTGCTTTTAGTTTCCTTTTTAGTTTTCTTTCGCTTTGCTTGCTGTTCATAACGAGTTAGAACCCAGCTTTCTTTGTGTGGGAGAGAAACACGCTCCACTTCAACCTAGAACACAACATAGGATTTTCATGCGTATCTTTGCTGTGTGTGTTCTTTATCTTTCCATAGCTACTGTCATGTTTAGCTCTTAGTTTTCATGTTTTTCTTTTTAAAGAGCTTTTGTTTAGTTGGTTGTTGAACTCTCATGAGTTTTCATGTTTATCTTGTTAAGAGAGTTTGTCTGTTGCACTGAGTTGTGTGTCTTAACTTAAAGTAGGTAACTGAGGTTGCTATTTAATTTTAGTAGTAACTTGCAATAGTTTTGAGGTATTGCCATGAGTAATGTTTGAACTTTTGGTGTCAAGAGCTTTAGCCTATTAGTGATAGATGTCGTATTTTGGGCAATCCGTGTTTATTTTCGAAAACCTACAAAATAGTTGTGGAACTTTAGCTACTAAATGGATCACTAATCTTTGGAGGGATCGAATATTAGAGTACACTCACGTACCATGAGCCGAGGATGCGCAAGGATAACCAAATCCCCATACACTCCTCCTCGGGGTACTTGTCTTTTTGAGAACCTCCTAATTAGATTGAGAGTTACCGATAATAAGTGCATGAGTTCTTCGGACTAATGTGAGTATTCGAAAGTTGACACTTCCACCTAGCCATATTTTTCTAGCCTCTTCGGTACCGTGCATTGCCCTTTCTCACCTCGAGAGTTGGCGCATACTTCGCCGGTGCATCCAAATCCTTGGCACGATACGCTCTGTCATCATAAGCCTCATTATATCCTTCCTCACAACAGCCACCATACCTACCTATCAAGGCATTCCCATAGCCTTTTCGAGATACATTGCCATGCAACATCCATCTTCTCATGACTTGATCTTCCTGTCATACATGCTTTTTGCTTGATCGATGAGCCGCATGCTAGTTGGGCCTTGCCCTAATCATTGCTACATGACGCGCTAGTATCATTGCATATCCTGCTACACTGGCAGAGGCATACATTTGCATACATCATGATAGTTTCATTTTCTTTATGTTGAGTACTTTTGTAAAGTGTGAAAGATCTTCTATACTTCTTGTAATACATAGAGTGTTGCCCCTAAAGTGAGGGAAAGATCCCAAAGAGGACAAATCAAAAGATCCCAAAGAGGACAAAATCAAAAGATCCCAAAGAGGACAAATGAGAGATAAATAGAAAGAGCCATTGAGGCCACAAAAAATAAAAAAAGAGAAAAAGGGAAAAAGAAATAAAAAGAGAGAAGGGGGCACACTACTATTTCTTTTGAGAGATCCACACTCGTACTCCATCTTATACCTTGTACTCCATAGAGATTATCATTCATGCATATAGCTATGTGGGGACCTTTACACTATAGAACTTGGCTTGTATATTCCAATGATGAGCCTCCTCAAAAGAGCTCTAGGTCTTCTTGAGCAAGCAAGTTGGATGCACCCCCACTAGTTCCATTGGAGAGCTTACCTTAGCTCATATGTGCATCCGTTGCATGGCAATCCCTACTCCTCAAATCATATCTATCATTTGGCTTTCTCTCGCCGATGATTGTCCTCATTGATGTGAGCCTTTCACACCTTTTTTGTCTTCCCCCTCTATCATTTTTCTCTCTTTGCCATCCTAAGTGTCGACTTTCTTGCTTACGCTCATCCATTGCATGAGTGCTCAAAATATCGAAAGGGAGTGGATCATTTTGACTTGTACCTGGCTGACGGTCTGGGGATGAGTCAAGATAAGATTCCAAAGAAGACCAAGTGTGAAACTTTAGTAGATTAAGTTCTCAACAATACAAAAACTATGTTTTACTCTCTCCTATATCCCTATCCTCTTTCTTGCACGCAAACACCATTTGGAGGCATTCGAGTCACGGATAGCGAGAGCTCTTGCACCTTTATGTTCTTATGTTGCTTGTTACAATGCTAATATAGACTCTTGCTTGTTATGACTTGAATTGGATTACATGCCTTGATTGCTTTACTTAAAAGTTCTTATATGGTTGATAGCATGTCACCACAGAAATTATGCTTGTTATCATTTACCTACTCGAGGACGAGCGGGAATTAAGCTTGGGGATGTTGATACGTCCAAAACGTATCTATAATTTCTGCTTGCTCCATGCCTCTTTTGTGTGATATTGCTATGATATTTATGCACTTCCATACACTTTTGATCATATTTGGACTAACCTATTAACTCAGTGCACCACAGTGCCAGTTCTTGTTTTCTGCTGTTTTTCTATTTCAGGTTTCCCCCATATTAAAAGTGCCCTAAAAATTCCGGGAAAAATACAGGAAAAATCAGCGTATCGGGAGCTTCAAGAAAAACCAAAGCAGGGCCAGAGGGGAGCCTGGGGTGGCCCAGGCGGCCACCCGGCGCGGCCCCACCCCTGGCCGCGCCAGGGGGGGCGGCTGGGGCCCCACCTCCGCCTCTGGTGACCCCCTTTTGCATATATATTGCTCGCGTCCCGAAACCCTCGAGGACGGAACCCTTTTTTACGATCTCGCCTCTGTTCCGCCGCCGCGCTTTCAAGATCGGAAGCACCAGGAGAACTCTTCCCGGCACCCTGCCGGAGGGGAGAACCACCACCGGGAGCTTCTCCACCACCATGGACGCTTCCCGGATGAGTTGTGAGTAGTCCCCCTTGGACCATGGGTGCATGACCAGTAGCTATGTGATGTTCTCCTCCCCTCTTTGTTCTTCATGGATTAGACCTCGTGAGCTGCCCTACATGATCGAGGCACATATGTAATCTTTAAGATGTTGCTCTGCTGAGTTTGCTCGGATCCGATGGATTATGAGGTTATGTTCAGACTGTGTGTGAGTAATATATTTGATTCACCTCTTTTATATTTATGTTCTTGAGTAATTCTTGCATGTTCTCCGTTGCTTTTTACTGCTTTGGCCGAGTAGTAGGTAGTAACTCCAAGAGGGAACGTTATGCTTGATTGTGGGTTCATGCCCCTCGATGACTAGTTTGAGTGACAGAAACATGAGTCTAGGGGATGTGCTGTTTCCACAAGGGGGAAAACAACGGTGCTTGTACTTGCGGGTGCAAGGATTGTTTACTTTACGCAAAGTTCTTTTAATGCAGTTGTCTGTTGCTTTGAGTTTACACTTTGGGTGGGACTCGCAACTTAATACCAGCGAGATGTTCTGGATAGATATCTCAAGGTAGATGATTAGTAGTAGATGCAGATGGATTTCGGTCTACTTGCCTTGGCGTACCGCCCATGCTTTTGAGCCTCTACCTTTCTTTACAGTATAGTTAGCATTGGTTTGCACACATAATCCTGTCAATTGCCCAGCTGTAGTTTGTTTACCTCTCTTAGCTGTTTTATCGTCTTTTGGGAGAGAGACATCACTAGTGAACATCATGGGACCCCGGTCCATATTACCATCACTGATCACACCCGCTATTTGCTTCATGTTCTTATTTCCTAGTTGCAGTCATACCTATCACTATGACCTCTTGCGTTTGATCCTTTGTAAACAGCAAGGCCGGAGGGATTGACAACCTCTCTGTACTCGTTGGGAGCAAAGTTATTTGTATCTGTGTGCAGGTCCTGTGAACCGCTAAGTTGGCGCCGTTAGCGTTGACACCTACTTGTTGGCCCTCGGAGTCTCACGGGATTTGATCCTTGGTATCTTGCCAAGGGAAACTTGCCGTTACGCTACATCTCAAACCTTCCACTTGGGGTAACCAACGAGGGGCGAGAAGCCATCAACATATCACTCGCAAGTAGAGAAATTTCAAATTTATGTAGGAGACAAATATCCTTCGGAAGCAATTCAAGATTTGTCTATTGGCAAGATCCTGTCGAACAAATTCTTGGCAACGTCAAATCCTAGAGAATTACTCGCTCTAAATATCACTTAGCTAACTTTTGTGAGCATTACCCATTCATCTCTAGCTTTGAGCCTATGAAGGTTGATGAAGCTCTTGAAGACCCCGATTGGGTGAATGTTATGGACGAGGAGCTACACAACTTTGAGAGAAACCAAGTGTGGACATTGGTTGAGAAGCCCAAATATGAACAAAACGTCATTGAAACCGAATGCGTATTTTGGAATGATAACCCACAAGTGCAGGGGATCGTTTGTAACCTTTTTCGATAAGTAATATTGCCGAACCCAATGAGGAGCTAAAGGTAGAACTAATATTCCCTCAAGTTCTATCGACCACTGGTACAACTCTACGCACACTTAATGTTTGCTTTACCTAGAACAAGAATAAAACTATAAGTACTTTGCGAGAATAAAAATAGAAATAAATTACAAGATAACAAACTTAGTAGTGTAGTAGAAAGCTTTTTGTAACACAAGAGAAAGATTTGTCCCTAGGCAATCGATAACTAGACCGGTAATCATTCTTCCAATTTTATATGAGAGAGAGGCATGAGATAACATGCTTTCCGTACTTGGTTCATATGCACTTATGATTGGAGCTCTAGCAAGCATCCGCAACTACTAAAGATCATTAAGGTAAAACCCAACCATATCCATAAGTATAAAGTCCTCTCTACTTCTATACGCAACAACCCCCTTACTCGGGTCTGTGTATTCTGTCACTCATGTCACCCACTATAAGAGAATCATGAGCATATTGCAACTCCCTACAACGGGGACCCCTCACGTTTGTGCGAGACAGAGGGCACCGTAGGACAGCACCACAATAAAACATACAACTCATACCAACCACGATCACGATTAGCCCATAGGACAAAACAGATCTACTCAAACATCATAGGATAACCACATATTATTGGATAATAATATATAGTGTTGAGCACCATGTTTAAGTAGAGAATTACAACGGGAATAGAGAGGTTACACCACTGCATAGAGGGGGAGAAAGTTGGTGTTAATGCTAGCAAGATTGTTGATGTAGATCGCCGTCACGATCCTTGCCCCGGTGCCACTCCGGCACCACCAGGAGTAAGGGGGAGAGAGCCCCCTCCTTCTTCTTCTTCCTTGCCCCCCCTCCTAGATAGGAGGAGGGTTTCCCCTCTGGTCCATGGCCTCCCTGGCGGCGGAGGGGCGAGAGCTCCTCCTAGATTGGATCTCTCTCTCTCTCTCTCTCTCTCTCTCTCTCTCTCTCTCTCTCTCTCTCTCTCTCT
>LR738713.1:770377927-770400919 GCA_902687465.1 Secale cereale
CCCCCCCCCGACACAGCCGCGATCGCGACCAAGAAGCCACCTTGCCGCCCCGGCCAGATCCTCACCGGCACGCTCGTCGGACGCCGGTAGGGCAGCTAGCTGGTCCGTGCGCGTTGTGACTCCCTTCGCTGGCCGTCTCCTTCGTCGACGCCGGCAAGCTGTTCGACAGTTTGCCAAGGTACAAAATGGACTCCGCCGACAAGTTATTTTTTTCACAATTTCCTTTGCGACTCCGACAATTCGTCGTCCGATGACGAGGAGGATATATTGGTTGTCGTGTTGGTCGATCACCATCTCAATAGCCAGCGACCGTTGTTCCGTGGCTCCATTCTGGGTCACCTTCCGGCGTTGAATCGCAACCGAGAGAGCGGGCATCTCCTTCTTTGGAAGGACTACTTTGATACAACAAATCCGTTATTCAAACATCAGAAATTCCGCCACCGTTTCCGTATGAGTAGGCATCTTTTCAATAGTATTAGAGAGGGGGTGGTCGGCTACAATGACTATTTCGAGTACAAAGAGGACGCCGTTGGAAAGATTGGCCTCTTCTCTTATTAGAAATGCATTGCCGCCATCCGAATGCTTGCATACGGAGTGCCCGGTGATCTCATTGACGAGTTCATCTATATGAGCGCCCAGAACGTCTGTACAATCAAGGGTTTCAGTTTCAGGGTGAGAAGGAGGAGCGGCAACGTTTGAACAGTTTACCCAATTTCATCATGACATGCGTGATTGGGAAACTCACGTGCAACTGCAAAATGATTTGGTTGAGTATATGTGGGCTCATGTTGGCAACCAATAGATGTATCCTCTTTATTCGGATTGCGAAACTATGTGAGACATTTTTACTTTAATTTGGCTTGTAAAATTATGCTATTTTATTCGGTTGAAACTATGTTATTTGACTATACTTTTGAATGCAAAAGTTGTGTGAAACAATGCAAAAATGAGTTACTTGTTGAAATAGGGCGTTGAGCCGGCACATATGAGTTGACGCATTGGGCGTACTGCCGACCCAAATCTAAAACAAAGCAGACGCCGAACGGGCGGCCGACCCAACCGAATAAAAAGCGGATAAAAGTGATGTCCGTTTGGGTCAGCTCATTGAAGTTGCTCTAAGATTATTTTGCAGAGAAAACAAAGGTGAAAAGAGAGATATGGTTATCGCACGGTGTGCTTGGCCATGTCAGCATGCCAAATGGGCGCTTCATCCTACGACCTACTACTAGCTTCATCATGACAGATTTGGAGCGATAAATAGTGGACCAGTCTAGTAGAGTGCACAGTTAAGGCTAGTCCCAGTGCTCCAACCTAGATCGGTGCTTAGCCTGCCACATTGGCAAAATTCATACGTGGCAGGATATTTAAGGAGGAGAGAGAGCGAACTGGTAACCCCAGGAAGGTACGACTCCAAGCGCACGGCCCTAGGTGAAAAGGCAGTTAATTCGATCCCGTGTGAAGCGACGTAGCTTCGTCTCTTCTCTTTTTATCCCATTCTTCCCAGCGACCGAGCGGCGCCTTCGCCTCCTCTTCCTCCTCGCCGTGCGCCGCCGCCCCAGCACAGCCACTTCGTCGTCCTCACCGCGCGGTGCTGCCACGCCTCTGAATCGCCGCGTCCGCCGTCGTTCCGCCTGGTCGTTGAAGCTCCGACGGACAATCGAGCCTGCATGGACCATCCAGTTCAGTTCGGGTCGTCACTGGCACCACAAGTTCAGGTCGCCGCCGCCGGGAGCTCCTCCGGCCACTCACAGACGGCTCAAAGGTAAATCAGACTCAATTCTCCATGGTTCAGACTTTCAAAACGTGTCCTTGTTCTGTATTCAATTTCACCCTGTGCTTGCTCTCTCGTCTCTCCTGTCCATGCTTAGATGAGTTTTTTTCTCTGCTTCTTGCTAATTGATAGTTTGAATCGTATGCAATTGATTGACTGAACCATATCTGGAGACTCTAATCCGAATAGCATGTCATCTGAACCATAGATTTGATAGTCTGAAAGTCTGAACCTTGGAGAATTGAGTCTGATTTAAATAGTATGTGATCTGAACGGCATGGCCTAGTCCCAGATTCCTGCAACTTTTTCATAAAAACTACTGTCCATGATTTCTTTTGTACATTGCCCATCTAAAAAATATTACAATCATTGATGCAATCGACACTAGCTTGTATCAGGATACTACAGAACTATCTCCTAAGTGTGGATGCAATGTATAGCTAGCAAGAATTAAACTGTGCGATAAGATTTGCATTATGCATCTTGCTCAAGATTAATGAATTCCCAGCTAAGAAGAGCATGCTGACCTGTGGAATTGTTGTCTTGTTTGTTACATGTTTCAGGCAAATATATACCCATCCACCCGATGATCCTGATGATACACATCAACAAGATGATAGTATTTCCAGAAACACTACAAATCCAGCCGATTTATACACACTTGATGAATTCCTAGCTGAGGAGGATATACTAGACTCCTTCGCTGAGGAGTTTGCTGAGGAGTTGAAGGGGACACTTGAATCTCTTCAAGCAAGATCACTTAGCAGGAGTGGTCCGAGGATATACATCAATAGGCCGTGTGAAGAAGCCCATCAACAACTTGTACGAGACTACTTCTGCCACAACCCTCTCTACCCTGCCAAAATATTCCGGAGAAGATTCAGGATGAGACGACCTCTCTTTCTTCGCATCGTCAATGCGCTAGGCGAGTGGTCTCCATACTTCACCACAAGGAAAGATGCCCTTAACCGTCAAGGGCTCTCTCCGCTTCAAAAATGCACAGCAGCAATACGTCAATTGGCTTATGGCACACCTGCAGACAGTCTTGATGAATATCTCAGCGAGGAGTGATTGATACCTATGCCGTGGATTATTTACGAAGCCCCAACACTGAAGATACGGAGTGCTTACTTCGCATTGGCGAAGGTCGTGGGTTTCCAGGCATGTTAGGAAGCCTGGACTGTATGCATTGGCGGTGGGAAAAATGTCCTATTGCATGGAAGGGCCAATTCACTCGCGGTGATAAAGGGTGGCCTAGTCTTATTCTGGAGGCAGTTGCTTCGCAAGATCTTCGGATATGGCATGCCTACTTTGGTATTGCTGGGTCAAACAATGATATCAATGTGCTAAATCAGTCACCATTGTTTATCAAGCAGCTGAAAGGCCAAGCTCCTCGTGTGAACTTTTTTGTAAATGACAAGGAATATCAACATGGTTATTACCTTGTAGATGGGATATACCCAGAATGGGCAGCGTTCGTGAAGACAATATCAATGCCACAAACAGAGAAGCACAAGTTATTTGCTGCACATCAGGAAGGGGCAAGGAAGGACGTGGAACGTGCTTTTGGTGTTTTGCAGGGTCGATTCTCTATCCTGCGTCGTCCTGCACGTTTGTATAACCGGGGTGATATTCAAAGTGTCATGCTAGCTTGCATCATTCTTCACAATATGGTAGTTGAGGTGAAAAAGAAGAGGCGGCTAATATTCTTGATTTGAATGAGGAGGCGGGTACGTCCATTGTCCTACCATCAGTATTCACACATGGCAACATACCGGTATTTGCCCAAGTGCTACAAAGGGACGCAAGAATCCGGGATCGCGCGACTCATAGAGCACTGAAAACTGATTTGGTAGCGCATATTTGGAAAAAGTTTGGGCCAAAATAGATTATGATCATCACTTTGTGCGCCTTTAATTATATTTTTATATCTTTTGATGAACATCTTATTTGCACTTTATGTATGGACTCAAGTCAAATATATTCTCATGTGTTTTACTTAAGCAATATTGTTTTCTTAATACATGGCAGAAGTAGGCCACAAAGTTTACATACTACAAAAGATCCTATAGCTAATTGAATGAAGAGCTCTTAGCTACAGGAAGCTAAGCACCTATGCATTGGGGAGTTTGGGTGCTAAGCCATTTAATATACTTAGCACCTTAGCTTAGCACTCATGCATTGGAAGAAGCCTAATTAACCGAGACATTCCTTGGGATTCCGCGTCATCCTGTGGGCCCATGGATGACGCAAAGGTCCGGGGACCACTGCAAGTCTGCAACGCGATTCACCTGCGGATCCCAAGTTGACCCAGGTCGATGGACATTCCCGAACAAGAACCAGGACACATGCTGCGGCAGCTTCGATAACTGACACGTGGGCCTGGCACTCAGCAGGTCCACATGTCAGTGGCTCTGGCAGGGGAAGGGGAGGCCGAGAATGCACCCACAAATGCCCATTTTCTCACCTTCGGGGTTCTTCCATCGGACGCCATTCAGTACTGATCCGACGCCGGCCGCGTCCCGCTTATATACCACTGGATTTAATTTGCTCCGAGAGGCCGAGACGGCTCAACACCAGCGCCCCCATTCTCCCCATCACCGCCAATTCGCTCTCTGCACCAGAAAGCGCTCTGCGCCATGAGGGGCCAGAAGCTTCATCCCGGGGCGCCGGAGTTTGTGCCCCGCACGACGGCCGCCGCCGTCCAGGACGACGCCAGCGGCATCTCCGACGACCCCCGTGGCCTCGTCCACGCCTCCAACGGCCACCCGGGCCTCATCCTCGACACGGGCGCGTCCGCCTCGGGCAGGCTCGTCCAGGAGCGCAACGTCTACGACCACCTCGTGCCTGGCCCGGGCTACTTCGCCGACGCCGCTCCCTGCTACGGCTCCGCATCTACCTGCAGCACCAACATCGACAGGATCGACTTCGGCGGAGCGCGGCTATCCCCACCGGATTTCGTTACCGACGGCGAGATGGCTGCGCGCATGAGCAGTATCACCAGTCACACCACCGACGTGGGCGGGATTCGGGTGCCCTTCACGGCCGCGCCAGACCCAGACGACGATTTTCTGGCCAGGTCCGCTCGCTATTTCTCACACGCCCTGCCGAATTTCAGCTCCAACTCGACGACCAGGACCAGCCCTCCTCCAGAGCCAACTGTGCAAGGTGATCTCAAGACAGAGCTATGCATCAATTGGGCGAGGACCGGCACTTGCCCCTGCGGACAGAGGTGCCGCTTTGCGCATGGGCAGTCCGAGTTGCGCACCATCATCCGGCCACTCCAGTACAAGACTAAGTTCTGCAGGAA
Source organism: Secale cereale (assembly GCA_902687465.1). Classification (NCBI taxonomy): domain Eukaryota; kingdom Viridiplantae; phylum Streptophyta; class Magnoliopsida; order Poales; family Poaceae; genus Secale; species Secale cereale. The sequence continues at coordinate 770,383,009 of LR738713.1, forward strand.
TCGATTTGCTTGCCCATATGGCCACCGTTGCCAGTTCAAGCATTAGGTCTGATTGCTGTCATTGGTTACCATAGCGATTACTCTTCTGTCAGCATGATCAGCATTGGAACCTTGTCCACGGGAATCTTAGTGTTCTGTCAGAATTCGTACTTGTAAGTAACTCAGCTGAGTCGCTAAGCAATTGATTTCTTCTTTGTGGCTAACAATTCATGGGGTTTAGCTTTGCTATGTACCTGGCACATTATGCCAAAAATCTAGATGCATCCAAGTAATTTCCAGCGTGATTGCGCTGCTCGAACAGCAAATCAGTTAATTTAAAGGTTAAACAAGATCAGATAGCATTAGATACAGGTTCAGAATCTTCCAGACATGAATAGTTCCGAAACATCAAACTTGCATCCACCATCCACTTCCTAGTGTAAAGCAGGCTTATAACAATCAAAACATGGTCCGAACGCAAGGTATCATCGATGATATGCTAAACTGCCTAGTTTTCACGGTTGCCAGCATCACCACCATCAACGTAGTGCTTCCTCTTTCTTCTTGAGGCCTCCCAGGGGCACCTTAAGCTTGAATGGCCAGAGGAAGTTTCTCGCCTCATTTGCGTGAGGGGCGCCTTCAGCTTGAATGGGCAGAGGAAGTTGCTCACCTCCTTTGCGTCAAGATTTCCGTGGACAAGGTTCCAATGCTGGTCATGCTGTGCTTTCCAAGACCCTGATGAGACCAACAAGAGGGTCAGAATATCATCCAGAGTTGCGCTTGGAGATACAAAGTACAAATCCAATTGAGAACAATCGGCTGCTAACCTCCTCGATGACTTTGTTGTTGGTCAGAGGAATTCTTCGCTTGCCATAAGCTTTCTTGTAGATCAACATCCTGCCCCTCTTTAGGTTTGAGTAGCTACAAAGATAATGATTTAATATAATTACCTCCAGATGGAACATCACATAAGGCTCTTGCAATACCCCATATCTTTGACTAGTTATGCCTTGGGGCATTAATTGCCTATACTTTCTTTCACAGTTAATCAGCTTAAGAAATGCAGGGGTGTTAATTTTCAGACCACTCTTTTTACAAAGTGTTTAACTCCCAGGCTTCAGAATGGTAAAAACAATATTTACTCTGAGTTCTTACCAAGTGATATTATAGGCAGTGCACATTTGTTTAGCCAAGATGCCATCACAACAACAATGCAACCATTAAACCTTGAAGGTGTACCAACAAAATCAGAAATGCACACATAAAACATGCTCATCTAGAACATATGGCTCGACCTTGCGCAACATGTTGATTGTTGACCTTCGGCTTCAGGAACAGTCCACTGAAAAACTGTGAAAGTAAAGCATTGGTGCAATGAACAAAAGTAGTGGTCATTTTGAACAAGAGATGCACCAAGACAAATAACTATTTAATGAACTGCAAAATTTTCCTGGTCTTTGGGTGCATGGCATTGATACTGCAGCCAAACATTTTGTCAAAATTAGCATCAACTTAAGCCAGAAATTACCACAACATACATATCGTGACATACAGTGGCTTACCCTCTGATTCAGACAACAAACAGCAGCTTAGCCTCAGGGCTGACATATATAGAACCCACTCTTCATCCGGGCCTCGCACTTAAGCTGAACTAGCTCCTTGCCCTGCAAATAAAACCAGTATTACCTCACCTGAGCCATTGGCAGAAAACGTTATTAGAAGCACATACACCAATGGTTCCATTCCATCAAGCAAAAGGAAACATTTCAACGATATCTGAAGCTAAAGATATCAAGGAGCAATGAGTAGAAATTGGAGTCCACCGCAACCAAATGAATCAGTGACAGATCCCACACAGCTCGTCTACAACGGAACGGATCGACGGGAGCAGCGATCTGACCTGGGCAGCTTGGCGCGCGGGGGAGGGGGTAGATGACCTTGTGGTTCTCGCTCGACTTCTTCTCCTCGCGGACTTGGCCTTCTTCTCGGTGGCCCAGAGCTCCTCCCGCTTCCTCTTGCGGAGTCCGGCGACATCTGCGACGCGAACCCGAACCAACCAATCAAAACTACCTCAGGCTCAGATCCAGGCAAGGAACGCATTTGGCGCGATTGGGTGGGAGGGCGTGTGCCTTACCCCGACGAGCTTCTTGGAAGAGGAGGGGGGAGAGGAGGGGGGAGAGGAGACGGGGGGAGGCGGCGGCGGGTGAAGGGAGTTGGCCTATGTAGGTGGGGATTTGGGGCTCAAATGTTGTGAGCCTGTGAGCACTTCTTTATTTATTTATTTTGGCCTACAAATGATGTGAGTACTTGCGATGAACATTTTCTCTTCTTATGGCCAATGGAAAAAACTTCTAACTACTCCCTCCGTTACTAAATATAAGTATTTCGAGAAATCTATTTGGCAACCCTGTGCCAGATTGCAAAATCGCCACCCCAATTCGATGCCGTTCGTTTTCAATCCAGCGGTCGAGCACGTTCCAACGAAACGTTATTCTTTCCCTCTCGCTGGCGCGTGGGCCTTCGCTGCCCCTCGCTCGAACCGTCTTCTCCCTCCAGCCAGCGTTAACTCCTCCCTCCCTCACCACTCCCTCATTTCAATTGCAACCGCGCTGCTCTCTCCGTTTCTCGTTCGCTCCGCCCCGCCTTGTCTCCGTCGACGGCGAGCGGCGACGCGTTCTCCGGCGGATTCTAGGCGGCTGTGGTCTGTTCCACCGGTTAGTAACCCTCAATCCCCTCCATCCCCCTCACATCCGCCCAGTAGGTCCTCCTCTTCTCGACGCCGGTGGTGGCGGAGTGTTCGTCGGATTTGTGGCAGGTTAGAACAGATTCTCGCGGCTGTGGTCTGTTCCACCGGTCAGTATCGCTCAATCCCCCTCACATCCCCCCAGTAGTCCACATCCGCCGAAGTTCGTGCTCTGTTTCTCGATGCCGTTAGTGGTTATCTGTTCGTTGGATTGGTCGCAGGTTAGAGATAGACGAGTAATGCGCCCAATATGTAGGTGCATTTGCTATTTGTTAGCCTCTGTTTCGCATGCACATCGTTTTATTGCTTAATTTGCCGTTTTCGATTTAGTGGGTAGTTGTTGTAATTTTTGAACTAATCCCCTCTGCTTCAGTGCTTGATTCTGATTTCTAGGATTTTCTCTAGATGCAAAACCATTATGTCTCCGTTCATGATTCGCAGCCGTTATCCTATGGTGATTTCTGCCCATAGTTAGGTTGCTGGTGAGAATTACCATCTGTATAATTAGGCTACTGGTGAGAATCCCATATATGCAGTTCATCTCGTTTTGTGTTTATGTTGTCATGATGGATTGTTTGTGTTAGCACTATCAGCGGTGTGTCGTTTCATGATGGATTTTGTGTTTATAACTTATGGATGTGACACCATTTAGTTTACCCGAACTTTAATTGCGAATAGGATTACCATCAGTGGTGTGTCTAATTTATCAGGAGTCCACTGTAAAATGTATCATGTCATTGATTTTTTTAATACTTAGTTATGTGATGTCCAGTATATGTGTTTACGTGTAAGTTGTTACCATCCCTAATTTGCATAAGTTATCTTGCCCGATACATACATTTTATTGGTGCATCATAAGCAAACAAAAATTGAGATATTCAATATCTAGTAAAAGCACACATGTCCTTTTTTGTTTTCGTTTTTCTCTGTTGTGGATGAGTTATCTTGTTGTATGCTCACAAGTTACAAATGTATCAGAAGAATATGTGTGTGACTACTATTTCAACAGCGTGCATTCTTTATGGTCACTTTTTTCTCTTTGGAATTCTTGTGTGTCAGGTCACAATGCCAAGGAAGCGTAAATTAGATGATGATTTTGAAGAGACGTACCCCTTAAAGAAGCAGAAGCCTCCCGCAGATCGGAACAGGGCTTCTCCTAGTGCTTTTGTGACTGCCTGTAAGGATATGTCAGATGAGAGGATGTCCGCGATTGATGACATGGATTTCACTATTTTGCGGAATATCAAGTGTGATAATCTGTTCAATCGGCTTTCTCAATGGCTTGCTGGTCTATACGACCCTGATTCTCGTGAGGTTGTTGTACCTGGTCGCGGGAGGTTACCGGTCAGTGAAGAGTCTGTGCATCGTATAATGGGTGTGCCCCGAGGTGATATTGCGGTGGATTTCAAGGTTCCTACAGATGCACAGCTTGAACTTGCGGGAGATCTTTTTGGTGATCTTGGACATGCTCCTAAAACTGTAGATGTATTAAACCTTATCTTGAGCACCAACCAGCATGATGACAATTTCAAGCGCTTGTGGCTTGTGCTTGCTGCCAGCACTGTGATGGCGCCGACGACTTCCAACAAGATCAGCACCAGATGGTATCCTGTGTTGGTAAGCACATCTGGCTATCTTTCTAGTGTTGGGGAACGTAGTATTTTAAATTTTTCCTACGATCACGCAAGATCTATCTACTAGATGCATAGCAACGAGAGGGAAGAGTGTGTCTACGTACCCTCGTAGACCGGAAGCGGAAGCGTCAAGTGACGCGGTTGATGTTGTCGCACTTCTTCGCGATCCAACCGATCAAGCACCGAACGTACGGCACCTCCGCGTTCAGCACACGTTCAGCTTGATGACGTCCCACGAGCTCTTGATCCAGTTGAGCTTCACGGGAGAGTTTCGTCAGCACGACGGCGTGGTGACGGATATGATGTATTTACCGGCGCAGGGCTTCGCCTAAGCTCCGCGACGGTATGACCGAGGTGTGTTTCTGTGGAGGGGGGCACCGCACACGGCTAAAACAATTCAACTTGTGTGTCTTTGGGTGCCCCCCTGCCCCCGTATATAAAGGAGCAAGGGAGGGAGGCCGGCCAACTTCTCCTGGTGCGGCTAGGGAAGGAGTCCTACTAGGAATAGGATTGCAATCCTATTCCTAGTAGGATTCACCAAAAGAAAGAAGAGGGAAAGGAATAGGAGAGGTGGCGCCCCCCCAATCCTAGTCCAACTAGGAACCCTAGGTGGGGCCGCCGGCCAGCCCTATGGGCTGCCTCTCTCTTTCCCTTTAGGCCCACTATGGACCATCCCCTCTCGTAGGGGGTTCCGGTAACCCCCTCCGGCAATCCCGATAAATCCGAAACTTTCCCGGAACACTTCCGGTGTTCGAATATAGTCGTCCAATATATCAATCTTTATGTCTCGGACATTCCGAGACTCCTCGTCATGTCCGTGATCTCATCCGGGACTCCGAACTACCTTCAGTACATCAATACTCATAAACTCATAATACCGATCGTCATCAAACGTTAAGCGTGCGGACCCTACGGGTTCGAGAACTATGTAGACATGACCGAGACTCATCTCCGGTCAATAACCAATAGCGGAACCTGGATGTTCATATTGGCTCCTACATATTCTACGAAGATCTATTATCGGTCAGAACCGCATAACAAGATACGTTGTTCCTTTTGTCAACGGTATGTTACTTGCCCGAGATTCGATCGTCGGTATCTCTATACCTAGTTCAATCTCGTTACTGGCAAGTCTGTTTACTCGTTCCGTAACTCATCATCTCGTGACTAACTCATTAGTCTTTTGCTTGCAATGCTTATTGTGATGTGTGTTACCGAGAGGGCCTAGAGATACCTCTCCGACACTCGGAGTGACAAATCCTAATCTTGATCTATGCCAACACCACGAATACTTTCGGAGACACCTGTAGAGCATCTTTATGATCACCCAGTTACGTTGTGACGTTTGATAGCACACAAGGTGTTCCTACGATATTCGGGAGTTGCATAATCTCATAGTCATAGGAACATGTATAAGTCATGAAGAAAGCAATAGCAGTAAAACTAAACGATCATAGTGCTATGCTAACGGATGGGTCTTGTCCATCACATCATTCTCCTAATGATGTGATCCCGTTGATCAAATGACAACTCATGTCTATGGTTAGGAAACATAACCATCTTTGATCAATGAGCTAGTCTAGTAGAGGCATACTAGGGACATACTGTTTTGTCTATGTATTCACACATGAACTAAGTTTCCGGTTAATACAATTCTAGCATGAATAAAAGACATTTATCATGATATAAGGAAATACAAATAACATCTTTATTATTGCCTCTAGGGCATATTTCCTTCAGTCTCCCACTTGAACTAGAGTCAATAATCTAGATTACAAAGTGATGATCCTCACACCCATGGAGTCCTGGTGCTGATCATGTTTTGCCCGTGGAAGAGGCTTAGTCAACGGGTCTGCAACATTCAGATCCGTATGTATTTTGCAAATCTCTATGTCTCCCTCCTTGACTAGATCGCGGATGGAATTGAAGCGTCTTTTGATGTGCTTTGTTCTCTTGTGAAACCTGGATTCCTTCGCCAAGGCTATGGCTCCAGTGTTGTCACAAAAGATTTTCATTGGACCCGATGCACTAGGTATTACACCTAGATCGGATATGAACTCCTTCATCCAGACTCCTTCATTTGCTGCTTCCGAAGCAGCTATGTATTCCGCTTCACACGTAGATCCCGCCACGACGCTCTGCTTGGAACTGCACCAACTGACAGCTCCACCGTTCAATAAAAATACATATCCGGTTTGTGACTTTGAGTCATCCGGATCAGTGTCAAAGCTAGAATCGACGTAACCGCTTACGACGAGCTCTTTGTCACCTCCATACACGAGAAACATATCCTTTGTTCTTTTCAGATACTTCAGGATGTTTTTGACCGCTGTCCAATGATCCACTCCTGGATTACTTTGGTACCTCCCTGCTAGACTTATAGCAAGGCACACATCAGGCCTGGTACACAACATTGCATACATGATAGATCCTATGGCTGAGGCATAGGGAATGACTTTCATTTTTTCTCTATCTTCTGCAGTGGTCGGGCATTGAGTCTTACTCAACTTCATACCTTGTAAAACAGGCAAGAACCCTTTCTTTGACTGATCCATTTTGAACTTCTTCAAAATCTTATCAAGGTACGTGCTTTGTGAAAGTCCAATTAAGCGTCTTGATCTATCTCTATAGATTTTGATGCCTAATATGTAAGCAGCTTCTCCGAGGTATTTCATCGAAAAAAAAATTTTCAAGTATCCTTTTATGCTATCCAGAAATTCTATATCATTTCCAATCAACAATATGTCATCTACATATAATATTAGAAATGCTACAGAGCTCCCACTCACTTTCTTGTAAATACAGGCTTCTCCAAAAGTCTGTATAAAACCATATGCTTTGATCACCTCATCAAAGCGTATATTCCAACTCCGAGATGCTTGCACCAGTCCATAGATGGATCGCTGGAGCTTGCATACTTTGTCAGCACCTTTTGGATCGACAAAACCTTCTGGTTGCATCATATACAACTCTTCTTTGAGATATCCATTTAGGAATGCAGTTTTGACATCCATTTGCCAGATTTCATAATCATAAAATGCGGCAATTGCTAACATGATTTGGACAGACTTAAGCATCGCTACAGGTGAGAAAGTCTCATCGTAGTCAACTCCTTGAACTTGTCGAAAACCTTTCGCAACAAGTCGAGCTTTGTAAACAGTAATATTACCGTCTGCGTCGGTCTTCCTCTTGAAGATCCATTTATTTTCGATGGCTTGCCGATCATCGGGCAAGTCAACCAAAGTCCACACTTTGTTCTCATACATGGATCCCATCTCAGATTTCATGGCTTCAAGCCATTTTGCGGAATCTGGGCTCATCATCGCTTCCTCATAGTTCGTAGGTTCATCATGATCTAGTAACATGATTTCCAGAACTGCGTTGCCGTACCACTCTGGTGCGGAACGTACTCTGGTTGATCTACGACGTTCAGCAGAAACTTGATCCGAAGTTTCATGATCATTATCATTAACTTCCTCACTGATTGGTGTAGGAATCACTGGAACAATTTTCTGTGATGTACTACTTTCCAATCCGGGAGAAGGTACAATTACCTCATCAAGTTGTACTTTCCTCCCACTCACTTCTTTCGAGAGAAACTCTTTTTCTAGAAAGGATCCATTCTTAGCAACGAATATCTTGCCTTCGGATCTGTGATAGAAGGTGTACCCAACAGTCTCTTTTGGGTATCCTATGAAGACACATTTCTCCGACTTGGGTTCGAGCTTATCAGGTTGAAGCTTTTTCACATAAGCATCGCAGCCCCAAACTTTAAGAAACGACAACTTTGGTTTCTTGCCAAACCATAGTTCATAAGGTGTCGTATCAACGGATTTAGATGGTGCCCTATTTAACGTGAATGCAGCTGTCTCTAAAGCATAACCCCAACGATAGTGGTAAATCGGTAAGAGACATCATAGATCGTACCATATCTAATAAAGTACGGTTACAACGTTCGGATACACCATTACGCTGTGGTGTTCCAGGTGGCGTGAGTTGTGAAACTATTCCACATTGTTTTAAATGAAGACCAAACTCGTAACTCAAATATTCTCCTCCACGATCAGATCGTAGAAACTTTATTTTCTTGTTACGATGATTCTCTACTTCACTCTGAAATTCTTTGAACTTTTCAAATGTTTCAGACTTGTGTTTCATTAAGTAGATATACCCATATCTGCTCAAATCATCAGTGAAGGTCAGAAAATAACGATACCCGCCGCGAGCTTCAACACTCATTGGACCACATACATCTGTATGTATGATTTCCAACAAATCTGTTGCTCGCTCCATAGTTCCGGAGAACGGAGTTTTAGTCATCTTGCCCATGAGGCATGGTTCGCAAGCACCAAGTGATTCATAATCAAGTGATTCCAAAAGTCCATCATTATGGAGTTTCTTCATGCGTTTTACACCAATATGACCTAAACGGCAGTGCCACAAATAAGTTGTACTATCATTATTAACCTTGCATCTTTTGGTTTCAATATTATGAATATGTGTATCACTACAATCGAGATCCAATAAGAATAGACCACTCTTCAAGGGTGCATGACCATAAAAGATATTATTCATAAAAATAGAACAACTATTATTCTCTGATTTGAATGAATAACCGTCTCGCAATAAACAATATCCAGATATAATGTTCATGCTTAACGCTGGCACCAAATAACAATTATTTAGGTCTAATACTAATCCCGAAGGTAGATGTAGAGGTAGCGTGCCGACGGCGATCACATCGACTTTGGAACCATTTCCCACGCGCATCGTCACCTCGTCCTTAGCCAATCTTCGTTTAATCCGTAGTCCCTGTTTCGAGTTACAAATATTAGCAACCGAACCGGTATCAAATACCCAGGTACTACTACGAGTATTAGTAAGGTACACATCAATAACATGTATATCACATATACCTTTGTTCACCTTGCCATCCTTCTTATCCGCCAAATACTTGGGGCAGTTCCGTTTCCAGTGTCCAGTCCCCTTGCAGTAGAAGCACTCAGTTTCAGACTTGGCTCCAGATTTGGGTTTCTTCGTGGAAGTAGCAACTGTTTTGCTATTCTTTTTGAAGTTCCCCTTCTTTCCCTTGCCCTTTTTCTTGAAACTAGTGGTCTTGTTAACCATCAACACTTGATGCTCCTTTTTGATTTCTACCTCCGCAGCTTTGAGCATAGCGAAGAGCTCGGGAATTGTCTTTTGCATCCCTTGCATGTTATAGTTCATCACGAAGCCTTTATAGCTTGGTGGCAGTGATTGAAGAACTCTATCAATAACACTATCCTCGTCAACTTTGCAACCAAGTTGAGTCATATGATTGTAATACCCAGACATTCTGAGTAAGTGTTCACTGATAGAACTATTCTCCTCCATCTTGCAGCTGTAGAACTTATTGGAAATCTCATATTTCTCAATTCGGGCATTTGCTTGAAATATTAACTTCAACTCCTGGAACATCTCATATGGTCCATGACGTTCAAAACGTCGTTGAAGTCCCGGTTCTAAGCCGTAAAGCATGGCACACTGAACTATCGTGTAGTCATCAGAGCGCGACTACCAGACGTTCAAAGCGTCTACATTAGAGGGAGGGGGCTTGTCACCTAGCGGTGCTTCAAGGACATAATTCTTCTGTGCAGCAATGAGGATAATCCTCAGGTTACGGACCCAGTCCGTGTAATTGCTACCATCATCTTTCAACTTAGCTTTCTCTAGGAATGCATTAAAATTCAAAGGAACGGTAGCACGGGCCATTGATCTACAACAACATAGATATGCAAAAACTATCAGGACTAAGTTCATGATAATGTTAAAGTTTGATTTAATCATATTAAATTAAAGAACTCCCACTTAGATAGACATCCCTCTGGTCATCTAAATGATCACGTGATCCAAATCAACTAAACCATGTCCGATCATCACGTGAGATGGAGTAGTTTCAATGGTGAACATCTTATGTTGATCATATCTACTATATGATTCACGCTCGACCTTTCGGTCTCCAGTGTTCCGAGGCCATATCTGCATATGCTAGGCTCGTCAAGTTTAACCCGAGTATTCTGCGTGTGCAAAACTGGCTTACACCCGTTGTATTTGAACGTAGAGCTTATCACACCCGATCATCACGTGGTGTCTCGGCACGACGAACTTTCGCAACGGTGCATACTCAGGGAGAACACTTATACCTTGAAATTTAGTAAGGGATCATCTTATAATGCTACCGTCGTTCTAAGCAAAATAAGAAGCATAATAAGATAAACATCACATGCAATCAAAATATGTGACATGATATGGCCATCATCATCTTGTGCTTTTGATCTCCATCTCCAAAGCACCGTCATGATCACCTTTGTCACCGGCTCGACACCTTGATCTTCATCGTAGCATCGTTGTCGTCTCGCCAACTATTGCTTCTACGACTATCGCTACCACTTAGTGATAAAGTAAAGCAATTACATGGCGATTGCATTTCATACAATAAAGCGACAACCATATGGCTCCTTCCAGTTGCCGATAACTTTACAAAATATGATCATCTCATACAAAACCGTATAACTCATCATGTCTTGACCATATCACATCACAACATGCCCTGCAAAAACAAGTTAGACGTCCTCTACTTTGTTGTTGCAAGTTTTACGTGGCTGCTACGGGCTTAGCAAGAACCGTTCTTACCTACGCATACAAAACCACAACGATGTTTCGTCAAGTATGTGCTGTTTTAACCTTCACAAGGACCGGGCGTAGCCACACTTGATTCAGCTAAAGTGAGAGAGACAGACACCCGCCAGTCACCTTTAAGCAACGAGTGCTCGTAACGGTGAAACCAGTCTCGCGTAAGCGTACGCGTAATATCGGTCCGGGCCGCTTCATCTCACAATACCGCCGAAGCAAAGTATGACATGCTGGTAAGCAGTATGACTAGTATCGCCCACAACTCATTGTGTTCTACTCGTGCATATCATCTACGCATAGACCTGGCTCATGATGCCACTGTTGGGGAACGTAGTATTTTAAAAATTTCCTACGATCACGCAAGATCTATCTACTAGATGCATAGCAACGAGAGGGAAGAGTGTGTCTACGTACCCTCGTAGACCGGAAGCAGAAGCGTCAAGTGACGCGGTTGATGTTGTCGAACTTCTTCGCGATCCAACCGATCAAGCACCGAACGTACGGCACCTCCGCGTTCAGCACACGTTCAGCTTGATGACGTCCCACGAGCTCTTGATCCAGTTGAGCTTCACGGGAGAGTTTCGTCAGCACGACGGCGTGGTGACGGATATGATGTATTTACCGGCGCAGGGCTTCGCCTAAGCTCCGCGACGGTATGACCGAGGTGTGTTTCTGTGGAGGGGGGCACCGCACACGGCTAAAACAATTCAACTTGTGTGTCTTTGGGTGCCCCCCTGCCCCCGTATATAAAGGAGCAAGGGAGGGAGGCCGGCCAACTTCTCCTGGTGCGGCTAGGGAAGGAGTCCTACTAGGAATAGGATTGCAATCCTATTCCTAGTAGGATTCACCAAAAGAAAGAAGATGGAAAGGAATAGGAGAGGTGGCGCCCCCCCAATCCTAGTCCAACTAGGAACCCTAGGTGGGGCCGCCGGCCAGCCCTATGGGCTGCCTCTCTCTTTCCCTTTAGGCCCACTATGGACCATCCCCTCTCGTAGGGGGTTCCGGTAACCCCCTCCGGCAATCCCGATAAATCCGAAACTTTCCCGGAACACTTCCGGTGTCCGAATATAGTCGTCCAATATATCAATCTTTATGTCTCGGACATTCCGAGACTCCTCGTCATGTCCGTGATCTCATCCGGGACTCCGAACTACCTTCGGTACATCAATACTCATAAACTCATAATATCGATCGTCATCAAACGTTAAGCGTGCGGACCCTACGGGTTCGAGAACTATGTAGACATGACCGAGACTCATCTCCGGTCAATAACCAATAGCGGAACCTGGATGTTCATATTGGCTCCTACATATTCTACGAAGATCTATTATCGGTCAGAACCGCATAACAACATACGTTGTTCCTTTTGTCAACGGTATGTTACTTGCCCGAGATTCGATCGTCGGTATCTCTATACCTAGTTCAATCTCGTTACTGGCAAGTCTCTTTACTCGTTCCGTAACTCATCATCTCGTGACTAACTCATTAGTCTTTTGCTTGCAAGGCTTATTGTGATGTGTGTTACCGAGAGGGCCCAGAGATACCTCTCCGACACTCGGAGTGACAAATCCTAATCTTGATCTATGCCAACACCACGAATACTTTCGGAGACACCTGTAGAGCATCTTTATGATCACCCAATTACGTTGTGACGTTTGATAGCACACAAGGTGTTCCTACGGTATTCGGGAGTTGCATAATCTCATAGTCATAGGAACATGTATAAGTCATGAAGAAAGCAATAGCAGTAAAACTAAATGATCATAGTGCTATGCTAACGGATGGGTCTTGTCCATCACATCATTCTCCTAATGATGTGATCCCGTTGATCAAATGACAACTCATGTCTATGGTTAGGAAACGTAACCATCTTTGATCAATGAGCTAGTCTAGTAGAGGCATACTAGGGACATACTGTTTTGTCTATGTATTCACACATGTACTAAGTTTCCGGTTAATACAATTCTAGCATGAATAAAAGACATTTATCATGATATAAGGAAATACAAATAACATCTTTATTATTGCCTCTAGGGCATATTTCCTTCATCTAGTTCATACTATTTATCTCTTTTATTTTTTGTATTTTTACCTGGTAACTTCTTTGCTTACCAGTCTGATGATTTATGCACATATGCACTTGATAACTCTCCCAACTTTTTGTAGTGTGGTAATTTCTGTCCCTTTGATTATTTTTTATGATCTGAAGTGTGGTAATTATGTAGTAATGCACCTGATAACCTTTTTCTGACAGTGTTGTAGTTATACAGCAATGCACCTGATATCTTTTTATGAAAGTGTGATAATCATATAGCAATGCACCTGATAACTTTTTCATGAAAGTGTGGTAATCATATAGTAATGCACCTGATAACTTATTTCTGCCTTGCATTGAGGTTCTTCTCAATAATGTTGTATTTGTGTGCTTATGTACTTGGTGATATAATGTTTTAACAGTGTTGTAAGTGTCTACTTATGTCCCCTGCTAACTTGTGTTCATACATTCCTCTATTGTTTCATGTGTTTTCTTTCTTTTTCACAGCAAAATATTGGCAATGTAAAAAACCTCAACTGGTGTAAATTTATTGCGGATCAGCTTCACAAAGCTCTTTCAAAAGGAAAGCCTACTACAGGCTGCCTCCTATTCTACAATGTTAGTCCCCTTATTCTTGTTTTTGTTCCCATGATTTTTGGATTGTATATCTTTTTCCGCCAAACAGGTAGATTTGTAATGACCTTTTCTGTTTTTCCAGCTTCTGTATATAGATGCTATTAACTTAACTGGCCTTGGTATCATCTTGCCTAATGGTCCTTTTGCAATTAATGTGTGGACGAATGAGTTGGCATCGAAAGTTCTCCGGATGGATGTCCAGAGGGACAAGCTTTCCCATTTGTCATTTTTCTTACCTTCTATGTATTGCCATCTGTTTTATAACTAATTTTACTTGTCTTATCATATTTATTTCAGCTTAAGCCCCAATATGGCCAAGACTATTGCTTATTTGGTGGCTTGCAAGGTCTAGATAAATTCATGTGTGTTCATGCACCCCAAAACTGTTCTGAACAGGTATTTTACCCTTTTTTGTGTGTTTGATTATTTTCTTTTTCCATTTCCTGGTAAAAACTGTTATAAATACCTGGTAACTTTTACTGTTTTTAGGATGATAACTTTTTTTTACTAGTTTGGATTCTCATTTTGGATTAACTTTGTTTCGAACTTATTTTCGTGTGGTATTTTTAGTAATTGCTTGTATGGTAATCAATGTTTCTCACAACCCTATTTATTTTGTTTTTTCATTCTTGTTTTTTGTATCAGAAACTTGCTAAAGCTTCTGCTATTGTGGGCTGCTTTTCGTCTGGCATGGTTGGCCTCCTCGGTGGTCTTGTTAATGAGTTCATGTCCTTGGATTGTGAAGACAGCTCATTGATGTCCAGTGTGTTAGAGAGCCAACTCAAGGGTTTATCTTCTGCCGGCGGGAATACTACTGGGAAGACTGCGAGCACCCGTCTTGCATCCCGTTCACGTGAAGTAAAAGATTCTGGCAAGCAAACTGTTGAAGGTTCAGATTCTGATCATGAGGTTGATGATGGTGGCGGTGATGGTCACTCTGACGAAGATCTAGATTTTCACGTTCATTACCATCATTCTTCAGGTGGACCGAATGCCCATGAGGCTTCAGGTAGTGGCGGTAGTGCTGGACCGAGTGCCCCTGTTGCTTCAGGTAGTGGCGCAGCGAATCCAGATGTGGATGCAACTACGTTCACAACTGCCACTGTGTCTGTAAGGTCAGCTGGAATTGATGGAACTACTACTGCAGGAACCGATCAACCTCTCGAGTCTCAGATTATGCTCACTTCACGTTCTGGTGATGTATCTAGTGATGGATTGCATAACCAGCCAGATATGACGGATACTCAAAACGGGGCTGTTGTTGATGCTTCCGTGAAGAGGTGCGGTTCTTCTCTTGTCCGTAACTTGGGTAAGCAATATGTCAGGCATCGCAAGAAATTACGCATCCCTTCTCCTCCGATGGCCACTGGTACAACTGTTTCTGACCAGCCGTCGTTGGATGATACACATCGTTCTATCAAGGCAATCGTCATCAAAGAGCTTGACATTGTATGCCCTGATAAGGGCACTAACTCAGTAATTGGCTATCCCACGCGGAAGAAGCAACATCCTAAAAAGTGAGTTTCTTATCATCTGCTAGTTGAGTTCTTTTTATTTCATTTTTTATATTGCATTTTTGTTCATATTTAGTTGTTGTTACTCTTTTGTGTTATAACTTCTGCCAGCACCTACCTTCTGAAAATTAGAAGTAACTCTGTGTGTAAATTGTTTATCTGAACAATATCATGGTGATAACTTTAGTTTTTTATAAGCATGTGTTCTTGTCTAAAATGAATAGTAATAATATCATGGTGATAACTTTAGTTCTTTATCTGAACAGTTTGTAGTTTTAACCCTGTTTTGCATGATAATTTTAGTGATTATACGCTGGTAAGCATTTGTTATTTGTCTATGGTAACAATTTTCTCACGTGCACTATATCCTTTTAAAATAATAAATTTTCAGGGGTTCCAATGCTCCAGTTATTAGTGTTGCCGACCTTCAGCAATCGCGGTCTACCAGTGTGGGTGTCACGTCTGAGGTTGTACCTAGTAATCTTACCCTATCTCCGGCAGATGTTGACTCGTCTGACACATCACGCAGGTAATTATGAATGCTATTTTTTCTCTCTATATGAAATCTAAATTATTTTTTCTATTTTTTATTTTTCTTTGGTAAATTAGGTGAATGTGCACAACTTTTTTTATGCGTGGCATTGTAAACTGTATGCAAAGTGCTGTTAGTTTTTACAGTCAAATCTGTTATAAGTTTACTGTTATTTCTAGCATGATAAATTTGTTTGGTAACTTTTACAGATAATGTGACTACAATATGGTAACTAAAGTTTTATCAGCTGGTAACTAATGTCAATATAAGCTGATAACTAATGTTATTTTTGCTGTTGTACAATACAAATATAACCTGATAACTAATGTCAATATAAGCTGTTAACTGATGTCAATATAAGCTGATAACTAATGTCAATTTAAGCTGGTAACTAATGTCAATTTAAGTTGTTAACTGATGTCAATATAAGCTGGTAACTAATGTCAATTTAAGCTGGTAACTAATGTTTTTTTAAGCTGGTAATGTTTTCTTTTCTTGTGTGTAGTCAGAAGACCAAGGTTACTGTGAGAAAGGTTTCAAAGTCTTCTAAAGTTACAGCTGCAACTATATCTTCTCCTCGTGTTGCTTCCAAGGATGCGAAAGATGCTTTCAAAGACTCGCCAGTGGTCAGTTCTCCAATTGCTGTTGTGCAAGATGATGCCCTTGTGAGGAATTTACCAGATGCTTGTTTTGGAGCTGTGGATGAGCTCGCGGAAGCAGCCATTATTACTCAAGTGGTAGAAGAGATTGCCAATGTTGTTATTGGCACTAAAGCTGAAACTTCTGCTGATCAACCTCAAGTAATTGCTCATCCGGTGAGCGCTACCGTAGTTGAAACTTCTGCTGATCAAGATCAAGGAATTGCTCCTCCAATGAGCGTTGGCGTAGCAGAAGATGTCCAAGCTCCTGTTAAAATACCTTGTGTTGTTCAAGCTCCAGTTGAATCTGCCCAATCCAATGTGGCAGAACCAGTTGAAACTGAAGATGCATTGTTTGTTGAAGAAGATGTTGTTGCTGAGAGGCCCTACTGGGATTTCACCCCACCATCTTGCTCTCTTGGCCTAGATTTTGGCCCCACACCGCCCGGACCAGATATTAATACGACAGTTGTAGTCCCAGCTGCAGTACCAACACCGCCCCCAGCTGTTGTTTCGACAACTCATGTACCAGTAGTTGACCCAACTGTTAACAATGCTCCCCAAGACCGAGCAGGAGCATCCCCAAATGATGAGATGGTGGCAAATGCAGGAGATAATCCTGTTGACCTTGGTAAGTGAAGGCATATACGTGTCTTCGCTTTATCACAAAAGATTGATGGGATGGATGTCTGCTTTTCGAAAACCCTGTTTATGCTTTTAGTTTGATCCTTGTGTGTATATTTATGTTGTTTTTATCCTTTGTATGGACACCCCCCCCCCTCTCACATGTAATGACTTGTGCTTTTGTGTGTGTGCTATGAAATGAACTATGTGTTTTCGTTTCACATTCGCTCTCTTTATTTTTATCTCATTTGTATGTATTATATGTGATTATTATTGTTCATTAACCCTGGTAACTTTTACTAACATCTGACTGATAATTACTGCGCTCTCTACTTGTATCTGATAATTATATCGCTCTACATGAAAGAAATTTTACCTTGTTTTCTATCATACGGTAATTTTTAACTGATATGATAACTTTTTTGCGAATGTGGCGCTGGTATTTTTTGTTTTGTTTTAACAATATACCTACATGTTTTCATTTTTTTCGCTAACTAGTTACTTAAATGGTTACATTTTTCTGATATCTCCTGATAACTTCTGCTAGCACCATACTGGTAATTTCAACCCTTTTATTTATTTATCCCTGGTAACTTTTACTAACATCTGACTTATACTTACCCGCGCTCTACTTTTAAATGATAATTATAGTGCTCTGCATGAAAGATATTGTACCTTGTTTGCAGCTTTTCATTTTTATCGTATGGTAACTTTCACCATGATAACATTTGTGAATGTTGCGCTGGTAACATTTTATTATCGCACCCTGATAACTTCTGCTACCAACATGCTGATAACATTTGTGAATGTTGCGCTGGTAACATTTTATTATCACACCCCGATAACTTCTGCTACCACAATGCTGATAACTTCAACCCTCATTTTCTTTTATTGTTGCTGGAAA
>LR738713.1:770414694-770442712 GCA_902687465.1 Secale cereale
GTGAGAGATCGGCCTGGTAATATCTTGAGATGTTTGGCTGGTAATTTCTGTTGATTCTCCCGTTTGATCCAGATCTGGAGGAGGGGTAGGGGAGGGGCGGGTGGTTCGTGGGAAGGGTCGTGCGCGTGGTGGGGAGATCGACCTGGTAAGTGGGCTGGTGCCCTGCCTGGTAAGTGGGCTTCTGGCCGGCCTGGTAAAGAGGGCGATCGAGGCTGGTAGGTTGATGGCTTCACGCCCCTCGTTGGTTACCCCAAGTGGAAGGTTTGAGATGTAGCGTAACAGCAAGTTTCCCTTGGCAAAGATACCAAGGATCGAATCCCGTGAGACTCCGAGGGTCGACAAGTAGGTGTCAACTGCTAACGGCGCCAGAAACTTAGCGGTTGACAGGACCTGCACACAGATACAAATAACTTTGCTCCCAACAAGTACAGAGAGGTTGTCAATCCCTCCGGCCTTGCTGTTTACAAAGGATCAAACACAAGAGGTAATAATGATAGCTATGACTGCAACTAGAGAATAAAAACAGGAAGTAAATATAAGGTGTGATCAGTGGTGGTAATATGGACCGGGGTCCCATGATGTTCACTAGTGATGTCTCTCTCCCAAAAGACGATAAAACAGCTAAGCGAGGTAAACAAATTACAGCTGGGCAATTGACAGGATTATGTGCGCAAACCAATGCTAACTATGCTGCAAGGAAAGGTAGAGGCTCAAAAGCATGGGCGGTACGCCAAGGCAAGTAGACCGAAATCCATCTGCATCTACTACTAATCATCCACCTTGAGATATCTATCCAGAACATCTCGCTGGTATTAAGTTGTGAGTCCCACCCAAAGTGTAAACTCAAAGCAACGGACAACTGCATTAAAAGAACTTTGCGTAAAGTAAACAATCCTTGCACCCCGCAAGTACAAGCACCGTTGTTTTCCCCCTTGTGGTAACAGCACATCCCCTAGACTCATGTTTCTGTCACTCAAGCTAGTCATCAGGGGGCATGAACCCACAATCAAGCATAACGTTCCCTCTTGGAGTTACTACCTACTACTTGGCCAAAGCAATAAACAGCAACGGAGAACATGCAAGAATTACCCAAGAACTAAAATATAAAAGAGGTGAATCATTTATATTACTCACACACAATCTGAACATAATCTCATAATCCATCGGATCCCAGCAAACTCAGCAGAGCAACAGCATAAAGATTACATATGTGCCTCGATCATGTAGGGCAGCTCACGAGGTCTAATCCAAGAAGAACAAAGAGGGGAGGAGAACATCACATAGCTACTGGTCATGGACCCATGGTCCAAGGGGGACTACTCATAACTCATCCGGGAAGCGTCCATGGTGGTGGAGAAGCTCCCGGTGGTGGTCCTCCCCTCCGGCAGGGTGCCAGGAAGAGTTCTCCTGATGCTCCCGATCTTGGAAGCGTTGCGGCGGCGGAACAAAGGCGAGATCGCGAAAAAGGGTTCCGTCCTCGAGGGTTTCGGGACGCGAGGAAAATATATGCGAAGAAGGGTCACCAGAGGCGGAGAGGGGGCCCCAGGCGCCCCCCGGGGCGGCCAGGGGTGGGGCCGCCCCGGGTGGCCGCCTGGGCCGCCCCTGGCTCCCCTCTGGCCCCACTTTGGTTTTTCTCGAAGCTTCCTGTACGCTGATTTTTTCTGTATTTTTCCCGGAATTTTTGGAGCTTAATATGGGGGAAATCTGAAATAGAAAAACAGCAGAAAACAGGAATTGGCACTGTGGTGCACTGAGTTAATAGGTTAGTCCAAATATGATCAAAAGTGTATGGAAGTGCTTAAATATCATAGCAATATCACACAAAAGAAGCATGGAGCAAGCAGAAATTATAGATACGTTTTGGACGTATCAACATCCCCAAGCTTAATTCCTGCTCGTCCTCGAGTAGGTAAATGATAACAAGCATAATTTCTATGGTGACATGCTACCAACCATATAAGAACTTTTTAAGTAAAGCAATCAAGGCATGTAATTCAATTCAAGTCATAACCGGCAAGAGTCTATATTAGCATTGTAACAAGTAACATAAGAACATAAAGGTGCAAGAGCTCTCGCTGTCCGTGACTCGAATGTCTCCAAATGGTGTTTGCATGTAAGAAAGGGGATAGGGATATACGAGAGAGTAAAACATAGTTTTTATATTGTTGAGAACTTAATCTACTAAAGTTTCACACTTGGTCTTCTTTGGAATCTTATCTTGACTCATCCCCAGACCAACAGCCAGGTACAAGTCAAAATGATCCACTCCCTTTCGATATTTTAAGCACTCATGCAATGGATGAGCGTAAGCAAGAAAGTCGACACTTAGGATGGCAAAGAGAGAAAAATGATGAAGGGGGAAGACAAAAAAGGTGTGAAAGGCTCACATCAATGAGGACAATCATCGGTGAGAGAAAGCCAAATGATAGATATGATGTGAGGAGTAGGGATTGCCATGCAACGGATGCACATATGAGCTAAGGTAAGCTCTCCAATGGAACTAGTGGGGGTGCATCCAACTTGCTTGCTCAAGAAGACCTAGAGCTCTTTTGAGGAGGCTCATCATTGGAATATACAAGCCAAGTTCTATAATGTGAAGGTCCCCACATAGCTATATGCATAAATGATAATCTCTATGGAGTACAAGGTATAAGATGGAGTACGAGTGTGGATCTCTCAAAAAGAATAGTAGTGTGCCCCCTTCTCTCTTTTTATTTCTTTTTCTCCTTTTTTTATTTTTATTTTATTTTTTTGTGGCCTCAATGGCTCTTTCTATTTAACTCTCATTTGTCCTATTTGGGATCTTTTGATTTTGTCCTCTTTGGGATCTTTCCCTCACTTTAGGGGCAACACTCTATATATTACAAGAAGTATAGAAGATCTTTCACACTTTACAAAAGTACTCAACATAAAGAAAATGAAACTATCATGATGTATGCAAATGTATGCCTCTGCCAGTGTAGCAGGATATGCAATGATACTAGCGCGTCATGTAGCAATGATTAGGGCAAGGCCCAACTAGCATGCGGCTCATCGATCAAGCAAAAAGCATGTATGACATGAAGATCAAGTCATGAGAAGATGGATGTTGCATGGCAATGTATCTCGGAAAGGCTATGGAAATGCCTTGATAGGTAGGTATGGTGGCTGTTTTGAGGAAGGATATAATGAGGCTTATGATGACAGAGCATATCGTGCCAAGGGTTTGGATGCACCGGCGAAGTATGCGCCAACTCTCGAGGTGAGAAAGGGCAATGCACGGCACCGAAGAGGCTAGAAAAATATGGATAGGTGGAAGTGTCAACTTTCGAATACTCACATTAGTCCGAAGAACTCATGCACTTATTATCGGTAACTCTCAATCTAATTAGGAGGTTCACAAAGAGACAAGTACCCTGAGGAGGAGTGTATGGGGGTTTGGTTATCCTTGCGCATCCTCGGCTCATGGTACGTGAGTGTACTTTAATATTCGATCCCTCCAAAGATTAGTGATCCATTTAGTAGCTAAAGTTCTCAACTATTTTGTAGGTTTTCGAAAATAAACACGGATTGCCCAAAATACGACATCTATCACTAATAGGCTAAAGCTCTTGACACCAAAAGTTCAGACATTACTCATGGCAATACCTCAAAACTATTGCAAGTTACTACTAAAATTAAATAGCAACCTCAGTTACCTACTTTAAGTTAAGACACACAACTCAGTGCAACAGGCAAACTCTCTTAACAAGATAAACATGAAAACTCAAGAGAGTTCAGCAACCAATTAAACAAAAGCTCTTTAAAAAGAAAAGCATGAAAACTAAGAGCTAAACATGACAGCAGCTATGGAAAGACAAAGAACACACACAGCAAAGATAAGCATGAAAATCCTATGTTGTGTTCTAGGTTGAATTGGAGCGTGTTTCTCTCCCACACAAAGAAAGCTGGGTTCTAACTTGTTATGAACAGCAAGCAAAGCTAAAGAAAACTAAAAAGGAAACTAAGAGCAAGACGCTCCAAGCATAGCACATAACGCATGAAGTGATAAGAATATAGTGGAACGAAAGACGAACTGATAATTGTTGATGGAGAAGGGGATGCATGGGGGCATCCCCAAGCTTAGACACATGAGTCTTCTTGAATATTTCTTGGTGGTGCACGGGGGCATCCCCAAGCTTGAGCGTTTGACCCTCCTGAATCTTTTTATCATCTTCCCTCGCACACTTGAAAACTCCCTTCATACATAACTCATCATAATCTGATTAGCGAGGTTAGTACCCACAATAAAATATTTTTTCCCTACTGGAAATAAGGATAATCTTGAAGAGCTACTGTTTCTCAAGATTGCCAAAAGGTTTTTGCAAAGAAAAAGCAAGATCAAGGTTTGCAAAACGAAGAAAAGGCAAAACATGACAGAATCTGTGAAAAACAGACCAGCAGGTAGTAAATAATTTTTTCGGGGCACTTCTGCAACTCAAATCAAAAAAATCAGAACAGAAGCTCGAAAGCCAATTGTATAGCGCACGCTGTAAAAAAAATCAGATCAAAAAGATGATCTCGTGATTTTATACGAATTTTTCTATCCAAGGACAGAATCTGTTTTCTGGACAGCACGTCACAACTTTTGAACTTTCTTGCAATCAGAGGCTAAACTTGGCACAAAGCTGAAAAGAAAAGATACAATGATGATGCTACTGTAGTAACAAACATCAAGACACAACAAAAGCAAAATAAAACCTAATTCGTTGTGGGCTGCCTCCCAAAAGCGCTTTCTTTTATGCCTTTAAGCTAGGCATAATGCAAAGAGAGAAGATCAAGTTTTATCAAGAGTAAGAGAATAGCCAGCCCGTGTAACGGACTCAAAAGGTAACTTAATCTTCTTTCTAGGGAAGTGTTCCATCCCTTTCTTGAGAGGAAATTGGAATTTTATATTCCCCTCTTTCATGTCAATGATAGCACCAACGGTGCGAAGAAAAGGACGTCCCAAAATAATTGGACAAGAAGGTTCACATTCAATATCCAGAATAGTAAAATCAACGGGAACATAATTGTCATTGACAATGATAAGAACATCGTCGATCTTCCCCAAAGGTTTCTTTACGGAAGAATCAACAAGACGAACACCAAAAGAACAAGGATCAAAAGGTTTCAATTTAAGCATATCATACATTCTTTTGGGCATAACGGAGGTACTAGCTCCAACATCACATAAAGCATAGCAAGAGAAGTTATTCAACTTAATTTTAATCATAGGATCCCAACCATCTTCTAGCTTTCTAGGTATGGAGGCGTCTACCCTAAGCTTCTCCTCCTTAGCTTTGATGAGAGCATTAGTGATATGCTCCGTGAAGGCAAGGTTAAGTGTGCTAGTGTGGGGATATCTAGACATTCTTTGTAAGAAGGTGACAACTTCTGAGAGACTACAATTATCAAAGTCAATTTTATCATTATTGAGCAGAATTGTAGTGTCATTTTCTTTGTTTGAATTGCTCTCTATTATAAGAGTTTGGACGTCTTCCCAAGTTGTGGGAAGTGTGGGAGCAACTTTAAACAGAGGCTCATACTTTTTTCCTGGAAGACCATGCCATGGGCATAACTCTCCATTAAAACTAACATAATCACAAGGTTCATTACTTTTTTAGATCCCGACAGTGGTGATTGGCGCGATGGAAGAAGGGGTGTACTCCTCCCAATTAGTGTTTTTGGTGGAACCCATAGCAGTAGCAAGCAAGAAAACTATTTTTGTGATTTTTGGTAAGGGACACTAAAGCAAAAACTGAAAGGTAAACTAACAAGACTAACAAGCAAAGATAAAAGATAGCGTGCAACTCCCCTAACTTGAAGAGTGGAGTCCCCGGCAACGGCGCCAAAAACTTTGCTTGATGGCTTCTCGCCCCTCGTTGGTTACCCCAAGTGGAAGGTTTGAGATGTAGCGTAACGGCAAGTTTCCCTTGGCAAAGATACCAAGGATCGAATCCCGTGAGACTCCGAGGGTCGACAAGTAGGTGTCAACTGCTAACGGCGCCAGAAACTTAGCGGTTGATAGGACCTGCACACAGATACAAATAACTTTGCTCCCAACGAGTAAAGAGAGGTTGTCAATCCCTCCGGCCTTGCTGTTTACAAAGGATCAAACACAAGAGGTAATAATGATAGCTATGACTGCAACTAGGGAATAAAAACAAGAAGTAAATATAAGGTGTGATCAGTGGTGGTAATATGGATCGGGGTCCCATGATGTTCACTAGTGCTGTCTCTCTCCCAAAAGACGATAAAACAGCTAAGCGAGGTAAACAAATTACAGCTGGGCAATTGACAGGATTATGTGCGCAAACCAATGCTAACTATGCTGCAAGGGAAGGTAGAGGCTCAAAAGCATGGGCGGTACACCAAGGCAAGTAGACCGAAATCCATCTGCATCTACTACTAATCATCCACCTTGAGATATCTATCCAGAACATCTCGCTGGTATTAAGTTGTGAGTCCCACCCAAAGTGTAAACTCAAAGCAACGGACAACTGCATTAAAAGAACTTTGCGTAAAGTAAACAATCCTTGCACCCGCAAGTACAAGCACCATTGTTTTCCCCCTTGTGGCAACAGCACATCCCCTAGACTCATGTTTCTGTCACTCAAGCTAGTCATCAGGGGGCATGAACCCACAATCAAGCATAACGTTCCCTCTTGGAGTTACTACCTACTACTTGGCCAAAGCAATAAACAGCAACGGAGAACATGCAAGAATTACCCAAGAACTAAAATATAGAAGAGGTGAATCAAATATATTACTCACACACAATCTGAACATAATCTCATAATCCATCGGATCCCAGCAAACTCAGCAGAGCAACAGCATAAAGATTACATATGTGCCTCGATCATGTAGGGCAGCTCACGAGGTCTAATCCATGAAGAACAAAGAGGGGAGGAGAACATCATATAGCTACTGGTCATGGACCCATGGTCCAAGGGGGACTACTCACAACTCATCCGGGAAGCGTCCATGGTGGTGGAGAAGCTCCCGGTGGTGGTCCTCCCCTCCGGCAGGGTGCCGGGAAGAGTTCTCCTGATGCTCCCGATCTTGGAAGCGTTGCGGCGGCGGAACAGAGGCGAGATCACGAAAAAGGGTTCCGTCCTCGAGGGTTTCGGGACGCGAGGAATATATATGCGAAGGGGGGTCACCAGAGGCAGAGAGGGGGCCCCAGGCGCCCCCCCCCCTCCCCCGGGCGGCCAGGGGTGGGGCCGCCCCGGGTGGCCGCCTAGGCCGCCCCTGGCTCCCCTCTGGCCCCACTTTGGTTATTCTCGAAGCTTCCTGTACGCTGATTTTTTCTTTATTTTTCCCGGAATTTTTGGAGCACTTTTAATATGGGGGAAATCTGAAATAGAAAAACAGCAGAAAACAGGAACTGGCACTGTGGTGCACTGAGTTAATAGGTTAGTCCAAATATGATCAAAAGTGTATGGAAGTGCATAAATATCATAGCAATATCACACAAAAGAAGCATGGAGCAAGCAGAAATTATAGATACGTTTTGGACGTATCATAGGTCGATCGAGGCTGTTTCCTGGTCGGCCTGGTAAGGGGAGGCAGATTTGCTATCGGGCAACCCGTTGCCAAATATCGCTCTCCTAAGTATTTATAGAGATTCCACCATGACCATATACCAAAGACTTATATTTAGGGACGGAGAGAGTATATTAATATATTATTAGGGCATCCAAATGCTAACACTCAAAATGCCTACGTCCGAACCGAGGTATCCGCACGCTAGAAGACATCAAACGCGGTATCCCATTAGTTCACCGACGTGTTCGGTTGTCCGAAATTCCACAATCTCGACTCAAAATAGGGGAGCTTTTGTGGCCGTGTGAAAGGCCGTCACGTACGCGTCTGACACCTCAGTTTCACCCCAAAACCCTCTTCGTGCGAAGCGGTTGTCACACATTCATGTCGGTCAAATCGCTCCAGAGCAGAAATGACTCCACACGGCATTGATGACGGTCAAGGCAACGTAACTAGATGAGTAGGAAGCAACACTTCAATTCCGACGCGAGGACTGAGAAGCCTACTTGTTGAGCTTTCAAGCAGGCTTCCCGTCAGTTCGCCTGATCGTGCCTATTTAAGCACGGCTCCGTGCCGGTCCACATCACACCTCAACACTCCTCTCCATTCGTCGCCTCTTCGCTCATGCATCGTTCACACCACACCGCACCGCACCAAGCCGAAGTGGTTCTTCGCGCCCATAGGCAACCACTCCGGATCTCCTTCCAGATCTGGATCTTTGAGCCATCACTGTCCCTCTCTGGGGCCATCGACCTCCACGACAGCAGGAGAAGGTGTAGCTGCGTCTCCTCGCGAAGGCGACGATCATGGACAAGGAGTACCAGGAGCAGATGGATCTCATGATCATGCGGTCGCTCCGGTACCGAGGTCCATCACCGCCATTGCTGACCGGAGTGTGACACCCCGAGACCGGTGCGCCAGGTGTCAGCCAGTTATTCGCTGTCGTTGCCATGTCATCTGCTTGCGTGTTGCATCTTGCCATGTCATCATGTGTGTTGCATCGTCATGTTTTCAAAACTTGTATCCGCCTGAGTCCCCTCGTCCTTTCCGCTGTCCGTTCTGAGCCCAGACACACTTGCACGTGCCTGCGGCACCTCCGAATATTTGTTTTGTGAGTGGCCGAAAAACATTCTCGGAATGGGATGAAACTTGGCGTGTGGTCTTGTTATAGTGTAGACAGGCCGCCTGCCAAATTTCATTGCATTCGGAGTCCGTTTGATAGCCCAACGGATTTATATAGCGGCACTAGTCGTCGGTTAAATCGTCGGACGTTTTCGGTCTCCGAAAACCCCCGCGGGCCTCTCCCTCTCTTCTCTTCTCTAAGCCCGAGGCCTCCTACACAGCCCACTTCCTCGACCTAGGCCCATCCTACCCCCTCTCTCTGTCCGGAGCCGTCCGATCGGTATCCGGTGGCTCCGAATCGCCCCAAAACACCTAACCCTAGCCCCCTTTGCTATTTATAGACGTCTCCCCGTCCAAAAATGGCAACCCTAGGCCTCCTCCTCGTTTTCCGCAGCCACCCCGTCACCTCTCACCTCTCCCCGCCGCCAAGTGGCTCCAACCACCTCGCTCCCCCGCGCTGGCCCGCCAGGCCCATGGGGAGGCCCGCCCGAGCCGCGAACCGGGCCCGAGCGCCACGGCCGCTCGCCCGCAGCGCATCCAGCTCCCGAGCTAGGGGCCTCGAGCCCCTTCGTCCCGTCGCCGACTCCTCCCGCATCGGACCCCGCCTCCGTCGCCGGCGCGTTGCCGCCGCCGTCCGCCGCCGGGACCAGGTCGCCGCTCGCCGGAACGCCACCAACCACCGCCGCCGCCAGTGCCTTGCTCCGCGCCGCCCAGTTCCAACCCCGCCGCCGGCCGATCTGCCTCTGCTCCGCTTGGATCTGGCGGATCCACGGCCCCGATTCGGTTCCCGGCGCCGTCCCCGGCCGGCCCTCGCCAGAGGCCGAGCTCGCGCCGTTGCCCCTGTCTCCTCCGATCCAGGAGGGATCGAAGAGCGGGACGAGCGACCGGTCGGGCCGCTCTGTCGCCGTGTGGGCCTCGCGCGTGGGCCGGCCCCTCTTCCCCAGGCCCACCGGCGCCCCGTCTCCCTCTCCGGGTCTAGCCTCCCTCCAGTCCCAGATCCGTCCTCGTGGGCCCCGCGGCCCAACTCCTTGACAGCCACCGGCCTGCTGCCTTCCCCGTCCAACTAGGCCAGGCCCATGGTGAGCCGCCCCTCTAAGCCTCGCCCTAAGCACCTTTTAGTTATATTGCGCCCGTCGTTTTTTTCTTCAGAAAACTACTAAGTCCCTGTAAATGCTTATTATATGTGCATGTTTGCATAGTGATAACTTTGCGTGTACTTGTCCAAATTGTGTGAATGATATGTCAAAATGATCGTGGTGATATGCTCTACACTTTGTTCCATTGTGACATGCTTGTTTGACTTCATTTAGATGCTCTAATCTCTGTTGCAATAGTGCTACTTGTTATAAACTGTTGCTACTTGTTATTTTGTTGCCATGTTTGAGATATGATAACTTGGTGCATGTTTATCCAAATGATGCATATGATATATCAAAATGTTCCTTGTGAAGTGTACTACATGATGGTTGATGTAGCATGCTTGTTTGAGTCCATATTGACATTTTAATCTCTGTTGCAAAAGTGCATTTGGCTGTTAGGTGCTGAAACTTGTTATTAGATGCTGATTTCAATTGCTCTTTGCTATTGATGTGTTTGTCCTCATGCCACATGTCTAGATGTTTTAGAAGCACCATTATATGGTCTTTGATGTGGTGCATTTAACTTTCCATGATATGCCTTGAGGTGACTTAAACATGCTTGTGAACATGCCATGTTGTTATTGTTGTTTTATACTTAGTGAAAATTCTGCTAAGTTTGGAATCTGTTATAACCTGATGCTATGTTTGCTTGATGCCCTAGTCAAATCCATGCTTGTTTTGGGGTGGCCAATGATCATGTCTTGTTGTCCATGTTATTGACTATCCATTCATGCCCTTAATTGCACATATGACCTGTTGTAGCTTATTTATTTCTTGCTCTCAAGTTGCTATAAATTATACCTGTCAGGATTTTATCAGCATGATTGATACGTCTCAAACGTATCTACTTTTCCAAACACTTTTGATATTGTTTTGGCCTCATTCTTGCATGATTTGGACTAAACTAACCCGGACTGACGTTGTTTTCAGCAGAGCTGCCTGTATGGTTTATTTGTGTGCAGGAAAACGGATTTTTAGGTATCTCAGAAAAATCCACAAAAAATCACAGAAAATCCACGCACCCGAAGGAACAAGGAGCCAGAAGTGGGGCCAGAGGGGGGCCAGGGGGTGCCCAGGCGCCCTGTGGGCCCCCCCTAGGCCGCGCCGGGGGGCCGCCTGGGTGGGTCCCACACCCCCTGGTGCCCTACTTTGCCTCGTATTTTTACTCCCGACGCAGAAACCCCAAATCAGAAGTTCTTTCGCAGTTTTCCGTCGCGGAGCCGCCGCCACCCTCTGTTCTTCCTCGGGAGGGCTAATCTGGAGGCTGAATTGGCCTCCGGAGAGGGGAGATCGTCGCCATCATCATCATCATCACCACTCCATCATCCCTCCATGACTTCCCCTTTCATGTGTGAGTAATTCCCCTGCTGTAGGCGAAGGGGATGGTAGGGATTGGGTGAGTTAGATCATGTAATAGTTTATCATATCGTTGGGGGCATGTTGCCTATCATCTACTATGGTGTTTATCATCTTTGCTTCAACTTGTTATTCTTAATGCTTGACACTTAGGGCCCGAGTGCCATGATTTCAGATCTGAACCATATGTGTTTGTATGAATATATTTGTGTTCATGATCCTATCTATGAGTTGTTTGCACCTATTACGGTTCGGAACCGGCGATCCCAAAAGTGACAGCTTGGGACACCAAAGGGGATGGTCCGTAGTTTGAGGATTACATGTATCCATTGAGTTCATTGCTTTGTTCCGGTGCTCTTTGACAGGAGCACCTTAATATCCATAAGTTCCTTTTGGCCCCGTTCGTAGCGGGATGGTAGGACAAAAGATGTTGTGCAAGTTCTTATTGCAAGCACGTACAACTACCTATGGGATACATGCCTAATGTTTGATATTTGCCTAGATGATCATTACTTTTCTGTGTGACGTGCCCCAAGTTAGAATCTATCTCATCCATGCAGCGCCCAACCATCCATCTCCCTAGCGTACAGTGTTTTAAATCCTGCTTGTCACTAGTTGCTACTTTTGCCATTTACTACTGCTATTTACTTTTGCTGTTTACTTTTACTATTACTATCATCACTATCATATCACTGTTACCACTTATCTTTTGTTGCAAGTAAGTATATTTCAGGTGCGGTTGAATTGACAACTCAACTGTCAAAGCATATAAATACTCTTTGGCTCCCCATGTGTCGAATCAATAAATTGGGTTATTCTTACCCGCGAAGACTATCTCGATCCCTTACGGTTGAGGGTTATCAAGTACCGTTTTCTGGCGCCGTTGCCGGGGAGCATAGCAATATTTACAAGTCTACTTGAGGTATCCTACCTGCTGCACTTCATCCACTATGGGTAAGAAAGGAGACCCCAAGGTTCCGATCTTACTATCCACTACAAGAAGAGGTACTGCTCTGAGCACTATTGCTACACTTGATTCACCTTCTGTTATGAGTAAGTTTGCCTCACCACCACCACATGATGCTCCTACTGAATCTGTTACTATGTCTGATACTCTTGATGATGCTTCTACTACTTTTGATGATATTAGTTCGCTTGGTTATGCTCTTGAGAAACAAATTGCTGATGCTGCAAAAAAATCTGGAATTGAACTCCCTGTTACTCGCTACCCTATTGGTGAAACTTATGATTATCCTGATTTGAGTAAACTCAAGGAGAGTCTCCTTGATGATGATTACTATATACTAGATGAATATTTATGCAGGGAACTGACAGAGTTTTCCGGCTCTGACCCTGAAGCTATTAAGAAACTGTTTGAAAAACACTCTCTGAAGAACAAAACCGTTCCTAATCCTGAATTTGCTACATCCCCTATATGCATTGATGATCCTGATTATGATTTCTATGTTGATCTTTCACTTATACCTATGGTTGAAGCTGACCCCTTTTATGGCAGAGAAAATGATGATGCTATTGCACACCTGACTAAACTCGGTGAGTTGGGTAGCCTGTTTACCACAGATGAGAAGATACGATACTTTTATGTGACCAAGCTTCTTCCTTTCTCCTTGAAGGAGGGTGCTAAAGCATGGTATGATTCACTCCCATGCGGTTCCATTAAGAGTCCTCAGGACTTAGCTCACTCTTTTGTTGATAAGTACTTTCCTGCTCACATGCAACACGCTGCTTTACAAAGAATTTATAACTTTAAACAGTTGCAGGATGAGTCCCTCCCTAAAGCTTGGGGGAGGTATTGCGGTCTGATTCGGGCTAGACCAGGACATGAAATCCCTAAGAATGAATTAATCGATATATTCTATGCTGGTCTAACTGATGAATCCAGGTCCTATTTGGACAGTTGTGCTGGTTGTGTTTTCAGGAAAAGAACACCGGACGATGCGGAAGATTTAATGGGCAGGATTGCCAAAAACCATGAAGATTGGTCCGTCCCTGAACCACCTCCACCAACAAAGAAGAGGGGCATGTTTGTTCTGAGCCCCGAGGATATGCGAGAAGCAAAGAAGTCTATTAAAGAGAAAGGTATTAAAGCTGAAGACGTGAAGAATCTACCCCCTATTGAGAAGCTGTGTGAGCCTATCACTCACCCTCCTATGGTAGAGGTACACTCTCTTTTAGATTTCAACGCAAGTGACATCCCTCATGGTAAGCCTCCTGATCAATGTTTAGATGAGTTTGATAATTTTATTATGAAACAGAATCATTTTAATGAGAGGATAGAAAGTCAGTTGCATGATAATTCCCTTGCTATCAAAAGACTGCTTGATGTTTTAGATAGAATAGTTAATGATGTTCAATGTCTTGTGAAGCATTTTCATATGGTTCAAACTCAGCTTGATCAAATTTCTAATGTGCAAAGAGATTTGCTTGCTAACAATGCCAAACAAGATAATTTGCAGGCTTTCGGGATTAAGACCCGAGGAGGAACTAGCACTCAAGATCCTCTTTATCCAGAGGGGCATCCGAAGAGAATCGAGCAGGATTCTCAAATGCAGGAAGAAGAAATTGTTGTCTCTCCAAAGAAGAAGAAGAAACATAAAGAGACTGACAATTCTAATGATCCTATTGCAGATGAAGAGCCAGCTATTGATCCCAACAGTGTATCTATCTCCGATGCTGAGACTGAAGACGGTGCTGAACCTGAAGGTAATGATAATGAGAAGAATGATCCGCCTGAAGTTCGAGAAGAAGAAGCACCTGACAAACGTAAGAGGTACACTAAAGAAGACTTCATCGCAAGAAAACATGGGAAGGAAAGAGAACCATGGGTACAGAAACTCATGCCCTTTCTAGGTAAGTCCATCAAATCTAAAGAAGAAGAGCATTATAATAAGTTTTGTGAGTGGATTAAACCTCTTTTTCTTCAAATCCCTTTGACTGATGCTATTAAGTTACTTCCTTATTCAAAATATATGAAAGATATTGTCACTAACAAAAGAAAAGTTCCTAATGATGTAATATCTACTATGCTTGCTAACTACTCTTTCAGTGGAAAGATTCCTGAGAAGCTCGGTGATCCAGGTATACCCACCATTCCTTGCTCCATAAAGAATAATTATGTCAAAACTGCTTTATGTGATCTTGGAGCAGGAGTGAGTGTTATGCCTCTCTCTCTTGACGAGAGGCTTTGTTTAGAAAAACTAATCCCTACATATATCTCCCTTCAGATGGCTGACAAGTCAACCGCTGTTCCGATAGGTATTTGTGAGGATGCTCCCGTAGAATTTGCTAATTGTTTAATTCTTACTGATTTTGTTGTGCTTGACATGCCCGAGGATGGGAGCATGTCCATTATTCTTGGTAGACCTTTTCTTAACACCGCAGGTGCTATTATTGATTGCAATAAAGGGAAGGTTACCTTCCATGTGAATGATAAAGAACACACGGTATATTTTCCGAAGAAGATCGACAGGAGGCATGGCCTCAACTCTATAGAGAATATCGAGACCGTGAAAATTGGAGAATGGGACTGTCCACTACATGTGCCTCACAAATACAAAACTATCATGGTGGGGACAATGTCCATCAAAGTAAAGGTTCAGTGATTACTTCGTAAGAGGTGAGACTTTTTTGCTCTATATATCGCTTGTTTGTTGGTAAGACTTGATCAACCTTACTAGTAAACATGTTTTATATGGATAAAAAAGTTGAGCTTGTTATGTTTTCACTTGTTTTTAGTTTTGTCATACTTGTTGTACCAAGTATTTATGTTTTTGAAGCTTCACAATACTACTAACTGCTTCAAGTTTTCAGAGAGTTTCGCAGCTTTTTGAACTTCGAAAAAAATTCAACAGTGAAGTTTTCAGAA
Source organism: Secale cereale (assembly GCA_902687465.1). Taxonomy (NCBI): domain Eukaryota; kingdom Viridiplantae; phylum Streptophyta; class Magnoliopsida; order Poales; family Poaceae; genus Secale; species Secale cereale. The sequence continues at coordinate 770,429,743 of LR738713.1, forward strand.
AAATTCCAGAAAAAATATAATAAAAATTTCCACGTCGGGAGAGACCCAAAGGGGCCTGGGGCCCCCCTCCAGGTATGTCTTCTTCCTCCCTCTCTCTCTTTCTCCAAAAACTCGAGTTCTGCTCTTGTTCTTGTGTTCTTGCTGTTCTTGGGGGCGATTCTTTGATCTCTCTCTACAGCCCATCATTTGAGCTGGAATTTTGAGCAAATACTCCCTGGTATGTGACTCCTCCACCCCTCCAATTAGATTTTTGATTGGTGGCTTCATTTGTGAGTATTTAGTAGTTCTTGGTGCTGTATAGATGAGCTTGCATGCATATGTAGAAAGTTATTTTTCAAGTTTTGATGCAAGTTTATGCCTTGGGCAAGTGAGTTGAGTAGTTTGCCTTAGCTCACTTTGTTTTAATCCTCGTTTTTGTAAATTGTAAAAAAAATCAGAAATGAGTTTGTTAGGAAGGGCAAAAGGGTGGCTTGAGAAGAGGAGGCCCGCACACTCCGATCGAGTTACTAGAGCTGCAGCTTCACCATCGACTGCTAGGGTGAGCTATAATGAAGATCATGTGCCCCTGGAGTTGTTGGAAGACACAAGTCCAGCACGTGCGATGACATTTCCATGTGATGAATTCATGGAAGCTGCGGGAATCAAGGATGAGTTTTATAATCTTTGTGCTAATGCAGGTTTGACACGGCTGGTCACGAGCCGTGTTACTCAGTATCAAAAACTCACCTCCAGTTTCATTAACAGTTTTAGATATAATCCTGATTCAGGTGCTATTGAGTTTAAAATTTATAATGATCTTATCACCATGACTTTGGGAAATTTTTGTGAAATAATAGGTGTGCCGAACGTTGGGAGGACGGCAAGGATGGCCACTCAGCCCTCCGAGCTGAATACCGTCATCAACTCCCTCTGCAGCATGGGTACGAGGGATATTCATCGGTCGAAGATCTCCAGCATCTTGTTTCCTCACCTCAGGTATTTTGCATATTATATTGCTAGAGGGGTGTTAGCTCGTGACAACACGAGCAACATTTCTGCTCCGGATATTGCTATCCTGGCAGCAGCCCTCTCAGGGAGGTCTGATTATAATCTGGATACCTTAATTGCTCGACGCCTTGCTATGAACGGTAACAAGGGGGACTTATATGGTGGCGTTTACGCCACACTTATCTTAGAGCATCTTGGAGGCACCCCACACCCTGATGATACTCCTTTTACTTATTTAAGCTTTGATCTTGCTGCTATGAAAAGGCATAAGTTTGTTACCATGGGTTCTGAGCTTGATAATCTTATTTATATCTTGCGTTTCGGAACTGCCGCGGAACGCGAGATCCGTCTACCTGCACCTCTTTTGTTTGATTTTTCTCGCAAGAACGGATGGTCCTTTGATGTTGTTCAGTTCGATGAGTTCATGGTCCAGCATCAGTTTCATAACCCCATGGAGGGGGTTGTGCCCGACGAGGAGAGGCACGCTGAGATACCACATTTTCAGGAAGAGACCGTCATCGAGTTTGGTGAAGGGTCTTCCTCTGTTTGGCGTTCGGAACCTTCCTCGTGGGAGACTCCGAGGAGTTCGGTGTACGCGCTAGCATCCTTCTACGACCCTTGGACTCACCACCATACCCCTGGAGCAGGAGGCTCCTGGGGGCAGTAGCTGCTACCAACTTAGGCCAAAAGCCTAAGCTTGGGGGAGTACATGCCCTTCTCACTTTTCCATTGTATTATCCGTTTTATTCGCTTTGATCTTTTCGAAGTTTTTGCCCGTTCTTCTTTGTTTCTCTCTTAGCAAAAACAACAAAAAGATTTTTTTTTCTTTCTTTTGCTTTTATTCAACCTTTGAAAAAACCCAAAAAGATTTCCTTTCTCTCTTTAGTTTGCTTTGTTTTCAGAGATCAGCTCGAGTCTGTGATGGCATTTGATTATATTTCCTATGTTCGATCGTGCAAGTGACAAGCAGTGATGACGAAGATCGACTGGAGGGAAGCAACAAGGAAGACCGGTATGAACTCTTTTTGTTTCTACTTTTGTACATATGCCTGTACTTATGATCTAGAGACCAGCTTGTAGCGACATAGTGCTAGGTTTACAATGCTCTTCCAGCGGTTCATGCTTTCCTTGTGGCTAGTCTCGAATAACTAGAGTATATAATGTGTTATTGAAATGATCTACATGCATTGCACTGTTCATAGTCTGGTATACTAAGGTGGTATTTCCCTTTAGAGAATTTTTGGATTGACTTGGCACATGCTTACACATGCTTAAGACTAAAAAGTCTACTCTGCCTTGATGATCTTTGAGTTTCAGAATAGTTATATCACTTTCATGCCCGATTCAATGTTGCTTTGTCGCTCTGCATGATTATGACCGTTATTGCTCTCTAGTTGGTCGCTTCCCAGTCTTTTGCTAAACCTCCACCTGTACTAAGCGGACTGACTGCTTGTGCATCCAAAATCCTTAAAACTAGTTATGCCATATGAGTCCACTATACCTTCCTATACATGGTATTTACCTGCCATTCCTAACGAAGACTTTCATGTACCATCTCGAAACTAATCAAAAGCATTTCTCTTTTGTGCCTATGTTTTAGCTCATGAGGATGTAGTAGTTAATTCATGATCTTTTTAAGTTGGACAAGTTTCACCCCTGGATTGTATGTCTAATGTGCAAACCCCTAATACGAAAAGGAACTAGCATTGAGTGCGCCCGGCTCAAAAAGATAATATAACAAACAAACCCTCCTTCATGCTTTGTTCATGAGAAATCAGAAAACTTTGGCAGTGATAAACAAAGGAGATTAAGAGGATGTGATCGTCCTCATGCGGGAGCCGTTCCTCGAGACTTGTCCACTCAAAAAGTGATTGAGTTATCTGCTAGCATTCGTTGACAAAATATGCACTTCTCAAAACATGTTTACTTCTGTTTTTAAAACCAAGAGCTCTGGTACATGTTTAGTTTTTGTTTCCGACCACGGGTTTTCAACCTTGCCAATAAAAGCCACGGTTCGAGAGTCTCACCTTCTTTCTTCAAAACACCGACTAGGAGAGCATAATTGTCATTCTGAGTGTAATGTGCATTGTCCCAAAGTATTACATTGTCTTCTGCATACTTGTGATATGATTTATTCTGAAATTCTTAGTTCTAGTCTCCTTTAAAACTCTGGAGGAGTCTCTGCATTTATGTTTTGCTTCACTCATGGAGGCTAGCGAGATACCACCCTAATATGCTCAAGCTATGTGCAATGTAATCTTGTCTTGATTTTCAGTAATATATTATTTACTTTTAAGTATTTGTGACTGGTCACTTGAAAGAAGGATTGCTCCTTGCATTGTCCTCATAAGTACTGTTTCAATACTTGCTAAACTCTTTTCGTAGTACATGCTTATATACATCTAATGAAGCAAAAGAGTTTGTCAAAGTTTTCTTTGTCGCGTCCAGTTCGTTGAACTGAATTGCTTGAGGACAAGCAATATGCTAAGCTTGGGGGAGTTTATACGTCTCAAACGTATCTACTTTTCCAAACACTTTTGATATTGTTTTGGCCTCATTCTTGCATGATTTGGACTAAACTAACCCGGACTGACGTTGTTTTCAGCAGAGCTGCCTGTATGGTTTATTTGTGTGCAGGAAAACGGATTTTTAGGTATCTCAGAAAAATCCACGAAAAATCACAGAAAATCCACGCACCCGAAGGAACTAGGAGCCAGAAGTGGGGCCAGAGGGCCGCGCCGGGGGGCCGCCTGGGTGGGTCCCACACCCCCTGGTGCCCTACTTTGCCTCGTATTTTTACTCCCGACGCAGAAACCCCAAATCATAAGTTCTTTCGCAGTTTTCCGTCGCGGAGCCGCCGCCACCCTCTGTTCTTCCTCGGGAGGGCTAATCTGGAGGCTGAATTGGCCTCCGGAGAGGGGAGATCGTCGCCATCGTCATCATCATCACCACTCCATCATCCCTCCATGACTTCCCCTTTCATGTGTGAGTAATTCCCCTGCTGTAGGCGAAGGGGATGGTAGGGATTGGATGAGTTAGATCATGTAATAGTTTATCAGATCGTTGGGGGCATGTTGCCTATCATCTACTATGGTGTTTATCATCTTTGCTTCAACTTGTTATTCTTAATGCTTGACACTTAGGGCCCGAGTGCCATGATTTCAGATCTGAACCATATGTGTTTGTATGAATATATTTGTGTTCGTGATCCTATCTATGAGTTGTTTGCACCTATTACGGTTCGGAACCGGCGATCCCAAAAGTGACAGCTTGGGACACCAAAGGGGATGGTCCGTAGTTTGAGGATTACATGTATCCATTGAGTTCATTGCTTTGTTCCGGTGCTCTTTGACAGGAGCACCTTAATATCCATAAGTTCCTTTTGGCCCCGTTCGTAGCGGGATGGTAGGACAAAAGATGTTGTGCAAGTTCTTATTGCAAGCACGTACAACTACCTATGGGATACATGCCTAATGTTTGATATTTGCCTAGATGATCATTACTTTTCCGTGTGACGTGCCCCAAGTTAGAATCTATCTCATCCATGCAGCGCCCAACCATCCATCTCCCTAGCCTACAGTGTTTTAAATCCTGCTTGTCACTAGTTGCTACTTTTGCCATTTACTACTGCTATTTACTTTTGCTGTTTACTTTTACTATTACTATCATCACTATCATATCACTGTTACCACTTATCTTTTGTTGCAAGTAAGTATATTTCAGGTGCGGTTGAATTGACAACTCAACTGTCAAAGCTTATAAATACTCTTTGGCTCCCCGTGTGTCGAATCAATAAATTGGGTTATTCTTACCCGCGAAGACTATCTCGATCCCTTACGGTTGAGGGTTATCAATGATCAATTTGGTGTAGCTTGTTGCTATTGATCCATGCCTCCTATGGAGATGCTCCAATGGAGTTGTTTGCTGTAGGATATGTCTACTACATGTCCATCCTCTTTATATACTTAGTTGAGTTGATACGCTTGTTGTTTCGTGCCTCCGAAGGCAGCATCGTGATGATGTTTTTGCCTTCTCAGATTTTGGCTAAGTCTGGATATTTTATTGCAACTTGCCATGCTTGTTTAAATGTGTTCCAGCAAGCTTTTCGGTGTGTTCTAAGTTCCTACTTGTTAAGTAACATGTCTACTTCACATCCATGCTTCTTGTTATCATGTTTGAGTGATGTAGCATATATATATATATATATATATATATATATATATATATATATATATATATATATATATATATATCTTGCTCCAAAGTTGCTATGTGGCTGTTAACTTCAGCTTGTTGTTATATCTTGTTTCATGTGTATCTTTTAGCCCGTTGCTCCGTTTTGGGTGTGCTCTATATGAAACCTGTGTGATTTTGCCTGTAGAATCATAATATCATATTGTTTTCATGTTTGGAGTGAGTTTTCTTGATGTTTGGGTGCATCCATGCTTGTCTTGTTTTGTTCATATCTTCTAGGCCATAGCTCCGAAATAAACGAACTTTATATGAAACTTGACTAGAATTTCGTATAGATCATCATGGTGCATGTTAATCTGCTGTTTAACCACTTTAACTTAAGGTTTATTCAGATCTGGACTAATTTCAAACTATGCATATGAGGGCTTACCGGATTTGTTATATGTAGTTTCCGGCCTCATTTAAACTTGTTGACTTGTGTTGTTTTTGGAGTGTTTTCTGCCTTGCCATGTTTTGCATCATATATAGACTTGTCTTGCATCCTACTTGGTTGAGCATATTGTCATGTTCTTGTGTTGTTTTCATGTGCTTCCTACCTTGCCATGTATTGTTTCCTGTATAGACTTGTCTTGCATCATACCTTGCCATGTATTGCATCATATATAGACTTGTGTTGTTCTTGTGTGCTTCATACCTTGCCATGTATTGCATCATATATAGACTTATCTTGCATCATATATAGTCTTGTCTTGCAACATACTTGGTTGAGCATATTGTCTTGTTCTTGTGTTGTGTGTTTACCGTATTGCTTACTTCTTCTCGTTAGTGCATGTTCCGTTGCGATCGTGAGGATTCGTTCGTCTACCCGTGGTTCTTCTTCAAGGCTTCTTCTTCGTCTTCTTCACGGATCTGTTCTTCTTCCTTGCGGGATCTCAAGCAAGATGACCATCCCCTTGGATACCTTTACTATCTTTGCCATGCTTAGTTGTCTCGATGCTATCGTTACATGTTGCGCTACCCATCATTATTGTCAGCCTCTCCTTGTTGCCATGAAACCTCTAACCTTTGAAACCTTCCTAGCAAAACAATTGTTTGACTATGTTACCCACTTGCTCAGCCCCTCTTATAGCGTTGTTAGTTGCGGGTGAAGATGAAGATCGTTCCATGTTGGAAACTTGTTGTTGGAATATCACAATATATCTGATATATATTTTAACACACCTATATACTGGGCATGGGTGGAAGGCTTGGCCTTTTGCTCGGTGTTTTGTTCCACTCATGCCACCCTAGGAGCCGATAAACCGGCATTATGTTCCTTGATTTTGCGTTCCTTACACGGTTGGGTATATGGGGACCCCTTGACAGTTCGTCTTTGAATAAAACTCATCCAGCAAGGCCCAACATTGGTTTTAATTTGCCTCATAATAACAACTTAATTAAATAATTAAATTTGCATAGGGGGTCGCGTCCCCGAGTATTTTTCTACATAGCAGGGGGGGCAGTGCTGATGGTGTTGGTCCCAAACGGGGGTGCTGCGGGGCCACCTTGGGGAAACCCGAGGGTTGTTTTTACTCGTAGCTTCTCTCATCCGAACGTGGCCTGAGATGAGATACGCGCGGCTACTATCAGGGTGTCGGCACGCCGGGAGGTCTTGTTGGACTTGTTTTACCATTGTCGAAATGTCTTGTGCACCGGGATGCCGAGCCTGATCGGATTTTCCTAAGATAAGGGGTAATAATTATTATTACTTCAGCTTATCGTGAGAGTTTGTGATGGGCTAAGTTGGGACACCCCTACAGGGTTATGATCTTTCGAAAGCCGTGCCCGCGGTTATGTGGCAGATTGAAATTTTTTAATGTCCGGTTGTAGAAAACTTGAAAGAGGATCCGATTAAATCGCCCTAAATAGGTCATAGGTGTTTATTGAGAAAATTAGCAAGGAAACTGGTAGATTTTTGGGGCGCTCAAGGAATGTGGTAGTAAATCCGGATATCAACTTGAAATGTGGTGGTTTTTTGCAATTCACTCATTTTTCCGAGAAGTATTTTCGGACGGAAGGATATTTGTCAAGAACTGGGCAGAATAAACCTCCGTGGTTGAAATTTTATTAAGCAAAAACATACCACTGTCCATGATCAATGCATGTATTTCAAACATTTAGTTTCACACACACGTACTCCCTCTGTTCGGAATTATTTGTCACAAAAATGGATGTATCTACAGCTAAAATACATCTAGACACATTCATTTCTTGGACGAGTAATTCCGAACGAAGGGAGTACGATTTATCTCTTGTGTTTGAAGCATTACCTAACTTTTGAGTTTAAGAGTGAATCGTTGAGAGGAGATCAGCACGCAATGAAGTTGGCGTTCCTAGAAATAGAATCCCAAGGCACGGAATAAAAGCAGTACTACTTACGGATGCAGCGGAGCGGCAATGGCGATGTCCGGCAGGCCGTGAGCCCGTGACCTGTTCTCCTTGGGCGACAATGCCCATCCGATGACACAGCGGCTGTTGTGCGAGCTTGGCGATGGGCATATTTTCTTTTCTTGGCCTGAATACGCGGGCTACGGCGAGGCAGCAAAAAGCCTGTGACCCCGGCCAAAGGCTTCCGGCTTGCCTTCAGAGGCCTGGGTGGCGTGGAGCGAGGTGAGGGGGTGGGCAGCAGCGGCAGCGCCGGCATGCGTAGGATGAACAGAGGCGTGCCTCCCTCCTCCTCCGAGAGCGCGGCAGAGCAGCTGTGGGTCGCTGATCTAGCGACGTGGCTGGGCGGTGTTGGCTTGGCGAGGACAAACTCCGGCGTGGGGGTGGCCGTGATCTCGCCAGTGTCTTCAGTCTCGGAGGAGTTGGGGTAGCAAGGACGATCTCAGTCAGTGACTAATCAAACTTCATGACTTGTTATTTCAACCCCGGCAACAAAACACTGTTCTATCCAATTCTATACGTGTTCACATGGTCTAAGCGATTAAAGGCCGGGCACAATTTTATTTCGACCACAATTTTTTTTATTTTTTTTTGAAACACAAATGGGCATCGATCCGTTGATGCGTGTGGGCATGAAAGCAAGCTGACCTATGCCACACCATTAGCGCCTAGACTACTGGGATGGCCGGTGCGCGCGCACATCACCACCAGCTCGGTGGCGCCGGACACGCACATGTTAGCGTGCACCTTCACCATGTACTATCAATCAATGTTGAAGCAGCTGGATATATAGTAGACATGCAGTTGAGCCAAACCCGATCGAGCCGGGGCGGAGTCGAAACGGAGTACGAACCGGGCGGGCATGTGGAGAAAGGGTTGCGGCAGAAAACCAGTCAACATGTCGCGCCGCGCGTGTACCTTTTAGAGAAAAGACAAAAGAGCACTAGCTTAGTCCAACTTTAAATTAACAAAGCCATCAACCGGCCAAGAAACAACTGCAGAGTACAACATAGGATAAGAACAATAAAAGGCAGCAAGATACAAAGGCGCTGGAAAACAGCAAACTAAGCCTCAATCACTTCACGTAGGAAGGATATACAAACGAGCACATAGCCGGAGAAAATGAGGTCCTCCACCACGGCTTCACATGGTCGGAAGCAAGGCTGGCTCTGGAGAAGGAATGAAGATGCACCAACAAGGCTGTCGTCACCAGACCCAAGGGACATCGGCACGACACCTCCATCCAGCCCTGTCTTCAAAGGAGGCCACAACCTCCTCACATGGATCGCAAGGTGCCGAACCGTCGAAGAACGGGAAGTTCCCCAAGAACATGGATGGAAGCCGCCGGATAATCCCGAGGAGCGGATCTGAGCACCCAATTGTGGTGAGGAGGCTCAACCAAAGCAGAGAAAGCTGCACAACCAACGGCCAGAACACGACGGATGAAAAGATGCAGCTTGGACGAAGTAGGACACGCCATCGACTGCTGTCACCGCACCCCTACAGTGCCCACCATCACAACACCCTCAAGGTACCGCCTTCAGGAAAGTCACAACGCAAAGAACGCCGCCACCGCCGCCCATCGGAGTTAGGGTTTTCACCTGAGGAGCAAGGGGGTGGGGAGTGGAAGGGCAGACCTTGACGATGTCTCCAAGAAGAAATTCGGCGCCCGCAGGCGTCAACGTCGTCTCGGCCGGCCGGAGTCGACCAGGGGATTCACCCAATCTGGATCCCAACCACCAGATCCGCCCGCAGCCCAGGGGTTGGCCAGCCACGCCAGCACAACCAGGATCCAACGAGGGCGAAGCACATTGCGCAGGGGGCGAAGGGCAGCGGCCGGATCCGGCACCGCCATCCACCAGGGCAGCCACTACCGGATCTGGCGCCGCCAGCCGCCAGGGTGACCACGTGAGGTCCCCATCCATCGAAGCACCGATGGCCACCAACCAGAGCGCCGACACCATGCCAAGCCCGCTGGACGCCGCAGGAGCGGAGGGGCCTCGTCGGGGGACCGCCGTTCCAGAAGCCCTTCGGCGTGACCGGAGCAGCACAGACCCCGCCGTCCCCGGCTGCGCCCCGGGCCTTGCCCGGCGTGAGCCTCGTGCGACGGTGAGGTAGAAGGAGGGGGGCCACGCTGGCGGGAAGGGGGTCGCCCCCGAGACGCCTACACGGGGCGGGCGCGGGGGAGGGGGCCCGTTTGGTCGCCTCCCTTTCCTGAGCGTGTACGTGTGGGACTTGCCGCGGTAAACTACTCCTCCTGACTGCTTATATACATGTCTTATATGCACAAGATTATAAGGATTACTTGATGAAACGATCATTCTTTTTTCCTTTATGAATGTTGTTTGGAACGCAACGATTGCAATTGTTCTCGATCGGTGCTCTTGGGTTGATGGTTCACGCACGAACAGCTAGCAATGCAATGCAAGCTGCTCAGCTCCGTGTGGTACTTTGGGTACTCTAGCACTAGCTCTACTACTATGGGCCTATTGCTCGTCTTTCTTTTTCTTTTCTTTTTTCATTTATTTATTTATTATTAACATGCCAAAAACGGTGGACGGGCGGAATAAACCTCTGCGGTTGAACTTTATATTTTATTAAGCAAAAACAAAATCCCTCCATCTCAAAATAAGTGTTTCAAATTTAGTACAATTTTGTACTGTATTTCAAACATTTAGTTCCATGTACGATTTGTCTCTTGTGGTTGGACCATTACCTAACTTTGAGCTTAAGACTGAATCGTCGAGAGAAGATGCACAATGAAGTTGGCATTCCTATAATTAGAATCCCAACGCACAGAATAAAAACAGTACGTACTATTGATGCAGCAGTATATACTAAAAAAGAAAGCAGTAGTACTACCTGATAGTGAGGAGGTAAGTTGGGTTGGGGGATCAGGTAAGGTAAGAGAAGAGGCAAGAACACACAATAAAACGGCCCACACATACTTATTTCATACAGGACAAGTAGCTAGCAGCCTAGCATCATCTTACAATACAGTCGGACACACACACACGTACGTTAATGATTAATCCCGTCTTGATTATCACACTAATAATATTGAGCATACCAATTAATCACTAAGATCCATGTATGTAGCAGTAGTGTAGTAGCACTATATGTTGAAGCTACTGCGAACTAATCTAACATAGAGGGGATCATCCGTGCCAGTGTCACTATGATGTAGTAAGATCCATGGATGTACTAGTGTACGGAGTAGTAGCTAGTGCTAGAGGTAGAATGTAGCAGATGGATGCTGCGACTGAGCTAAGGTAGAGGGAATCAGCGGCAGTGGCAGCCAGTTGGTAACTCCTACCCGCAAAGGGTGACGGCGAGGCTGACGACGAGCAGAGCGCCGTAAGACACGGCGATGACGAGGTAGGAGACGAAGTCGGGGAGGTACAGGTACCCAGCGGCGCAGTGCCCGGCGGCGACGACTGCCACCCCGTGGACGACATAGCAGATGGAATAGACGTTCATGGCGCCGACGAGGAGCCCGAGGACGGCGAGGAGCCGGCCCAGAAAGCCTTCGGACCTCGCCAGGGCCACGTCGGCCGCCGCGGCGATCATCGCCTGCGCCAGCCCCGAGAGCACCAGCATCAGCGCGGCCTTGCGCAGATCCAGCGCCTCCGCCTCCGTGGCTGCGCAGTCCTGCTGCTGCTGGGTTTCCCCGGCGTACGCGGCCGGCGCCGCCGCGTGCCCGATCTGCGACAGCGTAGTGCGTACCGAGTAAATCAGTACGGGATCGATCGGTGCCGGCGGAGGGAGTTGGCGGGGTTCCGTTGGTACCTGGGCGTGGACGTGGAAGCCGCTGGGGTGGTAGCTGGTGGCGACGACGAGCGCCATTGCGGCCAACGCTAAGCCGAGGAAGAAGTTGGCCCTGGCCGCCGCGCGCACGTGCCCCAGCGCACCGCCGCGGCCTGCCGCTCCAGGAGCCCCGGGAAGCATCTTCGTCCCTCTTCCTCTTCTCTCGACCGACGGGATGGCAATGGCACTGTGGGAGCCGGCGATGGATGGAGGCAAACAAACACGGCGAGCTTCTGAGCTAGCTGGCTCTCACGGGTCAAGGCAGGGAGGGAGGAATTGGCCGGCCGGTTATATATAGACACATGAAGTGCAGCTGTGCAGAATATGATGGACGGCGAGGCGAAGGCGAGACGCGTAGGGAGCGAGGGATGGCGATCGACGATTCTGAGAGGAAAGCACGACGAAGTTGCGCGCATGCCATCTTTGGCCCTGCTCAACTTGTTTGCCATTGGAATTGGATGTACACAAATGTGGAGTGGAGCTCAACACAACACAACACAACACGGGCCTGGCTGGGTTGGTTGGGGCCATGTGCTAGCTTCCTCCGATGTGAAGAAACCGATCGATTCAGAATTCACCATGCATCATGAGCTGCATCTACCTTCCCTCCTTGATTTTTCACTGTGCAACCGAACTGAGCTAGCTCCATTCGGAAAAGGGTAGGCCCTGCTCACGTCTACGTGTTACGTACTCGTGCAAAATAAAAGGCCATAGTTTCAAGTGAGTAGCTCGACCATCTCGCTTGCCAACGCGCAATAGCAACACCCACGAAACCGCACCTTGCACGCATTTGGAAAACCCCATCAGGCCATCACTACACTAGCCGGTGAGTGCCACCAACAGAATATATGCTTCCATCCGTGACCAGTGGCGGCTCCAGGAAATGAAGGCTGGGTATTCATTTAAAAAAAAATTGCTCGAAATGTAGTATATGAACCAAACAACACAACAGTACCAATATATGAACAAAACAACACTAGCATAACGGCAATAGCAATATTTCAATGTCTCAGACCATAACAACATGAATACATAAGTACCTTTTGATTGATAAAGTGTTGATATCCTTCTTACAATATAACAGATTGATGACATCTTCATCCTTCTGATTCGGTGTGGATACTTCATCTATTTTCCTTGCCTTTGAAGCCTTTTCCCACATTGCAAATATGCTACTGCCAACAATTCCACTCCTCTTCATCTTCATCTACGTTCGGCCAAACAAGGGGAACATAAATTTAGATATTTGCATTTGTTAAATAGATCGACTACCTGCATCTAGTAATTTCAGCAAATCAAGGAATTCCCAAATTGGGGGCGAGGCCGCAAGGGCAGAGGTCGTCGCACCTTTTGTTTTTGTGCCGCGAGGGGCGGGGCGCCGCTGCCAGGGTTGCCCGTCCCTGCTCGGCTGCTGCTGCTCCCTCCGAGCCGAACAGGAGGGGCGGACGGGAGGCCAGGCGCCGCCGGCGCAGGTGGCGGGGCGCCCGTCCCTGCTCGGCTGCTGCTTCCCCCGAGCCGAAGAGGAGGGAAGGGCGTGGGACCGGGCGCCACCGCCGGC
>LR738713.1:770442762-770455578 GCA_902687465.1 Secale cereale
GGGGGGGGGGCGGGGTGCCTCCGCTAGGGTCGCCTCCGACGGTTGGCATCTACCTCCGGCGGCGCTGCGTGCGGGAACGATGCGAGGAGGCCAGGAGGGGTCGAGTGCAGCGACCGGTGGAGCGGAGGGCTCGAGCCTGAAGGCGTCGGTGCGAACTGGAGCGAACCAGAGCTTTCGTGGGCTGCGTTTGCTACTTTGCTTTGGGCTGACATGTACTATATAATTTTTTTTCCTTCTAAATCTTGGGTATTCCCGTGCATACACAGGCATACACCTGCCGCCGCCACTGTCCGTGACTACCCACGCGTGAGTACACTACATAGTACTCCCTCCGTCCAAAAATACTTGTCATCAAAATGGACAAAAGTGATGTATCTAGAACTAAAATACATCTAGATACATCCCCTCTTATTCATTTTGATGACAAGTATCTCCGGACGGAGGGAGTACATACATAACTTTCTTGCCTTGCAACACGCACAGCACGGTCAAAACTAAAACTAATAGTTGAACCCATCATGATCGTACACAATGCAAGCAGCGGGAGCCGGACAGAAATTTTACCGACCCGGCCGGGGCACATCTGAACCCACCTAGCCCTAGGGATGCAAGCATTGTCTAGTTTTTGCTTCGCGGACATGCGGACGGCCATCCCCTTGCATCCCTAACCCACCCTATAGATATTTTTTTGGGGGTGAAAGGGAGTTTTATTCCATAATGATAGGGTTACAATCTCGAGACAGCTGCTCCTCACAACATGGAAGACTCGAATTCAACCATACCGCAGTACAACACTCGGTACGGTAGTGTGCCAAAAGATGTGCTACCCTATTCTGCTCTCGATCAATTTTACAAGGAACAAACTCCCTAGCAACCATGTGAGCTTTAATCTCAGCGTCAAGATGACCATAGGCTGATCTGAAAAGTGTGGCGTCCGCGAGGGTTGCCAATGCATTCGAAGAATCCGACTGGACGATGACCGGCATGTCTGAATGTTGAATGGCCAAAGCCATACCTTGCATAATTGCATGAATTTCCGCTTCAAGGGCGTCATTGCAATGAGAAATGTATCTGTATGCCGCAAAGATCATAGGCCCATCCCTATTCCGCAATACCATTCCAGCAGAAGCACGCTCATCATGGCTTGAAAAAGAACCATCAACAGATAGGGCTACCCAGCCTGTTGGTGGACGAGGCCATGGAACATGGGCTGGTGCACAATTTCTGCTCACAACACGTCCATCCTCCAAGATTGGCATCTTCCCTTTTATTATCTCTTCCATACTAAATTTCCTTGCCAAATGAAGCGACTTGTAATAGCTATCCAAGTAATCAACAGTAGCTTGAACCGGGGTCTCACCCTTTCCATGAGTAATATCATTACGTAGCTGCCATATTCGCCAAATGGTCATAATCACCATGTCCCTAGTATGTTCTGGGCAATTTGATAGGATTTGCAAGAGCCAATCATTCCCTGATTCAATTAGTAGAACATCATCAGGTAGTGGCAAAATCTTGCGCAGACCATCCCAAACTTGTCGGGCATGCATGCATGTGATAAGAGCATGAAAGCTACTCTCTTCCTCCTTGCCGCAAACCGGACAGGAGCTACACACAGGAATATGGTGTTGTACCATGCACAGGTTAGTAGCTAACGCCCCACTCGCCGTCTTCCAAGCCAAGATGCGCATCTTGAGCGGGACCTAAGATTTCCAAATAGAATTCCAGATTGTCCAGTTGCCATCCGGTCTACTGCTGCTAGCACCCCCAGCGTGAATATCGGCATGTGATTCAGTAGCTAGCTTGTACGCCGACTTGACCGTAAAATTACCAAGAGGCTCGGGATACCAGCCAATGAAGTCCTGCCTATTTCTTGGAGAAGTACGAATTTTCAGAATTTCTACAACATCCATCGGCCAAAAGTGTTCGTGGATCCGATCCAGAATCCAGGCTCCATTGGTGTCCAAGAAATCCGACACTCGGTTAAACCGGCAGTTCCTCTTAGGGGTAATAGGCCGAAAGTCATACCGTCGAGGGATCCATGGATCTCTCCATGTTCTCACCAAATTACCATCCCCAATTCTCCATATAATTCCCCTCTTCACCAGCTCTAGTCCATGTGCAATACCCTTCCAAACCGTAGACGAATTTCCAGTAAAAATTGTATCCAACAGACTACCATGAGGATAGTATCTAGCTTTTAATAGTCGAGCACAAAGACTATTAGGGAACTCTAATAATCTCCAAGCTTGCTTTGCTAGCAAAGCTTGGTTAAATGCACGCATGTCTCTAAAGCCCATGCCACCCTTACTCTTAGGCAGCCTTAGTTTGTCCCAACTCAGCCAAGCCATCTTCCTTTTACCTCTTTCAACTCCCCACCAATATTGTCTCATCAATTTTGTAAGATCAACACAAACCGATGCAGGTAAGCGAAAAACACTCATAATGTAAGTCGGTATTGCCTGAGCCACTGATTTAATTAATATTTCCTTGTTACCAGAGGACATAAATTGCTCACTCCAATCAACTAGTCTCTTCTTTACTCTTTCTTGAGTAGTTTCAAACCTACCCATATGCATTCTCCCTTCTGGAACTAGTAACCCTAGGTATTTGGGTTCGAAAGTTTCACTTGTTATCTCCAGAATACGTTTAACCTCCACAGACACCACCTCACTATAATTACTAGAGAAAAGGATGGAACACTTTGAAGGGTTTATGAGTTGACCCGTAGCTCGTGCATAAGTGCTCAACAAACCTTTTACAATAGCTGCTTGCTGCTCGGTGGCGTGAAAGAACAACAATGAATGATCCGCGAATAACAGGTGAGATATCATAGGTGCCCGCCGACAAACTTTCACTCCTTCCAACCCCTCCTCCGAAATAGCCTTGTTGACCAACAGAGACAAAGCATCAGCAACAAAGAGGAAAAGAAACAGAGACAAGGGATCACCTTGTCGGAGGCCGCGTGAGGGGATGAAGGACTCCAATAATTTTCCATTCAGCTTCACTGAATACTTTACCGACGTCACACATACCATAATCCAAGAAATCCACTGCTCTGAGAAACCCCATTTACGTAGAGCCTTCTCAAGGAAAACCCAGTCCACTCGGTCGTACGCTTTTGATTGGTCAAGTTTGTAAGCACAACAAGCCGGTGAACTAGCTCCAACCGACTGGATGAAATCGAAGCATTCAAATGCTATGATAGAATTATCCGTAATGAGCCTCCCTGGAATAAAAGCACTCTGATTTTCCGAAATAAGTTCAGACATAATAGGGCATAGTCGATTAACCATACATTTTGATACAATCTTATAAATCATTACACGGACTAATCGGTCTAAAATCCTTTAGTTCTTTTGGGAATTGAACTTTAGGGATCAAGATGATAGCCGTGTCGCTAACACCATTAGGCATCTCTCCAGTAGCAAAGAACTCCAATACTGCCACCACAATCTCTTGTTTTAAAACCGCCCAGTTACGCTGATAAAATCGCGTTGGAAATCCATCTGTGCCCGGGGCCTTAAGTGGCCCTATCTGAAAAAGTGCATCTGAAATCTCCTTCTCAGAGAAGGGAGCACATAACACATTGTTCATCTCCGTCGTCACCTTCTCTTCAATGCATTTGATGACGTCGTCAGGAGAAAGCGTTGGGTCTTTCGTGTATACCTTCTGGAAGTATGAGCGCGATATTAATTCCATCTCCGAGGGTGCAATACACCAAGTGTCATCTAGTTTACGCAGCCACTGAATATAATTACATCTTGCTCGCCAAACAGCTCGTTGGTGTAGATATCGGGTATTCCTTTCCCCCTCTTTTAACCAAGTAATCCTCGACCGTTGCAGCCAAAGCATCTCTTCACGATATAAAAGCTCATCAAGCTCGTACATCTTCTGCCTTATAATCTATCTATCTGCATTCCCTTGTTGAAGACCAGCTAACTCAGAACGCAGTCTTTCTATATCACATATCACATGGCCAAAGTTTTTACTACTCCAATCTTTGAGATTCCTTATAAGTACCTTCAGGGAGCTAGCCACCGCACCCAAATTGCCACTGGGCTTATTTCTTTCCCACGTACTAGCTATGACCTCTTGTAGTGTGGGATCTCTTTCCCACATAATTTCATAACGTTGTGCACCTCTTCGCCTTTGACCATCAGCAGGGACTAATTCAAGGATTATGGGACAGTGGTCTGAGCAAGAAGTTGCTAAGTGAACCACTCTCGATGCCAGGAATAGCTGACGCCACACTTCGTCAGCACACACCCGATCCAACCGCACACGTACATTGTTATTACCAAGTTGGCCATTGTTGTATGTAAAGGGAACCCCTGAGAAACCAAGGTCTTCCAACTCGCATAATAATAGACAGTCCCTGAAAGCTTCCATCTGAGATTCCGACCGCAATGTTCTCGACATATGTTCATGCTGCCACAAAGTTTCATTAAAGTCGCCACAGACAAGCCATGGTTCTTGTGAGACCCCTCTCAGCCTTGTTAGATGATCCCACATTTTGTATCTATTCTCAACTCTTGGCTCGCCATACACAAATGTCATCCGCCACTTTTTATCTGCACCTTTATCTTCCACAAAAACATCAATATACTGCTGACACTAATCCAACATGGTAACTATCAAAGACTCATCCCAGTACAATGCAAGTCCACCACTCAAACCGGAGCTGTTCACACCACAAAAACCCTTCAAACCAAGCCTTCATCTTAACTTCTCCATCTTATCAGTTGCTTGTCTTGTCTCACAAAGGAAGACAAGTTTGGGGATATTGGCTTTTGAGAGGGCCAGCACCTCACGAACTGTCCGGCGGTTCCCCGCCCTCCGGCAGTTCCAGATTAGTGAATTCATTGTTCCCAGCGCAGCTCCTCTCGGGAGCCCGCCAAATTGCTTAGACCATCTACTGAGTTAGCTTCAGTTCATGCACGTTTGCTATCGGTACTAGAAGTAGGGGATGTCGTCTGACCATCCTCCCCGTTGCCAGAAGTAATCGCCAACAACGGCAGTGGATTAACCTGCGGATCAGTCGCATCACCACCCTCAACCAGAATGTGTTTCCTTAATCCTTTCTCCTGTTGGGGAACGTAGTATTTTAAAATTTACCTACGATCACGCAAGATCTATCTACCAGATGTATAGCAACGAGGGGAAGAGTGTGTCTACGTACCCTCGTAGACCGGGAGCGGAAGTGTCAAGTGACGCGGTTGATGTAGTCGAACTTCTTCGCGATCCAACCGATCAAGCACCGAACGTACGGCACCTCCGCGTTCAGCACACGTTCAGCTTGATGACGTCCCACGAGCTCTTGATCCAGTTGAGCTTCACGGGAGAGTTTCGTCAGCACGACGGCGTGGTGACGGATATGATGTATCTACCGGCGCAGGGCTTCGCCTAAGCACTGCAACGGTATGACCGAGGTGTGTTTCTGTGGAGGGGGGCACCGCACACGGCTAAAACAATTCAACTTGTGTGTCCTAGGGTGCCCCCTGCCCCCTATATAAAGGAGCAAGGGAGAGGCCGGCCCTAGAGGGGGCGCGCCAAGTGTGGGGAGTCCTACTAGGACTCCCAAGTCCTAGTAGGATTCCCCTTTCCTTTCCGGAGTAGGAGAGAAGGAAAGAGGTGGAGAGGGAGAAGGAAAAGGGGGTTGCACCCCTTGTCCAATTCGGACTAGAAGGGGGGGCGCGCGCCTCCTTCCTTTTGGCCTTTCTCCTCTATTCCCGTATGGCCCAATAAGGCCCATATACTCCGAAAAATACCCGAATCACTCGGAACCTTTCCGATGTCCGAATATAGTCGTCCAATATATCGATCTTTACGTCTCAGCCATTTCGATACTCCTCGTCATGTCCCCGGTCTCATCCGGGACTCCGAACTCATTCGGTACATCAAAACTCATAAACTCATAATACCAATCGTCATCAAACGTTAAGCGTGCGGACCCTACGGGTTCGAGAACTATGTAGACATGACCGAGACTCATCTCCGGTCAATAACCAATAGCGGAACCTGTATGCTCATATTGGCTCCTACATATTCTACGAAGATCTTTATCGGTCAAACCGCATAACAACATACGTTGTTCCTTTTGTCATTGGTATGTTACTTGCCCGAGATTCGATCGTCGGTATCTCTATACCTAGTTCAATCTCATTACCGGCAAGTCTCTTTACTCGTTCCGTAATACATCATCTCGTGACTAACTCATTAGTCTTTTGCTTGCAAGGCTTATTATGATGTGCATTATCGAGAGGGCCCAGAGATACCTCTCCGACACTCGGAGTGACAAATCCTAGTCTTGATCTATGCCAACACCACGAACACTTTCGGAGACACCTGTAGAGCATCTTTATGATCACCCAGTTACGTTGTGACGTTTGATAGCACACAAGGTGTTCCTATGGTATTCGGGAGTTGCATAATCTCATAGTCATAGGAACATGTATAAGTCATGAAGAAAGCAATAGCACTAAAACTAAACGATCATAGTGCTAAGCTAACGGATGGGTCTTGTCCATCACATCATTCTCCTAATGATGTGATCCCGTTGATCAAATAACAACTCATGTCTATGGTTAGGAAACATAACCATCTTTGATCAATGAGCTAGTCTAATAGAGGCATACTAGGGACACTCAGTTTTGTCTATGTATTCACACATGTACTAAGTTTCCGGTTAATACAATTCTAGCATGAATAATAAACATTTATCATGATATAAGGAAATATAAATAACAACTTTATTATTGCCTCTAGGACATATTTCCTTCAGTCTCCCACTTGCACTAGAGTCAATAATCTAGCTCACATCGCCATGTGATTTAATACCGATAGTTCACATCGTAATGTGAATAACACCCATAGTTCACATCGCCATGTGACCAACACCCAAAGGGTTTACTAGAGTCAATAATCTAGTTCACATCGCTATGTGATTAACACCCAAAGAGTACTAAGGTGTGATCATGTTTTGCTTCGTGAGAGAAGTTTAGTCAACGGGTCTGTCACATTCAGATTCGTATGTATTTCGCAAATTTCTATGTGTCTACAATGCTCTGCATGGAGCTACTCTAGCTAATTGCTCCCACTTTCAATACGCATCCAGATTGATAGTTAGAGTCATCTGGATTTAGTGTCAAAGCTTGCATCGGCGTAACCCTTTACGACGAACTCTTTATGACCTCCATAATCGAGAAACATTTCCTTAGTCATCCAGTTACTAAGGATAATTTTGACCGTTGTACAGTGATCTACTCCTGGATCACTATTGTACCCCCTTGACAAACTCATGGCAAGGTACACAACATGTTTGGTACACAGCATGGCATACTTTATAGAACCTATGGCTGAGGCGTAGGGAATGACTTTCATTCTCTCTATATTTTTCCGCCGTGGTCTGGCTTTGAGTCTTACTCAACTTCACACCTTACAAGTCAGGCAAGAACTCCTTCTTTGACTGATCCATTTTGAACTACTTCAAAATCTTATCAAGGTATGTACTCATCGAAAGTCTTATCAAGCGTCTTGATCTATCTCTATAGATCTTGATGCCCAATATGTAAGCAGCTTCACCAAGGTCTTTCTTTGAAAAACTCCTTTCAAACACTCCTTTATGCTTTCCAGAAAATTCTACATCATTTCTGATCGACAATATGTCATTCACATATACTTATCAGAAAGTTTGTAGTGCTCCCACTCACTACTTGTAAATACAGGCTTCACCGCAAGTCTGTATAAATCTATATGCTTTGATCAACTTATCAAAGCGTATATTCCAACTCCGAGATGCTTGCACCAGTCCATAGATGGATCGCTGGAGCTTGCACAATTTGCTAGCACCTTTAGGATTGACAAAACCTTCTGGTTGCATCATATACAACTCTTCTTTAATAAATCCATTAAAGAACGCAGTTTCGTTATCCATTTGCCAGATTTCATAAAATGTGGCAATTGCTAACATGATTCGAACAGACTTAAGCATCGCTACGGGTGAGGAAATCTCATCGTAGTCAACACCTTGAACTTGTCGAAAACCTTTCGCAACAAGTCGAGCTTTGTAGACAGTAACATTACCATCGGCGTCAGTCTTCCTCTTAAAGATCCATTTATTTTCAATGGCTTGCCGACCATCGGGCAAGTCAACCAAAGTCCATACTTTGTTCTCATACATGGATGCCATCTCAGATTTCATGGCCTCAAGCCATTTCGCGGAATCTGGGCTCATCATCGCTTCCTCATAGTTCGTAGGTTCATCATGGTCCAGTAATATGACTTCCAGAACCGGGTTGCCGTACCACTCTGGTGCGGAACGAACTCTGGTAGATCTACGAAGTTCAGCAGAAACTTGATCTGAAGTTTCATGATCATCATCATTAGCTTCCTCACTAATTGGTGTAGGAATCACTGGAACTAATTTCTGTGATGTTCCACTTTCCAATTCGGGAGAAGGTACAATTACCTCATCAAGTTCTACTTTCCTCCCACTCACTTCTTTCGAGAGAAACTCCTTCTCTAGAAAGGATCCACTCTTAGCAACAAAGACCTTGCCTTCGGATCTGTGATAGAAGGTATACCCAACAGTTTCTTTTGGGTATCCTATGAAGATTTACTTCTCCAATTTGGGTTCGAGCTTATCATGTTGAAACTTTTTCACATAAGCATCGCAGTCCCAAACTTAAAGAAATGACAGCTTAGGTTTCTCGTCAAACCACAGTTCATACGGTGTCATCTCCATGGATTTAGATGGTGCCCTATTTAACGTGAATGTAGCTGTCTCTAATGCATAACCCCAAAAGCGATAGTGGTAGATCGGTAAGAGGCATCATCGATCGCACCATATCTAATAAAGTACGGTTATGACGTTCGGACACACCATTACACTGTGGTGTTCCAGGTGGCGTGAGTAGTGAAACTATTTCACATTGTTTTTAGTGAAGGCCAAACTCGCTAACTCAAATATTTTACCTCTACGATCATATCGTAGAAACTCTTATTTTCTTGTTACGATGATTCTCCACTTCACTCTGAAATTCTTTGAACTTTTCAAATGTTTCAGATTTTTGTTTCATTAAGTAGATATACCCATATCTGCTCAAATCATTAGTGAAGGTCAGAAAATAACGATACCGGCCGCGAGCTTCAACACTCATTGGTCCGCATACATAAGTATGTATGATTTCCAACAACTCTATTGCTCGCTCCACAGTTCCGGAGAACGGAGTTTTAGTCATCTTGCCCATGAGGCATGGTTCGCAAGCACCAAATGATTCATAATCAAGTGATTCCAAAAGTCCATCACTATGGAGTTTCTTCATGCGCTTTACACCAATATGACCTAAACGGCAGTGCCACAAATAAGTTGCACTATCATTATTAACCTTGCATCTTTTGGCTTCAATATTATGAATATGTGTATCACACGATCGAGATCCAACAAACCATTTTCATTGGGTGTATGACCATAGAATGTTTTATTCATGTAAACAGAACAACAATTATTCTCTAACTTACATGAATAACCGTATTGCAATAAACATGATCAAATCATATTCATGCTCAACACAAACACCAAATAACACTTATTTAGGTTCAACACTAATCCCGAAAGTATAGGGAGTGTGCGATGATGATCATATCAATCTTGGAACTACTTCCAATACACATCGTCACTTCATCCTTTAACTAGTTTCTGTTCATTATGCAGCTCCCATTTCGAGTTACTACTCTATAGCAACTGAACCAGTATCAAATACCGAGGGGTTGCTATGAACACTAGTAAAATACACATCAATAATCTGTATATCAAATATACCTTTGTTCACTTTGCCATCCTTCTTATCCGCCAAGTATCTAGGGCAGTTCCACTTCCAGCGACCATTTCCTTTGCAGTAGAAGCACTTAGTTTCAGGCTTGAGTTTAGCTTTGGGTTTCTTCATGGGAGTGACAACTTGCTTGTCATTCCTCTTGAAGTTCCCCTTCTATCCCTTTGCCCTTTACTTGAAACAAGTGGTCTTGTTAACCATCAACACTTGATGCTCTTTCTTGATTTCTACCTTCGCCGATTTCAGCATCGCGAAGAGCTCGGGAATTACCTTCGTCATCCCTTGCATATTATAGTTCATCACAAAGTTCTACTAACTCGGTGATAGTGACTAGAGAACTTTGTCAATTACTATCTTATCTGGAAGATTAACTCCCACTTGATTCAAGTAATTGTAGTACCCAGACAATCTGAGCACATGCTCACTGGTTGAGCTATTCTCCTCCATCTTGTAGGCAAAGTACTGTCAGAGGTCTTATACCTCTCGACACGGGCATGAGTATGAAATACTAATTTCAACTCTTGGAACATCTTATATGCTCCGTGGCGTTCAAAACGTTTTTGAAGTCCCGGTTCTAAGCCGTAAAGCATGGTGCACTTAAACTATCAAGTAGTCATCATACCGAGCTTTTGTCAAAACGTTCATAACGTCTACATCTGCTCCTGCAATAGGTCTGTCACCTAGCGGTGCATCAAGGACATAATTCTTCTGTGCAGCAATGAGGATAATCCTCAGATCACGGACCTAGTCCGCATCATTGCTACTAACATCTTTCAACTTAGTTTTCTCTAGGAACATATAAAAAATTAACGGGGAGCAACATCGTGAGCTATTGATCTATAACATAGATATGCTAATACTACCAGGACTAAGTCCATGATAAATTAAAATTCAATTTAATCATATTACTTAAGAACTCCCACTTAGATAGACATCCCTCTAGTCATCTAAATGATCACGTGATCCAAATCAACTAAACCATGTCCGATCATCACGTGAGATGGAGTAGTTTCAATGGTGAACATCTTATGTTGATCATATCTACTATATGATTCACGCTCGACCTTTCGGTCTCCCGTGTTCCGAGGCCATATCTGCATATGCTAGGCTCGTCAAGTTTAACCCGAGTATTCTGCGTGTGCAAAACTGGCTTACACCCGCTGTATTTGAACGTAGAGCTTATCACACCCGATCATCACGTGGTGTCTCAGCACGAAGAACTTTCGCAACGGTGCATACTCAGGGAGAACACTTGTACCTTGAAATTTAGTAAGGGATCATCTTATAATGCTACCGTCGTTCTAAGCAAAATAAGAAGCATAATAAGATAAACATCACAGCAATCAAAGCTATGTTCTACATGCGAAGCGGAGTACATAGCTGCCTCGGAGGCGGCAAAGGAAGGTGTCTGGATGAAGGAGTTCATGATAGATCTTGGAGTTGTGCCTAGTGCACTAAACCCAATGACTCTGTTCTGTGACAACACTGGTGCCATTGCTCTAGCCAAGGAACCAAGGTTTCACAAGAGGACCAGACACATAAAGCGACGCTTCAATTCCATCCGCGATTCAGTCAAAGAGGAGGACATAAGCATTTGCAAAGTACACACGGATTTGAATGTTGCAGATCCGTTGACTAAGCCTCTTCCACGGGCTAAGCATGATCAACACCAAGACTCTATGGGTGTTAGATTCATTACCTTGTAATGCTAGATTATTGACTCTAGTGCAAGTGGGAGACTGTTGGAAATATGCCCTAGAGGCAATAATAAAAGAGTTATTATTATATTTCCTTGTTCATGATAATCGTTTATTATCCATGCTATAATTGTATTGATTGGAAACTCATATACATGTGTGGATAAATAGACAAACTTTGTGTCCCTAGTAAGCCTCTTCAGGACTAGCTCGTTGATCAAAGATGACCGCGGTTTCCAGGTCATAGACATGAGTTGTCATTTGATAACGGGATCACATCATTAGGAGAATGATGTGATGGACGAGACCCAAACGTTAAACATAGCTTTTGATCGTATCAGTTATCGCTATAGTTTTCTGCATGTCAAGTATAAGTTCCTATGACCATGAGATCATGTAACTCACTGACATCGTAGGAGTGCTTTGTGTGTGCCAAACGTCGCAACGTAACTGGGTGACTATAAAGGTACTCTACAGGTATATCCGAAGGTGTCTGTTGAGTTGACATGGATCGAGACTGGGATTTGTCACTCCGTGTGACGGAGAGGTATCTTCGGGCCCACTCGGTAATACATCATCTCAATGAGCTCAAAGTGACTAAGTAGTTAGTCACGGGATTATGTATTACGGCAACGAGTAAAGAGACTTGCCGGTAACGAGATTGAACTAGGTATAGAGATACCGACGATCGAATCTCGGGCAAGTAACATACCGACGAGACAAAGGGAACTGTATACGGGATTGCCTGAATCTTTGACATCGTGGTTCATCCGATGAGATCATCGAGAAACGTGTGGGAACCAATATGGGTATCCAGATCCCGCTATTGGTTATTGACCTGGGAGTGTCTCGGTCATGTCTGCATAGTTTCCGAACCCGCAGGGTCTACACACTTAAGGTTCGGTGACGCTCGGGTTGTTAGTGAGAACAGTGCATGGTTACCGAAGGTTGTTCGGAGTCCCGGATGAGATCCCGGACGTGACGAGGGTCTCCGGAATGGTCCGGGGACGAAGATTGATATATAGGATGAAAAGGTTTCGGAGTCCGGAAGTGTTCCGGGGAGTATCGGGAAGACGGCGGATGACCGAAAAGGGTTTTCGGGGTCCCGGAAAGAGTTTCGGGCCTAATGGGCCACAAAGGGGAGACGCAACAGCCCTCATAGGGCTGTGCGCCCCCCCTAGGGCCCTCTCCTCATGCGCAAGGGGGGCTGGCCCCTCCTAGGGCTGCCGCACCCCCTAGCTTGGGGGGCAAGGCACCTGGGGGGGAGCCCTAACCCTGGCGCAGCC
>LR738713.1:770455672-770465762 GCA_902687465.1 Secale cereale
CTTGGCCGCCGCCCCTAGGGGTAAACCCTAGGGCGCCCCCTCCCCTCTACTCCCCCTATATAAAGAGAGGCAGAGGGAGGGCAGCCACACACGTTCGTGCCTCGGCGCTGCCCTCCCTCTCCCACATCCATCTTCGCGAACTCCTCAGTGCTTGGCGAAGCCCTGCAGGAATCCTCCACCACCATCTCCACCACGCCGTCGTGCTGCCGGTGTCTCCATCAACCTCTCCTTCCCCCTTGCTGGATCAAGAAGGAGGAGACGTCCCCGAGCTGTACGTGTGAAGAACGCGGAGGCACCGTTGCTTCGGTGCTAGGATCTTCGGCGATCTGAATCGCGGCGAGTACGACTCCATCAACCGCGTTCTTGAACGCTTCCGCTTAGCGATCTACAAGGGTATGTGGATCCAACTCTCCCCTCGTAGATGCATCTCCTAGATTGGTCTTGGTGAACGTAGGAAAAATTTTTGTTTCCCATGCAACGTTACCCAACACCCTCTTCTGTGACCCTCTTCCAATCTCCCATGCAATTGACTGTTAACGAGAACAGATTCTCACCCAAGGGTTTGAAGTTAACACCCTGCGCCAAGCTCCATGCAAGTCTCATCGTCTCATAGAAAGAACTCCTACTGTAGGGCTTATTTGTGTGCACCGTAGCCAGCGCCATAAACTCCGCCTCCTCAATCTCTTCTGCGAACTCCTGATCAAAGTCCAGATCGTCCTCCTCACGGTCCTGCAGGTTGAGTCTCCCGATCATCTCCTCGACCCCGATCGGCTTCCCCCCCGGGGCCGCACTCCCCGCCGATGATTGCGATCCGCTTGCCGCCATGATCAAAACCCTAACGAGCTTCGTGCTTCAGCCGCCACCACGTCCTAGCAAACCGAGACAGGATCCAAGGCCGGGTGGATAGAGAGCCTATCCCCTTTATCAGCCCGAGACCGACGCCGGGAAGGTTTAGGTGTATTGGTAGAGTCCCGATCCGCCTCACGGTGTCGCCACCGGAGGTATCTAAAACCCTAGACGAGAGCCGCCAGGGTACTTGACGAATACGATCGCCACGGTCCGACTGTTCGAACTCTTGATCCTCTCAAATAATATGCTAGTTTACATAGTAAACTGATATATAAACTACTACTCCTGGTTCGTTTTACAAGCAGCTGGGTACGGGAACCAGTTCACCATCATGTCCACTTCTGAGCGGCATCATCTGCTCGTACGCGTCATTCTTTCCCTTCATTTCTCACTGCGCAACAGAGCTAGCCGTTCGGAAAAAAACACTGGTAATAAATGGATTTGTAGAGGTGGGTCCTGCATGCTCCCTACGAGTTACTCCTGTCCAAAAAAAATGTGTAGTAGCACGAAAAGCATACCCATGATACGTACACAGAATATTTCCATCCCTGACTCCACCGCGTGAGTACATACGAAATTTCTTGCCTTACAACATGGACGGCACGGTCAAAACTCAAAAGTAAAAGTTGAACCCAGCATGATCATGGACAATGCGGGCAACCGGAGGCGGCCTGACATTTTCTCATCCGGGGGTACATGCTTTATTTCTCTGCAGTAGCGATCGGATGTACGTACTCGACACAGCACACATGCAAAATGCAGCATCGGGGGAGCGTTGGGGCCATGAACTCGTGTCCCTAGCTAGCTTCCAGTCTTCCCATGAAGAAATATCAGTCGAGAGCACCATATACAAGCAGCTGGGTACGTGAACCACTTGGCCACACCTGCTCATACGCGTCATCCCTTCCTTTGATTTCTCTCTGTGCAACCTTGCTTTTTTTTTTTGTTCGGTACTGAGCTAGCTAAGCTAACTCCATTTGGAAAAAAGCAAAGGATTCGTAAACGAGCAGGTCCTACGTGTTACTCCTGCAACAGAAAAGGTGTCGTGGCACCACGAAAACAGATCCATCGTAACAACCGTAGCTTCTCGCTTGCGGACGGCCGAGCAACACCCACGAAACTGCACCTAGCACGCATTTGGAAACCCCATCAGATCAAGCCATCATAACTTTCTCGCCTCGCGACATGGCAACATGCAAGGCATGGTCAAAAGTGAAAGACGAATACGTACGATGCAGGCAGCCGGAGGCCGGAGCAGGATTCAAAAAAAAATTCCATTCAGGGGTACATCTGATTCTGAACCCACCCTAAAGACGTGTTTACTCAAAAAAAAATAAAAAAAAATAGGTACACCTTTTAGGTCTCAGAAAATGCCATGCATATAAGCGGATTACAAAGTAGGTGCATATGAATTTTGAAATTTCAACATGACAACATCCGAAAATCACAAAGTGACCAGCGGGCACACCACCTCGGGTTCATCTTGTCTCTTCATTTCTCTTTATGTGGATCGGTCTAGTGACCTTTCAAAACCCTTCGCCCCGCTTATACTATGCTCAAATATGCTCAAGTTCGTAAGTTTTGTACCTGTCAAAAAAAAAAAAAAAAACCATGCTCAAGTTCGTACCGGCTAGTTGTATGGCTCATTGTGTCTCGTTCTCATCTTCAAGGAGGGTTACTCTTCTCAGCTCTCTTTCCAACCACGCAAAACCCTGCACGCATTTGAATTGAAAACCCATCAATCGGCGAGTGTCGACGAATGCAGAATATTTACATTTGTGACCCATTGCGTGGGCTTAACCCCCCCTCCCCCCTCTAAAGTTCTAATGCCTGATTTAGTGTTCGATGATGACTACATTAGAATAATCCGAGGCGCGTAGTCATTCTACCAAAAGGACCAAGCAATCACAAATACACGACATCGAGATTTGGACTGGTTGTCAAGGATTACGACGTCTTTATTGAATGTTGAGCATAGTGTTGTCAGTTCGCCGGCCGCAAGGAATCGGATTCTGCCAGAAGGGCCAAGCACTGCTGGTTTATCATCGGCTTTGAGTGCTCTGTCCATGTTGCTTTTAGTGTGATCACGCCGTTAGGATCTGGCATCTTAAGCTTGATGTAAGTGTAGTGGGGCACTGCGTGGAATTTGGCGAACGTGGCTCGTCGAGGAGTGCGTGATAACCACTTCGGAAAGGCATGATGTTGAAGATTAACTCATCGACCCGGTAGTTGTCGGGCGTTCCGAAGACCATGACGGGCATGACCTCGCCGGTGCACCGTGATTCTTTTCCCGGACTATTCCTATAAAGGTTGTACGGCTTGGTTCGATGCATGATATGTCAAATTGCATCTTTTGTAAGGTATCCTCATACATGAGGTTTAGGATGCTGGCGCCATCCATCAAGACTTTGGTCAGTCGACAGCCATCAATATTAGGGTCAAGGACAAGGGCCGAAACTCCTCGGCCATGAATTCCAATCGTCTGGCCTTCTCGGTCGAAAGTGATCGGAGTGTCCGAACATCTATTTTCCGAGGTTATTACATGGTTGACGTGGTTGATCTCTCGAAGAGCTCTTTTTCGTTGATTTCTTGAAGAGTGAGTTTCGTATATCATTAAGTTATCAGGCGAATATGAGACATGGGGGTTTCCCTAGTGAAGGCTTCCGGTGGCTGATCAAATGCAGACCTCGGGATCGTGTGTGCGGCCTGGCTACACTGGTCATTGTTGTTAGTCACTGGATCCAAGCTCCAAGCCTTTTCCAATGAGTTGTAATCTTCACTTTGCAACTGGTATGAAACTGGTGTTGGTGTGATGATTGTTCGTGGTTCCTCAGCCAGATCTAGCGTCATGGGAGAAGTGTTCGCATGGTTTAGGTTGTCGGAATCGATGTCCCGACAAGGGTTCAGAGTTTTAACTTTCTCCAATGCTTCGGTTGAGCCGAGATTTGAACGCTCTGGTGTAAAATCTAGAAACTACGCTGGAACATATCTAATCGTCAAGCGATGATGCCATCTGACCTTTTTTATCACGCAACGGGACCTGTATGGGCCACCAGTGTCGGGGTTAAAATCCGATAGATCTCGGGTAGGGGTCCCGAACTGGTGACCTTTCCGAGATGGTAACATAACGAACAAGGGACATGATGTTTACCCATATCCAGGCCCTCCCGAAGAGGTAAAACCCTACATCCTGCCTTTGTTGTATTGATTGTCCTGGAGTAGAAAGTATAGGATGATCTACATCGAGATCGTATGAATGAATCTAACTTGACCCTACAAGCCTAACTCCGCGGCTTATATAGGAACCGGGGGTACCTAGGGTTACATGAGGTCGGTTACATCTAGGGATAAGCTTGTTGATGATTTGAACATGTCTTGAAGTGTGTGCCAAGTCTTCGAAGGATTCCATCTTGAGTATGTCGGGGGTCATGATAAGCATGTCACATTTTTCAGTTGTCTAGGGGTCCTCGGCCCAGCCCATGGCTGGCAGCCGACGTGGCAAGTACCCCCTAGTCCAGGACATGTCACCTCCCATGATGGAGCCGCGACCATCAGCGATTTTGCATCGGCCATGGCCACCTCGACACCGAGGAGGGAGGGCAGTGGGAAGTTGCGACTAGCAGTGAGGGCGACCAACTGCGACCGGCGGCGAGGTTCTACCTACAGCGAGGGTAGTTTCTGGGGAGAGCGGCAACCCGCGCTGCAGGCATCGCGGGGTGGATCGATTTGACGAGGGCGAGGGGTTTATTTTCCCTGTTATGTTGAGAACGATGTGTCGGGGGCGAAACGAGGGGAGGAAGATTTGATGGATGACATGTGTCGTATCGTACGACGTGGGATGCAACAGGTCAAGGCTATCATCCGTTGACCGGCGCCTAGCACTAGCATGTAATGTAAGTATTCAGTGTTTGATCGATCCTACTTGGAGAAGTCTTAATTGGCATCAAGTGAGATGTCATACTCACAAACTAGTTCTATCTCACTCGATTTCAAGTCAATGCACGTAAGGTGTCTAGAGCATTGCAAGCAAGAGTGCCATCAGTCAGCTGACTCAACTCTGCATCTGATTTCTATGCCCAAGCAGCTCACTGGTTCAACAAAATCAGACATCTGGCTTAACACGATGATGCATCCAAATCTAGTGGAGTTTAGCACTACTGGCAATCCAACCTAGTGAAGTGAGATGTATTACACAAACATGTGTGTGCTTATGGCAGTGATCATCTTCTAGAATGTAGTGATCTTGGGTTGGATGAGATAACCCATTACAAGGAATATGCTTCTGTAGCTATAAGCTAACCATGGATTCTAAAGATGATGGACATAGTATACATGAAACTTTGGCACTTGGTAGTATTTGACATACAACAGCAGGTCTAAACCTGAACTCATACTACCTGACAGGTAAAATACAGGTTGGGAATGCTCCTCGGCTTCTTCACCTTGCAACTCTGACTTCTACTCAAGTAACCACACCAAGTGAATTTATCAGATTCAAACGATTGGTAAATTCAACGATTAGTCCCACTCCCACCACGCAGATGTAATACTCCATAGCATTGCAAAATGATGAACAGACAGATAACAGAGAATGAATTTACTACAGTATAAGGCAGAGAGATTTCTGACAAAAATTTTCTTAACAGAACAAAGCATTACATCGACATGATTGCCCAAACTGCGAACACTAATTCTATTAGTAAGCACTAGACAGTAATCGACTAAGCCTTCTTGGGGGACTTGGCGGCCTTTTTCTTGGGGAGCACGCCGCCGTGGGCGATGGCGACGCAGGTGTGCATGTCAATTGTTGATTTTTACAATTGGTGTGGTTCAATTTAGGTAATTCTTGTACATACGGAAGAGGCCTTCAGTTTAGAACTTTAGATAGGCGAGCAAGCAATGCATATATATAGAGCAATGATCACAGGAACTATGCGGTTTGCCGGTTTGTCTGCTTTTCTTTCAGAGATGTGTAACTGAACTTATTCAGTCATCAAGAAAAATTGTTCTAGAATGTAGTGGTCTTGGGTGACATAACCCATTCTTCCTGCATAAGCTGGACATAGTACTCCCTCCGTCCCAAAATAAGTGTCTTGAGCTTAGTACAAATTTATACTAGAGCTAGTACAAAGTTGAGACACTTATTTTGGGACGGAGGGAGTACTTTATAGGTTCAAATGTCTGAACCTAAATTCCAGTGTACCTGACCTCATACATGACTACAGTTAGGTGATGCTCCTTGATTTGTTAATCTTTCTACTGACTTTCACTAGTCTTTCTAGTAACCAAGCCAACTGAATTCGTCAAATTCAAACAAGTGGAAAATACAGGTATAGAGATTACAAAATGATGAACAGATGAACAACAGAGAAAAGAAATTACTTTGAGACAGAGATAGGAGTATCACAATCACAGGACTTGTAATCCATTGATCAATTCTTACAACTGGAAACAAATAATGGTTTGTTAAGTTGCACCCTGAAAATATACATATGATGAAGTATTTATTTTGGAAGGTTAGATGTGTATCAGTTGCTGATTATAGCAATTACTGTTGTTCGATTTAGATAGGCAAGCAAGCAATGATCCAGCAACTGCATTTTATTTTATTTTTTTAGCCTACAGAAGCCATCAAGCAACTGCAGGCTATCAAGAATGGGGTTTCTCTGCATTTGTTTCAGAGACGTGCAACTGAACTTATTCAGCCATCAAGCAACATAATGTATTACGTATCATGTTCGAGAATGTAGTGATATCGGGTTGGGCGACAACCAATTACAGAAAAAATGCTTCTGTAGCCAGCCATGTATAATGTATTCTACAGAAGCTGGACATAGCATTTGGTGGTACTTACATACACAAATGTCTGGACCTGAACTCGTACTGCGATGACAGGTAAAATACAGGTTTGGGATCCTCTGCTTCTTCAGCCTGCAACTCTGACTTCTATTTTTTCTTGTAACCAGACAAAGTGAATTTATATCAGATTCAAACGATTGGTAAATACTACAACAATTCTTCCAACCGTGCATACGTAAAACCTTGATAGCATTGCAAAATCATGAATAGACGAACAACAGAGAATGAATTTACTGTAAGTCAGAGAGATTTCTGACGATCTTTCTCTCAGCAGATCAGAACATCACATTAACACCATTATTGAAACTGCGAGCAGAAATTCTACTACGAAGCACTAGATAGCCTGCCACAATCGACTAAGCCTTCTTGGGGGACTTGGCGGCCTTCTTGGGCGACTTGGGCTCCTTCTCAGCGGTCTTCTTGGGGAGCAGCAGGGGGTTGATGTTGGGCAGCACGCCGCCGTGCGCGATGGTGACGCCGGCGAGCAGCTGGCCGAGCTCCTGATCGTTCCGGATGGCGAGCAGCAGGTGGCGCGGGATGATGCGGGACTTCTTGTTGTCCTTGGCGGCGTTCCCGGCGAGCTCGAGCAGCTCGGCGGCGAGGTACTCGAGGACGGCGGCGAGGTAGACGGGGGCGCCCATGCCGACGCGCTGCGCGTAGCGGCCCTTCTTGAGGAAGCGGCCGATGCGGCCGACGGGGAACTGCAGCCCGGCCTTGACGGACCGCGCCACCGCCTTCTTCCTGGGGCCGCCGCCAAGCTTGCGCCCCACCACGTACTTCTTCGCCTTGGAGACGGCGCCGGTGGCTGAGGCGTCCATGGCGGCTAGAGGGATTTGAGATTTGAGACGGCGGGAGTGTGCTGGTGCCTGGTGCGGAGAGATTTGGCGATGGGGAATTCAGATTTGAGTGTTGTGTTGGACGACGGGTTTGGGCAGATTATTTAAACGGCGCGGGAAGGGGATGGTGCGGGCCCGGCGATCCGCGACCACAGGCAATGGACGGTCGGATCGGTGGCGAATGGACGGCAGCGATGCGAAAAATTACACTGTGCCTTCCTATCATTCTGTCGATATTTTTGTCAACAGAAGAAATAAATGGAAGGACCTCGGAAATTGGATCAGCTCACGACGTCTTCTTTTAATGAAAAAAATAATAATATGGAAACCCATAAAGCCAGGGGACCATTGTTTGGATACAAGGCTTTTCACTAGGAATCTTTTCTCATGAAAAAATTGGGTCAAGGAGAAACGACGAAGTTATAAATTGGTTATGTATAAACTCAAATCCGTATGACATGCCAGGTATTATTAGAAATTCCACTTTTCTTTTGTATGGGCGTAATATTATTATAATTTTTCTCTCTCTTGAATTTTGTTGTAAAAAACGTGTGAAACATTCAGAGCTACAGTAGTTTGTAGATTTCCAAATTTATGTTTCTTGTGGGATTACTAAGTCTTTCTTGAGGATGGAAATTAGCATCAAAGGTAAAGAGAGGGTGGATGGCTTAAATTTTACTAGTGATATGCAAAAGAATGTTGTGACTTGGCAGGCTCCCGCTACGGAGGTCATTAAGATTAATGTTGACGCAAGTTATGTGGAGGCCTTAAGGGCTGCAAGTGTGGGCGTCGTGGCCAGGAACCATACTGGAGAAGTTATCATTTCGTTCTGGGATTATATTGGGGTGTGCAATAACGCGGATGAAGCAAAACTGAGAGCGACCCTTGTGGGGCTGTACATTGGTATTACTCTCCACAAGCCCATCATTTTAGAAACTGGTTGTTCTTTTGTGGCTTCTTTCCTTGGAAATGATCTTCTAGACAGGTCTTCCCTAGTTGATCTAAAGATAGAAGCATTGAGTTTATCCAAGTTGATGATAAATTGCAAGATATCCAAGATAAACAGAAAGGCTAACGGGGTGGCGCACGAGATTGCGAAATTCAGCTTGATAATAGGTCCGATGGTGTGCTCCTTAATAGTGTTCCTTCGCCCTGTGTGGCTGATTTTGTAACGGATGATTGTATGAATATTTTAAATTAATCAATATATGGGAGGGGTTTTAAGAAAAAAGAAATAAAGGGTAACAGGAACACGCCTGCTTGATATTAACATGCTGGAAATTCACTATGATGGTAATGCAAATATTGTGATGTTACGACAAGTGTATTGTGTATTTACAAGAAGCCTGAGCTTAGCAACCCCATAACCAACATTTAGGAACATATAATCTTAACTCTTCTGCAACCTTGAACCCTTCAAATGCCATCCGTACTTTAGGCCCGAATTTCTCATAACATTATGGTGTACAAGATGAACACCAAACGAAAATAAAAAGGCAGAATAAGCACCTTCACGCACAATAAACTACGTATATGAAAATGGCACCATGGTTAGCGTAAGCCCGTCAAATGGGAAAGAGTGGGAATGCTTGCTTTGCTTTAGAGTGTAGTAAATTCTCCCTCATTCATCTATCTTTGTGATTCATTGTCTTACCCGAGAATCCAAATACATAAGATAAGGCATCGTTACCAAAAGTTTGTTTTGGATTGGAACCCTGAGCTGCCCGGCCAAAAAGTTGGAATGGGCATGGTTGGGTTGGGTAATGTGTTTGGATGGACACTAAAATTGCATCTCTTTCCCTTAAAATCACTATTATAACAAAGTACATTTAACTAGGACTCTAGTGACACAAATTTCATGTCATATAACCTTGTATTTATGGAGTAATTATTGGTCAAATCCTTGTTTTAACCAAACAAAACACACCTTACTTTTAGGAATGGAGGGAATATGCATCTATTGTGGAAAACTAATTTGCAAGTTGCTCGCCTCCTAGGAAGCTACCACCCGTCTTTCTAGCGAGGGGGGCATGGGTGTGAAAAGGCAAGAAGAAGAAGAGGCAATGCACCTTAGGTGCTTCCGATGAATTGCTCAATGTATCTATAGTACAAGCACAACACAAGGCGCGGAGCACCGGGCGTAGCGACGTTCATGAGATCATGGAGATCATGCATGTGGGACGTGCGCGCGAGGGAGAGGGAGAGAGTTCATTGCTTATTTCTTAACAGTGGCAATGGATTATGTTGGTTGTGCTTCTTTAGGTTCTCTGTTTGGTATTCATCCGACTGCATCGGGTGTTTCATATCGCGTTCGAGTGCATCTCTGTGGCGTCATGCATGTACTCGATGAGTTGGCGGCGGTCACCGTCTTGGCCGAAATCGCGGATGTTCCAGAAGAGGGCCCACATCAAGGATCCACTGGGGGGGTTGCTTGACCCCAGAACGAGGGAGGCACTTTGGGTGCATATGGCGGCAATGCGAGAGCGGGTGCGGCCACGGACCTCCGTCACCGCCGGCGGGGGCCTATGTCGGAGGCCGTGGAGTTT
>LR738713.1:770465813-770479922 GCA_902687465.1 Secale cereale
GGGGGGCAGAGCAGAGCTAGTCGCCCTTCAAGAATATCCCGGAGTCGGATCGCCTCAATATGAACTAGAGGGGGGAGCGACCTCCCCCTGAAGACAATCGCAGAGTCTGCCGCGACCTTTGCCAGGTGGCCGAGCAGAGCCGGCTCAAGGGCCCGAGGGGAGCCGATTCATGATTCAAGGGCAGAAAAATGAGCAAGTAGAGGAACTAGGTGTTGCCGATGAAATGATCAATGTATATATAGTACAGGTGAGTTCATGGAGATCATGCATGCAGGACGTGCGCACGAGGGAGAGGGGAGAGAGTTGACTGCCTATCTGTTAACTCAGTGGCAATGGATTATGTTGGTTGTGATTCTTTAGGTTCTCTGTTCGGTGCTCATCCGGCTGCATCGGGTGTTTCATCATCGCTTTCGAGCGCACCTCTGTGGCGTCCAAGGATCCGTCGCTCTGCTGCAGTCGCCATGCTCACCCCGGCTGATACGGTCTGATGTCGCAACACAATCAGTGCCACTATGCCAGCAGTGCGCTTGGCGGCATCGACACGATGGTGTTGTCCTGGCCTGCGGTTATGGCCACCACGAGCTGGCCGGCGCTGGCCGCTGGTCACGACATGCGTGCTACCTAGCTAGCCACCGCATCCGTGCGTGCATTCTTGCTTGCGAGCGCGGAGCAGATGCACGCCATGGAGCGGAACTTCGAGGCCTGACCTCACGCACCCACATCCTCGTGTGTGCATCCGCGTCAGAGAAGAGCTCGAGCTCGTGGCCGGACGACCGCACAGAAGCTCGCGTGCTCGCGCCCAGTTCGGATACGAAGCCGGTGCTCGCCCGCCCACGCCACCAGAGCGCCTAGCCCGCGTCTTCCACCGCTCACGCCGGTGCTGGATCCAGCCGCGGTCGCGTGCATGCTAGTGGCGCACGGCATTCTTGCGCCGGAGCCGAAGCTCGCGCGCGTCGGCATCCGAGTTCACGCGCCCGCGTGCGACGCCGAGGCCAGAGCTCGCGCGCGTCCGCATCTGGACGAGCATGGTGGCCGCCACCGCCGCATGTGTGCGCCTGATCACCTCACGTACCCGCGCGCATTGCATTCCTCGGGCCGGAGCTGCTTGGTGCCGTCTCCGGTGTACGTACGTGAAATGTTTGATGAAATGCCGCGCACAGAGAGAAGAAATGGGGGTTAGAAGTCGGGGTTACGGTTATTTTGGAGCAAAAAAAATAGAGGATTGCATCGTGCCTGGACACACGTGTCCGTGGAGCCAAATTTGTCAAGTGCCGTTTAGAGTTTTTTCCTTCATTTGCATGCATGGGATCTAATGATATTCGTGCCACGTAGAACATTTAAAAAAATTTGCCACCATGGCTTCTTTAGAGCATCTATGACCATAGCCCTTAAACCGGCCCGAAACACCTGGACAGGTTGCCCGGTCATTGACCAAACCGGACGTAAAATTGCCATCCAATAGAACGCCTCAAATCCGGCTCAAATGCCCGACTGACTAACACTTTTCATACCCGGTCCATATCGGGGCGGATATAGGGATGCTCGGACACACCCATCACATCGGCTCTGTCAAGCTGGACACATCCCAAATCCTCTTCAAATTTACTAGTCATACCACTTCGACCGAACTCCTCATGCCTCCCTCCCTTGCTCGCCATCCTTGCCTGCCGTCGCTGATGTCGCCGCCAACAACCTTGTGTGCCACCATGGCCATGGATGATGCCTCAGGAATCAGTCGAACTCACTGGCCCGGCGGCGGATCCTTGCAAAGGCAGAGAACCTTGCCCGAAAGGATCGCCACCGGAGGCAGCGCGAGCGTGAGTCATTGGAGATGGTAGCGGCAACGAATGCAACAGGGATTCGGTTTGTGGGACCGAGCAAAAACGTGAGAAATATTGGAGAAAATCCACAAACTTTACCATGAACAAAAACACTATGTGAAGCCACACGCCCACACCCAATATGCACCAATTGTGTCCCGTGCTCTCCTCTCATCCAAGAGACCGTTATCAAATTTGTTGGTTATCTCAAACAAGTTGTAGGCTGAAACCAAAGCGGCATCGGAGTTCAAGCCCATGCAATTTTGACGGCGGCTTTGTACTGTCAAGTGGAGAAGAAGGAATTCACTTTTTCGCATTGTTGGATGAATTGAATGAAAACCCCAAGAGGCAAACACCGCTCGAGGAGGTTTGAAAAGGCACGAAGAAGGTTAAGGAAAACGACGAGTCTAGCACCGCTCAAATCAATTGGATTGGATGAGGAGGAGGAAGAAGAAAATGGTGGAGCGGAATCGCAAGCAACCGTGCCTTAGATAAACTAGCAGTGATGGGGAACAAGTGGGAGAAGGAGAAGGTGGGGCGTGAAGGTGCAATAAGAAAAATGTCCGCAACTTGGACGGGCATTTTTTCAGCTAAGGAGATGAAAAAGGAGGAAAGGTACCAGATGTTCATGGAGGTGCAAAAGGAGAAGATTGAGTTTGACCAAAAGAGATTGAACTTGGAGAAGAATATAGTAGAATTGGAGAGGCAAGAAAAGATTGTAAAATTGAAGCTTGAACAAATGGCGACAATGCAAGGACTTGAGCTCGAGAGAGAGAGGAACTGAAATTTGCGAGAGAGACGGAGGAGTCAAGGATAATGTTGCAAGGCGTCAACCGCTTGAACGATGAAGGCAAGAAGTGTTTCGTTCATGCATCGTCTATCTATGTACGAACTGTTTGAATTTATGTTTTTGGTTTGCAATAAATTTATTTATGCAAGGCAATATTTGTATCGTTGAATTTGCGTTGTATGATAGACGTGTATAGATTTGCATGAATTTGGGCATTGAGGTATGAGGAGCGTGGGTTGTGGAGGGGAGCAAATAAAAATCTGCGCGGCGCTGTCCGCGGGCACGTCCGCGGACATACAGAGGCTCACATTTGCTACTTCCAGTTGTAGACGTTTTATTACTTAAATATCGCTTACATCATCGAAGGGAGTCAAGGACGCCGCGCACGCAGCATCGCTCGTGTCCGAGATGCCACTGCTGAGAAGACGTCGTTGCCGGACGGACAGCCGGAGGCTCTGGCGAGGTCGACGTCGCGTCGGTGTGGTAAAAATTCCCCTGTTCACGCGTGGTCACGGGCATGCATATGGACGTTGCCAGCCGTGCGGGGAGTAGGGCGGCGCCTGTTGCTTCATCAACTCCGGCGCGTGGCTCATGCCCATGCCGTGGCCAAGGACAGCGCTTCGGGTCGGGAGGAACCTCATGCCGCCGCATGTCGTACCCGTCGTTCCGGTGAACCAATCTGCAATTCACCCGGAGCAAAAAAAAATAAAAAAAATGGACCTTTCTAGAAAAAGGACAATGTTCGCGCCATGGTCCCTCTTACCCCCTCTTTTCACATGAGAGGTAAGAGTATGTAGTAGATCTGAGCCGTTGATCACATAATTAGTGGTCGGATTAACTCTTACCTTCTTACCTCATATGTAAAAATAAGGGGTAAGAGGGAGCATGTTAAAATTTGCCCGCGCCTAAACACATCACGCATGGCCTGTTTGGAAAAAAAAACACGACGACCAATTTGCATCCGCAACACAAGCTGTGTGACAGGTTTTTTGGGCTTACAAGTGAAAAAAAAGAAGGCATATGACTAATGTGCACCTATCAGACAAATTCTATGACCGTCGGTGTCATTAACTCTATTATTCCCTTCAAGCCAAGCCTATTCCAGATCTCCATTGCTCCCACGCATGTGAATAAAGTGTGTTTGATATCTTGACAATATGTTTTACAGCGAGGACAGTTACTGTTGGTTATAGTGTGCCGATTGGCCAAGAGTCCAAGACACCATAGCAAGGAAGAATTCCATGATGACACTTCCAACCAAAAAATCCATGAAGCCACTTAGACTTGGTACGTTGTTGTTGATGTGTTCTCTCCTATGCTCGAGCGAAATCATGTGCCAATGCTGACCGCCCCACCGCCGTATGCTTACATAAAACCGTCCGCCTGGCTCTCACCTCGCCATCGCCAGCACCGCTGCGTCGCCACTTCCTCCCCCGCCACTGTCTGCTTCTTTCCCGTTCAATGTCAACATGCCCGATACTCGCCCACACCCTACCTAGTCGCCGGCCCATTGCCCCCGGCGCCCCCTCCACTCCTCTATGCATGGCTGCGGTGGTGACATACGGGAGGTGTCCATTGAAGACATAACCGAGAACAGGAAGCAAACTCAGGCCGCACCGCCTTGCTCTTCTCATTGTTGTTGTCGGTCTTCTCGTCGTTGAAATGGGCACATGCACTGGTGTTCTCCACCTACAAATCGACCAACTCATCGGCGCCTCGAGCCCATCCAACTTGCCGGCTGCACTAGCTCGCGCCCGGCCTCGTCCTCAACCACTCATGCCCGCCAGGCCGCCGGCGCCCCGTCGAAGACGATGCGAGGAGGCACTCCGGCTCTCTCTCTCGCCTGCCTTCATGTAAACTGCAGGACGGCCCTCGCACGGCGGCTGCCTCCCTTGCGACATCTCCTCATGGTGCTGCATGATGAGCACGGACGCGCCGGATCCGTACCTCTGTTAGATGCATGTCAGGTTCAGCAAGAAAATATCTTCATGTCATCCTGTAACAACATAAATTACGGCCTACAAGCAACCGCCGAGCTCAACTCCTTCCTATGGATCGCGACTCAGGTCGAGTAGGGAAGAGGGACAAGGAGGGTGAAGCTGGGCTGGGCAGAGGAGCGGTTGCTGCAGTACGGGGGAGACAAGCCTGGTGGCGAGCAGTCCATCCATGATCCATGGACCCTGGCGTTACGCCGGTCGAATGAGAGCACCGGCGAGAAGAAGATGACAAGGGTGATGCATGCCACGGGCGCCGTGAACCCCATTGCCACGTGCACGCGTTCCATACGGCCGGCGAGCTCTCGAATGCCGACAGCCGGAAGAGGAAGTGCAGCCCCTCACCAGTCACCACGAACAGAGTCCTTGACACCGGCGATGTGCGGGCACGCCGCAGACATCCCCAAGATGATGTTGTACTCGACTCTCCGCGTGTCCATGTCGGTATCCGATCGTGGCGTCACTTGACCAGGCGGCCGCGAGGATGCCACGCCCGACCACCGTCGGGCACAAAGCGGGGTGCTCGTTGGCGGGAGCAACCATCACACATGGTACGTGTTCGCCGGACGCGCGGAAGTCGATGACGAGGAAACGCTCGCGCAGCACGCCGGTGGATGAGTCGTCGCTCTCGTCCTTTGGCACCTCCAGGTCGACTGCCGTGGTCGCCATGGCGTCGGCTGTGAGGACCTCGTCGACGAGGACTATACGTGTACGGCAACCTATAATCGGCCGGGCACGAGACGCGGACAACCGTGCTTAGCAAGGCGCTCTTCCAAGGACGACCTATGAGCATAATGTGCCTGAGGAAATGCCACACTAGGGTAATCTCTGTGGACCTGGAATCTCACAGCGGACACCTCAAAAAATTAAGGCAGGTTATTTTTGTAAAAAAAAATGTCCAATCAGCAGGACACCTCAACTCCTCCAACCGGCATGTGACCTGGCTGCTCATAATTGTTCTTTTCGAAACGGAGGCAAAAATATTTGGCTCGTCGATTAATTAAGAAGAAGAGAGTTGCCCGGTTAATTTATGGAAAACCAGTCAATAACCGTACAACTCCCAAATACGGACTACTCGCAAAGAAAGAAACACCAAAACCGCTCAAGCGGCCCTCTAAACAAACAACAACCGCAACCCTCAACACTTGTAGAACACAATGAAACTCCTAACAAGCACACCAACGAAAACTGACCACCCTCCGTCATGAAATCACGGACGCCTTTTGGATGGCGCCACACTTCTTGTTTTTCTTCTTCTTCGGTTTCTCCTTGGTTTCTTCTTTGCAGGGTCACTTGTCTTGCCAGATGACGGCTCTTGAGCCACCCATTTGTCAAGAAATTCGTAAAACTCATTGAATTTCTTGGTGTCATTGTCGTCAACCAAGGGGCTCGTAGGAGCAGGCACCAACCAACCAGCAGCATCAACATCATCGACCTGAGGAACCACCGACACAACATCCTCCACCACAGGAACCATCAACACAATCGACTTCGGCGCCTTTAGTTGCTCACATGATAGAGATGAAGTGTGTTCCTTACACAAAGTCCTCCATGAATCCACCTCCAATCGCTCCAAGGACAAAGGCGAAGCAAGGTTCGAACATATATCCCGAAGCTCGGGCATGAGTTGCAACACCGGAGCCGCAAACCCGACGATGGACTCGCCCACAACGGGAGGCAACACAACAGAAGAAGCAGACATCGATGATGAATTGTCCCGAACACGAGGAGAGAAACAACCATATGGCTCTACCCCCAGGTCCCCCGAGGAATCAACAACTGCCACACCAAGAGGCTGTGGTGTGGCCTGCAACATAGCCGACACAAGGGAGAGCCTACTCAAAGCAACATCTGCCCGCTCCAGGAAGCTCTCAATTTGTGCATGCCAGCCTTGAAGCAACTCAGTCTGATCAGCAAGAGCGGTCTAAAGCACCATAGCAGATGAGGTTGTCGGGCTAGCAGAAGCAGAAACCACACACGCCCAAGACCCACGGCGAAGCGCAGTGAAGGGGAGTGTCGATTTCATTTGGCCCTCTCTTGATGGAGGAGGTGGACGATGCTGGGTGCCGAGGCGAGAGACGGGCGGGACGACAGGACATACCAATGAACTGAGAGGATGCCATGGGTTGCTGGAGCTGCGCGCACAATGATCGTTCTCCAATCAACGAGAGCATCAGAAGGGATCTCTGCAAACTGTAGCACGATGGCCAGGAACGAGGCATCTGCAACAGCGACCGTGAAGCGAGGCAGGGATAGGCCGAGGAGCCAGAGCCAAGGCCAAGGCCGGCGATGCCGAACGACGCTGGCCCCCCACCTTCACCCATCCCAGCTCCGTAGTCCTGTGACCGGTTCATCACATTTTTGAAGAAGAGTGACTAGGGTTCTGTGACTTCCGATGCATTTATCTCCAAAGATAAATTCAGTGCCAAAGCTGCACTTCTTTCTAGTATTATAGATGCATGGCAGGTTCAAATTCTTTGTTTTCCCCTTGGAAAGATCTGAACATATTGTTTCTCTCGTGTTAGAGAACCAGCGGGAAAAGATCAGCGAGCCATCCGTACAATGCTGTAATTGAAGACGGCCATGGAATGCCTACAGAACAATACTATTTCAAATCCGGTACTGTTTCTGTTCAGGGGAGAAGCAGAGAGTGGTGTTCGGGACTTCGGGCTCCTGTACTGCTGGTGATATGGATGCTTTTGCAGCCGCTACTCTTTCGCTATGTGTGCTTGATCATGTATCCACCAGTGTTTCTACTCGTGTATGCACATGTAAATTGCACAAAACCAACACATTAAAAACTAGGTTAATAGAAAATACAAGTTTACATTTTTTGACAGAAAACAACATGTCTGTAATTTTCTACAAATAACACTAATCGACGGCTTTGCCTCGGTGGACCGCGTTTATAACAAATGAGGTATGCCCGTCATGCTCACGTGGCACCGTTTAACACCCCACATATAACGGTGACGTCTGGGACGTTGTCCTCTTGTAGAGCACACTTATTTGGTAAAAAAGGAAAAAAAAACAATGTCGAGCTGGCGACCCAGCGATGGAGGGAGCCTCCGACATCGAGGTGAAGCCCCTGCGCGCGTCGTCACCATGAAGTGGGAGCAGGCACACTTCAATGCCGCCATGACGGAGGAGCAGCCGGTGTCGGCGTTCCGGCAGGCACAGGAGGAGCACCGCTACAACCTCGCCCTCATCACACATCACCGGCCGACGGGGGGCTTGATCTACGGCGACTTCGCGAGCGAGGAGGCCGTGTCGGCCATAGCCGCGGAGAACCCAAACTTCCTCGAGGACCAGCGAGCACTCTACGAGGCCATGTGCAA
Source organism: Secale cereale (assembly GCA_902687465.1). Lineage (NCBI taxonomy): Eukaryota > Viridiplantae > Streptophyta > Magnoliopsida > Poales > Poaceae > Secale > Secale cereale. The sequence continues at coordinate 770,473,756 of LR738713.1, forward strand.
CACTCGCGTGGCGACGGTTGACCCTGGAGTTCGTGGACGAGAATGTCAGCAGTTGCATGCCATTATTAGCGCCGCTACGACTATGATGTCGGACCGTCCACGTTTAGATAACCGACTAGAGTGAGGAAGAGTAGACGACGACGCCCCGTGTCCCATGTGGGCTAGTCGGTGTCCCCTCACTGGTGACCGCAACTTTACTTCTTGGGTTCACGGCTGCGGGCATGGACACGGAAGGGAACAACAAAAACTTGGAGGATGGGCACCGACGGAGATTTAGACTAGGTTAGGGTCCGAACGCTTTTGCTTAATTAATATGTCGAAAATGTATGAATGCGGTCTGGTTTAAATGAAATTCATTCGTTTTTACATGTAAATTGTTTGGTCTATTCAAATCCCGTTTGAAATATATGTGAACACGGTTGGGTGGACGCATTGGCGGAGCTACGGCAAGGCCGAATGGGCCATGGTCCACCCAGCTTTTTTATAGTTTTTATACTATTTATTTTACTTCTCACCCTTGAAAACATTAGCACACATGTTATTTTCGTCTGTTTGGCCCGCCCAGCGCGCCTAACAATGGGCTTCAAGCTCGACCACAAGATGGCATATCACTATTCACGGACGTGTTCACAAGAATCTTAGACGGATACCTTGTCCACTTTAAGTAAACGCGGGTAAACGCCGGGCCGGGCTTGTAAAAGCCCAACCTTCATTTCTCAAGCCTGAACCCGGCCCGATGCCTGAAATACTCCCTGTTTTCAAGCCCGAGCCCAGCCCGAAATCAAGCCCGATGCCCGGCTCAAATGATGTTTTTTAGTATGCACACGTGTAAGCCCGGCCCGAAATACAAAAAAATAGAAGCCCGAGCCCGGCCCGAACTATCTTCCGGGCTGCAAAACAAAGCCCGAGCCCGGCTCGAATGATGTTTTTTAGTATGCGCACGTGTAAGCCCGAAAGCCCGGTCCGAAATACAGAAAAATAAAAGCCCAAGCCCGGCCCAAACTATATTCCGGGCTGCAAAACAGAGTCCGGCCCAAATGTCAAGCCCGACCTGGCCCGGCCCGGGTTTTTCGGGCCGGGCTGCCCATGGCCGGGTTTAATTTTAAGGGTCTGTGTTGGAGAAGCATGTTACTTGGGTTTCAGACCTTGTCGCTTTACAACGCAGATACACGAGCGTACCACATGGACCACAAAAAGAAAATACGTACATACACGAGCGCGTTTGGTCTGAGATTTTGCGCTCGGACGAGACGTGCTTGCAGCGAGCTGATCGACCGAGCTGTGCGGTGCGCGCGCGCGTGGAAGAAAGAAAGAAACGGTGCACGAGCGCGCGCGTTCGAAAATTGGAACGCATGGTGGCACGTTCGTCCGATGCCCGCGCGCGGCCAGGGAGGGACGCGGGCTGCTGGTTGATTTGGCGCCCGGTGGTGCGCGGGAGGGCGGGAGGGGATGATGCGCGCGTGATTTGGCGCCGGGTCGATCGGTCGTTCTAGGTGGATGGATCCGATCGTGTGCAACGGCAACAAATGGTGGCAGTGGAACGTAACGGCCGGCGGCGGCCAAATTCGCTGTTTTGATTCTTTTTGGAGAGTTCGGTAGAATCCTATCCTGGTTTGTAATTTTTTTTTAAGATCTGATCATTTTCCTACCGTCGGTGTTTATGATGGTAGGGTATAACTGCTCATCGTACGGTCCTTGGTCGTTACGTTTCGTTTAAAGTGAAAAGTACGCTACTCTATCGTCAAAAAGTCTGGCGGTAGGCTATGCAACATGCAAGTGTGTGGCACTGGTCATGCATACCACAAGTGCTTATTGTTAGGGTATCTCCAGCCGTTGGCATCCCCATGAGGCGTTTTTTTCGCCGCTTGGGGGGCTGCCGGCGTGAATTTAAGCCCGGGGCTCAAATTTCTTCCAATCGTTGGCCCCCCAGGCAGCAAAGGGCCGACGGAGCAGTGCCAAGCGCGGGAACGGCGCGAGGAGGCCGACGACACCAGGAGGAGCGGCCACCGCACCGGAATGTGCACGCGTGGCGGACCCGCGCATCGCCGCGGTCTCTGAGCTCGACCCTGGACGCCACGGCGGCGGCAGCCCGTGCCCGCGCGGACCCCGCGCAGCGGCGGCGAAGGGGGAGGCAGCAGGGGCGGGGCCGAGCGCAAGGAGGATTCAGGGCGGCAAGCTCGGCGGGCGGAGGAGGCGGGGCGGGGCGACGAGGAGGGGGGCGGTGGAGGAGGCCAACGCGCGAGAACTCCAAGCGAGGACGCCATGGACGAGCTCCCCACCTCCCTGCGTGCTCCGGCAACCTCCCCGCGAGCTCACGCGGCCGCCGTGACGCCCGCGCTCGCCAGCTCCGGCGCCCTGCTCGCCGCGCCTGTCCCGTCCCGTGCGTGCGCGCCTGCTTGCCTCGGTGGTGGGGGATGGGGGAGTGTGGCCGAGCACGTGGGTGGGCCTGGAGAAAAGGGAGGGAGAGAGAGAGGAGAGAGGAAGGTGGGACACTGACAGTGGACCATTTGCATGCAAATAATATTGCCGGCGTCCCCAGCTGCCCTCTTGGGGGCTGTGTTTCGCCTGGTCTCGCCGGCTGTGTTTTATCTCAAATCCGGCGAAAACTGGGCGCGTGGGATGACGAGTGGGGCGAATTTTACTCGCCGGCAGTGAAAAAGTGCCTTGGGGAGGCTTCTGGGGGGACTAGTGGAGATGCTTTTATCTTCATGCATCCACGCGCCTAGTAGTAGCGGTACTATTCCTAGTAGAGTGTTTGACACGAGAAAAATCTCATTGCACTCCGGAAAAAGAGGAGAGAACGAGTATAGATTTCTCTCATGCGTCGGGGAAAAAGAAAATGTGGGTGTGCCAGTGTATCGTAGTACACAAATAAAACGAAAAGATGAGAACGGTATTTTAATGTGTTAATTAGATAAATGCCACTCCAATTATGACACTCCATAAAAATGCCACTGCAATTTGCAAATTTTGCAAATACTGTTTTTTATTTAAATCTTTGCCACTGTTTTGTAAATTCAAATGAATTCAGAAACATGCCAAATCTTCTCTATTTTTTTAGTTGCTTAATGGATTTTTTCCAAAAACACATAAATTATTTCAGGGCCTTTTGTACTTATATTCTGTGTATCATGAATATAAATATAACTCAAATACAATATTGCTTTAAATTCAATCCCAAAACAATTCTTACAAATGTTTTTTTTGTTTGAGTCACATATCATGTCGAAAAAATTCAACATTAGTTACGGCCTTCATCACGTCGAGTTCAATCATTAAACTGTGGCCACACGGACGGATCAGTGCGCGCGTGTTTGGAAACTGGAACCGGCGGTGGCACGGTGCCACGTTCGTCCCGATGGACGCACAGTTGCCCTTCCGGTGCAACGGGACTATACGAGGGAGAGAGAGAGGGGTAGGGAGCGCGCTTGCGTGGGTGGGCAGAAAAGGTGGTGGCTGGGCGGGCACTGCCTGCGCCTGCGCGCTATCCTTCAAAGCCCTGTTCTGCCTCTGCGAGCTGATGATCGAAGCCAAAGCCACCGCGCCGTGACGTTCCTTCCCACCCGCGGCCAGGGAGGGGTGGCGTGGGTCGTACGCGCTGCGCGGGGTGGTGGTTGATCTGGCACGTGCCTGGATGGATGCGCGCGTGCCAGCCAGGGCGTCCGTGGAGATCAAGAACGCGCGCGTGTGACTTGGTGATGGCGAGCCGGTGGATGGTTGGTTCTAGGGTGATCTGGTCGTGTGCAGACACAACGGTGGGATGGAAGCGGGGCGTAACGGCCGGCATGCACGCGCGTCCGTCGCATGCACCGTAACGTTTTGTCCATCACATCATTCTCCTAATGATGTGATCCCGTTATCAACGACATCCAATGTCCATGGTTAGGAAACCGTAACCATCTATTGATCAACGAGCTAGTCGTCTAGAGGCTTACTAGGGACATGGTGTTTGTCTATGTATCCACACATGTATCTGAGTTTCCTATCAATACAATTCTAGCATGGATAATAAACGATTATCGTGAACAAGGAAATATAATAATAACCAATTTATTATTGCCTCTAGGGCATATTTCCAACAAGCGCCACCTGTGGTCAGCAGCTCCCAGTAGATGAAGTGGTGTCCAGGGAAGCTCTTGGTGCATGTCTGGCTGGTGTACTCCACGGAGTGAATAGTGTAAAACTATCACTTTCCGGGTTAGGATTTCAAAAAACTACCAAATGTTTTTTTTTGTGAATGATAACTACCAAATCGGTGTCGGTTATTTTAAAAAACCCAAATAGCCGGTGGTTAACATTTAGTCGGGTTTTTGATAGCTGTGGTCTGCTCCTAAACAAACCGTTTGTTTGACTGTTTAGTTTGACCGTTAGCTTACATATGAGACCCATATGTAAGCTACCTAACGTGAAAAGTGGTAGTTTTATGCTAAGCGCACGGGCTGGTGGTTGATATGGGGGCGACTTTGTGCGGGAGGTCGGGATGGTTGGATGGAATGGATGCGTTGCTGGCGGGGGAAGATTAGTCCATTTGTGGAAGTCAAGGCGCGTGTGTGTGAATGGTGATGGGCAAGCAAGTCGGTTGATCGTTGCAGGTAGATTTGGTCCCGTGCAACAATAACACGGTGGGACGTAACATCCAGTGGCACGCACACACATACCACTTTGCACCGCGCATGCACCGCACCTGCTACCTAGGCGGATCGATGGCATGACTCGAAGGTTCAAAACGGCTTTGGCAAAAACAGCAAACCTGAAAGGACCGGACGAACACTGGTTGGCATCCCATGTACTCCGGTACTGGAGACCGGGGGAGAAAGGGGACAAGGGAGGAAGGGACGGGCAAGTGTCTTCGCGACCAAGAAGGCACACCGCAACGGGGGAAGGAAGGGAGGCGGGAACTTCAATTTACTGCAAAGAGGAACAGAGAGCAAAAATGTTTTTGCAACTAATTAAACATGGCGGTGGGTGTGGGGGTGGAAGGGAGGAGGGGCAGGAGGAGCCGAGGGAGGCGACCCGTGCCGCCCTGAAACCGGATCTCGAGGAGGGAGGGAGGGAGGAGGGGTTGGGGCGTGTCGAAGAAGAAACTACCATGTTGCCACCAACCATTCGGCAACAGTGACAAGGGAGTGAGCAGAGGGTGGTGTTCCGGGCGGCGGCGGTGGCGCTATGTTTTCTCGCGTGTCGTATAGCCATCACTGGTAAATTAAATGTGATTACTGATTTTTTTTTACGGCAAAACGAAGTAAGAAGAATACTTGCCGTGCTTTGGACAATTGCATTGTGTGTCTAGGTCTTAGTCGACTGAGACTTAACCAAGTCTCAATCAAGTGATATAGTATATAGGAATAAAAAAAATGAGAAGAATTATTTTTTACGGATCTTCATGCAAGATCAAAGAAATATAGCATCAACTAAGACATAACGAAGTCTAAGCCGACCGAGACTAGACCTGGCCATGGGCAGCCCGGCCCGGGCGGCCCGACCTTGTCCATGGGCCGGGTTCGGGCCTAGATTTCAAGCTCGACAGCCGGCCTGAGCCCATCATATTTTCACATTTACGAAGAGGCCCGACCCGTGGCCCAAGGTCCGGCGGACTTTTAGTGTCATGGGCTGGGCTTGGGCCCGATTTTTAGGCCCGATTGCCGGGCTAGGCCAGGCTTTGGTAGGCTCGGCCCGACAAATGGCCAAGTATAACTGAGACTTAGCAAAACGGTTTAACAATTGTTGGGTTAGGAGGGAGTATATGTTACTAGTACTTGGGTTTGAAACCTTGAGTCTACTAGTAGAATGCAGATGCATGCACGGGAGTGGGCAGGCATACGGTACGAATACGAACATGCATGCATGTATGTATAGGAGGTCTCGGCCGGCGATACGTGATGGCTGCGAGCGGGACGGGCGCGCGCGCGAGCGTGGAAAAGAGGAAGAAAACGGGAGAGCGGGAGAGGGAAGGAGCGGGAAGCGCGTGCTGGTGCAGGGCCGGGGGACATGCACGGCCTCCGCCTGCGCGCCCTGTGAGCTGCTCCGGCCGGCAGGGCAAAAAGCGCGCAAAGCAAGCCGCGCGGTGTGCTGCGTGGGCTGCCGGGCCGTGACGTGCGTACGCTCCTGCCCATCTGCCGTGGCGCGGACAGAGAGAGAGCATGCGTGGATCGTGCGCGCTAGGCGGG
>LR738713.1:770479971-770524971 GCA_902687465.1 Secale cereale
GGGGGGGGGGGGGTGGATGGATGGATGCGTGCGTGCGTTGCAGGGGTGTCCGATGGTTCCAGGTTGATCCCGTCGCGTGCAGCCACAACGGCGAGCCGGTCGAAACGGCCGCCGGCACTCACGCACGTCCCGTATCTGCACGTCCGTGAGCGCATGCACCGCACCTGCTGCTGCTGCGTAGGCTACGCGGATCGGTCGCACGGACCACCCAAGTTTCAAAACGGCTCTCTCTGAAGCAGTAGACCGGACTGGACGGACCCTGTTTGGCTTTCTATGCAGCGGAGACCGAGGGAGAGAGAAGAGAAAGAGGACAAGGGAGGGACATGTGTCTTCGCCCCCTCCCCCACAATCTTTTACTACCTTCTCTGTTGGGATCGGGTGGGGTCCTGGGGATCAAGCGCGGGCCACAGAGGATGGGTGTCGCCGGCTGGCCTGGGGACCCACCAAACTCCACTTCACCCAGTCTTGCTTCACAGCGCGCCATTGCATGCATGCACCACATGATCTCTGTGACCAACTGCTCCCTCACGGCCATTGGCGATGGTCTAATTCTTTTTGCCATGCTATCCAAGTTGAAACCACCATCGTCTAATTAAAAAAAATCCATGGCATAAATAATAAAGTTGCAAGATAACTACGATCCCATGGTCAAGAATAATAAAAATGCCACGGTCTAATTGCTAGAAAATATATATGCCGTGTGAACATTATGGAAAATTGTAAAGATACCATGTTTGAAAAACAAAAAATGATATAAATTTTCCCACGTCACAAGTAGAAAATTTACATTTTCTGTTAAATCAAATGCAAACAAAAATGCCATGACGAAAAGGCTATATAAAAATTGAACGGAAAAACCATGATTTGCCATGCCATGACACGGGCACAGTTTAGTTTGGCCACAACGGTGGTATGTTGTCAAGCGGTGACATTGGGGATACCCATGACGTGGCCCAATAGGGGGTATGTCGGAGGGATCGGAAGAGTGCCACGCAATGGACCGGTTTTGTCGGAGCAGCACCGGTCCACCCGAATGGGAACATGTACTAAAGTATGAGTCCAGGAGCTCCATAGTGTGGGTAAAGTGCGTGACCTCAGCAGAGTGTAAATCTATTCGAATAGCCGCGTCATCGGTCATGGGACACAGTTCGTAGTAGGTCACACTACTTGGTCTGTGTCAAGTATAGAGGAATAAACCATATATGTTATTGCTAATAATGAACCAAATAAAGGTAAGGTTTATCATATTTGCAGTTCAAGTCCAAATCAAGGTAGGGAATCTGTTCTACTCCCTTAACAATTTATCCACGAGATTTTTCTAGCAATACCACCCAAGAGCTTATGAGTTTGTAGCCAAATCGGCATGTAAAAAAGGCTCACCTCCTCAGCTTTGGTAGATCTAAGATAGGGGCACATCAAGACCATGCTCCATCATGCGCTCCCAATCCCCCAAGCAAGATTCCTGGACGACGAACATATTCGGTCCTGCCAGGCGGAATCTGATTTCCTCTGTTGGGCTACACGCATCTCTCATATCTCTATAGAAAAGCGGTTGACTAAATGACTTCTCTGTATGAACTACAGCTAGCTAGGGCAAGCCAATGAACACTATCGTTGAATGATGGATCATCCTTATCTATCTCAACATCATCAAAGACTTCATCGAGGTAGTAAAAAAATCACCTAGATTACAATTTTCAACGGCCACACCGCCGCGGCTGGTCGTAGAGTGGGCGTCCGAAGACATCATAGCTGGGCTGTCGGAGGAGACGACCGCTACATGATCGTCCAAACCCTATGCCATGGAGGAAAGGAACCCTGGCCACGCTATATATAGTGAAACTCATCCGCTTATTAACTTCGACCTAAAGTTTGACCAAGTTTATAGGAAACAATATGAACATTTACAATGAAAAATGCATATAATGTGAAAATATGTTCAATGATGAAGCTAGTGATATTGATTTGGTGGTGTATATGTTGATATTTTTTCTACAAACTTGATCAAAGTATAGAAAGATTGACATTAGACATAGCTAACATGTGGAGTAAATAAAAATAGAGGCAGAGTTAGTTATGTGGATATGTGTAATAAGTGTGTCCAACACAGGCAACTATTAATTATATCCCAACTAAAAAGGAATATTAGTTCTATAAATGCACTAGTTTTTATTACTATTGCACACATACTTATTAAATTTTTAACTAAAATTAAGATTGTCCGTATGATATGGAAACGCCCCGAGTCACAACCTGTAGCTAGCTAGCCAGCAATCGAATCGAAATTCGAAACTCCTGTCTACAATACCGTTTACACCTGACCCGCCCATGGTTATCATTGTGGGAACCATGGTTACAAAAGTAACTAGGTGCACACACTCACAGAAAGGCCCTTGCGTCGCCGCGCATTTCCGAGACTGCCACACTGCACGCACACTCTCATCCATGCAGCCATCCGGAACCATGAAATTTAGAACCCTAGCCACCCACTCCCATGTACGAGCATGGAATGCAGTCACCGCGCTAGCTAGGGTTTCGAGTCTTTATCAATAATAAAGATGCATGACAATGGTTTATATTTAACAATATTAAACTACCTTATGCATATAATATAATTCCCAACATGTTCTTTGATAATCAAATGCATAGAGTCAAAATATCATTACCAAGGGTTTTGCCAAAGGTTTAGAAGGAATGTCCATAATTATTGAAAACACAGTGATGACCTTCAGCACAAATAATGTTTTAATATGGCAATCACTTCAAGGCCAACCCTTGAGACAAGACCAAATACAAACAATTGTGTCTTTTATGCGCTATTTCAAGCAATCACATAATTTAGAATAGAATACGAGCACAAGTCTAGGTTCCATGCCCTAATCATTGGCATGAGAACACAATGTAGGGGTTTGAAAAAGTCAAAAATAAAGAAAATATTGCATCAATGCAACTCATTATTAGGCCACGAAGAAGACTTTCTAGTTGATATTAATGCAAGGAGTTTGGATTGCCATGCGACTAGAATGCACACGGAGCTATGTATGAATGGAAGCTCTCCTCTGAACTAGTGCGGGTGCATCCACTTGCGTGCTAATGAAGACCTAAAGCTAATTTGAGGAGGCTCGTCATTGTACGAGGCAAGTTCTATAATGTGAGGTCCACACCAGTATATGAACCAATGAAACTCCCGAACGGCCGTGCCACGTGGCTCAAAAGAACGCTTATTTGTCGAGTCCTTTTGTTTTGCCGATGGCTCTCGGCGACCGAAGGATTGCGTAGAGTACGCTCTATATATTTGCCGAGTGATGTCCACGTCACACAAGTTTGTTTTGCCGTGTGCCCATGAGTGGGAGCTTGGCACTCGGCAAATGCGGATTTTGCAGTTTTGATAGAGGGAAGGGGAAAGAGATTAGCAAGTCGGTAGCTCGGAGGTGGTTGGCGTAGAGTGGGTTGGCTAGCCAGCGTGTAGTTGCGAGATAATTTGGTCCAAGAAACCGTCTAAGCGTTTTAATTTTTCATTCGTTCACAATTCAGGCTACTATTCATGCAATAAATGTTTATTGGAACTTAGAAGAATCTACCCGGATCACAAGTAAAAAACACTTCTCAAATAAGCTCCATGTGTGATGATGTTGCCATTTTGAAAGCAATCTCACGCGGGAGAAGTCTATTTATTATGTGGATAGATGTGTAGAAATTCACTCCATAATTAACCAAAAGACCGGGGAGAGAGGCCACACCGGCTGGGGTCTACTAATGCATCAGAATTACTAGTTAATTGTTTTTGCACACATACTTACTCTTTAATTAAGTATAAATAAATGTACTGTACCAAAATAAACCCAAAGATTAAGAAAGTGCATGCATAACAAAAAAAAGGTTTTTCACCCGTTGGCAGCTCAATCATTCTTCATCGATCGGAACGGCAGCAACAGCCACAAATCGCGCGTCGCATAGGAGGAGGAAGAACACAGTGAAAGCTTTACGCAGGGAAGACGGGACGCTATGTAGCTCTGATGATGATATGAGGGCACTAGCTGCAAACTTCTATGCTCAGCTTTTCAGTTCGGAGGGTTCACAAGCAGCGGATAACGTTTTATAACACATTAGTGCGGTGGTTTCTGAGGAGATGAACGGGAGGCTAACAACCGCGATCACAAATGAGGAGATTGAGTTGGCCCTATTTCAGATGGGTCCTACGAAAGCCCCGGGTCCGGACGGCTACCCTGCTTTGTTTTACCAACGACACTGGTCGTTAGTTAAAGAAGATGTTTGCAGGACAGTGAAGGAGTTCCTGCTGGGACTTGCGACGCCGGAGAGCTTCAATGATACGATTATTGTGATGATACCGAAAATTAACTCACCGGAGTTGATGGCGCAATTTAGACCTATCAGTCTATGTAATGTTCTCTATAAAATTGCAACTAAGGTTCTGGCTAATAGGCTCAAAGAAATCCTTCCAGTCTTGATCTCTGAGGAGCAAAGCGCATTCGTTCCAGGAAGACTCATTACGGATAACGTTCTTGTGGCTTACGAATGTGTGCATGCTATAAGAATGAGGAGAAGAAGGAAGCCGCTGTGTGCGGTAAAATTAGACATGATGAAGGCCTACGATAGGGTGGAGTGGTCCTTCTTGGAGAGAGTAATGCAAAGGTGTGGTTTTCAATCGGCATGGATACAGATGGTTATGCGGTGCGTCACGTCTGCAAGGTTTAAGGTGAAACTAAACGGAGGGGTCTCGGAATCCTTTTTGCCATCAAGAGGTCTTAGGCAAGGCGACCCGCTATCACCATACCTTTTCTTGTTCTGTGTTGAAGGTTTCTCGGCGTTGCTTAAGAATGCTCAAACCTTGGGGAACTTAAAGGGGGTGTCTTTTGGGAGCACTGGCCCCATGGTCACCCACCTCCTTTTCGCCGATGACAGTATTGTGTTTCTGGAAGGTTCTGTGGAAAATCTTCAAGCACTTAAGGCTATCTTGGAGGAATACGAATTGGCCTCAGGGCAGAAAGTAAACTTACAAAAGTCTTCTATATTTTTTGGCAAAGGCAGCACGGAGGAAAGCAAGGAGAACCTTAAGGCTGCGATAGGGATTACGTCAGAAGCATTAAGCGAAAAATACCTGGGGCTTCCCACAGCGGTGGGGAGATCAAAAGAAGGAACGTTCAAGTATGCAAGGGAGTGTGCAAAAGGCAAGGTCACAGGATGGAAGGGCCAAGGATTATCAAAGAAGGCTCGGGAGGTTTTAGTTAAATCGGGCCTCCAGTCAACCCCAACCTTCACCATGAGCTGTTTTCAACTCACCAAGAAATTGTGCGGGAATCTGACCTCTATCTCTTCTAACTTTTGGTGGGGTGAAGCTAATGGGGAGAAAAAGGTTCACTGGATTGCTTGGAAGAAAATGTGTATGAGCAAACAGGAGGGAGGGATGGGGTTCCGGGATATGGAGGCATTCAATCAGGCTTTGCTTGCGAAGCAGGCCTGGAGACTATTGCAGAACCCCTCTTCTTTGTGCGCCCGAGTCCTCAAGGCTCGATATTACGAGCACGGGTCCATTCTTACCGCAACTTGCCCGGGGGGAGTGTCATATACTTTCAGGAGCATTCTACATGGCAGAAACTTGCTATTGGAAGGTCTGATTTGGAGGGTGGGCGATGGTTCCTCCATCCGGATCCATCATGACAATTGGATCCCCCGCAGGGGCAGCCTAAGGCCACTGGGCCAGGTGTATGTGCCTGGGATGACAAGAGTGTGTGATCTGCTGAATAGCGAGGCCACGGGTTGGAATAGGGCTAAACTCGAAGCAATGTTCTCTGAAGATGACGTTAACGATATTGAACAGATTTGTGTGGGGGCTTGGGGAACGAGGATGTGCTGGCATGGAACTACACCAAGGATGGGAAATTCACGGTTAAGTCAGCCTACCATTTATGTATGGAGATGAAGAAGTCGAGCTATGGACAGCCAAGCTCGTCAGCCACTGCAGTATGCCATAGGAGCTGGTTGGCGTTTTGGGGTACCAATGCGCCGGGGAAGGCTTTGATTCACGTTTGGAGACTGATCAAAAACGGCTTGGCAGTGGGATCTGAACTCCTGCGAAGGAGGATCAAGGCGGGAGTCTTTTGTCCAGCATGCGGAAGGGAAGAGACAGTGTATCACAGGTTTTGGGGATGCTTTCATTCCAGGCAGTTTTGGATGGAACTGAATTCGGTATTGGGTGGGGGGGTGGCAGAACCACCAAGCTCGGCGTCTACCCAGAGTTCAATTGCAATATGGCTGCTACAGTGGTTTGCTGAAGCTGCGGAGGATGATAAAGCGGCGATGGTGCAAGGGCTATATGCCATTTGGCTTGCGAGGAATGAAACCAGAGAAGGAAAACGTATTGAGGAGGCTAACTTGGTAGCGAGGAGAGTCGCCGTACTGTTGGAAGAATGGAAGAAGGTGCGAGGCAGGACGGAAAAAGCACCAAAGTCTACACATAGGGCGAAATGGGATCCACCTGAACCGGGGTGGCTTAAAGCGAACGTTGATGGGGCTTTCTCTCGGACTGGCCGAGGAGGAGGAAGTGGGGTGGTGTTCAGAGATGAGGGGGGTGCATTCAGAGGGGCGGATGCCACTGTCCTAACGGAAGCTATCTCGGCGGAAATGACTGAACTGCTGGCGTGCAAGAGGGCGGTGTCTCTTGCCCTGCAAAAGGGTGTGCCCAAGCTTCATCTAGAAACCGACTGCCTGAAGGTGGCACAGATGCTGAAGGAGTAGGACAGGAACCTCTCGGAGGTAGGTATTCTCGTGGAGGAAATCAAGGAAATGGCGACGTATCTTGGCGAGTTCAAGGCTTCATGGGTGAGGAGGGAGGCAAATAAAGCGGCCCACGAGATTGCGAGATGGGGCCTTTGTAATGGTACTTCGGTTTCGTGGGAGTTTTCTCCCCCAGACTGTATTTTATCTATTGTATCTAATGAATTGCCTAGTTTAAGTTAATAAAGGGGAGAAGTGATATTCAAAAAAAAAAAAAAGCAGCAGCCACAAATCGAATCGAAATTCGAAACCCGCGTCTACAGCAGCGTGTCCAGCTGACCCAAACCCGACCCCAAACCCAACCCGCTCTGCCATGGTTAGCTTTACTAAAGCAAACCAGGGGCGCGCAGTTTGCAGAAAGGCCCTCGCGCCGCCGAGCATTTCCGCGACCGCCCCTCCGCGCGGGCGTTCTCATCTGCGCACCCGAAGCGAGCCCAGATATTTCTCCTCTGAACGACGCCATTTTACACGCCGGTCCGGACTGGATCGCGAAATTCGGGCCACGTCCCCCACCCTCTCCCACGTACGGACCACGCCATGCGCTCACCACCACCCCCGCTGGGCTAGGGTAAAAGCAGCGCATCTTCTCCACCTACTCACTTGAAGCGAGCCCGTTCTGATCCATTCCACCCTAGCGCTCGTCTCTTTCTTCCTCCCCAATCCACCCCGTCACCACCGTAGCCTAACCCTCCCACCACCACCACAGCTCTCCCGCCATGGCCTACCGCCGCGGCGGAGGCCGATGGCGAGGGGCCCGCGGCCACCCGCAGCAGCCGTACGGCGGAGCGCCGGCGGGAGGACGGCGCGGGGCCGGGCGCCTCGTGTGGCCGAATCCGGGCGCGTCCTCGTCGTCTGCGCGCGACATCTACCGCATCCCCAACGCCACGGGGCCGCAGCAGGGCGTCGTCGTCCGCAACCCCGCGCCGGCACCCTACGCCGCCGTGCCCTCGACCACGCCGGCCACCGTCCGCGCGCCCTTGTCCGCGCCGGCCACCGTCCGCGCCCCTGCTCCGACGCCCTCGCCAGCCGCGGCCGCCCCCGCTCCTACGACCCCCGCCGCCGTCGCCAAGGAGCTCGAGCAGAAGCTGTTCGTAACCGAGACCGCGCTCGCGCCGCCCGCGGCCGCGGCCGCCGCGGCGACGCAGGTGGGGCAGGCCGAGGCGGAGAAGGCGCCCGAGGTGGACCTCGCGCCGGTGTCGAAGAAGGGGCTCGCGCACCCGGCGCGGCCCGGAGCCGGCACAGTGGGCAAGAAGATGATGATCCGCGCCAACCACTTCCTCGTCAACGTCGCCGACAACAACCTCTTCCACTACGATGTGAGCCGCCTCCCCAAACCCCATCCCGCTCTCTGTACACGTAGAAGCTTGTTCTTGTCAAGATCTGGCGTTCCCTGCATGTTCTCGTATCGTACGTCGTTTGTCTCTTGTCCGCGCTAGCTTACTCTCGTAGATCTACCAGTATACGCTTGTGATGGTGCTGTTTTTTGCCGCTCTGCTTCGTTTTTCTCCATGCGACGTGCGTCTCCGACCTACGTACCCTCTCTAGTTCACCTCCTGCAAGTTCTTGTCTAGATCTGGCGTTCTCTACATGTTGTCGTACGTCGTTTTTCTCTTGTCCGCGCTAGCTTACTCGTAGATCTACCAGTAGACGCACGCTTGTGGTGATCGATGGTGCTGTTTTCCCCCGTTCTGCTTTGTTTCTCTCCATGCGACGTGCGTCTCCGACCTCATCCCTTCCATGGGTGCTTGGTCGAGCGCTCTCGCTACACGTCCATGGCCCTTCTCTTTTTTGCCTTTTTATGGAATCTTGGCGTTTTCGAAGATGCATGGGTGGTTTCTCCTGTTCACATGCATGAACAGTGAGTTCTTGCAAAGCGAGACAGAAAGCTAATTTCGTCCATGGAAAGCCATCCAGCAGACAGACAGTAGCGCTTCTTGCATCGTTTCGGCTCTGTTGTTGTTTCTTGGGAACTAGCAGTAGTTCTAGTCATGTTTTTTTTTGGCAATTTTGTGGTGTTGGGTGCAGATTCTTGGGATCCGTTTTGGCTGTACCCGGGAGGCCGTGAGAGCCCATGGCATCCTTGTGGGTGCCGGTCGGAGCCTCCCCATCCCATGCAAACAAAGCCACCCACCTTTGTTCTTTGATCTCCCGTGTCTTTTTCTGCCGTTCTCGGACGTTCTTGGTCTTGGTCTTGGTCTAGTTTCCGTCAGGTCCATGTCCTCGTTCGTCGACAAAACGGCAAAGCAGCGTACCACCAACACAAATAAAGTCGTCCGAACCGAGATGGCAGATGCATCCGTGGTCTGAGATGTGTGTTTTTGTACGTGGCTGCCATGCATTTTTTGGCAAAAGCAGGAGTCCTTTGCAGACCCTGCCACCTTTGGGCATTGCCTGGTGCAGTTTTGTGATTCGTTGGGCTCTTCTCTGCCTGCGAGGTCCCACACCATGCAGCTTTTGGTTTTGTCTTTGGTTCACAGCATGCAACGTCGAGGCCGTGCTGCTCCCCAGCTCGGATCTCATGTGGCGTCTTGTCATGTGGCTCTCCCTGTTTGCATATAAGCCCGTCGTCAACTTTCTTTTTTGGGAGATTTTTTTTTTGGATCTCCGAGCCTTGGACGTTTCCTCCATGTGTGTGTCGAAGAAGAATGTGGATTTAATTCCACGAAGCACGACTGCTTCACCGATCCCATGCTACCAGCCCAGAATTTTGACGTGTGGCTTAACACTGTTTTTTTGAATTTTTTTATTACTTGGAATGTTCTTGAACTTTTGGTAGCGAGCTCTGGAATCTTGACGAGGGGTATAATATTTTTCTTGGACCTTTGGCACTGAGCTCCAGTAATACATTACATAGATTTGCTTCCAGAAAATTCTCTGCTTATGCATATATACTTGTACCTTTTTTTTGGGGGAATATATATAGTGAACGTGTGGTAGTTATTTTTATGAATCTACTACTAGTAGCACGTACTAGTACTATCTGGTTGCAATACGCAGGTCCTGTTTTTTACCAAGTACTCCTACTTTAGCACAGTACATAGGTCCTGTTTTTTACTACTACTCCTACATTAGCACAGTACATAGGTCCTTTTTTTTACTGCATACAAGTACACAGGCTCTTTTTTTACTGCATATAAGTACATAAATCCTTTTTTTATTGCATACGAGTACATAGGCCCGCTTGTTGGATTCTGTACCGCATGATTGCGATGAGATTCGTGCACTAAAGCCAACCACCCCACCTCCCTCCCCTCCCCTCCATGCCGCCCAACGCCGCCACCCCTTCTCCGCCTCCGCCGTTGCCCGCCGGCCTGCTCAGCCGCAGCCCTTGCTCAGGAACCCTACCGTGTCTGTGCCAAAAAGATCCTTTACTGCGCCCCGCCCCTTGAGCTTTGGGTGTCTCCTTTGGGATCCAGCCTTCTTCCCCGTTAGTTTCTTAATGTGATTCAACATCTCCGGTTCAAGTGGAACTTCTTTTTGGAGTCTAATAAGTCCAAATGGTGGCCATCACAGGGTATGTGTTGCCGATTGATTGCTAGATTTCCATTCCTGCGATGCCAGTAGCTATTAATTTCGTTTACTCTGTAATTTTAGTTTAGTTTAGTGGTTTCTAGGCGTCAGGTAGAGGTAGTCTTCCCTTACAGATTTACTGGAACCTATTGTGTGATACTTCAAACTGCAGGCTTCGAATCTTTTGAATGAAATACAGCATACATACGGAGAATTAAAATATTGGAATTGATTTGTTTAGAATTATTAGGCAAAACAGAGGGCACAAGTACTTGGAATTAAATTATTGGATTTCATTTGTTTAGAAACAGAGGGCTACTTGTTTCTTTTCTCTGCACTCAATGTAGAACAGAGTGTGCCTTGTTTTGCATTCATAACGATGTTGAAATGTGTTGCTTCCAACTAATGGTCATTTATCCTTGCTTCTGCTGTAGGTTTCCATTAACCCAGAGTCAAAATCAAGGGCTGTGAACAGGGAGGTACTCAGCGAGCTAATCAAGTTGCACGGGAAGACATCCCTTGGCGGCAAATTGCCTGCCTACGATGGAAGAAAGAGTCTCTACACTGCAGGCTCACTCCCATTCGAGTCAGAGGAGTTTTCTGTTACACTGGTTGATCCAGAGAAGAAAGACAAAGAAAAGTAAGATTGAATTCTTTACCTAGGGTCACTTCCTTCCTTCAATCTTGTCCAGCTTGCTTATCCATTGTAGTTGTAGCTAATAGCTTGTTCCCTCCCTCTTCATTTGCAGGGCTGAAAGGGAGTACAAGATCACCATTCGGATTGCTGGGAGGACAGACCTCTACCACCTTCAGCAGTTTCTCAAAGGAAGACAGAGGGATATGCCTCAAGAAACCATCCAAGTTCTTGATGTTGTCCTCAGGGAGTCACCATCCTGGAAGTATGACATCCACATTCCACCAGTTTCTTGCTATCATGAGTTTTTCTTCATCATACTAGCTTGTTTTCTGCAGCCCTGACACTACTGTTGTCAATGCCTTTTCATTGCAGCTATGTCACAGTGTCCAGATCCTTCTTCTCCACCACCTTTGGTCACAGAGGAGACATTGGTGAAGGATTAGAGTGCTGGAGAGGTTACTACCAGAGCTTACGCCCGACCCAGATGGGGCTTTCTCTCAACATAGGTACTCCCCTCCCCTGTCTATTACTGCCGTCAAATTGCAGTCTGTTCTAGCCTTATTTATCTCATGATCTGCACTTCATTGCTCAGATATATCTGCAACATCCTTCTTCAAGCCTGTGACAGTGGTCCAGTTCATGCTAGAGTTCCTCAACTTACGTGATGCCTCACGACCTCTAACAGACAGGGACCGTGTCAAGGTACTATTCTGTGATATAGAGATGCTCAGCTAGTTTTGAAGAACATGTTATGCACACTGCAACCTGTTATTGGCTGGGCTGTAAACACTTGACTGACCTCTTTCGTATCGACTCTATGCAGATAAAGAAAGCTCTCCGTGGGGTGCGTGTTGAGACAAACCACCAACAAGACCAAATCCGAAGATACAAGATAACAGGGATTACTCCTGTTCCCATGAGCCAGCTCATGTAATCTTCTTTCCTCACATGCTACAATATTTTCCATTATGTCTTTTAACACTCGGTTCTGGAGCAACTAATCAGGGTTGCTGCAACATTAGAAAAATGTGTAGTTGTGTAGATTTTTGGCTTATTCATTGATGTTGGTGTGTCAGCGATTGGTTAGCGGAATAATTTTGTTTACAACATTCTTCCTGTGTCATATGCAAAGATCTGTTTGTGACAAGTTGTTGCCTGTTCACAATTTTCCTTATGAATGTTTATACCGCAGTTTCCTTTTTAGCATCTATCCATGATGATCATTCCCTTTCTAATATTACTTTACTCCTGTTATTTTGTTTGTTGTTAGATTTCCTGTTGATGAGAGAGGAACAAGAATGTCAGTTGTTCAGTACTTCATGCAAAGATACGACTACAATCTGAAGTACACTTCTTGGCCCTGCTTGCAGTCTGGAAGTGATGCTCGCCCTGTGTATCTGCCTATGGAGGTATTCTATCTATGCCTGCTTCCTCATATTGTTGATGCTCGCCCTGGAATTATACGGTGTTTGCTCAGTGTTCTCTACAATTTGATTGTAGGCGTGCAAGATCGTTGAAGGGCAAAGGTACTCTAAGAAACTGAATGACAAGCAGGTCACCAACATACTTAGAGCTACCTGTCAACGTCCCCAGCAGAGCGAGCAAAGCATTCATGAGGTATGTACCTGTTGTCAACTGGATTCTGTGAATACCTGCCCATATCTTCTCACATCTGCTAGATCTTCAAGGCATAACATTCTTCTTCATACTGTAGATGGTTTTGCACAACAAGTATGCTGAGGACAAGTTTGCTCAGGAGTTTGGAATAAATGTCTGCAGTGACCTGGTCTCTGTTCCAGCCCGTGTGCTGCCTTCCCCCATGGTAACTATGCTGCATTTGTGTTCCCTTTCTCCCTGAGCTGCTAAACTGGGAGGATTTGCAATAATCACACCCTCTGTATGTGTTTCAGTTGAGATATCATGATTCTGGAAAGGAGAAAACGTGCGCGCCAAGTGTTGGACAGTGGAACATGATTAACAAGGTATTTTGAATTTCTTCTTTGTTTGTGCATTGAAAAATGACGGTGGTTATTTTGTATGTGGTTTGCACTTTGTTGATCATGCAGTTTTCACACAAGTTACTTAAACTGAAAAACCTTTGAGCTTGTTTGCGACTTGCTCATTATTTCACACTAGTTTTCATACTAGTTACTCACACTAGTTACTTAAACTGAAAAACCTTTGAGCTTGTTTGCGACTTGGCTCATTATTTCACACTAGTTTTCATACTAGTTACTTACAAACTGAAAGTGATGTTGATGGTAGTACAAATGATATGTCTCATTTGTGTATTTTTCCTGCAGAAATTTATTGTTGGAGGAATCATAGACAACTGGGCGTGTGTGAGTTTTTCACGCGTACCTCCTGAGGAGGTACACAGGCTCTGTTGCGATCTGATTCAGATGTGTAATAACATTGGACTGGTAAAGTCATGCATTGCTATCCTTTTTCTTAGGCATTTATGATTTATGTGCATGTTACATCTGACTGATTTATGTTTTTCAACACACATTTCAGTCTGTCAATCCAAGGCCACTTGTAGACAACCGATCAGCTAGCCCCAACCACATTGAGAGTGCTTTGAGGGATGTGTCCAGGAGGACCAAGGAAATGCTTAGCAAACAGGGAAGCGAAAAACAGCTACAACTGTTAATCGTAATCCTGCCCGAAGTCAGCGGTTGTTATGGTATGCACATGGCTCCTTTGGCCAATCCCCTTTCACCTTCTCCTGGATTTCTGTAGATTTATGTGTGTGCCATGTTTAATTTTGCAGGGAAAATTAAAAAGGTCTGCCAGACTGACCTTGGCATAGTGCCTCAATACTGCTGCTTAGCAAAGGATGGATCCACACTGAGCAGGCAGTATTATGAAAACGTTGCTCGTCAAATTAAACTGAAGGTAATTAGACTGAACAAATATTATGAATCTAGATTGAGATGTTTGTCAACTTATGTTCCTGTGGAATGTGGTAATTCTGTGTTTTACTAGGTTGGAGGACGCAGCACGGTTCTGGAGAGAGCTTTTGTGCGAAATGGAATACCGTTTGTGTCCGAAGTCCCAACAATCATCTTTGGTGCTGATGTTACACACCCCCCACCTGGAGAGGACTCTGGATCATCTATTGCTGCGGTCAGTTTTTTCCCATATGGCTGTTGGTCAATTCGTTACTTGTGTCTATCAGTTTTTTCCCAAACAGAACTATCATCATGCATGCACATACCTGTTGATCACAAGTACATTTAGCTGTTTCTTTGGTTTGATTAATGTAGGTGGTGGCATCAATGGACTGGCCAGAAATCACCAAGTACAGAGGTCTTGTCTCTGCTCAACCGCACAGGCAGGAGATAATCGAAGACCTCTTCAGTGTGAACAAAGATCCACAGAGGGGTACTGTCAATGGTGGGATGATCAGGTGAGTGTTTTGATTAAGCAGAGATGATCACTATCTATCAGTTGCCACATGGACCAACTGGTAACCTGACATAATTTTTTCTCTACAGGGAGTTACTGATTGCCTTCCGCAGGAAGACTGGCCGGAGGCCTGAGAGGATTCTCTTCTACAGGTACGTGTACAAATTCATGACACTCTTTTCATCTTTTCCTGTCAATGGAGCTGACTGACTTGACTGACTGGCTGATCATTCTTATATATAGGGATGGTGTAAGTGAAGGCCAATTCAGCCATGTTCTGCTTCATGAAATGGACGCAATCAGGAAGGTAAGTTACATGCAAATCTCTGTTGTCTGTTCTACCTCCTGTGTTGTTGATGTTATCCTTGGCTGTTGCCATTCTGATGGTTTTCAACTTTGCTATTGCAAGGCCTGCGCCTCTTTGGAGGAGGGGTATATGCCCCCAGTCACCTTTGTGGTTGTCCAGAAAAGGCATCACACCAGGCTGTTCCCTGAGGTTAGTGGGAGGCGTGACATGACTGCCAAGAGTGGGAACATACTTCCAGGTTAGCAAATACACTGGTATTTCAATGTCACTGATAACAACTATCTGCTACTTGTTGAAGCATTATTGACTGTGATTGGATGCATTTCTATGTCTGTTGTCCTGCAGGAGCTGTGGTCGACCGCATGAGCTGGAACCCAACAGACTTTGATTTCTACTTGTACAGCCATGTTGGCATTCAGGTAGCCACTTGTCCCACACGTCCTTTTTCCTATGTACTTTGTCTTCAAAATGCTATTGTACTAAGTGTCTGTAAAATACTCCTCAGGGACCTAGCGGGCCAACACATTACCATGTTCTTTATGACGAGAATCATTTCATAGCTGATGCGCTTCAGTCTTTTACCAAGAACCTCTGTAATGTGTAATGCTCTCTCTCTCTCTCTCTCTGTGTGTGTGTGTGTGTGTGTGTGTGTGTGTGTGTGTGTGTGTGTGTTGTGTTATGAATCTAATAATGATTTAATTCTGACCCATATGCAGCTGCTACGCTCGTTACACCTGTGCAGTCTCTGTTGGTGAGTTTCCTTCTGCCTTAGTTTGCTTCAGTTATGATCTGCTCTGTTTATTTCTAGTAGGTATTAATCATATGAGGTGCCAATCTTCTGTGGGCATTAGATTTATACCTCCTGTTAGTGGATTAGTATGCCTATCCTGATGGTCCTTGTAGCTGTAGCCCTGTAGAGATTTGTTATTTTAAGGCTTGAATAACTTGCTGTTCTAGTTGTATCCTGTGGCATTTACTTCCTGATCTGCTGTATTAAAATGCTGTTCGAGAAGAAGCTAACCAGGCTGAATTTGTTATGCAGTCCCACCGGCTTACTATGCACATTTAAAAGCTAAATTACACGCACGCTACCACGTGGAAGGGGACTGTAGGCAGGCGGCCATCACGCTAGTGGACCGTGTGGAGCTGCCAAAGATTTTACTACTTGGCGGCTCTAAGAGGTAAATTCTGATTGCTGTAATAGTTCTCATGATCTAGAGTTATATCAGTTTCTGAATTTAATTAATGCAATATCAAGTTACATTTGTGCAAAAACTTTAAAATTATCATTTGGATGGCTGTCAAAAAATAATCATTTGTCATTTTTTAAGATAAAATGAGGTAGGTATTATCAGGGAACACTCAATATGCAGGAGCCATATTAGTAATAAAACACTGTATTTGCAGCAACTAAATACATGATGAGTGCTTAGGTAATTTGACTTATATGCTACTTCCCTTTCTTCGGAAGTAGAGGTTAAGGCCCTAGGTAATTTATATTTGAATTGCAGGCCACTAGGAAGGTTAGAGCAAGACAGGCAAGTAAGGCCGCGGGCAATCATAGAGGAGCCCGCTCCAATTAGGCTTACCAGGCCAATACCCTTGACCAGACCAGTACCCTTGACGGTTGAGACATCTCTAGTTCTCTATGTGCAGAACTTGCGAACATTATATAAACAAAAAATTTGTCTCCATTATGAGAAGGAACATCAGCTGCAACGGTTAGATGTACTGAAGGATGCAGCAAATATTCTTGGGAACAGTATATCTGAAATTTTCGAGAAAGCACGAGAGACCGAACAATCATGGGATGGGAACATAACTGAAGATCATTTCACTGTGGTAAATGGCCGTGCCGTTGTCCAGAGAAAGCCTACTGTTTTTGGTGGTGAAGACTCCTACATGAAGGACAGCTTAGCACAAATCAGAATTCTAAGATATATATATCTCAGAAATGGGAATAAGTTCCAGTATATGGATGCACATCTCAGCCTCTTGGCAGATAAAAATTTTGCTCTTGCTCCAAAGCTAGCGCCACTCAGGAAGTATCCGCTTGTTTATAAAAGCCCGTACCAGAAAGGTAACATCATCTCCTTTTTCGCTTCATAATCATGATAGATTTCCCTAGATGTAGTTTCTTAACTTTCTGTTGGTGCCTTTATATTAAAATTGCAGCCCAGATTGTTATTGGGATTTATAAGAAGTTTGAGGGGCTTTCTTCTAGTCATGACAAGAACGCCTTTAAGGCTATAGTGAACGCTGTTCCTTGTGTAGCATGGCCGGGTGCGAAGGACAACTATGTTTTCAAACCAACTGTTGAATATAGACGTGTAGCTCTCCATAAAGAATATGATGACGACCCGTGGGGCTGTTTTCACTGTCTTCGTAATTACGAAGTACATAGTACAATTGTAAGTTACTGCTACAGTTGCTCTTTAAAGTTCTATTTTTTTATCTCATATACTTTTTTGAATGAATATCAAACACTTAAACTGTTTTAACATGTGTTTTACAGTTTGCATGCTATGACACACATATTCCAGTGCATCAGATCTTGGGTGATTTTGTGCACGATGTCATTTGTGCATTATTGGAAGATGGGCAGTTTGATATTTCAGAGGTGCTTAAGTGAGGTAATGAATTTTCATTCGTTGAACGAAACCTGGGCCATGGGACTTATGTTGCTTAATGTCATATGTGTTTTATTAAATGTGCAGTGTCCATCACGGGAGAGGGCTCCGTGGAGGTGCATCAGCTCCCAAAGATCAAGGAGAACGACAAGACGTTCCTTTTGCGACCTACCCTACCCTACCCTGAGTTTGTTCGTGAGCGAGAGAGAGAGAGAGAGAGAGAGAGAGAGAGAGAGAGAGAGAGAGAGAGAGCCTGAGATGGCTATGACTCTGTTTTGGCGACTGTGGCCGTTATGAGCTTCTGTTTACCTTCAACTCTATTTGAGACATATCCAATGCAAGTGCTTTAAGTTACCAAGTGGTTTTGCTAGTTGATATATTTATCTGTGCTATTCTTATCTTTTGGGTTTTAAGTTTTAATTTTTTTTGGCATGATCTTGGTATCTAGTGGACTATTTTGGTTCTGGATTTTGGGGCAGGTCCAAGTCAGAGGAGCAACTTCTTTGAGTTGCTCTTGCTTGCACTTTGGCTTGTCCAGAACCCAGAACCAAATTGGTGAGCCAGCTTTAGATTCCAAAGCCGAATCGGCCTTTGCACAATGCCTCTTTGGTGGAACAAGAGTTTTCAGAGGGAACTTCCAAATTGGTGAGCCAGTTCTCTGGTTCTTTATACAGAATAGTTTTCAGAAATAATTTCTTATGTCAGAGTCTTGTAGATGGGGTTCCATGAGCAGTTTTTTGACACAACTTCTCATAGAGAGTTGCTTCAAAGGAGTTGAACTTTTCACAAGCACGAGTCTGCATCTTCACAAACACACAAACTTTTCACAAATATCGAACGGCACGTATAACTGATCACAATGCCTACATGTTTGTACATATAATGTGGCCACAACTCACAAAAACACATTGCGTGTCGTTGTAAACTTGTTCCTTTTGGTGAGCTTCAGGCTGTTGAGTTGCTTGAATTCAGATACAAATTGGGCAGCCAGTTCCTTCTGGATTCCATAGACGAACTGCTCCAGTTAACACAAAAGGTTTGCTCTTGTAGACAGAATTCCATGTGGAGTTTTTTAGACACAACAAGGTCCCATAGAGTGTTGTTGCTTCAAAGGAGTAACACTTTCCAAAAGCATCAGATCTTTTTCCAATGAATTCTAAAAGGCAGGATTTCATAACTGATCACTTTACTGTTGACCGTTCTAAACTTCCTCTTGGGAAGCTTCAGCGGAAACATGTTTCTCAGTTCATTTATCTGAAGACCAACTTTAAGGATGTATACCTGACTACAACCACATATTTGTGCGAGCATCAGTATATGGACCCTATGTTTCTTCTAGCAATAATCATATCAAACCACACATAATATATCTGTCTATTTTGTTAGTATGGAGAATATCCCACATCAAGGGCATAAGGATGCAAAGCATACATGTAACAGATACTTTGAATTTTGTGCTACACAGTAATCTCCATTCAACTTGAGGCAGCAAGTGCCAACAAAATTTGATACAAACTGTCGAATTGTTCAACATGTTTACACTTTGGTACATTGAACTAATTTGAGCATGCCTACCCGGACTTCTGTCATGTGTGTGCGAGCTTGTAAGAACACGCTCTCAAGCGAGAAATCAACGAACCAACTTCGAATAGCCCGACCGATGATCCAGTTCTTTCCTTGTGTTGGTATCTATCGCCTGTAGCGGTATCGCTTGAAGTTGAAATACAGATGAAGAATCCCACGTTCAAATGTGCACTTGAAGCCCTTCTTGTGTGAGTACTCCCACTCCTTGTTGACGATGCGGAAAGACTGCCAAGGAAAACCAGAGTAATTAAGTGGATCTTCCATGGAAACTACAACAGCTAAATGAGAAGGAGGCAAAAGACTTATAATATCCCCGAAAGGAGGGCCAGCATGAAACCTAATATGGCACGTCTCCCCAGTGCTTCCATCTTTCTCTATAGTGTATATTGGCGCTTTCCATTTATCCACAAGATCAGGGTAAAATATGTTGAATTTGTAGCCCTGGACAATTTTAGGAGGTTGGTTGTCGTGATCATAATGAGTTTGATTGTACACTCATGTACTTATGCACACGACTGAAGTACTTTTGGAAACAAAGGAAATTGATTATTTATTATTAAGTTCGCCGGACTTTGATTATAACTACAAAGTTTATTTTTTCTTGACAAAACATGGCTAGGGACTAGATTGTGAGAGACAATTAGTGCTAGGGAAAAAGAAGAAGATCCCACGTATACACACGTCGTATACATGTACAAGTACAAGGTTCATGATCGGCCCATAACTATCGACATTGCTCCACGCCTCCATCTAAACCTATCCATCGCAACCCATCAGGCAGTGCCGCCGCCTCCTCAACCCTAGGTGACAAATTCATCATCCGGTGCGCCGGCCGCCGGCAAGTCGGGTCCCAGCAGATCGTACTAATATTCAGGCGAACATCCCTCACAATTCTTCAACGCGGTTTCTAATATCTCCATGTAAGTGCTCAATCATACTTAGGAGTATATGCCGCTAGCCGCTCACAAGTTCGTCTAGTACTTAGTATGCTAATTTCTCCATGTACTTTGTAGTACTCGTAATGACATGCCTGGCTAAGCCGCTCACAAATACTTAGCAGTATGCTGACATGATAATCTAATCTTGTCAGGGTATTTTGCTATTGTTTGGATGCAACGTAGTCTATATATAGGAATCTTTTATTTGGTCAGACTATTTTACTATTGTTTAGATGCATCGTAGTGCAGTTTATTCGTCCAGCGAGTAATTAATTGAAGTACTTCGTGTGTACGCATGCATGCATCATGGTCATGGAACTAATTATTGCTTGCTGTCATCGCTGCAGACATGTCAAATATAAGTATTTGTTGTTAATAAGGATGCTAGCTCGTTTGATTATTTTGTGCATTCTGTACAATGCAAATCGCTGCTCAGAAATAACATGCTTCTTCTTTGATATTGCAACAGAGTGAGGACTAGGAGAGTTAAGA
This sequence comes from Secale cereale, assembly GCA_902687465.1. Classification (NCBI taxonomy): domain Eukaryota; kingdom Viridiplantae; phylum Streptophyta; class Magnoliopsida; order Poales; family Poaceae; genus Secale; species Secale cereale. The sequence continues at coordinate 770,500,276 of LR738713.1, forward strand.
TGGAACGAATAACTAGGTAACGCCACCTTTTTCTTCCTCTACAATTTTATTCCTTATGCTATTGATTTCACACTACAGGTAAGTACCACCTGATTGCAACCTTTATACTTTTCCTTGTCGTGTATGGCTAACAGTGATGTACAAGCGGGTAGTACTTCGGCTGCGGTGCCGATGACCTTTGGCGGGGTTGATTGGTCAACTCTTGTGATACAGGATGAAACTGATGATTCTGTTATTCATGTGGAGGAGGACAAGATGTATGATTTGCTTGGTCTGAAAAAGGAGGATGAGAGTGTCCGAGCATTACGCCAGGCTGATAATGATGCTAACACCACTCATGTTGATGCTGATATCAAGAATGTTGACGCCAAAGACATTGATTGTCATGGATTTAGCACGGCAGATGTCCTAGCAAAATGACTTAGTCGTGAGGCCATCGCTACGGGTTAGCTTAAAGGGGTTAAAACGGACGAAGGACACATGGATTTTATACTAGTTCGGCCCCTTCGATGAAGGTAAAAGCCTACGTCTAGTTTGGTGTGGTATTGCTTGGGCTTCGATGACCAGGGAGCGAATCCGCGTTGCGTGTGTCTCGAGCTGTTGTTCTCTGCCCTGAACCGTCGCCGGGTCGTCCCTTTATATAAGAGGTGACGCCCGGTCCGGTTTACAGAGTCCGAGGCCGGCTCATAATCATGTCCGCCTCGGTCTCTGCTCTTTCTATCTTACATCCCAAGTTACACAGTATGACGGTTTACAAATCACGGGCCCTAACATATGGGCTCTAAGCCTCTTGGGCTACAATCTTTTACTTCATACTCCGCTGGGCTTCTGATAATATAATCTTGATAACATAAACTGAACCTTCCTGGCCGGTTTATACCTGGTAGTAATATCCCTGACATTAGGCCCCAGATTGATTTGAACCTGTTCATGTCAATCTCCAAAGTCTTGTACAACTTTTCCTTTCTGCAGCATCAGTCTGCTTGGTAAACCGGCATGACGTCATTCTCTCCAGTTGCTTTAAACCATCGTGACGCCATCCGCGCATTTAATGCATGTACCTGTTTTTTACTTTCACTCATGAAAGCTCCGAAAATCGAGGCGACAACACCATCCATATCTGATTTTTGGTCTCCTCGATTCCCGCGCCTGCCATTTTATCCTCTCAGCTTATAAATAGGGCCCAAAGGGCATCTCTTTTCCCCTCTGCTTCGTCTTCCTCTGTCCTCCAGCGCTCAAGCTCCGCCGCCGTCCTTCGAGCTCGTCGTCTTCACCAAGCCCGGCCGCTGCATCAACCTGAGCGTGTCCAGAGTTTCGTCGCCGTCCTTCTGCTTCTGTTTCCTCAGGCGCGTTACTCACTCCTCCCCATAGATCTCAATTCTAGGGTTTCATGGAAGCTCGCGGATGATCCTCCGTTCTTCATAGTTCATCACCATAGATAGTTCTTAGCCATAGACGTTTAGACTTTTTAGACCAATCTCATGCGCATGACTCCGCTCTGCCTTTATAATCTTAGTTCCCCAAATACTGCTAGTTAGACTGGATTTGTAGAAAATCTCCACTGCCTTTGATGAATATGACTTGAATTATCCTGAATTTTCCATATGCTGTAGATCCATATTCTAGTGCTGCTCATGTGAAAGTTGTTTCCCATACTTTAGATCTGTACCTCATATGCCTGTGTTGCCGGTTCAATTTTGAGATCTGCATCTCACCTGCTGGTATTTGGCGGTTTAACTCATTCATTTCAAACTTCATAATCCGGTAGCTGTTACGTTCATAAGTATTCCGGACCAGTAGGTACCATTAGTCCCCTGCTTAAACCGCCAATTAAATCAATGCCTTCATAGATCATGCCGGTTTATATTTACGTGGATCGTAAACCGGAACTTGTATTGTATTTTTCAGCATTCCCTCCTTGAAAAAAGATGACTTCCACGGCGAAGCAGTTTGTTGCCTGCAACTGGGTCCCGTCCCGAATTACCGAGGACGACTTAGAAAAGGTGGCCTCAATTGGCGTTTTAGGTCCGAAAGAGGTTCTGCACTGGCGGGCCCCCGGAAAAGAGTGTCCCCCTCAGCCTAAGGAGGAAGAGACCATCGTCTTCGTTGATCACCTGGCCCGGGGCTTTAGCCCTCCCGGTTCAAAGTTTTTTCGCGACGTTTTAGCCGACTTTCAACTCCATCCACAAGACATAGGTCCCAATTCCATATCAAACATCTGCAATTTCCAAGTCTTCTCAGAAGCCTATCTGCAAGAGGAGCCATCTATGGAGTTATTCCGGGACTTCTTCTATCTGAATCGCCGGACTGAATTCCATGACGGGCCCAATACAGAACTTGGCGGCACGAGCATCCAAAAGAGAAAAGATGTCAGCATTCCTCACGCCACTCTTCATAGCCATCCCAAGGAATGGAATCAGACTTGGTTCTACTGCCTCGACACTTCTCCAGAGGGGGAGAACCCACTGTCAGGTTATCACCCTTATCGTCTGACCACGGATCACCCCTTCCTGCAGCGTCTGAGCGCCCAAGACCGGGCTCGGTATGCCCCCAACTTTCGAAACTCAGGGCCTTTGTTGCCAACGGTTTAACCGGGGTTGACTTTGTCCGCTGCTGGCTCTCTTGGAGCATTCTCCCGTTAAGCCGGCTCTCGGGCTTAATGTGCGAGTATACTGGTAATCCGAAGGACCCTCAGCGTCACACTTATATGGTGCTTCCTGACAATGAAGTTATTGAATCTGCTAAAAAGATGTTGAATATCCCTCTGGAGGAGTGCAGTCAAACCGGTTTAGCACCTTTCTGCGTGAACAATAAACCGCCATCGGTAAGATTCTTCTGTCCCTTTCTCTTTGTGTTAATCCGTCCATATTACTTGTCTTCAACATACTTTTATTCCCTTACACAGGCCAATGACCCCTTCTGGAAGAGGAAGGCCCAGGACAAACCGGCGAAACCAACTCGCAAGAAGAGCTTGGCCGTAAAGAAACATAAGAAAAGACCTGCCGCTGCTTCCGGTTCAAACGCCGAAAAAGATGATCCGGCTTCTGAGGTACTGCTTGGCTCTTATGTCTCTTAATTTTCCTTTGTATGTATTCATAGTAACAATGTCCTTTCCCAGGATCCAGCGGAAGGGAGTAAAGTAGATGAAGTCGAGGTAATCTCTCTCTCCTCTGATTCAGAACCGTTGCCACCCAAAGTTCGCCGGGTAGCCCGGAAATATCCATTTTCTCACCCTTATGCTCAATTGGATCTCAATTTTCTTTTGAAGAAACAACAACATGAGGCTCGCCGGACCACACGCCATAGTGGTCACGTGGTTGAATCAACCGAATTACCCCACACGCCGGCTCGAAGACGCCGCTCAGAGGTTTTTCTTACTCCAACCCTTCTTCATCCAAAAGTAGGTCTTATTCGCAAACCTCTTAAACCGTCTGATCCAAACTATCAGGAAACTCCTCTATCTTCTTCCGGCGAGTCAACTGCCACCCAAGTCCCGGTGCTCAAGACCGTTCCTGGGTAAGCCATCTTTTAGTATGTCCGGTTTACCTTTCCTTTTTGACTTGTGATTTTCATTATTCCTTTAATCTTTCCAGTATGCCCAAGCCTAGCAAGAAGGCAAAGTTGAATAAACCAGCATCCGGAAATGCTTCTGAACTGGCAGAGGATCCTGAAGCTGCCAGTCCTCTGGAAGAGAACGTTGAAGTTACGCTCGATGATCCTTCCCCTATGGATCAAGAAGATGTTGCTGCTCCGGGGGGTGATGCTATAGAGAACGCTGCTGAACCGGCCAGCCCTATCCGGGTTAGTCCTCCCCGGGCTAGTCCGGCTCCTATTAGTCCGGTACGCACCGATCCCGCTGCCGCTGATGATCCCCCCAGGTCAACTGCTGCCTCGACAGAATATGTCGAGATTACTGGGATATGTTTTACTGCTCCTGCAGAACCTGTTATCTTGGTCAGACACACTGCCAAGGAGGAAGTTCTTCAGAAAGACAAAAGCAAGTGGGGCACCGACCTATCTAGCTATGCCCATCTTAGTGCCCAGGAGCTCCACTTTGGGTATCCAAACCGGCTCTTCACCAGCCGCGACCACGAGGCCGGTTTGGTAAACTTGATGAAGGAAAAATATGAGGTAACTTCTCTCCCTTTGCCTTTCATTTCTACTTGTATCTTGTAACTGTATCATTAGGCCATTGTATCCCCCAAGTGCCAGTTTAGCCTTTAGGGTGAAACGGGACTTTGATAGATTAACTGGAATAGGTTGATTTGCACGTGTAGCCCCCAATGGCCGGTTTACTCCACTGCGGGTGAATCGAGACTTCTTCTATGTTTAAGAATGACATTACATTAGCCCCCCAAGTGTCAAGGACATAACTTGTTATGTGCTTGGGACTTGTCTGAAAAACTTTGCTTTCTTTCACTTCAATTGTACATTAGCCCCCAAGTGTCGAGTGCATAACTTGTTATGTGCTTGAGACTTTTGATGAACTATCTTCATGAATATCTGATATTGTTTATCCTCTGCAGACTGATTTGAACCGGAGGGCTTCGGAGATAACTGAGCTCCGGAATAACTTGGCCTTCCAAGAGACTGCTTCGACTAAAGCCAAGGAGGAACTTACCCTTGCTTTAGCTAGTATGGAGAAGCTCAAGAAAGACTTTGAAGCGGAGCGGTCCACTTGGGAGGTACAGAAGGCTGCTTTAGAGAAAAGATCCAAGGATGCTGAGGCTGCTCTTAACCCGGTGACGGAGGAGTTATCCGGGTTAAGGCAGCATATAGATGATATGACATCTGCCATCTTCGGTAAATACTTGTTTTCATACGCTTTATCCTTGCTATCTTATACTGCTCCGGCTTAACTCATCACTTGTATACAGGGAGGCGCGTGACTCATCTTGGGGATGATGTACGGAGGAAGCTGAATGCTGCTTATACCTTGGTGGAACAACTCTATGCCGGTGCTCAGAGGGCCATCAGTGCTATTTCGCACAATAATCCGGCACCAACCACTATCCAAGGTACTCTGGAAAAGCTATCCATTCTGCCTTCCCGAATTGTTGAAGTGAAGAAATCCTCTGCAAGAGCTGGTTCCCTCATGGCGTTAACCCGGGCCAAGGCATGGGTTCCCGACTTTGATCCGGCGGAGGCTATGAATGGTTATCTGAGCATGAAAGAAGACGGGTCAACTTTCTCCGCTGAAGATCTGCACGCCTTAACCAAAGATATGCGGCCCCTTGCCAGTAAGCTTGCTGACGAAGCAGACTTGTCAAGGTAGCATCCGGGTTATGATCTAGAGAATGTGTGGGTGGAGCGGCCGTCTTATGACATCGAAAATCTGATTCCACCCATTCGTAAGCATACCTTCGCTCCTGACATTGAACCGCCAGAACTTATAAACGATGAAGTAGATTTCCGCGCCCTTGCCAAGATTGACTGGAGCACCCCTGATTTCCAGCAGCTGCCAGAAGTTGTCGAAGACCCGGAACAAGCTGACCCTCAGTCTTCATAGCGCGCCGAGGCGGAATCCTAAACCGGTTCCGGTTTAGCCTTAATTGTTGAATACTTTGTGAGAAAAACTGATATTCTTTTGGGCCTGCCAGTGCTTTGTAATAGAATAGTTGAAATATTGTCTTTGCCCCACACTTTGTGTCATGGCATTATTCTGTTTGGAAACTCCTAACTTATCTCCTGTTTGCAATGCTTGTATAGTTTATATCACCTGTGTCTGCATAAACAATGCTCAAAGTATCCTGGCGGTTTATCGCCGAACGGGTCATATTGGCGAAATACGTGATCTAAGTTAATAACTTGAACCGTATATGAAATATAAACATGTATCATACCTATGATTAAGTGTATGTGTAAACCTTAACCTGGTAGGAACAATCCAAGGCGTGAGTGTTGATGACTCCCTTGGCTCTCTGTCGGCTCATTACGAAGGCCGATCCGGGTTACAATGAACGCCAGTTTAACTGTAAACTAGTATTGGTGTTCACGACCCAGACTATAGCTCTGTAAATACAGATGTAGTGACAACTTTGTAGTTGTCCGGTCTTGAATCAATGGACTTGGTTGAAAAACCAATGACCTTGAAGATAAAGATTTGAGAAAACATAAAAAATGAAAAATAAAGTTTTTGGGCAAATAAGACCATGTAGTCGAGGCTTTTTATGAGCTGCCAGGCTCCAAATTCGAGGCTTTTTATGAGCTGCCAGGCTACTGTCATTAACCATTTTAGCAAAGCTTGTTAAGATGATCCGCAATCTTTAACCAAATCATCAATGTCAAATGCTACCAATGTTCGAAATCTCATAAAGATTTTGGCTTGTGTAATCACTTGATGATCGTCAATTTAACGTGACCAAGTTCAGGGTCCCGAAGGATTGACTTGTGATACGTTCGACGGGTCATACCAGGTTTACCTAGACGGCGCGATTTACTTGATGCAGGCAGGTTAATCCGGGGTTTTAGGTGTATACACCGGGCTTCCAAGCCGTGTTCACTACAAGAGTTTTCAACTCGCTGATGAACTTGCATCAGGAGCCCCCAGGTAGCGTGTGAGCATTGCTCGTCGGGGCATATGTTTGGGTTGTGCTAGGCATCAAACCCTCTTTTTCCCCTCATCATCATGTGGAAATTGCCGAAGCAATCAGAGCAATGCTCTTATGATGGTCTTCATATCGCCGCTGGTTTAAGAGGCCATGGGAAACTTCCTTGCCCGCGGAAGCCCCCATGTGATTCTTTTTTGTATATAAAGGACGGCCGATTCCTTGATTTATCAAGGGCGCCGGTTTAAGAGGCCATAGAAAACTCCCTTGCCCGCGGAAGCCCCCATGTGATACTCTCATGAAGAAGACGGCTGATTCCCCGGTTTACCGGGGGCGCCGGTTTATTTTATCAATCATAATATATACATTGTACATAAAGTGGAGCCAATGATTCAAGTATAGTAAGGTCGAGAGCGATGTTCCACGGCCGTTTGGTCTCCTCCTCCGCCGTGCGTGAGTCCTTATGTTCTCGAACGTCGACGAGGTAGTATGATCCGTTGTGCAGGTTCTTGCTGACCACAAAGGGTCCTTCCCAAGGTGGGGATAACTTGTGCATATCTGTCTGGTCGTGGATGAGCTGGAGCACCAGATCTCCTTCTTGGAACGTCCTTGTTTTAACCCGGCGACTGTGGTACCGGCGCAGGTCTTGTTGGTAAATCGCCGATCGCGCTGCTGTCGTGTCTCGTTCCTCGTCCAGCCGGTCCAAGGCGTCTTGTCTTGCTTGTTCATTATCCGCTTCAACATAAGCCGCCACTCGCGGCGAGTCGTGCCGGATATCACTAGGGAGGACCGCTTCAGCTCCATATACCATGAAGAAAGGCGTGTACCCTGTGGATCTGTTAGGTGCATTGTTGATGCTCCATAAGACAGAAGGCAACTCCTCCACCCAACAACCCGGTGTTCTCTGCAAAGGAACCATAAGCCGGGGTTTGATGCCTCTTAAGATCTCTTGATTGGCTCTTTCAGCTTGGCCATTAGACTGAGGGTGAGCTACTGATGATACATCAAGACGAATATGCTCTCGTTGACAAAACTCCTCCATAGCCCCCTTGGATAGATTGGTGCCATTATCAGTTATAATACTGTGTGGAAAGCCAAACCGAAAAATCACCTTTTTAATGAACTAAACCGCTGTTGCTGCATCACACTTACTGATAGGCTCCGCTTCAGCCCATTTTGTAAACTTGTCCACTGCTACCAACAGGTGGGTTTTCTTGTCTTGGGATCTTTTGAAGGGTCCAACCATATCAAGCCCCCAAGTCGCAAACGGCCAAGTTATTGGGATCATCCTCAGCTCCCAATTCGAACCAGTAGAACCCATGACGAAAAGCTTTAGCCACAAAAGTTGAAGGCGTATGATTTTATAGCAGTACGGGGCACATACTTTAATCCGTGCGGGCTAAGCTCAATGGCCCACTTTGCAACCCTACCAGTGGCTTCTCTATTCTGGATTATATCCCCTAATGGAGCTGAACTGACAACGGTGATTGGGTGGCCCTGAAAATAGTGCTTCAGCTTCCGGTATGCCATGAACACTCCATACACCAGTTTCTGCTAATGTGGATATCTCTGTTTTGACTCAATGAGTACCTCACTGATGTAGTAAACCGGCCGTTGAACCGGATATTCTTTGCCTGCCTCCTTGCGCTCTACCACAATGGCAATGCTTACTGCACGGGCGTTGGCAGCCACGTATAACAGCAGCGGATCATTGTCAACCGGGGCAGCAAGGACTGGTGGCTCTGCCAATTGCCTCTTCAAATCCTCGAACGCAGCATCAGCAGCATCGCTCCAGACGAACCGGTCTGTCTTCTTCATCATCTGATAAAGCGGGATTGCCTTCTCACCCAAACGGCTGATAAACCAGCTGAGTGCTGCAATACGCCCCGCCACGCATTGGACATCATTGATGCACGCCGGTTTAGCCAAGGACGCGATCGCTTTGATCTTCTTCGGATTAGCTTCAATCCCTCTGTTTGATACTAAGAACCCCAGGAGCTTGCCTGCTGAACACCGAAAACACACTTCTCCAGATTAAGCATCATTTTGTAAACTCGGAGGTTGTCAAAGGTTTCCTTCAGATCCTCTATCAGTGTCTCCTCCTTCCTAGATTTTACCACAATGTCATCAACATATGCATGGACATTCCGCCCAATCTGCCCTTGTAGGCAGTTCTGCACACAACACTGGTAGGTCGCCTGGGCACTCTTAAGCCCAAATGGCATAGATACATAACAGAAGGCTCCAAAGGGAGTTATAAAGGCTGTCTTCTCCTGGTCCTTAACTGCCATCTTGATCTGATGATAACCTGAATATGCATCCAAAAAACTTAGCCGCTCACATCCTTCCGTAGCATCAATGATCTGATCAATACGGGGGAGAGCAAAAAGATCAGTTGGGCAAGCTTTGTTCAGATCTATGTAATCAACACACATTCTCCAAGTTCCATTTTTCTTAAGCACTAACACCGGATTAGCCAACCATTCTGGATGAAACACTTCAACTATAAAGCCTGCAGCCAAGAGCCTAGACACTTCTTCTCCAATAGCCTTGCGCATCTCTTCATTGAAACAACGCATATATTGCTTGACCGGTTTAAACTTAGGATCTAGATTAAGATTGTGCTCAGCGAGTTCCCTCTGTATACCTGGCATGTTAGAAGGCTTCCACGCAAAGATATCCCGGTTCTCACGGATGAACTCGATGCGCGCACTTTCCTATTTCGGATCTAGGTTAGCGCTGATAGTGAATTGCTTGGATGAATCGCCTGGAACAAAGTCCACCTGCTTAGTCTCCTCAGCTGATTTGAATTTCAACGCCGGATCATGCTCTATGGTTGGCTTCTTCAGCGGGGACATATCCGTCGGATCAACATTGTCCTTATAGAACTTCAGCTCCTCCGTAGCACAAACCGCCTCAGCATAAGCTGCTTCTCCTTCCTCGCACTCCAATGCAATTTTGCGGCTCCCATGAACCGTAATAGTTCCTTTATGGCCTGGTGATGGGCCTCTAACCCCTCGTTGGTTACCCCAAGTGGAAGGTGTGAGATGCAGTGTTGTGGAAGTTTTTCCCTTAGCAAAGATGCCAAGGATCGAATCCCTAGAGACTCCTAGGTTCAACAAGAAGGTGTCAACTGCTAACGGTGCCAGATATTAGCAATCAACGTGGACCTGCACACAGATACAAATAACTTTGCTCCCAACGAGTACAGAGAGGTTGTCAATCCCTACGGCCTTGTAGTTCACAAAGGATTAAACGCAAATGATAGTAGTGATAGATAATGTTTGCAATAGTAAGTAAAAGCGAAAAGTAAATAGCGGATGTGATCAATGATGGTAATATGGACCGGAGTCTCATGATGTTCACTAGTGATGTCTCTCTCCCAAAAGACGATAAAACAGCTATGTGAGGTAAACGAATTACAGTTGGGCAATTGACAGGACCACGAACGCAAACCAATGCTGACTACATTGCAAGAAAGGTTGAGGTTCAAAGCATGGGCGGTACGCCAAAGTAAGTAGACCGAAATCCATCAATATCTACTACTAATCATCCACCTTGAGATATCTATCCAGAACATCTCGCTGGTATTAAGTTGCGAGCCCCACCCATAGTGTAAACTCAAAGCAACAGACAACTGCATTAAAAGAACTTTGCGTAAAGTAAACAATCCTTGCACCCGCGGGCACAAGCACCGTTGTTTTCCCCCTTGTGGCAACAGCACATCCCCTAGACTCATGTTTCTGTCACTCAAGCTAGTCATCGAGGGGCATGAACCCACAATCGAGCATAACGTTCCCTCTTGGAGTCACTACCTACTACTTGGCCAAAGCAATAAATAACAACGGAGAACATGCAAGAATTACTTATGAACATAAATATAAAAGAGGTAGATCAAATATATTACCCAATCACAATCTGAACATAATCTCATAATCCATCGGATCCCAGCAAACTCATCATAGCAACAGCATAAGGATTACATATGTGCCTCGATCATGTAGGGCAGCTCACGAGGACTAATTAGTGAAGCACAAGAACGGGAGGAGAACATCACATAGCTACTGGTCATGGACTCATGGTCCAAGGGAGACTACTCACAACTCATCCGGGAGGCGTCCATGGTGGTGGAGAAGCTCCCGGTGATGATCCTCCCCCCCGGCAGGGTGCCGGGAAGGGTTCTCCTGGTGCTCCCGATCTTGGAAGCGGCGGCGGTGGCGGAACAGAGATGAGATCGCGAAAAACAATTTTCGTCCCGAGGGTTTCGAAGGACGCTCTAAATATATGCCAAAGGGGGGCACCAGACGGGGCTCGGGGGGCCCAGGCGCCCCCCCGGCGCGGCCCAGGGGGGGGGGGGCGCCGTCAGGGCGCCTGGGGCCCTGGTGGCCCCCCCCGGCTGTACTTCAGGCGCAAGGTAGGTTCTGGAACGCTGATTTTTTATATATTTTTTCTGGATTTTTCCTGACAGTTCTCGTAATGTGAAAACCTGAAATACAAAAATAGCCGAAAACAGAAACTGGCACTGGGGTGCACTGGATTAGCAGGTTAGTCCAAATATGATCAAAAGTGTATGGAAGTGTATAAATATCATAGCAATATCACCCAAAAGTGGCATGGAGCAAGCAGAAATTATAGATACGTTTTGGACGTATCAACATCCCCAAGCTTAATTCCTGCCCGTCCTCGAGTAGGTAAATGATAACAAGAATAATTTCTGTGGTGACATGCTATTAACCATATAGGACTTTTTATAGTCATATGACAAAAGCTTACCGAGACAATGAATCTGTAGTAATTAAGTTGCGTCATGAGAAAATCACAAAGGACTGAAAGTTTTACAATATGAAACTGAAACATCAAAAAGATTTGCAATGAACATGATGTGCAAATATGATAAAGTGATATCTAGCTTGCCCCCTTTAGTGAAGCAAAACATAAATGCAGGGGCACCTTCAAGGTTTAAGTGATGACTAGATACAATGATTTCAAAATAAACGATATCACAATCATGCAAAAGACAATGCTACTTTGGAACAATGCACATTACACTTAGAATGACAATCATGCTCTCAGTAGTTGGTGCTTGAAGAAAGAAGGTGGAGACTCAAAAAGTAAAAGAATGGTTATGTGCTAGAGCTTTTTATTTTGAAAACATAGAAGCAATTTTGTCAACGGTAGTAGTACTTCATATGTGTCATGCATAAGACATCCTATAAGTTGCAAGCCTCATGCATCGAATACCAATAGTGCTCACACCTTGTCCTAATTAGCTCGGATTTCCGTGGGTTATCATTGCATTACATATGTTTCAACCAAGTGTCACAAAGGGGTACCTCTATGCCACCTGTACAAAGGTCCAAGGAGATAAATCGCATTTGATTTCTCGTTTTTGATAGATCTCAACTTGAGGACATCCATACCGGGACAACATAGAAAATAGATGATGGACTCCTCTTTAATGCATAAGCATATTCTCATAAGAGATTGAGGATTAATGTCCAAGCTAAAACTTCCACCATGATGCATGGCTTTGGTTGGCGGCCCAATGTTCTTCTCTAACAATATGCATACTCAACCATTCAACCCATGGCAAATCACCCTTACTTCAGACAAGACGAACATGCATAGCAACTCACATGATATTCAACAAAAGTGTGACAGTTGATGGCGTCCCCAGAAACATGGTTACCGCTCAGCAAGCAACTTATAAGAAATAAGATACATAAGCAACATATTCTTTACCACAATAGTTTTTAAGCTACTTTCCCATGAGCTATGTATTGCAAAGTTAGTCTGCTTAGTACAGGTGGAGGTTAGCAAAAGACTGGGAGCGACCAACTAAGAGAGCAATGACGGTCATAATCATGTAGAGCGACAAAGCAACATTGAATCAGGCATGGTAGTTATATCGCTACTCAGAAATAAAAGATCATCAAGGCTTGACAGGCTTTCTTTACAGTCTTAAATATGCGTGAGCATACGCCAAGTCAATCAAAATAAATTCTTGAAGGAAGATATTACTAAACCATACCACATCATAGGCAAACAAATCATGTTGGTACTCCAATAACACATTGGGAACCCCCCAGCTATTTGAGATTAACCATAAGAAAACCTGAACTACTAAGCGCCATTATGCACGTAGCATCTTTATCATAGACATATTAACCAATGCAACGGAAGCAAACTCTCTTAATAAGATAAGCATGATAATTAAAGAGAGTTCAAGCAACCAACTAAACAAAAGCTCTTTGAAAAGATAAGCATGAATACTAAGAGCTGAACATGATAGTAGCTATTAAAAGACAAAGAACACACACAACAAAGATAGACATGAAAATTCTATGTTATGTTCTAGGTAGAAGTGGAGCGTGTTTCTCTCCCACATAAAGAAAGCTGAGTTCCGACTCGTTATGAAAAACTAAAAAGAAAACTAAAAGCAAGACGCTCCAAGCATAGCACATAACACATGAAGTGATAAAAATATAGCGGAACGAAAGACGAACTGATAATGTTGATGGAGAAGGGGATGCACGGGGGCATCCCCAAGCTTAGATGCTTGAGTCTCCTTGAATATTTCTTGGGGGTGCACGGGGGCATCCCCAAGCTTGAGCGCTTGACACTCCTGAATCTTTTTATCATCTTCCCTCGCACACTTGAAAACTCCCTTCATACATAACTCATCATAATCTTATTAGCGAGGTTAGTACCCTTAATAAAATAATTGTTCCTTGCTGTAAATAAAGATATTCTTGAAGTTCTACTGTTTCTCAAGATTGCCAAAAGGTTTTTGCAAAGAAAAAGCAAGCTCTTGGTTTGCAAAATGAAGGAAAGGCAAAACAGGACAGAATCTGTGAAAAACAGAACAGCAGGTAGTAAATGATTTGTTCGGGGTAGTTCTGCAACTCAAATCAAAAAACTCAGAACAGACGCACGAAACACAATTATATAGAGAATGCTGTCGAAAAAAATTCAGACCAAAAAGATGATCTGGTGAATTTATACGAATTTTTCTATCCAAGGACAGAATCTGTTTCCTGGACAGCACCTCACAACTTTTGAACTTTCTAGCAATCAGAGGCTATACTTGGCACAAATATGAAAAGCAAAGATACAATGATGATGCTACTGTAGTAAACAACATCAAGACACAACAAAAGAAAAATATAAAAATTTATTCATGTGGGCTGCCTCCCAAAAGCGCTTTCTTTTATGCCTTCAAGCTAGGCATAATGCATAGAGATCAAGTTTTATCAAGAGTAAAAGAATAGCTAGCCCGTACAACGGACTCAAAAGGTAACTTGATCTTCTTTCGAGGGAAGTGTTCCATCCCTTTCTTGAGAGGAAACTAAAATTTTATATTACCCTCTTTCATGTCAATGATAGCACCAACGGTGCGTAAAAAGGGACGTCCCAAAATAATTGGACATGAAGGATCACATTCAATATCCATAATAGTGAAATCAACGGGAACATAATTATCATTAACAACGATAAGAACATCGTCGATCCTCCCCAAAGGTTTCTTTATGGAAGAATCAACGAGACGAACACCAAAAGAACAAGAATCATAAGGTTTCAATTTAAGCATATCATATATTCTTTTGGGCATAACAGAAGTACTAGCACTAACATCACATAATGCATAGCAAGAGAAGTCATTCAACTTAATTTTTATCATAGGATCCCAACCATCTTCTAGCTTTCTAGGTATGGAGGCTTCTACTCTAAGTTTCTCCTCCCTAGCTTTGATGAGAGCATTAGTGATATGCTCCGTGAAGGCAAGGTTAAGCGTGCTAGTGCGGGGATCTCTAGACATCTTGTGAAGGAAATCAATAACTTCGGTAAGAGTGCAATTATCAAAATCAAGGTCATTAGCATCAAGTAAGGTGGTAGTGGTGTCCTTTAGGTTCATTTGTTTGGTAGTTTCTATAGTCATAGCATCACCATTAATAGGTCCAATGGGACCAGGAGTACATTGGGTGCTAAGAGTTTGGATATCCTCAACAACTTGGATAGTAGCAACAGTGTGGTGGGTAGGAAGGCTCTTAATTCTATCCTCTTCCTCCCTTTCTCTAGCCCATCTCTCTTTAAGTTTAGCCATCATCCTAATGTTTTCATTAATTTGTACTTGAATAGCATTTATAGGAGTCACTTCCCTCTCCTCAAGAGGAGAAGTTTTAATTTTTAGCAATCTTACCTCATTGGCTAAATGGTCTACCTTAAAAGAAAGATCATCTAGTTTATGTAGTTTTTCTTCTACACTCTTATTAAAGGCTTTTTGGGTAGTGATGAAATCTTTAAGCATAGTCTCTAGTTCAGTAGTGGAGTTCTTGGTACTAGGATAAGCATTGTTGCTCCCATAAGAATTAGAGGGGAACGGTCTAGGATTGTTACCAAAGTTACTCCTATAAGCATTGTTGTTAAAATTGTTTCTAGAGATAAAGTTCACATCTACTTGTTCTTGAGCAATCAAAGAATTTAAAGGAACATCGCGAGGATCAACAGAAGATTGCTTCGAAAGTAGAGACATGATCAAGTCAACTTTTTCATTTAAGGAGGACATTCCTCGACAGAGTTTACCTTCCTACCTGTTGGAGCGCGTTCGGTGTGCCATTGGGAATAGTTGGTCATCATCTCATCGAGAAGCTTTGTGGCAGCACCAAATGTAGTTGACATAAAAGTTCCTCCCGCGGCCGAATCTAACAAGTTCCGCGAGGTAAAGTTCAAGCCTGCATAAAAAGTTTGGATAACCATCCAAGTAGTCAAACCATGAGTAGGGCAGTTCTTGATAAGAGATTTCATACGTTCCCAAGCTTGGGCAACGTGTTCATTATCCAATTGTTTAAAATTCATTATGTTACTTCTAAGTTGGATAATTTTAGCAGGTGGATAGTATTTTCCGATAAAAGCATCTTTGCACTTGTCCCATGAATCTATGCTATTTCTAGGCAAAGACTGAAACCAAATTTTAGCTCCTCCTCTCAAGGAGAAAGGAAAAAAGCTTAAGCTTAACAATATTACCATCTATTTCTTGGTACTTTTGCATATCACAAAGTTCAACAAAGTTGTTCAAGTGTAAAGCAGCATAATCTCCAGCACCGGAGAATTGATCTTTCATGACTCAGTTCAGTAAAGCAGGTTTAATTTCATATGAAGGTGCTGAAGTGGCAGGTGTAGTGATAGGTGTGCTGATAAAGTCATCGTTGTTGTGACTAGTGAAGTCACACAACTTGGTGTTCTCGGTGGAACCCATAGTAGCAAGCAAGCAAGATAACTATTTTTGTGATTTTCGATAAAAGGTACTAAAGCAAAAACTGAAAGGTAAACTAACAAGACTAAAAAGCAAAGGTAAAAGATAGCATGCAACTCCCCTATCCTGAAGAGTGGAGTCCCCGGCAACGGCGCCAGAAAAACTCCTTGATGGGCCTCTAACCCCTCGTTGGTTACCCCAAGTGGAAGGTGTGAGATGCAGTGTTGTGGAAGTTTTTCCCTTAGCAAAGATGCCAAGGATCGAATCCCCAGAGACTCCTAGGTTCAACAAGAAGGTGTCAACTGCTAACGGCGCCAGATATTAGCAATCAACGTGGACCTGCACACAGATACAAATAACTTTGCTCCCAACGAGTACAGAGAGGTTGTCAATCCCTCCGGCCTTGTAGTTCACAAAGGATTAAACGCAAATGATAGTAGTGATAGACAATGTTTGCAATAGTAAGTAAAAGCGAAAAGTAAATAGCGGATGTGATCAATGATGGTAATATGGACCGGAGTCTCATGATGTTCACTAGTGAGGTCTCTCTCCCAAAAGACGATAAAACAGCTATGTGAGGTAAACGAATTACAACTGGGCAATTGACAGGACCACGAACGCAAACCAATGCTGACTACATTGCAAGAAAGGTTGGGGTTCAAAGCATGGGCGGTATGCCAAAGTAAGTAGACCGAAATCCATCAATATCTACTACTAATCATCCACCTTGAGATATCTATCCAGAACATCTCGCTGGTATTAAGTTGCGAGCCCCACCCATAGTGTAAACTCAAAGCAACAGACAACTGCATTAAAAGAACTTTGCGTAAAGTAAACAATCCTTGCACCCGCGGGCACAAGCACCGTTGTTTTCCCTCTTGTGGCAACAACACATCCCCTAGACTCATGTTTCTGTCACTCAAGCTAGTCATCGAGGGGCATGAACCCACAATCGAGCATAACGTTCCCTCTTGGAGTCACTACCTACTACTTGGCCAAAGAAATAAATAACAACGGAGAACATACAAGAATTACTTATGAACATAAATATAAAAGAGGTAGATCAAATATATTACTCAATCACAATCTGAACATAATCTCATAATCCATCGGATCCCAGCAAACTCATCATAGCAACATCATAAGGATTACATATGTGCCTCGATCATGTAGGGCAGCTCACGAGGACTAATTAGTGAAGCACAAGAACGGGAGGAGAACATCACATAGCTACTGGTCATGGACTCATGGTCCAAGGGAGACTACTCAGAACTCATCCGAGAAGCGTCCATGGTGGTGGAGAAGCTCCCGGTGGTGATCCTCCCCTCCGGCAGGGTGCCAGGAAGGGTTCTCCTGGTGCTCCCGATCTTGGAAGCGGCGGCGGCGGTGGAACAGAGATGAGATCGTGAAAAAGAGTTTTCATCCCGAGGGTTTAGAAGGACGCTCTAAATATATGCCGAAGGGGGGCACCAGACGAGGCTCAGGGGGCCCAGGCGCCCCCCCGGCGCGGCCCAGGGGGGGGGCGCCGTCAGGGCGCCTGGGGCCCTGGTGCCCCCCCGGCTGTACTTCGGGCGCAAGGTAGGTTCTGGAACGCTGATGTTTTATATAATTTTTCTGGATTTTTCCTGACAATTCTCGTAATGTGAAAACCTGAAATACAAAAACAGCCGAAAACAAAAACTGGCACTGGGGTGCACTGGATTAGTAGGTTAGTCCAAATTGAACATATAAAAGATGAGCAAGTGCGCCCAACTATCGGCCGTGGCCACGTCTCCTTTTTTATGCCACGAACAGTGCAATCGAGCAGCAAGTGGGCAGCCAATCCCAATCGCCGCACCGCACAAGCCCACTCTATCCCTTTCCACATCCCCTCCTCCTCCATCCTTCCCCTCCCGTATCCAAGGCGTGCGGGCGCGGCGGCGACACTATGGCGGGCGGCCGGGTCGGAGTGGTCCCCCACGCCCCTCTTTCCCCGCTTGGCGCTCTCTACTCCCAGCGCAGCCGCCGCCGCCTCTCTCTGCCCTTCCCATCTCGTCAGAGCCGCCGCACCCGGAGTCCTTCCCGCCGCCCCGAGTAGCCCCCATCCCTGCCCGCGCCAGAGTTTGAGTAGCCCCCATCTCTGCCCGCGTCGGAGTTCAGATGTAGGGGAGGAGCGGATCAACGACGGCGCAACAGATAAGAGGATGGGAGATCGAGAAGGAAGGGAGTCGTTGCAGAGGGAGGGGTGATGGGGCTGGGCGGAGGTCAGGCATCAGTGACGGATCCGCGGGTCCGCGGCGGAGTGCGAGGTACCTTCTTCCTTGCTCTCCTTTTGTTTGACGAAATGCGTGTAAGCTGATGTACCCTTGTTTCTTGTTTTTGACCATCGGCAGGTTCTTTGTTCGTTCGCTTCGCTTCGCCTCGCCCTCTTTGGCTGGACAGGTTCGGCTCGCCTGTCTTTCTTGCTTGTTTTACTTTTGTCGTGCTAGCCTCCGTTTACCCCCCTGCTATAGCGTGTGCATTTTTCTTGCTCGCGAATATCCTTCTCTATGTACTGGATTTGATTCTTTACGTTTCGGGTTTGCATATGCTGACGATTGCCTTCTCTATTTGCGCTCAATCGGCATATGTACGTGTGCTCGTAGAAGTGGGACCAACAGCTTCGTTAGGGGCAGTCGATTTTAACTCACACATTCCCAAACTGGACTGAGGAAATCCATTTGAGTTCTTCCATTTCTGACCGAAACAAAATAGCATATGTCTTCTGTTGCTTTTGTTATCTTGTGATTTTATATGCCTCTCGCTTCCTTTTGTCGTTCCTCATTTGCCTTTTTGTCTGGGAGGAAAGCAATGATTCATTTCTGCTGTCATGTAATGGCTACTAAACTCTGCCAGATTTTGTTTTTCAGTAATGTGAGATGAGATTCTAGGTTGATGATCAGTAGGTTACGCTTCTGTATTACGTGCAGAACCAACCGACTCCATTGTTCAATCGTCCCGTTTAATTGCCTGCTGTCACCGAGGACCCTGACATTGCTGCTGTGATAATCATTAACATGCTTTGTTGGCTCGTTGTTGGTAACTAAATTTTGTGCTGCTTTTGGCTAACTGAGCTTTTGAAAGGAACGATACATTTCTGCCACTGATTTTTCATGTGATTTGACAGTTACTAGGCGGCCATCCTAATCTGAAAAGTGAGTGTGCTTTGTAGTAATGTAAATGTAGATTTTCAGATTCATGATCTACTGACAGTAGGTGGGTGCAATATTGTTCGTTAACTTGAGGTGGAAAGACTAAGAGCAACCTAACTGGTTTCCTAGCTATGTGGTGTGCTTCTTCTGGTAGTAGTTAGCGTTGCTTATATTTCATAGTAGTACGTAGCAGTTTGGTGTACTTTTAAAATATCTATACGTGTGTGATCCGACGGTCGCGCTTCGTGTGACAGGATAGTGGCCAGATGGAAGAGCACGTGACGCCCGCGACGCTAGGCCACCGACCCTCTTCCCTCAAGCTCAAGGTGGCGAGGAGATGGTTTGGATGGTGCTGCTGCTCCGCAGGTACGAGCTTCTGCGCAGTCTCTTGCTCTCTCAACTTGCATCTCCTTGAATGAATGGGCTCAAAACAATGTGTTGACAAACTACATGAGGTTGGGCTTTGTCTTTGTGATTGCACCCTGTTTGTGTGCTGGCGGGAAGGAAGAACCAAGAAAAAGTGTTGTTGCTGTTTCGCTGTATTCTTCTTCCTTCGATTTCAGCAAACTTTCTGGTAGTGTATGGACTAGCCCGGTGTTTGCCCAGAAGTTCTAGAAGGTGCCCTTCCACCAAATGACCCACATCTGAATAATGCACGTGGCCTAAATATTTACAACTTTGTTATCTGGATTATTAGGTACACTACTGAAAATTCAGTAGACCATGGTGCTCCTAGAAATACTGATAATCTGGAACTTGGCAACCATTGGCTTTTGAAGTTTGGCAGTCTTTTAAAGAGCAAATTGATCCAAGTGAGAAGATCACGATACTTACCAATGGACCTCTTATAAATTTGGCCAATATTGTGCTCTCTGACAGGAATGCATGTTTTGTGATAAAGGTCAGTTGTTCGATATATTTTGGTTGCATGCAGTATGAACTGCATTTTCAACTATGATTTGTTACTATTGAATTGCATGTTTCTCTCTTCTGCGAAGTGTATATGTTGTTGGAGGCCATATCAGAAATGAAAATGATTCAGACAACAATGTGTTCACTGTTTCGTCTAATAGATATGCGGAGTTCAATCAGTTTCTTGACCCCCTAGCTGTGAAAGTGTTGTAAAATATTCATTGCGTTTTAAAATATCTTAATAATATATATCAATTTTGTATTCATGACATGGTTGATACCGCTCGGAGGCTGGATCTGCCATGGAGTGGCTACCATGGGGCAACCAGAGCTGGGTGCCCCTGTTTCCAACCTCGAGGAGGTGAGATTAGAATCTAATTAATTATGTATCATTCGGTCCTTCCTTTGGCTATTAATCTATTGTGGTCTGCTTTTTCAAGCTCATACAATAGGTTTATATTGAATTAAATTTTGTATAGATAGCTGTAGCGATTCTAGCGAAACATCTTCAAGCTTAAGTTGTTGAACTGATATAGCTTGTTGTGTAATGCATCTTGATACAATACATGTAAATTAATTTAGGAAATTGTGTTGCTCCGAGATAATTTTTTATTCGAAAACATTACCTACATAGGCATGTTACCTTCACACAGGGAAAAAGATTTTTTGTGACCTAAAGATATGATTTATGGGCCTACCTCGATATCTCAGGAGTTGTCCTTTCCTTGTTAACCCTGTACACTTGACAAGGCCCATCAGTTCGAGGTAGAGATAATGAAAGAACATGTATGCTTCCTTTCCTTGTTAACCCTGTACACTTGACAATGTCTCATTTCTGAATAAAGTCTAAACCCAACTTTTATTGTTCATTGACCACCATTTCCAATCGGCGCTGATAGCAGAAAGACTGAGCAAGAGGAGGAACTTCGTCGACCCAGCCATGAGCAAATGATGCTCCGACGAGTCGATGAGGACCATCACGGAGATCTGCCCATGGGGCCTGACCAAGGAACCAACACTGAGGCCGTTAGACGAGGATGTGCTCTGGAACCTGCAGTTTGCAGCCCTGGTGCAGGATGACTGGAACAGCAAAGAGTCCCCGCTCTCATCGTCGCAGATCCGTGCACAATCCGCAGAGTACTCACCTCTAGGCAGGTATGTGTCTTTTAAGTGCAGTTTTCCACTTGCATATCTAAATTCGTACTTTGGAATGATGATCAGAAATTGCAACTAGGGTCTAAGTTCTGAAATGACATGTTGTCCATGTTCTTGGCAATCTTGCAGGCTGAGAAAAAATATTGGCAAGCATTACCATTATGATCCTCCATCGATCATCATTGTTGAAGAAATTTATGTTTCTCTTCGTATAGGATATAGATATGTGATTCTCATGTTATCCTTTTGCTGGAAACTTGCTAATCTTAGGGGTGCTGCTACTGGTGTTTATCAAAAGAACTAAAGTAGTAGTTAATCCAAGCATTGAAGAATTGACAGAGAGGTTACGCTATATTGGCATGAAGTCAGAGCAGCGCCTGAAGACTACACAAGATACTTTCTGGTGACCTTCAGTCTATATGTCCTAACCAACAATAGCCACCTTTTGTTTCGTATCAATCGATCCAGTATCTTTGCCCTTTTGGCGTTCTGAGCAAGATATATATAGCCTTTAGATTTCCATTCGTGTATGATATTGCATGTACAATTTAGACCTCATTATGTGGTCAAAAGAAGTTTGTGATCAATTGTTCTATATATGTAATCAACTGCCCTTCTACTTATATTTTCAGAAGACTATTTATATATGTTTACACTGGTTAGAGAAAATTATGACATTGCTATCAATAATTTTTTATTTTCATATATTTCAATCTGTCTTTAAATATTTTTATGTGTACTCTTTCAATACTTGACTTGGTCTCGCCCTTTGCGCCATTGGCGCAACGGGTCATCTAGTATGATCAAAAGTGTATGGAAGTGTATAAATATCATAGCAATATCACCCAAAAGTGGCATGGAGCAAGCAAAAATTATAGATACGTTTTGGAAGTATCACCTGACATCTTGAGCTGTAGATAAACATAACACGGTCTAGCCATGAATTTGGCATAAACCGGCCGCCCAAACAAGGCATGATATGGGCTTCTGATCTTGACTACCTCAAAGGTCACAGTCTCCGACCTAGAATCATGCTCATCTCCAAAGGTAACCTCCATATCGATCTTGCCAACTGGATAGGCTGATTTACCGGGTACCACCCCATGGAACACTGTGTTGGACTGTCGGAGCTTCTTATCTGTCAACCCCATACGTCGAAAAGTCTCATAATATAGGATGTTGATGCTGCTGCCTCCATCCATAAGTACCTTGGTGAACTTGTAACCACCCACCTGTGGTGCCACCACCAGAGCTAACTGACCCGGATTATCAACCCGGGGTGGATGATCTTCTCTGCTCCACACAATGGGTTGCTCGGAGCAACGCAAAAAACGTGGTATCGTCGGTTCAACAGAATGCACTGCCCTTTTCAGAACCTTCTGATCCTGTTTGCATAAACTCGTGGTGAAGACGTGATACTGCCCACTGCTCAGCTCCTTCGGATTATTTTGATATCCGGATTGCTACTGTTGCTGACGCTGTTGGTTCCCTTGGTTGTTGTATCCGCCCTGACCATGCTGCTGGTTATGCTGATGCTGATTGTGGCCATTGTTGTTACCGTTATTGCCGTGGTATCCTGAACCGGATCAGCCACCTTGATAACCTGGACCCTGAAAACCGGGGCCTGATCCGCTGGAGGGCCCGTGATCATACCTAGTCTATTTCATGAATTCTTGCATAATGAAGCAGTCTTTCTAGAGGTGCGTAGCCGGGTTTTCCACCGTACGGTGCTTTGGGCAGGGCACGTTCAACTGGCGCTCTAGATTAATAGGCGGCCTCCAATTGTGTGGGGGTGGTCTACCCTTGCGGCGTTGCCCATTTTCCTGAGCGTTGGTATTGGCGACAAAGTCTGAGCTGCCATCCGCTTTACGCTTGCCATTGAATCCCTGACTCGCCGAATTGGTCTGCGGCGGTTTACCGTTTTTGCTCGCCTTCCCTGACTTGTCTCCATCAGTATCTGGATGTTTGGTGTTATCAGAGTCTCCATACTTCACCAAAGCGCCCATGAGGGTTCCCATGTCATCGCAGTCACGTTTGAGCCATCCCACCTTCTGTCTCAAAGCTTCAAACCGGCAGTTACTTTCCAAGGTCACTACTGTTGTACTTGGAAGTCTCTAAGTCTTTCAAATGTTGGACATTATTTACTATCTCTACATCATCTCCTCCTAATTTAAAACCCAGACCAGCCGCTATCTGCACTAACTTTCCATGGCAGTATCCAAAACAGTAGGTAGACTAGAACTAGAACTTTTAGTTTCTACAGAAGAAGATTGAGTTTTCATACCTGGGGCAGTCTCCAGGTTTCTGACTTTCACCCTTCCTACAACTTTATCCATTGTATGCATATCGCCAATATCTCTCCGAGTCCTCCTTCTTTCCTCATCTACCACCCCATCTCTGCTTTTGTTCACATCTTTAAGTTTTTCCCCTAGGATTGGCCTATTTACCTGTCTTGCATCAGTCACAATGCCCACTTTACTGGCGACTTTTTCGGGTTGGGAATCCAGAACTTCCTCTGAATAGTTGCCATACTCCTTCAACACTCTATCATGTATGACTTGTGTACTCACCACCATGTCTTCTCCATAATCTATCCGCTCTTGAACATAATCATCATTCCTGAAATCCATTCTCTCAGCATCTGTGGCGAATTCTCGGTTAATCTCCTCCAGGCTTTTTGACTGTGCTACAATTTCCTCTTCCTATTGTGCTTTTTTCCTCTCCAACATTTCCTGTCTGATTTTCTCTTCCCTTGCTAGTTCAGTCTTCTGCATGTCCAATCTATCATGCATTATCTCATCTTCATTCCCACCAGACCCCTGCCCGACTTCATGTGTATCGTTCTATACTTTTTTGCTCCCCTACTGTACTGTCTATCGATCTGGTCCTCATTGTATTCTTCTGCAATAAGCACACCATCTCTTAGAGCCCCTCCACGTTCTACAATCTCCTCCACCTCAAAAAATATATAATATATGTATGGGTCTACAGTTAGTTCCACCACCTCAGGTATCTTGCTTGGATCTTTCACCCCAACTTTCGCCCTGACAATATCAGTATCTCTGTAAGCTTGCATATCCACATCCTAAATAGTTCCCAAGAATGAGGCAATTTCCTCAAAGCCCTCTTTGTGTAGCAAAGTATCAGGGATACCAAAAATTCTCACCCAAACTAAAGACAGCTTGAATCTAGCAGCAGAGGCAGAATTCCATTTGCTTACTTTCACAGTCACTTTTGTACCTTTCAGGCCAAACTTACGGTATTCTATCATCTCTTGCAATCTAGAAGCTGAAGGAAATTTGGCAAGATAAGCATTGTCACCGTACTCTTTGATTTTCCACTCCCCTCCCCTAGGAAACTGAGCTCCAAAAGCAACAACAAGCGCACTGCAATTTATGTTCCCTTTCAGAATCTGCACCAATCCTACATTTTGAGCACTTTTATCAAACATTTTCTTCTTCCCTGTTTGGGAAATCATCATTTGCAAACCATCTGCAACACAACCAGCCATCTTTAGAACAGGGTGTGGTCTATTCATCATTACACATCTTTCAGATAGATGATTGAATCCACAATTGATGCAGGTTAATTGTGCTTTACAGTCTCTAACCAGATTTTTTCGAAAAGGAGTCTCTAACCAGATGATCGGTCCCTCCAC
>LR738713.1:770529971-770541586 GCA_902687465.1 Secale cereale
GGCCTAGTCTACACCAACATACTGGGCCGAGCCTGTGTGCACGAGTTGCTTATTGAGTATAAAGCCAGTCACAGCTTGTATAATGCCCAGGATGGGACTATACCTCCTACGTGTCGAGGCACGACTCAAAGGTATAAGCCCATTCTGGAATGATCTCAAGTTTGGTATCTTTGCATGACTCATGTAAAAGAGGGATTAAAATGCAAAAGGAGATAGTTGGCTTACACTCGCCACTTCACACAATACATTACATAAGCAAAACATCATTCAAAACATCACAACCCGACTACGGGCGAAGATCCAAAAGAAAGATACCAAAACAACATAAAGCCACATGTCCGAATCGCCCCTAGTAGAAACCACTACTGATCGTCGAAAACGTCACAAGCATATGGCCACACTCTTCATTGAGCTTCCAGTGAAGTTCTGACCCATCTCCTTCTTCATCTCAGCTAAACCTGCATCTGGTGTTGTAGTATCTGTGAGCCACGAGGACTCAGCAATCCCATAACCAGGGGTAACAAGACTAGCAAAGCTTTATGGGTAGGAAGAGGTAAAGTGGTGAGGTTGCAGCAGCGGCTAAGCATAATATGGTGGCTAGCTTACGAGTACCAGAATAAGATGAGCATCTACGCAAACGGTCACAAAAGTAGTGATCGCTAAAGATCCTGAACTACATACGAGTCAAACATAACCCCACCGTGTTCTCTTCTCAAAATGAAAAGAGACAGTCACGGTTACTCACACAGTTGTGTGTTTTACTTCGGATCCTCTGTCAAGTTTTCTACAACCGAACATTAACAAATTCCAATCTGCCACATAACCGCGGGCACGACTTTCGAAAGATCATAACCATGCAGGGGTGTCCCAACTTAGCCCATCACAAGCTCTCACGATTAGCTGAAGTGATAAATATAATATCATCACCCCTTATCTTAGGGAAATCCGATCAGGCTCGGCTTCCCGGTGCACAAGACATTTCGACAATGGTAAAACAAGTCCAGCAAGACCTCCCGGCGTGCCGACACCCTGATAGTAGCCGCGCGTATCTCGTCTCAGGCCACAACCGGATAGGTGATCCTACGAGTAAAACCAAACCTCGAGTTTCCCCGTGGTGGCCCCGCAATCTCCCCGTTTGGGACCAACACCATCAGCACTGCCCCCCCTGCTATGTAGAATTAAGAACCCGGGGACGCGACCCCCTATGCAATTTTAATTAATTAATTAAGTTGTTATTATGAGGCAAATTAAAACCAATGTTGGGCCTTGCTGGAGGAGTTTTATTCAAAGTCGAACTGTCAAGGGGTCCCCATCCACCCATCGTGTAAGGAACGTAAAATCAAGGAACATAATGCCGGTTTATCGGCGCCTAAGGTGGCATGAGTGGAACAAAACACCGAGCAAAAGGCCAAGCCTTCCACCCATGCCCAGTATATAGGTGTGTTAATAATAATAATAATAGATATTGTGATATACCAACAACAAGTTCCCTCCTGGAACGAACTTCATCTTCACCTCCAACTAACAACGCTATAAGAGGGGCTGAGCAAGCGGGTACCATAGCCAAACAGTGGTTTTGCTAGGAAGGTTTCAAAGGTTAGAGGTTTCATGGCAACAAGGAGAGGCTGACATAAAAGATGGGTAGCGCGACATGTAACGATAGCATCGAGACAACTAAGCATGGCAATGGTAGTAAAGGTATCCAAGGGTATGATCATCTTGCCTGGGATTCCGCAAGGGAGAAGAACGGTATCCATGAAGTAGACGGAGCAACATAGTCGAGCGAATCCTCACAACTCCGGAACGAAACCGAAGCTAACAAGAGAAGCAACCGGAAAGAAGCAAACAACACGATAAACACGCAAACATAAACATGGCATACGATGCACATCCAAGTATGATGCATGTCCGGTTTAAATATGCATGGCATGGCAATGGTGCACATACAAGTACTACAAGTTAAGTGGAGCTCAATATGCAACGAGTTGTATATTAACGAAACACCACATTTAATTATATAATTGAATCTCGTTTATTTACAAGACAAGGTTAAATGTTTGTTAACATGGCAAGAGGTGAAGCAAAACAAACTACCTAATTAGACATTTTAAATGAGGCCGGAAATAACAACAACAATTCCGGGAAACCCCATATGCATGTTTAGCAATTTTTAAGCAAACAACAATTCACACATTTAAATGTTGTTAACATGATGCGGATGACATGATCAAGTTTATGCAATTTTATTAAAGTTAACATGAAGATAATAAGGAGTATTTGTCACCGTGGTGGAAGAAAGGGTGCCACGGCAACGATCCGAAAATGATGCAACGCAACATCTCGGTTCCGGTAACCCGTTGAGAGTCCGGAGCAAAAGAAAGATGGCGTGAGCAAGCCGAACAAGATGGAAGGTGGCGTGATCCCGTCACCGGGTTCCCACGAGTCGGCGACGAGGCAACCGAGGAGCACGACAAAAGACGATACGTGCACGGAGCACACAAGGGCAAACATCTCATACAACACAAGCATTCCACGGGTCATCGTCTCGGGGTTATACCTTCGAAGCGTTCGTTCCGTGGCGGCTCGAGATCGTCGAGGGACGTAGTGGAAGTAGTCATTCCGTAGAGTTACTCGTTATGTAGCCGTTCACGTCATCGGTAGAGGTACTTGGCGTTCACGTGGCGGTAGTGGAAGTAGTTGTACACGGTCATCGAGGAAGTAGTGGTACACGGCGACGGTAGTCGAACTTGGCGCATCCTTGTTCTTTCGGGTTCGTAGTGGTACTTGGCGTTTGTCGTCACGTGTAGTCGAACTTGGGCATCGGAGAGGAACTTGGCGCTCCCGAGATCCTTGGAGAAACAACAACAGCCACAAACAAACATGGCAAGGTCTCGGTCTCGAGTCGGAGCAGACTAGCCGGTCTTGAGGATCCGAAACGAAGCAATACACGGGAGCAACCAAAAGGGGCAGCACGGGTGACGAGGCCATGGCAGCGGCATGGCGATGGAGGCTGCTCGAGGGCAACGCCGGCGCTGTCGTGGAAGAGGCGGCCGGAGGCGCTGCTTGAGGTGGCGGGCGCGGGCGGCGCACAGACGATGTGGAGGAGGCTGGACGAGGCCTCCCGGCGGCGAGGCTGGAAGGACGGGGCGTGGGACGCTCACAGGCGCTGCGCTGGAGAGCTTGGGTCGGCGGCAGCTGCTTCCGGTTGACGGGAGGCGAGGCGGCGCTCGGGAAGAAGAGGCCGTGAGGAGGAGGCAAGCGCGGGGCAGAGGCGAGGCGCGCTGGAGCCCTGGAGACGGAGGGCGCGCTGCGGCGCACAGATGAGGCGGAGGAGACGAGGCAGAGCCTCGGGCGAGCTGGAGAAGAGGCCCGCGTGGGGCAGCTTGAGGACGGGGCTGGCGCGGAGGAAGCGGGAGAAGGGAAGGCGGAGCGGCTTCGAGGAGGCAAGGGCGCTGGGGCTCGGCTCCTGGCATCGAAGAGCGAGAGGAGGGAAGGCGCGAGGGGACCGGGCTGCGTGAGGAGCGAGGCGCTGGCGGCGGCTCGGGGTGAGAGGAACGAGAGGAGGGGTCAACGCGCTAGGGTTATGGGGAGCGGGAGGCTGGGCCTCGCGGGATGGGCCGGCCTAGGGAGGCTGAGGCCCATATGGACTAGGAGGGAGGTAAAAAGGCTGGGCTAGCTGCTCTTCTTATTTTTCTTTAGCAGAAAACATAAAAGAGGAGGAAGAAAGAAAGAGGGGGGGGGGGGTTAGAGAAAAGCTGCACATAAGGTTATTTTTCTCGGGCATCATAAAATGAGCACGGTCCGAGAAAAATAGAAAAGGCATGATCAAGAAATAATTCAAACTTATTTGAATTTAATCAAATGGGTTTGAACTAAGACTTGATTTTTGAAGGGTCCAAAAATGTTCACATTTTTGGGGGAACCTCGAAAAAAGAGAAAAGAAATATAGGGAAGGTTTTTGACGGTGCAACTTGAATTAAGAGGCATGGGGAATATTTGCAAGTGTGTTATGGTGAATTCCAACAAATGGAATAATTATTTATATAGCTCCCTAAATATTGGGAGGATATGTTATAAAGAGAAGTCATCCTTCCCTCAATTTAAATGGACCGAAGGTCCACACAATTTATTTAGGTTGAGATGCAAAAGATTAATGACATGATGGCATGATGACGTGATGCAATGCAAAATAAATAAAGCAAGCACAACTGAAACACCCGGGAGAACCCGGGACATCTGGAATCTTTTGGAATCTTCTGGGACGTCGGTCTTCGGGCGTCACAACTCTCCCACACTAACAGAGGATCTCGACCCGAGATCCTAGAGATGGCACCGGGTAAAAAACGGAAGAGGAAGAGGTAAAACAAAGTTGCTTCTTTGACAGACGAGTGAAACCAAAGAACCTTGAGAGGTTGACCAAAACGAAAGAAGAATACAACATAGATGAACGAAGTTAAGAGCACTCCGGTAAAAAGGAGGAACAAGGAACATTATGAGAACCTTGTAGGTTGAAAGACATGAAACAAGAGTTTACGAACCAAAAGAATATGAAACTGCAATGGTATAGCCAAGGAAAAAGAATGACAGAATTCGGACAGCACTCCGTCTGAAAATGAAAGGAATTAACAAGAACTTGCCAAGTTGGGATGATACTTGATGAAATGAACAACATACTGCCCCCGAAACAATTGAAAGAATGGCACAAGGGTAAGAAGGATTCAGAGAGCACTCCGGTTGAAAAGAGAGGCAAAACATGAAAAGATGAGAGAACTTGAAAAGAGGACATAATACTCTGGTTAAATGGACAAACAAGGAAGAATATGATCTTGATAAAAACGAGATGATGGCCAAAGAGGGCAATATCCCAATGCCTCCGGAATGAAAGAATATATGCTAGATCGTTGGGAAGAAAAGAACGGAGAAGAAAATGACAACTTCTCCCACGAATGAATTTGAAAGAGCATCCTTACGAAGAAGGGTTGAACGGAGTTGTTGGAAATTCAACAACGAAAAGAATAAGCTCTTGTTGTGGGCTTATGGAAAACATCTCAAAATTAAGAGGTGACAACCAGCCACTAACTTAAACAATTGATTTGATTGAGATCAACAAAGAGATGAAAAACTTATTTCACCGGAAGGATAAATGAAGAGCTTGGGTCATTTCTAAGCACCATAATAGCAACAATCCTTTGGGGAAGCTTTTAGGTGAATTATAACCCAAGATAACTCCAACGAATAATTGAAGAGTTGGAAAAGATCTCCTTAACAAATAAAATGATGGTTTTAAATATCTCATTCCTGACAACTCGTGAATCATGAAACATGAAGGAATTGTCAAATGACATAACACCATTTGAAAAGATAAGGTAGAAAGGATTGCAATTGAAATTCATGATGAAGAATGCTTGAGCTCCAACAAGAATCTTGATGAAGACTTCAAGGATGAATTAAATCATGATGAACCACCATGAAGAACTCCGGTAACAAAATGATGAGAAGTGAAAGATGAAAAGAATAGGATTCAAGGCCTGCGATGAATTAGATGGAGGTTTGAAATGATATAATAGAAATAACTTGGAGCTCCGGAAAACAAGATGAAGAATTTAGAATCTTGAATATATATGATGAACAAGCTCCAGACAAAATAATTAAATGACCTTGAAGGAATAAGAATAAGAATTATGTCATGCATCTCCTTCACCAATTTAAATTGATGACAACCAAAGGATTTGGCATACTACTTATTCTCGTTGGAAAGGATTAAGAGAGATCTCGCACAAGCTTGGGTAAATCTTCAACGAACCACCGGTAGGATTGTGAAAAGAACAAATGAATTAAAACGATAACAACGGAAGGGTAATCTTGAAAGAACCACCGTAAAAATATGAAGACGAACGAAGAGACATCAATGAAGAATATTTGGAGGACGAAGTTGAAAACTGAGAACGAAGAAATATTCTGAAATGATGGCCTTCGGAGGATCACAAAGAAAAGAATTCATGAAATGCTTCGGATGGTATAAAAGAATTCCTCACAATCGGAACAATAATGAGGATGGCATTAAGCTAGAACCACGAATCTTCAAGAGAACGGGCCAAGATTTACGAGAAACACTTCTCCGGTCTCCAAATGTTGAGAATGAAGACGAGAAATGCCATAAGAATTGTTGAGCACTCCGGAATGAAGAATTAAAAAGGTTGAACCAATGATGAAAAATAATTTGAAAGCGGTCTTGGAGAAGGCATGTGACTGATGGAGATCATTATTACGTCACACTTGAAAGGAATTTGAGTATAACTCCAGAAAAAATAGAAGAGTCAGGTAAGATCCTGGAAAAATACCTGTGGGTTAGGGCCCACTCAAAGAAATCACCATTGGGAAAGATTGCTTAAGAGATATTGCACCGGTTGAATTAAATGGCTTGAGTAAGATGACAATCCTAAAAAATAATTAGAACGGATTAAGAATGGAATTATGGATCTTCAGCACTCCGGATATGAATAGCAAGAGGAGAATGATTAATTGGTGCACCGGAATAAGAAAGCATTGTGAAATGAGGAAAAAGGATAAGATCAACACCGAAATCTTGAATTACATCCACCGACAGAATTTGAGAACAAAAGAATGATGAACTTGAAGCTCTTGAGCATCTTCACGATAAATCACCGGATAAGAACATTGAAGGAAAAGAATGAGGAAACATCACAAGAATAAAATGGATATTCCATCTGAGAATTTCTTGCTCCGAGAAGAAGAAGGGTGGGAGGGTGGGGGAAAACAAAGACGACTTGGGATGAATGAAACAGACAAATCGTCAGATTTCTCAGCGGCGTCCGTATGGAATAACTTGAAGAGAAGGCACACCGGTTGAAAAGGATTAACAAGAAAATCTTGATTGATCAAGAAGGACTAGCACTCCCATAGAAATATGAGAACACCGATTAGGAAAGGTATGAAATCAACATTTGACATCGAAGCAACTCGAATACCAGAATCAAAACAAGAACAAAGGATAGATATGTAGAAGCCTAATCTTCACAATATCATTCGAACAGAGACTTGAACGAATGAATTCCGCACGTACATCAACTTGTCGAGAAGCCACTTGGGAGAACAAAAGGTAAATAAAAGCAACAAGGATCAGATAGAACAAATACAAGATAGAAGCTTCGTTCGACATCTTCGTGCTGAAAGCTCATGGAACGTGTTACAAAAGGGTTTTGCAATCCCCGGATCAGCATAGCCAAGGACCCTTTAAGATGCAACTCCCGATCGGAACAAGCCCATAAAACCACTTCACTCAATGTAGAACCCCGAACTTCATATCATGCACTCGTTGGAAAAATGGCTAGAACTACTGGATGAACCCACCTATTAATTTCCGAAAGTTTCCAGTTATGCAATCAGGTGTTGGGGATACAGGGGAAGCACCGCGCACTCAACTCTAATCCTACATCCAGCTGTATCCATCCTTCAACACATAACCAGTTATCTCCGGAAACCATTTACCTCGGACCTTCGAAACGCATCTACTATACAAGCTATGGCAATACTCCCGAACTACCTCCCCAGTACTGGGTGATGTCGGGGTTATCTTGCCACTAACCGCATAGGAGAGTTTTCGATGTCGGCCGTCTTAAGTATTCCAGAACTGATGCGATATATTTGTGACGATAACACCTCGGAGCTCAACTCCCCGGG
Organism: Secale cereale; assembly: GCA_902687465.1. NCBI lineage: Eukaryota > Viridiplantae > Streptophyta > Magnoliopsida > Poales > Poaceae > Secale > Secale cereale. Next base: position 770,537,673 of record LR738713.1, read on the forward strand.
ACACTGCCTCAACCCCTAAATGACAGGAGGCATCGAGAACAATGTTCTCGTCACAAAGACATCGGAACAATCCAAACAATACTCGCGTGATCCTAAAAAAAATTTGTGAAATTTTGAGAATAGAAGAGACAGGAGTAGTCGTCAGGAGTCCTCACCAGAATGAAAAGAGATGAGGAGCAAAGAAATCCTACTCTCCGATATAAATATAGGACTCAAAACATTTTCAGTGTGTGCCTAGACTCAACCGTCAATGATTCGATCAATCAGTGGGGGCTTCTAGGTCGGAGAAGGCTCTGAATTCCAACTTATAATGCCCAGGATGGGACTATACCTCCTACGTGTCGAGGCACGACTTAAAGGTATAAGCCCATTCTGGAATGATCTCAAGTTTGGTATCTTTGCACGACTCATGTAAAAGAGGGATTAAAATGCAAAAGGAGATAGTTGGCTTACACTCGCCACTTCACACAATACATTACATAAGCAAAACATCATTCAAAACATCACAACCCGACTACGGGCGAAGATCCAAAAGAAAGATACCAAAACAACATAAAGCCACAGGTCCGAATCGCCCCTAGTAGAAACCACTACTGATCGTCGAAAACGTCACAAGCATACGGCCACTCTCTTCATCGAGCTTCCAATGAAGTTCTGACCCATCTCCTGCTTCATCTCGGCTGAACCTGCATCTGGTGTTGTAGTATCTGTGAGCCACGAGGACTCAGCAATCCCATAACCAGGGGTAACAAGACTAGCAAAGCTTTATGGGTAGGAAGAGGTAAAGTGGTGAGGTTGCAGCAGCGGCTAAGCATAATATGGTGGCTAGCTTACGAGTACCAAAATAAGATGAGCATCTACGCAAACGGTCGCAAAAGTAGTGATCGCTAAAGATCCTGAACTACATACGAGTCAAACATAACCCCACCGTGTTCTCTTCTCAAAATGAAAAGAGACAGTCACGGTTACTCACACAGTTGTGTGTTTTACTTCGGATCCTCTGTCAAGTTTTCTACAACCGGACATTAACAAATTCTAATCTGCCACATAACCGCGGGCACGGCTTTCGAAAGATCATAACCCTGCAGGGGTGTCCCAACTTAGCCCATCACAAGCTCTGACGATTAGCTGAAGTGATAAATATAATATCATCACCCCTTATCTTAGGGAAATCCGATCAGGCTCGGCTTCCCGGTGCACAAGACATTTCGACAATGGTAAAACAAGTCCAGCAAGACCTCCCGACGTGCCGACACCCTGATAGTAGCCGCGCGTATCTCGTCTCAGGCCACAACCGGATAGGTGATCCTACGAGTAAAACCAAACCTCGAGTTTCCCCGTGGTGGCCCCGCAGTCTCCCCGTTTGGGACCAACACCATCAGCACTGGCCCCCCTGCTATGTAGAATTAAGAACCCGGGGACGCGACCCCCTATGCAATTTTAATTAATTAATTAAGTTGTTATTATGAGGCAAATTAAAACCAATGTTGGGCCTTGCTGGAGGAGTTTTATTCAAAGTCAAACTGTCAAGGGGTCCCCATCCACCCGTCGTGTAAGGAACACAAAATCAAGGAACATAATGCCGGTTTATCGGCGCCTAAGGTGGCATGAGTGGAACAAAACACCGAGCAAAAGGCCAAGCCTTCCACCCATGCCCAGTATATAGGTGTGTTAATAATAATAATAGATATTGTGATATACCAACAACAATTTCCCTCATGGAACGAACTTCATCTTCACCTGCAACTAACAACGCTATAAGAGGGGCTGAGCAAGCGGGTAGCATAGCCAAACAGTGGTTTTGCTAGGAAGGTTTCAAAGGTTAGAGGTTTCATGGCAACAAGGAGAGGCTGACATAAAAGATGGGTAGCGCGACATGTAATGATAGCATCGAGACAACTAAGCATGGCAATGGTAGTAAAGGTATCCAAGGGTATGATCATCTTGCCTGGGATTCCGCAAGGGAGAAGAACGGTATCCATGAAGTAGACGGAGCAACATAGTCGAGCGAATCCTCACAACTCCGGAACGAAACCGAAGCTAACAAGAGAAGCAACCGGAAAGAAGCAAACAACACGGTAAACACACAAGCATAAACATGGCATACGATGCACATCCAAGTATGATGCATGTCCGGTTTAAATATGCATGGCATGGCAATGGTGCACATACAAGTACTACAAGTTAAGTGGAGCTCAATATGCAACGAGTTGCATATTGATGAAACACCACATTTAATTATTTAATTGACTCTCGTTTATTTACAAGACAAGGTTAAATGTTTATTAACATGGCAAGAGGTGAAGCAAAACAAACTACCTAATTAGACATTTTAAATGAGGCCGGAAATAACAACAACAATTCCGGTAAATCCCATATGCATGTTTAGCAATTTTTAAGCAAACAACAATTCACACATTTAAATGTTGTTAACATGATGCGGATGACATGATCAAGTTTATGCAATTTTATTAAAGTTAACATGAAGATGATAAGGAGTATTTGTCAGTGTGGTGGAAGAAAGGGTGCCACGGCAACGATCCAAAAATGATGCAACACAACATCTCGGTTCCGGTAACCCGTTGAGAGTCCGGAGCAAAAGAAAGATGGCGTGAGCAAGCCGAACAAGATGGAAGGTGGGGTGATCCCGTCACCGGGTTCCCACGAGTCGGCGACGAGGCAACCGAGGAGCACGACAAAAGATGATACGGGCACGGAGCACACAAGGGCAAACATCTCATACAACACAAGCATTCCACGGGTCATCGTCTCGAGGTTATACCTTCGAAGCGTTCATTCCGTGGCGGCTCGAGATCGTCGAGGGACGTAGTGGAAGTAGTCGTTCCGTAGAGTTACTCGTTATTTAGCCGTTCACGTCATCGGTAGAGGTACTTGGCGTTCACGTGGCGGTAGTGGAAGTAGTTGTACACGGTCATCGAGGAAGTAGTGGTACACGGCGACGGTAGTCGAACTTGGCGCATCCTTGTTCTTTCGGGTTCGTAGTGGTACTTGGCGTTCGTCGTCACGTGTAGTCGAACTTGGGCATCGGAGAGGAACTTGGCGCTCCCGAGATCCTTGGAGAAACAACAACAGCCACAAACAAACATGGCAAGGTCTCGGTCTCGAGTCGGAGCAGACTAGCCGGTCTTGAGGATCCGAAACGAAGCAATACACGGGAGCAACCAAAAGGGGCAGCATGGGTGACGAGGCCATGGCAGCGGCATGGCGATGGAGGCTGCTTGAGGGCAACGCCGGCGCTGTCGTGGAAGAGGCGGCCGGTGGCGCTGCTTGAGGTGGCGGGCGCGGGCGGCGCACGGACGATGTGGAGGAGGCTGGACGAGGCCTCCCGGCGGCAAGGCTGGAAGGACGGGGCGCGGGACGCTCACAGGCGCTGCGCTGGAGAGCTTGGGTCGGCGGCAGCTGCTTCCGGTCGACGGGAGGCGAGGCGGCGCTCGGGAAGAAGAGGCCGCGAGGAGGCATGCGCGGGGCAGAGGCAAGGCGCACTGGAGCCCTGGAGACGGAGGGCGCGCTGCGGCGCACGGACGAGGCAGAGCCTCGGGCGCGCTGGAGAAGAGGCCCGCGCGGGGCAGCTTGAGGACGGGGCTGGCGCGGAGGAAGCGGGAGAAGGGCAGGCGGAGCGGCTTCGAGGAGGCAAGGGCGCTGGGGCTCGGCTCCTGGCGTCGAAGAGCGAGAGGAGGGAAGGTGCGAGGGGATCGGGCTGCGTGAGGAGCAAGGCGCTGGCGGCGGCTCGGGGTGAGAGGAACGAGAGGAGGGGTCAGCGCGCTAGGGTTACGGGGAGCGGGAGGCTGGGCCTCGCGGGATGGGCCGGCCTAGGGAGGCTGAGGCCCATATGGACTAGGAGGGAGGTAAAAAGGCTGGGCTGGCTGCTCTTCTTATTTTTCTTTAGCAGAAAA
>LR738713.1:770541640-770564054 GCA_902687465.1 Secale cereale
GGGGGGGGGTTAGAGAAAAGCTGCACATAAGGTAATTTTTCTCGGGCATCATAAAATGAGCACGGTCCGAGAAAAATAGAAAAGGCATGATCGAGAAATAATTCAAACTTATTTGAATTTAATCAAATGGGTTTGAACTAAGACTTGATTTTTGAAGGGTCCAAAAATGTTTACATTTTTGGGGGAACCTCGAAAAAAGAGAAAAGAAATATAGGGAAGGTTTTTGACGGTGCAACTTGAATTAAGAGGCATGGGGAATATTTGCAAGTGTGTTATGGTGAATTCCAACAAATAGAATAATTATTTATATAGCACCCTAAATATTGGGAGGATATGTTATAAAGAGAAGTCATCCTTCCCTCGATTTAAATGGACCGAAGGTCCACACAATTTATTGAGGTTGAGATGCAAAAGTTTAATGACATGATGGCATGATGACATGATGCAATGCAAAATAAATAAAGCAAGCACAACTGAAACACACGGGAGAACCCGTGACATCTGGAATCTTCTGGGACGTCGGTCTTCGGGCGTCACAGCTTGGGTAGCCCGGTTTTCTTCCAACAACTATGGAGCAAATTATCATCAGCCGCCGTCTGCACTGGATGGCCCAATGGGCAGGCACACAAGCCGCCGCCACTACAGTTTGGTTAACTTCAAAACAGCCAGTTGGAAGGAACCATTGGCCGAGTTGCTGACACGTCTCATACAAGATCATTTATAACCCACCGCAGTCACCTCAACCTTCTGTGGATTCACATCGCGCTATCAACACCAATGATATACACCTTCTTCTATGGTCAAATACAGAGAATCTCAAGACAACTCCTGAAGTCGTCTTAAGACTCGGGGGCTACGATGACATGACTCGGCTCAAAGGACATCAGTTTTACCGAAGCTCTCAAATATCCGGTTTACAATCCGGTTCAGTGGAAATCTGTCTCCTACAAAGCTCTGAAGCTCTCAAATCCGGTTTAGGAATCTCTGGTTTAAAAAGAATTAATATCTCGCAAGTTTGAGTTTAAAGGCTGTCAGAAAAATTCCGACTGAAAATGAAGATTCCAGTTTAAGAATCGGTTCAAGGGAAAGATGTCTCCCACAAAGCTTTTAAGCTCTCAATATCCGGTTTAATGTTTTCCGGTTCAAAAGAATAATCTCTCGCAAGTTCGAGTTCTCAGGAAAAATTAAAGGGACCAAAGAGAGTTTGTTGCACAGCACAACTCAAACATAGGCACCCGGCGAGCACAGCTCTGAGATATATCACTTGGGGGCTTCTGTTTATAAAGCGGAGTTTTGACTACCCTCTTGATCCGGCTATCAAGCCAATATTATCATAAGAGCACATCTCTGGTTACTTCGTTAATCCATCTATCAAGCCAATATTATCATAAGGGGTAAAAGAGAGTTGGATGCACAACACAACTCAAACATAGGCACCCGCTGAGCATAGGTCAAAATGTTACTTGGGGACTCTTGTTGCACAACAACAAACAGTTTTTAAGGCCCTTGTAATAGGCTATCAAGCCACGTCTTGGAAGCCTGGTGTATACACCTAAAACCCCGGGTTAGCCTACCTTTTATAAGTAAGTCACTCCGTCTAGGTAAACCTGGTATGACCAGCCGAACTTTGACAAGTCAATCTCATAAGACCCTGAACTTGTCAAAGTTAAAACGACGATTGGTTAAAGATTGAGGTCCATCTTAAAAGGCTTTGTAAAATGGTTTAACTCAGCGGCATGGCAGCCCATGAAAAGCCTCAAATTTGGGGCCTGATAGCCCGTGAAAAGCCTCGACTACAAGTTTTCATATGCTTTTATTTGCCAAGTTTTTTCTCCTTTGATGAGATTTATAGTGTTTTTGATAAACCGGTGTTCATTAACACGACTCGGCTTTCAACTACAAGTTGTCACTACATGATCAGTTATTATCCGGTGCTATTAACCCGGGCTGGCTTTTGACTATAAGTCGCCAGTATGAGATAAGATAATGACCGGTGTTTATTAACCCGGCCTGGCTTTTGACTATAGGTCGCTAGTATGGGATAAGATAATGACCGGTGTTTATTAACCCGGCCTGGTTTTGTTTATAAACCAACAATCTATGAGAATTACCAATGTTCAAATTTTGGGTTATCACCCTTACTACACTGGCTTGGTAAAACAAACAGTGTGATCAAATATCACTGGAACCGGTTTTCAAACTGGGTTATATTATTCAAATCTTTAAATAGCCAACATGGTTGGATTTTTATTATGGTTATCAATAACCAATATTTTGATTGAGGTTTTTAAAGTCGCCTCAGCGCAATGGATATTATTTTATCAATGAGTATGATTTATTCTACAAAGGAATAGTCCTGAGTCGCTGCAGGCTTACGACCCAGCACTTGGGGGCTACATTATTCAAATTGAGAATAGATCAAACATGCAAGTCCCATGTCACTGCCAGCATGCACCATGGCACTTGGGGGCTAATGCAAAGTCATTTTTTCATCACCTTATTGAAGATCCGACTCATCACATTGTAATGGGCCGGCCCTTGGGGGCTACCAATTGCTCCTGTCAAAATTCAAGGTACACAAGTTTTAATCCATTATATTGAAAGATCCACTGCTCAGTTGGTAAAACACAAGGCTCTTAACCTTGTGGATGTAGGTTCAAGCCCCAAGATGGGGGTTACATCATACGATGTTATTTTCAATGAAGTATATATAAAGTCCCAACTCAATATTATCTTACTGAGCCGGCCCTTGGGGGCTACACGTTGCTGTTCAAGTTTACATGATCATATCCATAAAGTCCCTGCTCCTTATTGCATAATAACCCGGCCCTTGGGGGCTACACTGGTTGAAGTTTTTATAACCATAAGGTAATTACAAGTCCCAGGTTGCTGCAAGCATGACAACCGACACTTGGGGGCTACATATATGGAATACTCAGTTTATGACCAGTGATTGAGATGAGCAAACTGAATTTCTTCAAGCTTGTGACATTCATATTGAAGCAAGTCTTAAGTTATTACTATGTTCCCTTCTTAAGACTTTGGGGCTACAAGTGATAGGCATATAAGAGGTATAATTTCAAGCTTGATGTTAACTACAATTATGACCCGGTGCCATCAATATTTATAAACCGACAATTTTTGCAATGATAAACCGGCGAGTTCTATATCCTTAAGCCGGCTGAAGATCAGATGAGGATTTCAGGGACCAATATTTCTCTTAAGCATTGGGAGCTGAGTCAAATGAATTATTCTTCATGATATTTTTCTGTGACAAACCAATGTCAGCAAATTGATTATGAAGCTGGCCTATTTACCCGGATTTTCTAGAAGGAGATGACAAGGATTTAAGGATGCTCAGGATCAGTTTAACATGGATACATCCAAATTAAACTGGGGCTAATGTCGGGGATATACCCCGCGATATGACCCGGCCGGAGTTATAATCTGGCAGGAGTTAAGTCAGATGATAATCCGACAGGAGTTAAGTCAAATGATAATCCGGCAGGAGTCAAGTCAGATGATAACCCGGCAGGAGTTAAGTCAGATGATAACTTGTCAGGAGTTGAGCCAGACAATCATAAACCGGCAGACAATCATAAACCGACAGACAATCATAAACCGACAGGCCATTATAAACCGACAGACCATCATAAACCGACAGAGAGTGATAACTGGTTGACAGTTATAACCCGACAGACAAGTCGCCTGGAGTTATGAAGCCCGAGACGTTATGAAGCCCAAGATGTTAAGAAGCCCATGAAGAGAAGTCAGAATAGTTTAAGTCTTACTCCGAGTTGGACTCTACATGTAACCCGCCCCTTCAACATATATAAGGAGGGGCAGGGCACCCCAAGAGGGAGAGAGATAATCTTAGGGCTAGACATAACTGGGAGGGCTGGTTTACGGTGACTCCCTCGTGATGATAATGAGACCTAGCCACAAACAACATGTAGGGTTGTTATCGGATGATGTTTCCCGGGGCCCGAAGCTGTCTAAATCCTTGTCTTGTGTTGCGTTTCTCGATTCCGCTCAACCCCTCTCAAGCTACCACATAGATGTGTTGGTCTCACGACTAAGTCCTCACAGTAGGACATCGGACGTGATAATTCCACGACATGGGGCTTCCAGGTGGCCCACGAGGCAGGGGCGCGCCCAGGGGGGTAAGGCGCGCCCTCCACCCTCGAGGACAGTGGGTGGCCCCCTCTGGTGCTTTCTTCGCCCAATATTTTTAATATATTCAAAAACTAACTTTCGTGGATTTTGAGGACTTTTGGAGTTGTGCAGAATAGGTCTCTAATATTTGCTCCTTTTCCAGCCCAGAATTCCAGCTGCGGGCATTCTCCCTCTTCATGTAAACCTTGTAAAATAAGAGAGAAAAGGCATAAAAGTATTGTGACATAATGTGAAGTAATAGCCCATAACGCAATAAATATTGATATAAAAGCATGATGCAAAATGGACGTATCAACTCCCCCAAGCTTAGACCTCGCTTGTCCTCAAGCGGAAGCCGCTATCAAAAAATATGTCCACGTGTTTAGAGATAGAGGTGTTGATAAAATAAAATACGAACATGAGGGCATCATGATCATTCTTAGAATAGCAACATATATATTCTTATGCTGAAGTAACATTCTATTCACAATGTAAAGCATGAATCAGAAACTTCATTGAGAACGAACAAACTATGATCTCAGTCATTGAAGCAATTGCAATTTATCATAACCTTAGAAAGAGTCAATATAAGAGCTTTTCAGCAAGTCCACATACTCAACTATCATTTAGTCTTTCACAATTGCTAACACTCACGCAATACTTATGGGTATGAAGTTTTAATCGAACATAGAGAAAGATAGGGGCTTATAGTTTTGCCTCCCAACCTTTTACCTCAAGGGTAACTTCAACAATAATGCTTTATGAAAATCCACATCCAATTGGATATATATATCATGATCTTTCCAACACATAGTGCTTGCCAAAGGATAAAGTGTAAAAAGGAAAGGTGAAGATCACCATAACTTTTGTATAAGGTATAAGACAAAAATAAAAGATAGGCCCTTTGCAGAGGGAAGCAGAGGTTGTCATGTGCTTTAATGGTTGGATGCACAAAATCTTAATGCAAAAGAACATCACTTTATATTGTCACTTGTGACAGGGACCTTTATTATGCAGTCCGTCGCTTTTATTTCTTCCATATCACAAGCTCTTATAAATCTTATTTTGTCCACACTAATAGATCATACATATTTAGATAGCAATTTTTATTGCTTGCAACAATGACAAGTTACTTGAAGGATCTTACTCAATCCATAGGTAGATATGGTGGACTCTCATGGCAAAACTAGGTTTAAGGATATTTGGAAGCACAAGTAGTAACTCTACTTGGTGCAAAGAATTTGGCTAGCATGAGGGGGAAAGGCAAGCTCAACATGTTGGATGATCCATGACAATATAATTTATTTCGGATATAGGAAAACATAACCCATTACGTTGTCTTCCTTGTCCAACATCAACTTTTTAGCATGTCATATTTTAATGAGTGCTCACAATCATAAAAGACGTCCAAGATAGTATATTTATATGTGAAAACCTATCTTCCTTTATTACTTCCTATTAATTGCAACGATGACCAAAACTATGTTTGTCAACTCTCAACAACTTTTATTCATCATACTCTTTATATGTGAAGTCATTACTCTCCATAAGATCAATACGATCTCTTTATTTCTTTTTATTCTTATTTTTTCTTTTATTCCCTCAAGATCATAGCAAGATAACCAAGCACTCGACTCAAGACTAATCTTTATTATATATAGCTCACGGACTCGATTACATAGATAAGGATCAACACAAACACTCAAAGCTAGATCATACTAAACCTTATTCTACTAGATCAAGATATAAACAAAAGGATCAAACTAAGAAAAATGGTACATATAGAAGTGTGATGGTGATACTATACCGGGGCACCTCCCCAAGCTTGGCAGTTGCCAAGGGGAGTGCCCATACCCATGGGTTTATGTCTTTGTAACATTCCAAAATTCTAAATTCTGGAATGTTATATTAAATGGATAGTTTTGATTGCTGGTGTGATGTGCTGTGTGAAATTGAGTGAAATTTGAAACTTTGGAAGTTAAATGAGCGGGAATGAAATGACTTTCCCAAACTTTCACTTTGCATTTATGATCTTCCTGAATTCAAATTCTTTTCAACACAAAACCCTAGAGTGAAGATGACATGACTTCTTCCATTTAATAAATGAAAAAGGGTTCTGAATAGATTTAGATTCCATTCTTGAAATATTTCAAATTCAGAAGCTTTATGCAACTCAATGATTTTCACGAGAGAAGATAAAATGACTTCTTCAAAACATATGAAATATGAGTTGGAAGTTTAAAAGAATCAAATTTAAAGCCCCTTTTGAAATTATTTTTCAATTTGGAGTTATTAGGGTTTTATTCAAATTATTTTTCTTCAAAAATGAAATATATGGAAAATAGGGTAACATAATTCCCTACAATAGAAAATTGGAGAACAATAAGTTTGAAGCAATTTTGGCATTTTAAAATATTTTATTTTCATTTTTAAATAGACCAGAAACACTATTGGATTTATTTAATTTTGTGAGGATTTTATTTGACTCTAGGAAAATGTTCATATTGTAGAGATTTTGTTTCTGAAATTTTCGATATATTATATGCCTATATTATATTTTTATTTTATTTTTATTATCTGCCTTTAAAAAAAAATCTTTCGGGCCGACCGAACTGGGCCGAGCCGAGCCCAGCCGGTCCAGGACGCCGCCGCCTACCTCGCGTGCACGCGTCGGACACTGTCACCGCCTCGACGTCCATGATCCGCCCGGACTCGCCGCCGCCTCTCCGTTGCCCGTCTTCCATGCCACCTCGCCTCTCCCCTCCTTTAAATACCGGGCGCCCCGACCCTTCTCTCCCTCCTCTCATCGCCACGCCGCCGCCCTCGCTTCACCCGCTCTGCGCCGCCGCCGCACTTGCGTCACCACCACCTTTTCACGCCGCTGCCGCACGCAGTTGCCGCTGTCGCCTTGCGAGCTCTGCCGCCGCTTGCCCTTACCCCGCACCCCATGCAGCCGAGCCGCCGCCGTCCGCTCGCCCTATCCCGCGCCACCTCCCGCCCGTCGCCGGAGCTCCGCCGACCGGAATCTGCGCCGAACCCGCGCCCGATCCGCCTCGGCGGCTTTTGACAAAAAACCAGCCGAACCGGTATAACCGCTAAAAAAACCCACCCCAGTTTTTCTTTTTAGTTAGTTCGGTTTTTCTTTTTAGATCAGTTTTTTATTAGGTAGGGTTAATTAGCGAACGTTTGTTCGTTTAGATCTGTTAGTGAACATTTTTGTTCGTTAGTTACTGTTAGCGAGCGTTCACTCGTTAGTCTTTTTCTTTTTATTTTAGTTTTTGGCCAGGGACTTATTTGTAGTTAAAACTTTTTCAGTTTAGTCCCTGAACTTCAAACGGCCGCAACTTTTTGCTCGTTGGTCCAAACCCAACGAAACCAACACCCACTTCTTCGTTATGACCCCCTCTGTCCAGTAAAACAACTTAAACATATTTTTGAATTTTTTTAAATTTGAATTCAAACAAATTTGAATTTAAACTTCTGTTTGGCATATCTTGTGTTTCGTAACTCCGATTTAGTTGATTCTTTTTGCAAATCGAAGCTCTTGACCTAAACTTTCTGATAAGGCCAAATTTAATTAATTTTGGTACTGTTAGAAATTGTTTTATGTTGCAAGAGTTATTTGCTTGGTTTTGAAGTTCCGAAGTGTTTTCTTCGTTCTTTCCGATCTTCTAAGTGATTGCTTATGTGTGGTTACTATTGTTTGCTTATGATAGATTGAACTTAGTGTAACGAATAGATCTATGACGAGTTATGAGTGTGAAGATCTTCATCAATAGTACAAGGCAAGTTCATACTTTGATCATACTTTCCAATACCCAGTTTTCATTGCATTAGTTATATCCTCAAACACTTGCATGAGTAGGACTGGATACATGTGATGATGCATTTTAGTTCATGAGGTAGGAACCCAATGATTTGAGATCAACCCAAGGGAATATACACTTTGTTACTTATTGCTTAGCCATGCTTGTAGACGTGGATTGGTATGTGAGATTCAAGAAAGATGCGAGAGTGATATTTAACCAAGGGAAACTAAAGGTGGAAACTTTAATACACATCTGGGTGGATTGGTTGGGGCACCCCGGAGCACCCAGTGGTTTGCCCGGGCACGTGGAGAAACCAGTGTTTGTCATAGGGGATCCCGGAGGACCCGTGTGATCACCCTATTGGAATGCCACCCAGGCTCAAAGGGATCATATATCTTTTGTAACGCCCCGAATGTAAAACTTCCTTATATGGCAATATATTCACCGTTGACTTAATCAATTCCATTCTGGGCTCTTCCTTCATTTTGGGTTTCTTCATTTTTGCCTTGTGCGTGTGTTGCATGTCACCATGTTGTTTTCATTTTGTGCATTGCCTTGGCATAGTCTCATTTGCATCCGTTTGTAGTTGCATCGTCTCCGTCCTCTCCGTTGTCCGTTTCGGTTTTCAACTCTCTCACACGGCACCCGTCACACCTCTCAAGCCTTTGTTTCATGAGTGGGTTAAAAACATCCTCAGAATGGGCTTAGAGTTGTCGAGCGGTCTTGTCATATCACCGGTAGACTGCCTGTCAAGTTTCGTCTAGTTTGGAGGTCATTTGATACTCCAACGGTTAACCGCGTTAACACCGGAAGCCTATCTCTTTTGGCCCAACACCCCTCCACAACAGCCCACAAGCCCATCCCAACTACCTCCATGCTCTCAGTCGTTGGATCGTGATCGTGTGGGCGAAAACCGCACCCCATTTGGACTCTCCTAGCTCCCTCTACCTATAAAACTACCCCTACCCCCGAAATCCCGGATCCAAACTGTCGTGGAATTGTCACGGCAGATTTCCTAGGGTTAGGACTTAGTCGCGTGGCCAACACATCTATGTGGTAGCTTGAGAGGGGTTGAGCAGAATCGAGAGACACAACGCAAGACAGGGATTTAGACAGCTTCGGGCCCCGGGAAACATCATCCGGTAATAGCCCTACATGCTGTTTGAGGCTAGGTCTCATTATGACCCTCATGGAGTCGCCGGTAAACCGGCTCTCCTTTAGTTGTGTCTAGCCCTAAAGAATATGGCGCCTCTATGTCGGTGTACAAAAAGAGGGGTGCACTTTTTGTACCCCTATGACTGTGCACGGGCAGTCTGAGCCACGGCGCCATCACACCGAGCATGGCAAGGGAGGCAAGCTAGGGCAAGACTGAAGCTTGATGGAGAATGGAGCGACGCCAAGAACAAGACCACAAAGATCAAAGGGACGAAGAGGCTTCCCCCGGCAGGATCCTTGCCGGGGCTGGCTCTGGCAGCCCCGGCAAGACCCTTGCCGCGGCAGCTCGCCCCGCGCCTACGGAGCAAATCACCCTTGAGTCCACCGCCCCCATGGGGCGAGGATTCGGGAGATATCCCCATGGTGGCATGCAGATCTTTGTGAAGACCTTCAAGATCAGATGCAAGATAGGAAGACGACGACCCTTGGCGGGATTCCAGCCAAGGAGGTCCACAAGGCCCCCGGAAAGCACCTTGCCGGGGATGACAGCAGGCGCCACGACAAGACCCTTGCCGGGGCCCCGGCAAGGCCCTTGCCGAGGACACCCACGGGGCCACCATCAGACCCGCACCTACTGGGTTTCCACCGCCTCACGCAGCTGCCGATCCAACCAGCTGGACAGGCTCCTGCGTGACAACCCACAGATCTTCATGGAGACCCGCAGTTGCGCCACCTCAGCTGCCTGTCTGCCTACATGGCACCTCAGGCACCGCTGGCCAGGGCGCGTGTCGACACGAGGAGGAGCGGCGATGGACAAGACGAGCGTCTCCCCTCGTCCCCGATAAAGCAAGGACACCTAAGCAGGGCACATTAAATGCACCTTGTCTTGTAATGCGAGGGATAACCTCGCATCACAGTACCCTTTCCACCTCCTGTGTGCCACCGTGGCAACCCCTTTTTCCTATAAAAGGAGGCCCAAGGCGACCAGGAGAAGGATTCGGCTTTTCGAGACCCCTCACGACTCTTTTGGAGCTCCTCGTTAGCTGAAGAACACCAACATGTAATCCACCAAAGCAGGAGTAGGGTTTTACGCATCTTTGCGGCCCTAACCTGGGTAAAGGAACTGTGTCCCGATTGTTAGATCCGTTCTTCTCTCAACCCCGCGCCCCGCAACCGTAGTAGGGATTCTTGTGATCCCATAGGTGTCGATCCAAATACACCGACATCTTTGGCGCGCCAGGTAGGGGGCGCAGTTGTGAGAATCGGCTTTAGCGGTTAGTTCGACGCTTCTGCATCATCATGGCACCCAAGAAGAAGACGACGGTGGCGGTTGGCCAGTCGGAAGCCGGAAAGCCCGTCCCGACGCGGGCGAGCAGCGGACCAGTCGCGGAAAGGACTCGGGGCGCTGCTCGCGAACACCAACACCATCCTGATAGCCAGAGTTTGGGAGGTGGCGATGCCTGCGCGCCCGATAACAGGCCGCACGCCGCCAGTTCCAGAGATGGAACCCGGCCCTCCGCAGGCGGCGCGGGGCCCTCCAAGGCTGCGGCCGCACCAACCGAGGGCGACGCGAGGCCCTCCAGAACTCCCACGCCGGCGCCAACAACGCACTCCTCTCAAGCAGCGTGAGACGAACGGCGTCGTCGTCCCGAAGACCCCGGACGTCGCCATGGGAAGAGCCCCGAGCGCCACTCCCGGGACGTAGAAGGCCTGCCCATTCACCGAAGCGCTGGTGGAGACGATAGGCGACCGCGGGATCATGATGGAGCTCCCCCTGACGCGGTCAGGGGTCGAAGTGTGTCGCGATCCGTACAGGTTTCGCTACCGCCGACGCCAGCCGAAGCTTTGGCGCGCGCGCAGTTGCTCCTCGACTTTCCTCCCATTACGGGGAATCTCGACGAATGGAGAGCCACCATCCGAAGCCTTGTCGCAGTCGCCAACAGGGACGACCTAAATCCAGCGGAGCTCCCGGGCCGGCGCTTCAATGGGGTCCCACGCACCGTGGGCGGGAGAGCTGGCAGCGCCGTGGCTACGGCGCATTCGCCTCCCCCTCGCCCAGTACCACGTGCGTCGACCCGTCGGGACATCGCGGGCGACGCCATCTCCATAGCGTCGTCCGACCCGCGGACCCGCGGCGACCAACGTCAAGTTCTTCAGGAGCGAGCCCATGAAGACGCTCGAACTACCATCGAGCGCCGGCGCGAAACGCGCCACCAGTCAGACAGGCGAGCAGGGCCTGCTGCGGACCGCCCAGCACCGGAGAGCCGTGGAGGTCTACCCTACGAGGTGGGCTATCCGGCTTTCACCCGTGAGCTGCGGCAGTTCCATTGGCCCTCTCACCGCACCTTCAAACCTGACGTTGGCGAGAAGTACAATGGCAAAACCCACCCGTCGAAGTTCCTCAGCATCTACATCATCGCGATGCAAGCTGCTGGAGCTCGCGACGATAAGGTACTTGCGAATTACTTCCCGTTAGCTCTTAAACCTAACACCATGTCGTGGTTGATGCACTTGGTAGTAGACTCTATTTCCTCCTGGTCCTACTTGTGCCATGAGTTTGTTGGCGCCTTTACCGGAGGCCATCAAGCCCATGGCCAAGCGAGTGACCTGCATGTCATACCCCAGAAGGAAGGCGAGACTCTGCGCAAGTACATATAGAGGTTCAGCCGGGTACTGTACAATATCCTCGATGTTCACCCTGCCGCCATCATCAACGAGTTCCACCAGAACGTGCGCAACGGCAAGATGCGCGAAGAACTGGCTATGACCAAGGTGAAGGACGTGGCAGAACTTTACGTTCTTACCGACAGATGTGCCCGAGCCGAAGAGGGAAGGAAGTACGCCGGCGAGAGCGCCGGCGCGGAAACCGACTCCTCGGACGAAGGTACCGCTGTTCCAGCGAAGAAGGGCCGGAACTGTAACAGGAAGCGCAAGGGGAAGGCCGTGCTTGCCGTCGAGGGATTTGATGACACCGGCTCCGTCAAGAAAACCAGGGCGGGCGACCCTGGCAAGGAAATTGCCGGATGTGTCGCCTGCCGGGCCTTGGCGGCCGCCGAGAAGCCAGGAAACTCCGGCAAACGGTACTGGAAGATCCATCGCACCAAGGGCCATGATCTCCAGGACTGCCACCAGGTTGAGCTCCTTGCTGAGAAGCAAAGGGCTGAATACGAGAGGCGGGACAAGGAGAAGGGCCAAGACGGCACTGAGGGATCCAGCAAGAAGCGTGACGGCCAACCAGGCCGTCGCGGCAAGGAGAAACAGCAAGAAAGGCCCGCCCGGGGCCGCGATAGAAGACCCGAAGACGACGATCACGAAGAGGACGACGAGTCCGGCGGCCAAGAGTTTCAGAAGGCCACGGACGCCATATGCGTCGATGGTGGCGCCTCACTGCATGCTTCTCACCGCCAGCTAAAACAATGGGCGCGAGAGATTATTGTGGCAGAGCCGTCACCCAGTGCCCAAAAGCCGCTAAAATGGTCCAGCACACCTATCATCTTTGACGGCGAGGATCACCCTGATCGCATTACTGCGGTCGGGTGCTTGCCATTGTTGGTTTCACCAACAATACGCAACCTCAAGGTGACGAAGATGCTAGTCGATGGCGGGGCCGGCCTAAACCTACTCTCACCCACCGTGATCGAGAAGCTACAAGTTCCTGATGGAGACCTCGAGGAGACGGGCACGTTTCAAGGGGTCAGCCCAGGAAGGAGCCAACCAAAGGGGAAAGTCACACTGCCCATGACTTTTGGAAGGGATCTGAACTACAGGACGGAGAGGATCATGTTCGATGTCGCCAGGATCCCCCTGCCTTACAACGGGATCCTTGGCCGCCTAGCGCTGGCCAAGTTCATGGCGGCATCGCACTATGCCTACAACACCCTGAAGATGCCAGAGCCCGTGACGATCATCACCATCCCCTCCGACAAGAAAGACACGCTGATTTGCGCCGACCAATTGTACCAGCAAGCAGTTGCTGCAACTGCCGCCACGGGGGCACTTGCTCCTGCCACTGGAGCCCCGGGAGGGAAGTAGAAGAAGACCGGCGAGACCTCGGGCGCCCACTCCGGCCAGCGCACCTCTTCGGAGTGCTGTGCTCCTGTTGAGGACGCGCCTGGGAGCTCCACCGGAAGGAAGAAGACTGGCGAGACCTCAGGTGCCCACTCCGGCAAGCGCACCTCTTTGGAGTGCTGTGCTCCCGTCGAGGACGTGCCTGGAAGCTCCACCGGAAGGAAGAAGATCGGCGAGACCTCTGACACCCACTCCGGCAAGCACACCTCTTCGGAGTGTCACGCCCCCGTCGAGGACGTACCAGAGAGCTCCACTGGCAGAAACAAGAGACCGAGGGCCACGCCGCCAGGAACCAAGAAGGTTTCTATCAAGGAGGACGACACGGGAGGTTTTTTTACCATAAGCTCCGCCCTTGACAACAAATAGGAAGACGCGCTCGTCACCTTCCTGCGGGCGAATGTCGACGTGTTTGCCTGGCAAGCATCCGACATCCCCGGCGTTCCCAGGGAGGTGATTGAGCACCACCTTGCTGTCTGCGCTCATGCGCGGCCCGTCAAGCAGAAGGTTAGGAAGCAAGCTTTGGAACGGCAGGAGTTCATCACCGAGGAGATCCGGAAACTGGAAGCTGCGGGTCTGGTGAGAGGAGTGCTCCATTCAACATGGTTGGCCAATCCAGTGGTAGTGCGCAAGGCAAATGGGAAGTGGAGGCTGTGTATTGATTACACAGATAACAATAAAGCTTGTCCCAAGGACCCCTTCCCGTTGCCGCGTATATACCAGATTGTCGACTCCACGGCAGGGTGTGACCTGCTATCATTCCTCGATGCCTATTTGTAACACCCCAAAAATTTAATCTTGTTTTATTAATTAAAATTTTGTCAGAAAGATTTATTTTTTATTTTCTGACTCTTCTTTTAATTTCAGAGCTACTTCTTTTCTCTGGATTTTTTTTTAATTTTTTTTCCTCTTATCTGAAACTTTTGGATAATATTGAAGGGCTTGAATGCTTTCTTAAAGCATTTGATTTTTGTTGGGTATGCAAGTGGAAGCATTTGTATAATACTTTTGCCAAGCATCAATTCTTTTAAAATGGCTTTTCCATTCTTTCAAGGGCTCCCATTGCACTGCAACCTATTTAAATATTTCTTTATAAATTACATAAAAATTTGGAGATGTCAGTAGATGCATATAACTCATTTTTATGCAAAAATCCAGCTTTGTGTTTTATAAATTTTGAGCAAACCATCCTCTTTTTCATTCTGGTCCAGTTTGGTATTTTGCACTGCAACCCTATTTTAAAACTCCTCTAGTGATCTTGGGATCTTTCCTGCTATTAGTACTTGCTACCAAACCCTTAAGTCCAGGAAATTGGACCCATTTGAATAATTTTGGTCCATGCAATAATAGCCTACATTTTCTGTCCATATTTTGTTTTCTCAAAAACATGCACTAACAGGTTTCTGTTTTTCTCAAACTAACCATGCCATTATCTTGTGCATCTAGAGAGACCATGATATGGAAAGTTTGGTGGCCAGAAAACATCCCTAGATGCCCATGGCATTCTGTCGAGCACCTTGTGCGCCTGGACAGAATTGGCATAGTTTTTAGTTTGCATTGTGGAGTTGCTTTCTGTGCCAAACCAACATGTCCCCTAGCCTCCTTTTGCCCACTAACCTAACCCTGGGTAGTTCCAACAGCACCAGAGCATTTTAGGTCACCCTAGCTTTTCGTCGAGCACGTGGTGGGCATGCCGAGAGCACGAGCAGAGCGTGCGTTTTGCACGCGCCTGCCCGAGCCGCCTCACCAACCCCCGAGCTCATCCTAGCCCTCTGCCGCGCGCAGCATAGCGCCAAGGCCAGACCTGCTTCGTTCACGAGCACCGCAGCCTTCCCTCGTCTCCCCCGCAAGCCGCCACGACCGCCGACTGCCGTCTCTGCCGTGGCCAGCACCGCCCAAACCATCCACGCGCGCCAGCTAGCCCCTGGGGCAGTCGCAGCTCGTCCGCTAGCTCCTGGCATGCTCCCAGAGCTCCGCCACGTCGCCCCGGCTACAGAGGCGACGAACCGCCATCGCCGCCGTCGTGCTTATCCACGGAAGCCGCAGAACCGACAGCACGCGCCTATAAAAAGGCCTCTTCCTTGCTTCCCCAGCCTGGCACAGCGCCCCGCCTCTCCCTTAGAGCCTCTCCAAGCCACCAAACGACTGGTAGTGGCCTTCTTCCCCGCCTCCGACAGTGACGCTCGCCACCATCTCTGTTAAATCCGACAACACCAGAGTCCCCTAGCCTCTCCCACGCCACCACCCACTCTCCCTCGACACCACGGAGCCACCCCTCCTCGCAACCTTGACTGGGAGTCACCGTAGGCCACTGCCCTGTTTGCTCCCGAAGGCGCCGTTTGCCCCAGAGCTCGCCGCCGGCGAACCCCTTCGCCCCCGAGACCCTTTCGACCACTGGGAGGATCGCCCTGGAGCGGCGGATCCTTTCCCACCCTCGGATTGCTCCTAGGAGCCGTCGTCCGCCGGCGAGGATCGTCGGGCCTCACCCCGGCTCGGCCGCGGGAGGAAGGAGAAGGGCGACTGGTCAAATATGACCAGTGGACCCAAGGGCCCCACCCGTCTGTGACTCCAGGCTCGGCTGAGCGTTTTAAGTGAAAGCGTAAAGCCCGAAGTACGTCTCTCCCTCTCGGAAGCGTATTCTGAGCCGATGCGTTTTCCTTTTTCTGGTTTTTAATAAAGCAGAATTTTGACTAAACTTTGACTGGGCATATCTTTTTAAATAAAACTCCAAATGAGTTGATTCTTTTTCCTACCTCTCTCAAATTTCACCTAGTTTATTTTAAGATTTATTTCAAAAATAATTATGACAACTTTTTGTACTGTTTTTTTTAAAGGTTTGTGTTAATTTGAATATTTTCAAAAATAGGATTTGGAGGGAAGATCAAAACTTTCAAAAGTTTTGGAGTGCACCTCACCTCTGTGCACCTTGAAGGCAAGCATCTTGAACTCCATTATGACATAAGCTGTGTGTTGTTTGCTAGAACATATGAACTCCATCAATATGCTAAAATGGAGTAGCGTTATTTCATGTGGAAGTCATACTCTTGCATATCAACATATGGTGAAAATCTTTTCTGTTATATGTGTGATATTGGTGACAGTAGCCACTTCTCATGCCACATATGCCTGGTGATAGTTCGGATGGAGTCCGAAGGAAGATTGTGTTCCGGTGAACACAACCACGTGACGGACATCTCGTTGTGGCGAGGATGTGCAGTGAGGCAT
This sequence comes from Secale cereale, assembly GCA_902687465.1. Lineage (NCBI taxonomy): Eukaryota > Viridiplantae > Streptophyta > Magnoliopsida > Poales > Poaceae > Secale > Secale cereale. Next base: position 770,558,050 of record LR738713.1, read on the forward strand.
GATGGGGCATGAGGGGTGGTGACCCTGTCAGGAAAACTGTGGAAAGTATCTGTTGTGCTAACCATGCAGGGAACACATAAGCCTCCTAAGTCGACCATAGATCGAGTCTTGTTCCAGTAACCCCCATGCTTGTTTTCGTACTACCACTTGTCCCTGCCGCGGGCAGGGTACGGTTCAGTAAGTTGTCAACCCCTTTCTTGGCACACACCGTACAGAGAGGCCATGGTGGAAGATACCGGGTGCATCCGGTAGACATGCCACATGGTCCGGGGGCATGGGTGTTTCCGGTTGGGACCGAGAGGGGGGCACCCCTTAGTAGCGCGCGATATAAATTTGATCCCATGCAAATCGAGGTTGTAGCCTCCCCACTTAGAGTTTTGCTTAACAAGTGTCGTGGGTGATTCCAGGCACCGGTAAGTTAAGCTGGTGTGTGCTGGTTGGGTGTGTTTTCAATTCAAAGACCGTAAGCGGAATTAGTCCCGGTGGACTAAAGGAATCCGTTACTCGTGGGTAAAGAGTACACCCTGTGCAGAGTTTATATCTATTCGAATAGCCGTATCCGCGGTTAAGGACTACAGTCTGGGATGGGTCAAGTGTCGGTCTTAGTGTCGGCCTTCGGAGGAAAACTTCTAAACCAGAATATTGATCATGACGTGTGACGAACGATGATTGTGATTATTATTATTGTGGATTAACCATTTATATTGTTGTTGAATTGTTGAGTATCCCTAGGATGGTTCTACCTCCAGAATACTCATTGTGATTATTATTATATAAGCCCTTTATGTGGTGTCGCTGAGACGCCCGACTGTGGCATACTTGTTATTTATTTTCTTTATAAGCCCTTTATGTGGTGTCGCTCAGACGCCCGACTGTGGCATGCTTGTTATTTAATTTCCTTATAAGCCCTTTATGTGGCATCGCTCAGACACCCGACTGTGGCATGTTGATTATTTATTTTCCTTATAAGCCCTTTAGGTGGCGTCGCTCCGACGCCCGACTGTGGCACGCATGTGATTTATTTTTCTTATAAGCCCTTTATGTGGCGTCGCTCAGACACCCGACTGTGGCATGTTGATTATTTATTTTCCTTATAAGCCCTTTAGGTGGCGTCGCTCCGACGCCCGACTGTGGCACGCATGTGATTTATTTTTCTTATAAGCCCTTTATGTGGCGTCGCTCAGACGCCCGTCTGAGATATGCTTTATGTTATTATCCTTTCGAGGCGTCGCTTCAGACACCCGATCGGTTTATTTTATCCTCATTCTCTGATTGCTTATTCCTGTTTAGTACTAATGACCTGCTCATGTGCATCATGAATTTTATTTTGGGACTGACTAAGTGATCGTGGATTATTTCAGTGCATGATTATCACCTGCTATGTTATACCTGTTTTCATGATGTTTGCGAGTACATTCAAAGTACTCACTGGCTTGTCCCTGGCTATTGTCTTGGCCAGATCTCTTGCTTGGAAAGGAGCACAACGATGACAGCCCCGGAACCTAGGCAATGGAGATAGCAGACGCGCGGAGATAGGAGTTATCCAGGTCAGCTGTTCCTGTGGGAAATGGAGTCCCATAGACGCTGATGATCCGCAAAACGCTTCCGTCGTCAACCATTAGAAAACTTTTGTTGTACTCATGGACCAGAATGGTCTTGTACTACATATTTTATATTTTGCTTGGAATTTCTGTATCAAGATTGTGTCTCATCAGCTAACAGTAATCCTGGGGCTGGTGAGCACAAGGACCATTGACTGGGAAATTTATATCCTGGAAAACCGGTCCTGACAACCTTGGTATCAGAGCCAGGCTGACCATTGGCTAATCCTATTCTCGGGTCGATGAACCTAGGTTAACCCACCCACCAGACCTTAACCTCACCACAATCAAGCCTATCCTACCCGATAGCCCACACTGTGACCCCGACAGCTTTTGGCAGTCGGTGCCCAACCTATCAGACTAGCCCAGTAAGCTACACACCCGTGATCGACACCTGAGTTGCCCCATTCGCAAGTGTGCGAAGGAAGACTCCATTTTCTTTATATAAAGGGAGCGTTTGCCCCAACCGACAACCACAGTAATACATCGCATTTTGCGATATATATATCTGTGACAATGACCCCGACCACCAGAGAACAGAACCGACAATTAATATTGCCACCACAACACAATATGTCATCCAGCCAGATGCTATACATGAGGCCACTCCGTGACCTTACCAAGCATCCCTCGCCTTGTGCACTGCCTTCACAGCTAATTGTTTTTTTTAGGTCGCACCTTGGGATTCATAAAGACCCCAGATGCAACCCCGGGGGATTTTTATTAAAAAAAAATTTGTGGGATTTTGACCACAGTACCATGGGTTTTCTCCAGCCATCCTGGCACAACCTGTTCAAATCGAGGGTCACTCTCATATTGTACAGCCAGGCACACCCCGCAGGTAGACCCAAACCAAGACCCTACGGAAGTTCCCTTCATCGGGAAAATCCATGCCCACTCCAATAATGACCATAAAGATCGCTGCTTATGGAGCGGTTACCTATCTTCAATTCATGGTACCCTATGCCAGTGAACGTGGCTATTATTATTTCCCCGAATAGTGCAGCAGCCAGAGAAGCCGCATCCTTTCCCTACACCTGAGAAGAGAAAGGTCCGATGCTAAATAAGCTGGTGCACTATATCATCGCTCGAGAGCGCTTGACCCAGCAAGTGATGGATTTTCTCCAGACCCTTGCTGTGTAAAACCCTAGTCGCTATTAGTAGACCCCTGAGGCCAGACTAAGAGAGACGCATTTTGTGAGTCCCCCATCCACTCCCAGTAGACGAAGGATATATCGCACTGCAGTGAATAATTCCTCGTGAAATATAGCTTATTACCTGAACCGTCAGCACCGTGGTTATATCAGTTTGTGTAGCAATTGACTGCTTGTCGTGATAGCTGTGTTGTGCTTTAAAATTTTCTGTATTAGTATATTGCATTGGTTGAAGTTGTTTCTCGTGATTAAAAAAATTGATTGTTTTTAATTATAGCAAATTTCATAGTAAGGTTTTCTTAAAAGACCACTGCCATGAAAAATGTTTTCCTCAATAAAAATTTGTTTTGCATGCCCCCTCGTTATATAACTCACAGACCACGTGCACTTAATGCAAGACCCCGCGCGCTTTTATCACCTAATCAATTACCTCCCTAGTATACCACAGCTGCACATTAGTCAGCGATTTTTTCTATGACCCCGTCTTATCGTGTGTATAGTGTAATTGTTTTTCAGGTTGCGATTGCCGCGTGGTACGAGTAATATTTTTTGCAACTTTCGTCCTTTAGCAAATCTCGAGGATGAGATTTTTCTTAAGGGGGGTAGTGTTGTAACACCCCAAAAATTTAATCTTGTTTTATTAATTAAAATTTTGTCAGAAAGATTTATTTTTTATTTTCTGACTCTTCTTTTAATTTCAGAGCTACTTCTTTTCTCTGGATTTTTTTTTAATTTTTTTCTTCCTCTTATCTGAAACTTTTGGATAATATTGAAGGGCTTCAATGCTTTCTTAAAGCATTTGATTTTTGTTGGGTATGCAAGTGGAAGCATTTGTATAATACTTTTGCCAAGCATCAATTCTTTTAAAATGGCTTTTCCATTCTTTCATGGGCTCCCATTGCACTGCAACCTATTTAAATATTTCTTTATAAATTACATAAAAATTTGGAGATGTCAGTAGATGCATATAACTCATTTTTATGCAAAAATCCAGCTTTGTGTTTTATAAATTTTGAGCAAACCATCCTCTTTTTCATTCTGGTCTAGTTTGGTATTTTGCACTGCAACCCTATTTTAAAACTCCTCTAGTGATCTTGGGATCTTTCCTGCTATTAGTACTTGCTACCAAACCCTTAAGTCCAGGAAATTGGACCCATTTGAATAATTTTGGTCCATGCAATAATAGCCTACATTTTCTGTCCATATTTTGTTTTCTCAAAAACATGCACTAACAGGTTTCTGTTTTTCTCAAACTAACCATGCCATTATCTTGTGCATCTAGAGAGACCATGATATGGAAAGTTTGGTGGCCAGAAAACATCCCTAGATGCCCATGGCATTCTGTCGAGCACCTTGTGCGCCTGGACAGAATTGGCATAGTTTTTAGTTTGCATTGTGGAGTTGCTTTCTGTGCCAAACCAACATGTCCCCTAGCCTCCTTTTGCCCACTAACCTAACCCTGGGTAGTTCCAACAGCACCAGAGCATTTTAGGTCACCCTAGCTTTTCGTCGAGCACGTGGTGGGCATGCCGAGAGCACGAGCAGAGCGTGCGTTTTGCACGCGCCTGCCCGAGCCGCCTCACCAACCCCCGAGCTCATCCTAGCCCTCTGCCGCGCGCAGCATAGCGCCAAGGCCAGACCTGCTTCGTTCACGAGCACCGCAGCCTTCCCTCGTCTCCCCCGCAAGCCGCCACGACCGCCGACTGCCGTCTCTGCCGTGGCCAGCACCGCCCAAACCATCCACGCGCGCCAGCTAGCCCCTGGGGCAGTCGCAGCTCGTCTGCTAGCTCCTGGCATGCTCCCAGAGCTCCGCCACGTCGCCCCGGCTACAGAGGCGACGAACCGCCATCGCCGCCGTCGTGCTTATCCACGGAAGCCGCAGAACCGACAGCACGCGCCTATAAAAAGGCCTCTTCCTTGCTTCCCTAGCCTGGCACAGCGCCCCGCCTCTCCCTTAGAGCCTCTCCAAGCCACCAAACGACTGGTAGTGGCCTTCTTCCCCGCCTCCGACAGTGACGCTCGCCACCATCTCTGTTAAATCCGACAACACCAGAGTCCCCTAGCCTCTCCCACGCCACCACCCACTCTCCCTCGACACCATGGAGCCACCCCTCCTCGCAACCTTGACTGGGAGTCACCGTAGGCCACTGCCCCGTTTGCTCCCGAAGGCGCCGTTTGCCCCAGAGCTCGCCGCCGGCGAACCCCTTCGCCCCCGAGACCCTTTCGACCACTGGGAGGATCGCCCTGGAGCGGCGGATCCTTTCCCACCCTCGGATGTCTCCTAGGAGCCGTCGTCCGCCGGCGAGGATCGTCGGGCCTCACCCCGGCTCGGCCGCGGGAGGAAGGAGAAGGGCGACTGGTCAAATATGACCAGTGGGCCCAAGGGCCCCACCCGTCTGTGACTCCAGGCTCGGCTGAGCGTTTTAAGTGAAAGCGTAAAGCCCGAAGTACGTCTCTCCCTCTCGGAAGCGTATTCTGAGCCGATGCGTTTTCCTTTTTCTGGTTTTTAATAAAGCAGAATTTTGACTAAACTTTGACTGGGCATATCTTTTTAAATAAAACTCCAAATGAGTTGATTCTTTTTCCTACCTCTCTCAAATTTCACCTAGTTTATTTTAAGATTTATTTCAAAAATAATTATGACAACTTTTTGTACTGTTTTTTTTAAAGGTTTGTGTTAATTTGAATATTTTCAAAAATAGGATTTGGAGGGAAGATCAAAACTTTCAAAAGTTTTGGAGTGCACCTCACCTCTCTGCACCTTGAAGGCAAGCATCTTGAACTCCATTATGACATAAGCTGTGTGTTGTTTGCTAGAACATATGAACTCCATCAATATGCTAAAATGGAGTAGCGTTATTTCATGTGGAAGTCATACTCTTGCATATCAACATATGGTGAAAATATTTTCTGTTATATGTGTGATATTGGTGACAGTAGCCACTTCTCATGCCACATATGCCTGGTGATAGTTCGGATGGAGTCCGAAGGAAGATTGTGTTCCGGTGAACACAACCACGTGACGGACATCTCGTTGTGGCGAGGATGTGCAGTGAGGCATGATGGGGCATGAGGGGTGGTGACCCTGTCAGGAAAACTGTGGAAAGTATCTGTTGTGCTAACCATGCAGGGAACACATAAGCCTCCTGAGTCGACCATAGATCGAGTCTTGTTCCAGTAACCCCCATGCTTGTTTTCGTACTACCACTTGTCCCTGCCGCGGGCAGGGTACGGTTCAGTAAGTTGTCAA
>LR738713.1:770564064-770620633 GCA_902687465.1 Secale cereale
TGCAGAGTTTATATCTATTCGAATAGCCGTATCCGCGGTTAAGGACTACAGTCTGGGATGGGTCAAGTGTCGGTCTTAGTGTCGGCCTTCGGAGGAAAACTTCTAAACCAGAATATTGATCATGACGTGTGACGAACGATGATTGTGATTATTATTATTGTGGATTAACCATTTATATTGTTGTTGAATTGTTGAGTATCCCTAGGATGGTTCTACCTCCAGAATACTCATTGTGATTATTATTATATAAGCCCTTTATGTGGTGTCGCTGAGACGCCCGACTGTGGCATACTTGTTATTTATTTTCTTTATAAGCCCTTTATGTGGTGTCGCTCAGACGCCCGACTGTGGCATGCTTGTTATTTAATTTCCTTATAAGCCCTTTATGTGGCGTCGCTCAGACACCCGACTGTGGCATGTTGATTATTTATTTTCCTTATAAGCCCTTTAGGTGGCGTCGCTCCGACGCCCGACTGTGGCACGCATGTGATTTATTTTTCTTATAAGCCCTTTATGTGGCGTCGCTCAGACACCCGACTGTGGCATGTTGATTATTTATTTTCCTTATAAGCCCTTTAGGTGGCATCGCTCCGACGCCCGACTGTGGCACGCATGTGATTTATTTTTCTTATAAGCCCTTTATGTGGCGTCGCTCAGACGCCCGTCTGAGATATGCTTTATGTTATTATCCTTTCGAGGCGTCGCTTCAGACACCCGATCGGTTTATTTTATCCTCATTCTCTGATTGCTTATTCCTGTTTAGTACTAATGACCTGCTCATGTGCATCATGAATTTTATTTTGGGACTGACTAAGTGATCGTGGATTATTTCAGTGCATGATTATCACCTGCTATGTTATACCTGTTTTCATGATGTTTGCGAGTACATTCAAAGTACTCACTGGCTTGTCCCTGGCTATTGTCTTGGCCAGATCTCTTGCTTGGAAAGGAGCACAACGACGACAGCCCCGGAACCTAGGCAATGGAGATAGCAGACGCGCGGAGATAGGAGTTATCCAGGTCAGCTGTTCCTGTGGGAAATGGAGTCCCATAGACGCTGATGATCCGCAAAACGCTTCCGTCGTCAACCATTAGAAAACTTTTGTTGTACTCATGGACCAGAATGGTCTTGTACTACATATTTTATATTTTGCTTGGAATTTCTGTATCAAGATTGTGTCTCATCAGCTAACAGTAATCCTGGGGCTGGTGAGCACAAGGACCATTGACTGGGACATTTATATCCTGGAAAACCGGTCCTGACACTATTCCGGCTACCAGCAGATCTTCATGGCGAGAGAAGACGAAGAGAAGACAGCATTCATCACCCCATGTGGTACATACTGTTTCGTACGAATGCCTTTCGGGTTGAAGAGTGCTGGCTCGACGTTTGCGAGGGCAGTCCAGATTGGTTTTGAGCCCCAGCTCCATAGAAATATGGAGGCTTATATGGATGATATAGTGGTCAAAACCAAGGACAGGGCAACCCTTATACCGGATTTACAAGAAACATTTGTGAACCTGCGCAAGATCAACCTCAAGCTGAACCCTGAGAAGTGCGTTTTCGGTGTTCCGTCTGGCAAGCTTCTCGGGTTCTTTGTGTCACAGCGTGGGATAGAAGCCAATCCGGACAAGATCAAAGCTATAGAGCAGATTGAAGCACCCAAACGGGTCAAGGATGTGCGTCGGCTTGCTGGCTGCGTTGCCACCATGAGCAGATTCATTTCCAAGTCTACTGAGCGCGCCATCCCCTTTTTCAAGATTTTGAAGAAGGCAGGCCCAATGGAGTGGACGCCGGAAGCAGAAGCAGCGTTACAGGATCTGAAGAAGTTTCTTTCCTCCACGCCAATACTGGTTGCGCCTCGACCACAGGAACCGTTGCTGTTATACCTAGCGGCAACGAACCAGGTGGTCAGTGCTGCACTGGTGGCGGAGAGAGAAATCGATGACAAGGTGATAGCAGCGACGGAACCTGGTGCCACTGGCGTAGAGACGACGCAGCCGATTGGAGTGCAGTCGAAGAAGAAGATGATGCAACACCCGGTCTACTTCGTTAGCTCCCTCTTGCAAGGGGCTAGGTCAAGGTACTCCGGTGTGCAGAAACTGCTCTTCGGCCTTCTTATGGCCTCGAGGAAGCTGCATCACTATTTCCAGGCGCACGAGATCACTGTCGTCACTCGCCTCCCTCTGCAACGGATATTGCACAATCCAGATGCAACGGGAAGGATTGTGGAGTGGGCACTGGAGCTGTCCAGCTTTGGCCTCAAGTTTGAAAGCACCTCGACAATTCAAAGCCGAGTCCTAGCAGAGTTCGTCGCAGAATGGACCACCACGCCTGATGAAGAAGTCCAAGAAACTGCTCTCCCCGGCAAAGAGGCAAGTTGCAACTGGGTCATGTACTTTGATGGCGCTTTCTCTTTACAGGGCGCCGGGGCTGGCGTACAGCTGGTCACGCCCACCGGAGAGCACCTCAAGTACGTGATCCAGATGCACTTCCCTAGGGAGGTGTCAACGAACAATACCGCCGAGTACGAGGGGCTGCTTGCCGGTCTTAGGATCGCGGCGGACCTCAGAATCAAGAAGCTCATTGTCAGAGGCGACTCACAACTTGTAGTCAAACAAGTCAACAAGGATTACCAGAGCCCGTTGATGAAGGCCTACGTCGATGAAGTGAGAAAGTTGGAAGAGCGCTTTGACGGTATACAGGCGGAGCACGTTGCCCGAGCGGAGAACGACATCGCCGATTACCTGTCGAAGCGCGCTGATCTCAAGTTACCTGTGGAACCAGGTACCTTTGTGCTCCAGCTTTCTCAGCCATCCGTTGATCCATCGACAGAGCAGAACAAGAGGAGGAAGTCAGGGCCCGGCAAGTACTTTCCCGCCAAGCTCCCCGGAGCCGCCGGCAAGGATGTTGCCGGGGACACTGAGCCCGCCACCGGAGGGCTAACTCCGGCGGAGCGTCAAGCTTTTGTCGTCGAGATAGCCACTCCCCTGGCGGAGGAAATGCCTTTAGTCCTCGCCGTCGAGCCCCAGGCTCCAGCGTGGGCGCAGCATACCGTCTGATTCCTTCAGACCGGGGAACTTCCTGAGGAGCAGGAAGAAGCGGAGAAAGTAGCCCGTCGGTCCGCCATGTATCAGTTCGTCAATGACGTCCTATACAGGAGGAGACCGAACGGTGTGAAACTGAAGTGCATCCCTCAAAAGGAAGGACTGGAGCTGTTGGCGGAGATACATGGAGGCATATGTGGATCCCACATAGGGTCGAGAGCCCTTGCCGGAAAGGCATTCCGGCAAGGCTTCTTCTGGCCCACTGCCCTCCAGGATGCGGCGGCGCTGGTCACCAGGTGTGAAGCGTGCCAATTCCATTCAAAGAAACTTCATCAACCAGGTCAACCCCTTCAAACAATTCCGCTCTCCTGGCCCTTCTCGGTTTGGGGGCTCGACATACTGTGCCCTTTCCCCCGCGCCGTCGGGGGCTTTGAGTACTTGTACATCGCAATCGACAAGTTCACAAAGTGGCCAGAAGTGGAGTTGGTGAGGAAGGTCATGGCTCAGTCAGCCGTCAAGTTCTTCAAGGGGCTGGTGTGCCGTTTTGGTGTACACAACAGGATTATCACCGACAACGGCACGCAGTTTACAAGCCGCACCTTCGTGCAATATACCCAAGACCTCGGCAGCAAGGTCTGTTTCGCTTCCGTTGCTCACCCCCGAAGCAATGGTCAAGCTGAGAGGGCAAATGCTGAAGTGCTGCGAGGATTAAGGACAAAGACCTTTGACAGGCTGCACAAGAGCGGGAGGCGCTGGATTGATAAATTGCCGGCGGTTCTTTGGTCGATCAGGACGACGCCAAATCGAGCCACCGGCCAGACGCCCTTTGCCCTGATACACGGGGCAGAAGCAGTTCTCCCCACAGAACTCATATACGGGTCACCTTGAGTGCTCACTTATGATGAGCTTGAGCAAGAGCAATTGCGGCAAGATGACGCAATGCTCCCTGACGAAGATCGTCTTCGGGCGGCTATGAGAGCAGCGCGCTACCAGCAAGCCTTGTGCCGCTACCATAGCCGCAAGGTTCATGCCCGAAGCTTTGAGGAAGGTGACCTTGTTCTCCGGTGTGTTTAATTGGCCAGGAATACGAACAAGTTGACACCAAAGTGGGAGGCCCCTTATCGGGTAATACGAGTCACCAGGCCTGGCGCAGTTTGCCTGGAGACCGAAGATGCCGTTCCGGTGAGTAACTCCTGGAACATCGAGAATCTTCGCAAGTTTTACCCATAAGGCGCGGCTTGCCGGGCCTCCCGGCAAGCCACCCTTTTGTACAAGCTTTAGCGGCAAGGCATGTAACCCTTTGTACAAAGCCAGGCGCAGACCCTGAGCATAAATAAATGAAGCGCTGGCGCCCTGAGTTTTAGCATGCATGCTGAGTCGAGTCTCGTCCTTGGTTAGGGTTGATAGTGCTTAGCAGCGGCTAACCCCTAGCTTAGAGGTCGAGTCTTTGTCTTTCCTCTGTCTTCCTTGGTTCACAGGACACACAGGCATCCTTGCCGAGGCCACTTGGAGGGAGGAAAGAAGAACAAATCCGTACTTAGGCCCCGGCAAGCCAGCATTGCCGGGGGCTACCAGAGCAAGGATTCGCCCACGGCAGACCAGGGTTGCCAGGGGTTGCAATCTCAGATAAGTCCTTTTTCCCTTGTCATGCATTCTGTTATGGACTGAGGTATGTGAAACCTCGTTCTTTTCCTTGAGCTACCGTGCTCCTATAACTCTAGGTCCTAAGGCTCATCCCTGGGACCAAGTTTGGTCGTAGTCGCGGCAACAAAAGGATAAAACGAGGAGCCTAGGCCCGCTTCATCCCTGCCTCCACCAAGAGCGTGAGAAAGGTCGAGCGAAGTGGGGAAACAGCAAGGCTTGTTGCCGGGCAAGGAAATGTTCATCTTAAGGATATTAGGGATTTATTCCCTGTTGTGGGTTTTTACCTACGAACAAAGGACCCGGCAGACATTCCTTTTTCATTAAAAACATTCCATTCAGGTACAGTCCATAGGGAATTAGAAACATGAATAAGGGAGATTACAAGTTTTAAACTTTACAGATGCCCGAAGGCTTACAGACTAAAAAGAGATAAGATGCCCGTAATGCCTTTCTTGTCCCTCTCCTCAGGAGGTAGGTCAAGGAGGCAAGAAGGGCAAAAGGGGCGCCTAGGCGAGCTACGGGTGGCAGAAGACACCAAGAAGGCATCTCGGCGGCATCCCCAGGGTTGGACGGTGATGACGGCGCCGGAGGCTGAGCTCAAAGACGAGGCGGCAGGACGTCAGTAGGAGATGAAGGCGTCGGTGCCCGCGTACTCCGACATGACGACCTTGCCGCCCACCTTCTTCCTCTTCCTCTTCCGCTGCCTCCCTACGCTAGCTGCCAAGGAGACGACCCCGAGAAGTTCAAGGAGCCGACGATGCGGATGATGGGGTCGCCGATGCCACCAGGAGCGGCGCCCGATACCTAGTCGGACCCGTCATCCTACCGTCCCCCGCCCTCGTCGTCACTGACGCTGTCCTCCTCATCACCCTCATTCGAGGAGGAGTCTTCGTTGTCGGAGGAGCTCTCCATGCAGCACCTCGCGCGAGTGCCGAGGTGCCCGAAGACCTTGACGGAGAGGTGGCCATCCCCCATCAGCTTGAAGTGGAGGGTGAGCCCGTCCGTCAGGCTGTGGATGCGAGCGAACCTCTTCCATCCTCGGCGAAGATACATCACATGAGGGGCGGGGAAGTCAACGAGGGCTCGCGTGTCACTGATCCCACAACCCCTCATGTGCAACCGCAGCGACTCCGACGGGTTCGCCTCCATCTCCCACGCAAATGGGGTCGGGAGACGAAGGCGACAGCGCGGCGACCCCCGCATCCTAATGAAGAATTCGCAGGGGTCATCTCCAGCATGACCTTCCACCGGAGGAGGAGCTGCTGGCGGGGGCGAGGCCGACGAGCCGCCCCGTCTTCCTCTTCCCCGAGCACCCCGGCCTCGCCCACGGCCTCGCCCCCTCCCTCTTCCCCTCGTGGCTGGTTCGACCATTGCGGGTGCAGGAGAAGGAGGGACGCGCTGTCGAGCAGCGACCCTCGCCGCCACCGTTGAGGAGCCGGGGTTTTCCTTCTTCATGGCGGAAAGAAGAAGGGAGCAGAAGCTGAAGGAGAAAGAAGATGGAGGAGTGCGGAGCGCCGTCCCCTCCCTCCGCCCCTTATAAAGGGGCGGGGCTGGAGCTCGACCGCCCCGCTCGACCAATCAAGACGCAGAAGGCGAGAGGGGCTGGGACCGACCCGCCGCCCCAACCAACGACGGCTCGGTTTCCCGCCTCCACTGCTCGCCACCTCAAGCGCATGGGAGGCACGTGGCGAACGCGCATGACCGAAAGGACGGGTGAGGCGACCTCTCCCCACCCCGTGATCGTGGGGAATGGACGCCTAGCAGACCGCGCCCCGGCCCCATCCAGTCAGCGGGCCGCGCCCCCACACCTCCCCCCGTTTATGGGGAAGGCTCGGGCCGCCTCCTTTCGCATTTACTACGATGTGACGCATGCGTGCGAAAACCGCCCCACGCATGCCGCCCACGTCACGCACGCCCCTCCACCCCGCGCCGCGCGCGCGGGCCGTGGGAGGCGCAGCGCGCGGAAATTTTACCACGGTGAGAACCACCCCGCCTGCCCGCGCACCATTCTGGGCCTGGCCCAACAACGTGTCACGCTTATGTGTGGCCCAGGCCCGGGGGCTCCTGTCGGTGTACAAAAAGAGGGGTGCACTTTTTGTACCCCTATGACTGTGCACGGGCAGTCTGAGCCACGGCGCCATCACACCGAGCATGGCAAGGGAGGCAAGCCAGGGCTAGACTGAAGCTTGATGGAGAATGGAGCGACGCCAAGAACAAGACCACGAAGAGCAAAGGGACGAAGAGGCTTCCCCCGGCAGGATCCTTGCCAGGGCTGGCTATGGCAGCCCCGGCAAGACCCTTGCCGCGGCAGCTCGCCCCGCGCTTACGCAGCAAATCACCCTTGAGTCCACCGCCCCCATGGGGCGAGGATCCAGGAGATATCCCCGTGGTGGCATGCAGATCTTTGTGAAGACCTTCAAGATCAGATGCAAGATAGGAAGACGACGACCCTTGGCGGGATACCAGCCAAGGAGGTCCACAAGGCCACTGGCAAGCACCTTGCCGGGGATGACAGCAAGCGCCATGGCAAGACCCTTGCCGGGGCCCCGGCAAGGCCCTTGCCGAGGACACCCATGGGGCCACCATCAGGCCCGCATCGACTGAGTTTCCACCACCTCACGCAGCTGCCAATCCGACCAGCTGGACAGGCTCCTGCATGGCAACCCACAGATCTTCATGGAGACCCGCAGTTGCGCCACCTCAGCTGCCTGTCTGCCTACATGGCACCTCAGGCAGCGCTGGCCAGGGCGCGTGTCGACACGAGGAGGAGCGGCGACGGACAAGACGGGCGTCTCCCCTCGTCCCCGATAAAGCAAGGACACCTAAGCAGGGCGCATTAAATGCACCTTGTCCTGTAATGCGAGGGATAACCTCGCATCACTGTATCCTTTCCACCTCCTGTGTGCCACTGTGGCAACCCCTTTTTCCTATAAAAGGAGGCCCGAGGCGACCAGGAGAAGGATTCGGCTTTTCGAGACCCCTCACGACTCTTTTGGAGCTCCTCGTTAGCTGAAGAACACCAACATATAATCCACCAAAGCAGGAGTAGGGTTTTACGCATCTTTGCGGCCTGAACCTGGGTAAAGGAACTGTGTCCCGATCGTTAGATCCACTCTTCTCTCAACCCCGCACCCCGCAGCCGTAGTAGGGATTCTTGTGATCCCATAGGTGTCGATCCAAATACATCGACACTCTAACTTGAGATAACTCGTCCCTCTTTGGGGAGCCCTGCCCATCCTTATATATGTTGAAGGGGCGGGTTACATATAGAGTCCTAATAGGAATAGGTCTAACTTATCTTCTATTACAAACGGAACACAAGTCCGGGTCTTGCTTCCTTGTACAATAATTATTCCTCTCGCCTTCCATCTTAAACCGGCCCACCATAACATGAGCCGGCCTTTCATGAACCGCTCGTTGGGCCACCGGGTCTTGTCGCTCCTCTGACCCGCCTGCCGGATTACCAATGAATCATAAACCGCTAGGTCAAAGCGGGTCGCCTGTGAATTGCCAAACTCCAGCCGGGTCATACATTCGGCGGTTTATACCGCGGGGGTATATCCCCGACATTAGCCCCCCAGTTTAATTTGGATTTATCCATGTTAAACTGATCTTGCAATATAAACACAAGAACGAATTTGACAGGTTGCGCTCCGGGTTAAATATTCTTATAAACTGGTACTTGATCATCCTTAAGTCCTTGTCATTTCTTCCTTCTGAAAATCCGAGTCAATAGACCAGCTTCATAATCAATTTGCTGGCAGAAGATATTTTGTAAATAAAGAATCCATTTGAATCGGCCTTCAATGCTCTGATTTGACAAAAATATTGGTCTTCAAATATTCAAATAATATTCAGCCATCTTGAAGATGTAGAACTTGCCGGTTTACGATTGCCAAAATTGCCGGGTTATAAAAACTGATGATCCCGTGTCATGACTGTTTATAGACGCTGTTGCCAACGCCGGGTCACACAATTAATCTTCCTGATTTCCCAAAACTGAGAATTTGAAGATGTTCCTCCTTTATATGCATATTACCTGTAGCCCCCAAGTCTTATGAAGAGAACATAGTGATAGCTTAAGACTTGTTTCAATATAAGTGTTGCAACCTTGAAGAAATCTAGATTGTTCATCCCAGTCACTAGAAAAAACTGAATACTCCATATTATGTAGCCCCCAAGTGCCGGGTTGTCATGCTTTGCAGCAACCTGGGACTTGTAATTGTCTGATGCTCAAAAAATTTCAACCAGTGTAGCCCCCAAGGGTCGGGTCATTATGCAATAATGAGCAGGGACTTTGTATATACTTCATTGAAAATAACAATATGTAATGTAACTCCCATCATGGGGTTTGAACCCATGTCCACAAGGTTAAGAGCTTTGTGCTTTACCAACTGAGTAGTGGACCCTTCAATATAATGGATTAATACTTGTGTACCTTGAGTTGTTGACAGGAGCAATTGGTAGCCCCCAAGGGCCGGCTCATTATAATGTGATGAGTCGGGTCTTCAATAAAGGTGAGAAAAAAATGACTTTGCATTAGCCCCCAAGTGCCATGGTACATGTTGGCAGTGACATGGGACTTGCACATTTAATGTAATATCAATCTGAATAATGTAGCCCCCAAGTGCCGGGTTGTGAGCCTGCTGCGACTCGGGGCTATTCCTTTATAGAATAAAGCATACCCATTGATAAAATAATATCCCTTGCGCTGAAGCGACTTTGAAAACCTCAATCATAATATTTGTTATTGGTAACCATAATAAAAATCCAGCCATGTTGGCTATTTAAAGATTTGAATAATATAACCCAGTTTGAAAACCGGTTCTAGTGATATTTGATCACACTGTTGGTTTTATCAAGCCAGTGGAGTAAGGATGATAACCCGAAATTTGAACACTGGTAATTATCATAAATTACCGGTTTATAAACAAAACCAGGCCGGGTTAATAAACACCGGTCATTATCATATCTCATAGTGGCGACTTATAGTCAAAAGCCAGGCCCGGTTAATACACCGGTCATTATCTCAACTCATACTAGTGACTTATAGTCAAATGCCAGGCTGGGTTAATAAACACCGGTCATTATCTGTAAATAGCTCTGGTGATTTGTAATCAAACTAGACCAGGTTCTGGTGATTTGTAGTCGAGGCTTTTTACGAGCTGCCAGGCTCCAAATTCGAGGATTTTTATGGGCTGCCAGGCCACTAAATTAACCATTTCACAAAGCCTGTTTAGATGGACCTCAATCCTTAACCAATCATCAATTTAACGTTGCCAAGTTCAGGGTCTGTAAGAAGATTGACTTGTGAAACGTTCGACGGGTCATACCAGGTTTACGTGGGTAGAGTGACTTACTTAATGCAGGCAGGCTAATCCGGGGTTTTAGGTGTTATACATGAGGCTTCCGAGCCGTGGCTTGATAACATACTACAAGGGTTGTCAACTCGTTGACGCTATGCGTCAGGAGCCCCCAGGTAGCATTTTGAGCTATGCTCGTCGGGTGCCTATGTTTGAGTTGTGCTATGCATCAAACTCTCTTTTGCCCCTCATCATCATGTGGGCTTTGATAGCCAGATTACCGAAGCAACTAGAGCTATGCTCTTATGATGGTCTTGGTTTAGTAGCCGGTTTAAGAGGGCCATAGGAACTCCGCTTTATAAACAAAAGCCACCATGTGATATATTTCTGAGCTGTGCTCGCCGGGTGCCTATGTTTGAGTTGTGCTGTGCAACAAATTCACTTTGGTCCCCTTAATTTTTCATGAGAACTCGAACTTGTGAGAGATTATTCTTCTTGAACCGGAAATTCTTTAAACTGGATATTGAGATCTTCAAAGCTTTGTGGGAGACATCTTTCCCTTGAACCGGATCTTAAACCGGAACCTTCATTTTCAGCCGGAATTTTTCTGACGGCCTTCAAACTCGAACTTGCGAGAGATTAATTCTTTTTGAACCGGAAATTCTTAAACCGGATTTGAGAGCTTCAGAGCTTTGTAGGAGACAGATTTACCTTGAATCGGATTGTGAACTGGATATTTGAGAGCTTCAATAAGACTGAGGTCCTTTGAGTTTTCATCAATATAGCAGCTGCCTCCGGGACCAGGTTATCTTTCCCTCCATCATCCTGGGGTTCTTAAATTTACTGAAACTCGCAAGATTTGCTGAGTCATGTCATCGTAGCCCCCGAGTCTTGAGACTACTCAAGGAGTTGGCTTGAGACTCTCCATATTTGACCATAGCATAAGGTGTATATCATTGGTGTTGATAGCGCGATGTGAATCCATAGAAGGTTGAGGTGACTGCGACGGGTTATAAATGATCCCGTACGAGCCGTGTCAGCAACTCGGCCAATGGTTCCTTCCAACTGGCGATTTGAAGTTAACCAAACTGTAGTGGCGGCGACTTGAGCGCCTGCCCATTGAGCCACCCAGTGCAGATAGGGACGACGGTTGATAGTATATGATAATTTGTCTCCATTCTATTGAAAGAAAACCGGGCTTCCCAAGCTGTGACTTGCTCATACTCAATAAACAGCTCATGCAGACAGGTGCGGCCCGGTATGTTGATGTAGACCAGGCCGCAAGAGATGAACGGTAAAGACGATCGCGGCTCCATAGGCATTATAAGCCGGCACGGACGTGCGAGTCAATCATAGGCACGGTCCCAGCAAGTTGATGTAAACCGGGCCGTAAGGGCGACGTCTTGCACGCATCCATTCACCGTGTAATGTGGCACAGACGAACGCCGGGCAGGACGTTGCCAGCGCGTGCTTCGTACCCACGGTATAAACCATGTTTATAATAAATAACTGTCCTGCATAAAATATATGGATCAAAATAACTGGTTTCTTGATAAAAACAATATATACCAAGAAAATAGATTTAGATGGCTATCAACTGATGTATTTGGACCTTATGATCCTCTTCGGTGTCCGTTAGTCAACTCGGTATGTTGAATAGTCCGGACCGCGGGGCGGACAGTAAAGCGACCGCAGCATCAGCGGCAACACAGACACATGAGTCGGCCGCAGTGTTGTAAGCCGGCGCAGACGAGCAAGGTGTCCTCCGCGTTGTAAACCAGTGCGGTCGCGAAAGACGGCCACGGTGTGGTAAACCGGCGCGATCGCGAGAGATGGCCACGGTGCTCTAAGCTGGTGCAGGAGTCCGTTGAGTAACGTCGACCACTTGTGCCAAATGATGTTGGCGTGCCTCCATCTTCGCGGGTATAATATCACTTTGTAATGAATAATTTTCATGCATATAAAATACAGCAGGGCGAGGTATTTTTGCTCTGATGAATTAATATGTATTAAAAATAAATAGGATAGATATCACTTGATTCGCCCGGACAATAGATGAGTCGGCCGCGGCATTGTAAGCCGGTACGTGCGGGCGAGTTAATCGCAGGCGCGGACAGCTGAATCGGCCACGCATTGATGCAACAGTGACTCGCACGCGTATCCGCTGGGCCGGTTTATGAGGACGGGTGCGGCACCGGCGTGTTAATGTAGACCGGACCGCGGAAGCGGTTGCGTGCGCATGTCCATTGGCGAGGGAGTCGGCCGCGGTGTTGGAGACCAGTGCGCGTGGGCGCGGACAGACGAGTCGGCCGGCGCGTTGATGTAAACCGGACCGCGACACGTATGTTCGTGAAGCCGCGCAACACAGGTGAACGTGCATCCGTGGCATACCACCACACCTTTTTCTTTTAATAGTCGTCCTTCGTAAAAAATATCACATGCGAGAGTAATTGTTGTCGGATGAATTAATATGTGCTGATAAAATACATAGGAAAAATAACACCTGATATTTTTGTCAGATAAGGCGGATACTGATGCGGTCCTTGTAGTAACTTAGCAGTGGAACAGTAGCAGACGACAGTGACTCAGCAGTGGAACGAGCCGGCTCGTGGCTGTGAAAAAGTAGTAGCGGCCAGACGGCGCGAGGCGGAACCGGAGCAAAGCAGGTACGGACAGCACGAGGCCGAAAACGGCTCGGTGGCGTTGTGGCTCATGACCAAGTCCTCCGATTCATCATTGGTTTGACTTTTACTTTTTTTCTTCCATGATTTGGCCTCAGATAACATAGTAGGAGATGTACTAGTACTTGAGATCCTTGGACGTAACAAAACAATGCTTTTGTCTTGATCGGGACGTGGCCTTGTGCATTTTGATGACTTGCTCCCATCGGACTCGGCGAATCAACGTTGACCGAGACGGCGACACTAACCATACTGGTTACAGGCGAGTTGCAGACAAAGATTTGACACGCCAGTGAAACACGACAAAGATGTCGGTGGCCGCAGAGACACAACCCTAATTTTTTCTTGAACCTTGAATCTCCCAGATCTTAAATCCAGACTGATGAATTTGAAGCTGATACAAATCCTTCTGAACCAGCTTTCTTCATGTGAAAAATTGCAAACTCCTCGATCCCTGGGGAGATCCCTCTAAGAACTCATCACCACCGTGTGTTTTCCCCACGGTGGGCGCCAACTGTCGTGGAATTTTCACGGCAGATGTCCTAGGATTAGGACTTAGTCGCGAGGCCAACGCATCTATGTGGTAGCTTGAGAGGGGTTGAGCGGAATCGAGAGAAGCAATGCAAGACAGGGATTTAGACAGCTTCGGGCCCCGGGAAACATCATCCGGTAATAGCCCTACATGCTGTTTGAGGCTAGGTCTCATTATGACCCTCATGGAGTCGCCGATAAACCGGTTCTCCTTTAGTTGTGTGTAGCCCTAAAGAATATGGTGCCTCTAACTTGTGAGAACTCGTCCCTCTTTGGGGAGCCCTGCCCCTCCTTATATATGTTGAAGCGGCGGGTTACATATAGAGTCCTAATAGGAATAGGACTAACTTATCTTCTATTACAAACGAAACACAAGTCCGGGTCTTGCTTCCTTGTACAATAATTATTCCTCTCGCCTTCCATCTTAAAGCAGCCCACCATAACATGAGCCGGCCTTTCATGAACCACCCATTGGGCCACCGGGTCTTGTTGCTCCTCTGACCCGCCTGCCGGATTACCAATGAATCATAAACTGCCAGTCAAAGCGGGTCGCCTGTGAATCGCCAAACTCCAGCCGGGTCATACATCCGGCGGTTTATACCGCGGGTATATCCCCCACACAAATCCTAACCCGAGCTCCTTCGCGCTGCCGGACGCGTCCAGACCGCACCGGACCTGTCCGTCCGCCGACCCGGACTAATCTCACTTCGCCACGGCGCCAGGCCCGCCGGGGCCACGGCGGGGCCCTCCCGGCCAGGAGCCGCCGCCGCCCAGGCCGCGCCTCCTCGCGCCTTCTGCCTCCCCACGACCCCGACTCCCTCTGCCTGCGTCGCCACTCCACCCCACCGCCGGCGCCACTCTGCCCATCGCCGCCTCCCGCGCGCCGCTACTCCGCCCGCCGCTCCGGCCGCTGTCGCCGACCACCACCTCATCCGCCGCCTTGCCGCACCACCACCACCGCACCAGCACCAACCTCCTCGTCCCCAACTCCGGCGAGTAACTCCGGCCGGATCCGGATCTGGTCCAAGCGGGACCAGATCCACCAACTTCGTCAACCGAACGCACTCCCTGGTGCCCGGATCCCTTTGTCCCGTCCAGCGTTGACTTTCTCGAAGGGTAAAAATCCACTAAGTCCCGGATCTGTGATAATTTGTTGCCTCCTTCGTCATGTCATAACTCCATGCTCATAGCTCCATTTCGCGCATAAGATATATCAAAATGTTCGTCTCGAAGTGCTCTACACTTTGGCATCAATTTTGTGCATGTTAGGGTTCATCTATATGTTTTCATCTTCATTGCAAGACTGCTTCGTGATGTTACTATTTCAGCACTAGTTGTCTGTCAACAATATGTTCGCATGTTCGTGAGGTCGTAACTTTGTGCATGTTGGTCCAAATGGAGTGTATGATATGTCCAGATGTTCGTCTTGTGATGCTCTTCAAGATGGATGCATTTGCATACATGTTAGGTTGCATTATGCCATGTTTAACCCTATTGCAAAAGTGCATGTTGCTGTTAAGTTGCTGAAATTGTTATGAGATGATGTTTTGTCTTTTTCATAGCATTTTGTGTGATTTTCTTTTGAGCCACATGTCAACATGTTTTAGGTGCATAATCATGTTGTCTTTGAAGTGGTGTATTTGGTTTTCCATGATAGGCTCTGTGGTGACTTAAACATGCCATGCCAATGTTGCTGATTTACACTTGGTGAAAAAAACTGCTAAGTCTGGAATCTGTCATAACATGTTGCCATGTAAACTTGATGCCCTAATCTTTTCCATGCATGTTTTGGAATAACTAGTGAGCATGTCTTGATGTCCATGTTGTTGTCTATCAATCCATGCCTTTGTTTGCATATATGCCGTAATGTAGGTTGTTGTAATCTTGCTCTCAAAATGCTTGAAATTAAAACTGTCAGCGTTTTAATAGAACATTCAATTTGGCAAAGCTTGTGTTAAGCAACCCTTGCATGGAATAAATTGTTTCTTTGGATGAACTGGAAGTACAATATGTCTTCTTCATGCTCATGTGAATTTCATGCTTGTTATAGTTGATTTCCTTGCTGTTGTGTGCCTCCAAAGGCAGCAACATATCGTTCCAGATTGCATGTCTAGTAATTTCACTAAGTCTGAGAAATCTGTTAACTTACTGAATCTTTCCATGCTTGTTTAATTGTGTTCCAGCAAGTTTTTGGGTGTGCCCTGAGTTCATACTTGTTGAGAATCATGTCTATTTCACATCCATGCCTTTTGTATTCATGTTTGGGTGCTGTAGCATATTTAAATCTTGCTCCAAAGATGCCATGTTGCTGTTAACTTCAGTTTTGCATTGCATCTTTTTTTGCTTGCCATTTGCAAACCGTGCATCCGTTTCCGGTGATCCTTATATCGATTTTGACCGAAATCGTCCCCTCTATCATGTGGCTTGCTTGGTTGCCCAAGATGATGCCATTTCCATCAACTTCTCCTTTAGGCTCGAGAGCATCCTCATGCATACGCACATCATGACTTGCATCCCAAGACATGTCTTGAATCATGTTGTTTGTGCATTGCACCGTGATTGATCTTGTACCGTTGTTGTGCTCTTGTGTTGAGTAGAGCCGGGAGCCGATACCGAGTTCAAGGATCTTATTGAGACTGAGTTTGAGGAACCGTCTTACCATCCCACCGAGGACTTAACCAGCAAGATGACAGTTCCCCGATTTCACCTCTATCTTTGCCTTGCTAGTTGTCTCGCTCTTGAGCTATGCCTCGATGCATATTCTGTCTTGTCAGCCTCCTATGTTGCCATGAAAGACTCTAACAACCTTCCTAGCAAACCATTGATTGGCTAAGTACGCTTTTGCTCAGCCCCTCTTATGGTGTTGTTAGTTGCGTATGAAGTTGAAGATTGCTCCATGGTTTTGACTTGTTTTATTGGGATAACACAATATATATCTTAATTACATTAATGCACATATATATATATATATTTGGTAATGGGTGGAAGGCTTGACCCTCTGCTTGGTGTTTTGTTCCACTCATGTCACCTTAGGACCCGATAAACCGGTGTTATGTTCCTTGGTTTTGCGTTCCTAACACGGCTGGGGTTTATGGGCCCCCCCTTGATAATTCGCACTGCTTAAAGCTTTTCCAGCGTGACCCAACTTTGGTACTACATTTGCCTAACAACTAAAACTTGCATAGGGAGTTATAAACCCAAGTTCTTAAACAACTACCCGGGCTGGTGCTCCTCATGAGTGTTGGTCCAAACTGGGCAGACTGCAGGGCCGCCTCGGGGAAACCCGAGGTATCTGGTATTTACCTGTAGGCTGTCCCATCCGGTCGTGGCCTGAGACGAGATACGCGTGACTACTATCGGGGTGTTGGCACACCGTGAGGTCTTGCTGGATTAGTTTTACCTTTGTCGAAATATCTTGAGCACGGGATTCTGAGAATACCAGGGTCTTCCCAATAGGGAGTTGTGACTCGGCGGATCATGAGTTTGTGATGGGCTAAGTTGGGACACCCCTACAGGGTTATGAACTTTCGAAAGCCGTGCCCGCGGTTATGTGGCAGATGGGAATTTGTTAATATCCGGTTTTAGATAACTTGATACCATATCCTTAAGAATACTCTACCTGTGTGAGTAACCGTAACGGTCTCCTTTCGAAGGGATTTTTGGAAAGTGAACACGGTGGGTTTATGCATGAATGTGAGTAGTTAGGATCACTTATTGGTCATATTTGGCGACCGTTAGCACATATTCTCATCTCACTCTGAATTTGAAAGCTAGTTGCTTAGTGCTTGCTGCAGACACTTTATTACCTCTCCACACCTAAAAGGCTTTGTTAGTTTTGATACCCGGGAATGGGATTGCTGAGTCCTTGTGGCTCATAGATTCAAGACACACCAGATGCAGGTACAACAGAGTACGACGCAGGAGATGTGCAAGAACTTCACTGGGAGTTCGATGAAGAGCGTGGTCATTTTTATGTGACATATCCCGACGATCAGTAGTGGTTCCTACTGGGGGCGATCATGACTTGTGGTTGTAGTATCTTTTCTAGTTTGATTTCGTCCGTAGTCGGACCCTGTGCTATTTGGATGAATGTATGCTATTTTATTCATTGTGTGACATGGCGAGTGTAAGCCAACTATTTACTCTTTCATCCCTATTCTTTACATGAGTTGTGCATAGATACCATGCTTACGATCATTCCATAATGCGCTTATGTCTCTCACTCGTGCCTCGACACGTAGGAGAAATAGTCGCATCCTGGGCATTATAAGGTGGTATTCAGAGCCTTCTCCGACCTAGTTGCCCCCTGATTGATTGAACCGCTGACGGTTGAGTCTAGGCACACACAAAATGTTTTGAGTCTTATATATATATATCAGAGAGTAGGATTTCTTTTTACTCCTCATCCCCTTCGTCGCTCTAGTGAGGACTCCTGACGTTGTTTTAACTTCACTATCCTCAAATTTCACCAATTTTTTTAGGATCACGCGGGTATTGTTGGATTGTTCCGATATCTTTGTGATGAGAACATTGTTCTTGGTGCCTCCTGTCATTTAGGGGTTGTGGCAGTGTCTCGGGGAGTTGAGCTCTGAGGTGTTGTCGTCACAATTGTATCATTGCAGCTCTTGAATACCAGAGGCGTCCGACATCGAAAACTCTTCTATGCGTGTCTGGTGGTGAGATAACCCCGACGTCACCCAGTACTGGAGGGATAGTTTAGGAGTATTGCCGCAGCTAGTATATCGGATGCGTTTCGAAGGTCCGAGGTAAATAGTTTCCGAAGGTGCATGTTTATGTGTTGACGGATGGATACAGCTGGTTGAGATTTATTAGTTAAGTGATATGCGGTGCTTCCCCTGTATCCCCAACACCAGATTGCATAACCGGAAAGCTTCAGGAATTTATTGGTGGGATTCAAGTAGCTCTTAAGTAATCTTCCAACGGGTGAATGATATGAGGTTGGGGTTCAACATCTAGTGGAGAGGTTATCATGGGCATTGTTACACTAGGGGGTTGCATCTTAAAGGATCCTTGGCTATCCTGATCCGGGGATTGCAAGGCCCTTTGTAACACGTGCCATGGGGCATCAGCACGAACATGTGGGACGAAACCTCTATTATGTATTTGTTCCATCTGTTACCTTGTTGTTTTATTCTACCATTTTGTTCTCCCAAGTGGCTTCTCAACAAGTTGTTGTAGCATTAAGCTATGGAATTCATTCATTCAATTTTGTTCAGATGCTCATTGTGAAGACTATATGTTGCAAATATCTAGCCGTTGATTCAGCTGATCTATTATTTGCCTCAATGGCTAACGGTTGTCATCATCTTCAGGATGTCACCTAAGAAAGTTCACAACCAGAACCCAGAGGGTGAAGAAGAGCGTCCGCCTTCCCCTCCTCCTCCGTCTGAGGCATGGAGAGCGATTATGCAGGCAACCAATCAAAACACTCAGATGCTCATGCAAATGATGCAGCGTTTCTGTCGTGGAATTAACACGGCAGATATCCGGTTTAGCGGACTTGATGATGGAACCATCGCACGGGTTAGCTTGAAAGGGTTCATGGCACACAAAGGACACAAAGGGTTTTATACTAGTTCGGCCCCTTCGAGAAGGTAAAAGCCTACGTCTAGTTGGTTTGGTATTGCTTGGGCGTCGGTTTACAGGGAGCGGAATCGCTTGCCTGCGTCTCGACGGATTGATTGTTGCTTGTCCCTGAACCGGTACCCGGTCGTCCCTTTATATAGAGGTGACGCCTGGTCCGGTTTACAGAGTCCCGAGGCCGGCTCATAATCGTGTCCGCCTCGGTCTCTGCCCTTTCTTTCTTATCTCTCAAGTTACATCTCTTTGGCGGTTTACAAACCGTATTTCTATACATGGGCCTTGAAATCTCATGGGCCGTAATCTCTACTAAAATAATAAACCAAGTACGATATAACTAAGCCGGTTTACAATATCCGGTTTATACCTATTAACCATATCCCTGACATTAGGCCCCAGAATGATTTGAACTTGTTCATATCAGTCTCCATCGTCTCATGCAGCCTTTCTTCTGTCTTCATCTTTTGTAAACCGGCTCTGACGTCATCCTCCGAAATCATTAAAGTCTGACAATGACATCATCTCCGCATTTAACGCTGCGAGCTGTACTGTAGTTTGTTTTTAATGGTTATCCCGAGAATCGAGGCGTTTAAAGGATCTTTATCCGATTTTGCTCCCTTGATTACCGCACCTGTCGCTTCGCGTCTGCCTCTCTGCCTATAAATAATACCGCCCCCTTTCATTCTTCCTTCTCGCGTCTTCTTCCTCCTTCCGCTTCCTGACCCATAAGAACTCCATTAGAGCTCGAGCTCGGAGCGCCGCCATCATCTCGTCGGATCAAGAGCTCGCGGGCCGCTGCATCAACTTGATTTGTCCAGAGAAACTCCGTCGCTGCCCTCCATTTTTCCGGTATGTTTTTCTTTCCTCGTTTCCAATCTGCATCTGCCCGCGCTCCTCCTAGTCCTTCCGCCATTAGGGCTCCTAGCAAAGCTTTCCTTCTGTTCTTATAGATTCGTTCCGCCTGTAGGATCCGTAATCTTTAGGCTTGGCCAATAGACCTTCCGCTCAATACTAGCCTTAGATCTTGTCATTTATAATGCTACAATTATATCTGTTTCCGCCATTAGAACGTCCGCCATTAGAACTCCGCCATTAGAACCTTAGCACCAGTTCCGCGGATTTAATCTTTGCGCCTTGTCCTTTATATCTTGCCGTTTTTATTTCTGCTGTTGCCTGCTTTAGATCTCATTTTTTATGCACATCCTGTAAGCTCGTCTGCTCTGAATTGGACCTCTGTAGATTTCCCGTGTAAATTTCGTTTCTTTTACCTCAGTATGCTCAGATCTATTCCTCCTTAGCAATGCGTTGAAAACCTGTTTTTCTCTTCGATAGATCCGCTAAGTATGTTCCGGTTTAGATTGTCATGTCATAAACCGGAAATGATGTAGACTGATGTAATGACTTAACTATTCCTCTTCAACTGCCATTTTAAACTGGAAATGATATAACTTGTATTATGATTGCCGGTTTAACCTTGCCGGCTAGTTCTCCGTTCCCTCCATCGCACAATATGTATAGGTCCCGGATCATTTGTATGTTCATAATCCGGTTTATGTACTTTTCTCTTCTTCAGCAGTTTGCTCAAATGGCTAAGCAGTATGTTTCATGCGATTGGGTCCGCTCTGCCGTAACTGAGGAAGACTTAGTCAAATTGTCGAGCATCGGCACCTTAGGGCCTCGGGCCGAGCTAAAATGGCGTGCCCCGGGTAACGAGTGCCCTCCTACTCCTAGATCCGGGGAAGCTATCGTATTTCTGGACCATATCTCCAGAGGCTTCTCTCCCCCCGGTTCAAAATTTTTCCGGGACGTTCTTGCTACCTTCCAGCTGCACCCGCAGGACATCGGACCAAACTCGGTTTCCAACATTTGCGATTTCCAAGTGTTTTCCGAAGCCTATCTGCAAGAAGAACCGTCCGTTGATTTATTCCGGGATTTCTTCCATGCAAACCGGCGTACTGAGTTCACCAGCGGGCCTCACCAAGAGCTTGGTGGGATTAGTATTCAGAAAAGGAGGGATGCAGTTTTTCCTCACGCCTCCTTGCACACTCATCCTAAGGACTGGAACAAGTCCTGGTTTTACTGTGTAGACACATCTCCTGAAGGTGAAAACCCTTTGCCGGGTTATCGTGAAACTCGTATCCCGGCAAACCACCCCTTGCCACAACGATTAAGTGCTGCTGAACGGATCCAGTTTTCACCACAACTCTCCAAGCTGAGAGCTTTCATGGCCAATGGCCTGATCGGTACTGATTTCCTTCGCTGCTGGTTATCATGGAGCATCCTTCCCTTAAGCCGACGCCCTGATTTGATGTGCAATTATTCCGGTAAATCGGATGATCCTCAGAGGTTTTCTAAGGAGAAGCTTTCTGAATCGGAAGTAATTGAATCGGCCAAAAAAATTGTCAATCCTGCTCTAACAGACTGCACTAAAGTTGGCTTGGCCCCATACTTCAAGAAGAATAAGCTGCCTGAAGTGAGTATCTTTAACTTGTACTTTATAAACCGTCCTCTTTGAACCGTCTTTTACTTGCCTTTGCTTTTTTTTCATTTAGGCTGATGACCCCTTCTGGAGGAGAAAACCTCAGGAAAAACCTGTAAGGCAAGCTCGCCGAAAAACTCCTGCAAACAAGAAAAGGAAAGCAGCCGTTGATGCCGGTTCTCCTTCCGAGGATGATGATCCGGACTCCGAGGTATGCCTTACTCCGATTTACATTTTGCTTTTATATACTTGTTCACATATCTAATGATACCCTTTCACAGGATCCACTCGAAGGTGATAACCCGGCGGAGATTGAGGTAACCCTTATTTCTTCCGATTCAGAACCCCCTCCTCAAAAGAGCCGTCGGACTGTTAGAAAGTATCAATTTTCTCATCCTTATGCTAAGTTGGATCCCAATTTTACTTTGAAGAAACAACAGCACGAAGCTTTGCGCCGGACCACTCGCCATAGCGGCTTGGCAGTGGAGTCCTCTGGAATTTCGTTAACTCCGGCTCGAAAACGCCGCGCTGAGGTGATGCTCTCTCCAACTCTTCTTCACCCCAAGGCCGGTCTTATCAGAAAACCACTTAAACCGACTGATCCTGATTATCAGGAAACTCCACTGTCTTCTTCTGGCGAATCAACCGCTACACAGCTTCCACCTTTGAAGACCGTCCCGGGGTAATTCTCTTTATTTCTTCCGGTTCATGATACCCCCTTCCATTATAATGTTAACTTATTTTTGCTTGTTTTTTCAGCAAACCGAAACCCAGCAAAAGAGCCAAGGCTAAAAAGCCTGTTACTGATCCTTCTACTGATGAACCGGCGATTGATCCGTCTACCGCCGTTCCTCCTGAAGGTACTCCAGCTGCTCCGGCTGACGAACCCGCTCTTGACACACCTGCTGCTGAAGACATCCAAGACCCACCAAGTCCGGCCCGGGTTAACTCTCCTCAAGTTAACCCGGCGTCTCCTAATCCGGCTCAAACTGAAGCTTCTCCTCCCAATGCACCCACTTCCCCTGATGTCGTGGTTACTGGCTCTGCTTATGTTGCGCCAGCCGAACCCACCGTTTTAGCAAAACATACAGCTAAAGCGGAAAAGGTGACTCAGGAGAAGGGGAAGTGGAGTACTGATATCTCCAGTCTCTCAAGTATGAGTGCTCAGGACATCTATTCCGGATATCTGAACCGGCTCCATAGTAGCCGGGATTATGAAGCCAGCCTAGTAAACCTGATGAGGGAAAAATATGAAGTAAGTTTTCCTCTTCTGACTTTGTCTTTTTTCGACGCCTCTTTATCTTATAACAGCCCCCAAGTTCCGGTTTATCTGCTTTATTGAAGGTAAGCCGGAACTTTGTAGTTTTGAACTGCTGATCCGTACATTAGCCCCCAAGTATCGAGTAGATAACTTGGTTATGTAGTTGATACTTGTAATTTCAAAAAATTGTTTCTGATGCATTGCTTCAACTGCCATTAGCCCCCAAGTGTCAAGTATACAACTTGGTTGTGTGCTTGAGACTTGTATTCTCAATTTGTCTTTGCTGTCTTACTTCAACTGCCATTAGCCCCCAAGTGTCAAGTAGACAACTTGGTTGTGTGCTTGAGACTTGTAATTTCTAACCTTGCTTTTGAACTTTTGTTTACAGGCTGAGCTGAACCGGAATGCTGTAGAAATCAGTGAACTTCGAAGCCGGCTTATAGAGACTGAGTCAGCCGCTTCAAAGGCGAAGAAAGAACTTCAAGTGAGTTTAAGACTGCTGAAGATTTAAAGAAGTTCTTTGATGAGGAACGGACTACTTTTGAAGTCCAGAAAAAGGATCTTGAAAAACGTGTTCAGGATGCTGAAGGAGCACTTAACCCGGTTACTGAAGAATTGACCGGGTTAAAGTGTCAAATTGATTTGATGACTTCTGCTATCTTTGGTAAGCATAATCTGAACTCTTGTCTGTTATCTTTGCAACCTGTGACCTGTACCGGTTTAACTTTCATTGTTGTATGTAGGACGCTGTGTCTCCCATCTTGGGGATGATGTACGGAAGAAACTGAAGGCTTGCTATACCTTGGTTGAACAATTATACTCTGGAGCACAAAGGATTATCAGTGCTACTTCCTTTGGTAAACCGGCTCCTTCAACCATCAAGGCTACTTTGAACAGTTTGTCCATTCTACCAACTCGTCTTGAAGAGGTGAAGAAATCGGCTGCTTGAGGAGGTGCTCTTCTGGCCCTTACAAGGGCTAAAGCTTGGGTTCTAGATATTGATCCGGCAGAAGTGTTAACCGGATTTCCTGACACCAAGGAAGACGGTTCAGCATTTGATGAGAAGGATCTGTACGCTCTGACAAAGGAAATGCGTCCACTTGCTAGCAAGATTGCGGTGGAAGCTGACTTGTCTCGATACCATCCAGCATATGACCTGCAAAACGAGCGGGTGGAACGACCGGTTTACGATGTTGCAAACTTAACTCCGCCGGTTCGTCCTCACACTTTTGCTCCTGATATTGATCCTGCTGAGTTGATCAACGATGAAGTATATTTCCGTGCCTTGGCCAAGATTGATTGGCGTGCACCAGATTTCCCGCCGCTTCACGAGGAGGAAGATGTTCCGGAACAAGATGGTGGCCAATCATCCCGGCAAGGAGAAGCGGAATCTTGAATGTTACTGCTGTAATCATAATTGTTATTCCGTAAACAATGCTTCCAACTATTTGGCTTTTATGCCTTGTAATAGGTTTAGCTGAAACTTAATGCACTGTGATCCGGCTTTTGGTCTTTATAAAGTACTCGTTCGCTGACTTGTTGATTGATGCGGATTCCTTGCTCTGTCCATAAAAAAGATGAAAAATATGTCCTAGTGGTTTTACCACTGGACGGATTAACTTGTTCTCTTGGTATAACTAATAAGCATATCTTTAACAAATAACTGTGATACCTGAATTGCATGTAGCCAAAATACCTTAAACCGGCAGGATGTTTAAAATTACCTTAATCAGTCTTCATCAATTCTAATAAACCCTTGAAACTCTTCAGCTCAACTTGTCCATAAATCTTTCTCTTCTCGGTTCAGCAATTTGTAACTTGTATCTGATTGTGTGCTGCCAATTGTCAGCCCATCATGAAGTCGAGCCGGGTTACGATGAACGCCGGTTTAACTCTCGCTGGTGTTCATGACCCAGACTTATAACACTAGATAGACGGTCAACTTCTAGAGCTGTTCCCCTTGGTTAAAAAGGTTATGAAACACAAAAAACATCAAGAAACACATAATTATTGTAAATCAAACTATGCAATCGAGGCTTTTTCAAAGAGCTGCCAGGCTCAACACAAAGTTTAGCCATTCATGGGGATGTGGGCGAACCCGACTGTCCCCAGGGGCCGGGTCATCATTTGAACGTGGGCGTACCAACTGTTCAGGGAGCCCAAAAATTCATAACATAGCCATTCAAGGGGATGTGGGTGAACCCGACTGTCCCCAGGGGCCGGGCCATCATTTGAACGTGGGCGTCCCCACTGTTCAGGGAACCCAAATATTCGTAACATAGCCATTCAAGGGGGTGTGGGCGAACCCGACTGTCCCCAGGGGCCGGGCCATCATTTGAACGTAGGCGTACCCACTGTTCAGTGAACCCAAATATTCGTAACATAGCCATTCAAGGGGGTGTGGGCGAACCCGACTGTCCCCAGGGGCCGCTGACGTTCCTCCTGACCCTGCAGGTTTTTCCTTTTTCTTTATATGGGGCTTTTCTCTTCCTAAACCGGACATAATCTTTTGTTCCTGTGAGTTCTACCGCTCCTTCACACACCCTGCAAAGATTAGTTTCTAAAAACCAGCTAATATTGAAATATGATTCTTTGATAACAAACTGACATGGATACTTGCCGCCAATTTTATGTATGTGGAAAAAGGCTGAGCCCCCGGTTTACCGAGGGTGCCGGTTTATTCATTATTCATAATATATACATAGGATACATGGAAGCCTATGGCTCAAGTGTAATATGGCCGTAGATGAGCAATGTTCCATGGCCTTTTCGTCTCCTCTTCTGATGTCCGTGAATCTTTGTGCTCTCGAATGTCCACCAAATAATATGACCCGTTGTGTAAATTTTTGCTGATCACAAAGGGCCCTTCCCATGGCGGGGATAGCTTGTGCATATCTGTTTGATCTTGGATAAGCCGGAGTACCAAGTCACCCTCCTGGAATGTCCTGGTTCTAATCCGGCGACTGTGATATCTGCGCAGATCTTGTTGATAAATTGCCGACCGTGCTGCAGCTATGTCACGCTCTTCATCCAACCGATCCAAACCGTCTTGTCTTGCCTCCTCATTGATGGCTTCTACATAGGCCGCCACCCTTGGTGAATCATGGCGTATGTCACTTGGAAGAACTGCTTCTGCACCGTAAACCATGAAGAAAGGTGTATAACCTGTAGACCGGTTGGGTGTAGTGTTAATGCTCCAAAGGACAGACGGTAATTCTTCAACCCAACACCCTGGGGTTCTCTGCAAAGGTGTCATAAGCCGGGGCTTGATTCCACGCAAAATCTCCTGATTTGCCCTTTCTGCCTGACCATTGGATTGGGGGTGAGCCACAGAAGATACGTCCAAACGAATATGCTCTCGTTGACAGAATTCTTCCATCTCACCCTGAGATAAATTGGTGCCGTTATCTGTGATGATGCTGTTTGGAAAACCAAACCGGAATATTACTTTTTTGATGAACTTAACCGCCGTTGCCGCATCACACTTGCTTATAGGTTCCGCTTCAACCCACTTTGTAAACTTGTCCACTGCCACTAGTAGATGAGTTTTCTGATCTTGGGATCTCTTGAAAGGACCAACCATGTCAAGCCCCCAAGTTGCAAAAGGCCAAGTTATTGGTATCATCCGGAGTTCTTGTGCCGGAACAAGGGCACGTCTTGAGAATTTCTGACAAGCATCACACTTGCGGACCAGGTCTGCTGCATCTGCATGTGCGGTTAACCAATAAAAGCCATGTCGGAAAGCTTTAGCCACCAAAGATTTTGATCCGGCATGATGACCACAATCCCCTTCATGAATCTCCCTTAGAATCTCACAACCTTCCTCAGATGAAACACACCGTTGAAATACTCCAGAGGTGCTACGATGGTGCAGCTCCCCATTGGCAATTGTCATCGATTTGGAACGCCGGATTATCTGTCGTGCTTCATCTTCGTCCTCTGGTAACTCCCCTCGGCTTAAATATGCCAAATAAGGTAACGTCCAATCCGGAATAACACGGGTTGCCGCAACCAGCTGTGCCTCTGGGTCCGGAACAGCTAGATCGTCCTCTGAAGGTACTTGAACCAAAGGATTGTGCAACTCATCCAAAAAGGTGTTTGGTGGTACCTGTTTACGTTGCGACCCTAGCCGGCTTAAAGCGTCAGCTGCTTCGTTCTTCCGCCGGTCTATATGCTCCACCTGATACCCTTTGAAGTAACCTGCGACCGCTTCAACCTCTCGTCGATAAGCCGCCATGAGGGGATCCCTTGAATCCCACTTGCCCGAAACTTGCTGTGCCACTAGGTCTGAATCGCCCAAGCACTTAACCCGGCTTAAATTCATCTCCTTTGCCAACCGCAAACCATGAAGTAGTGCTTCATATTCTGCTGCATTATTAGTACAAGGAAATAACAACCGGAGGACATAACAAAATTTATCACCTCTGGGGGAAGTTAAAACAA
Source organism: Secale cereale (assembly GCA_902687465.1). Classification (NCBI taxonomy): domain Eukaryota; kingdom Viridiplantae; phylum Streptophyta; class Magnoliopsida; order Poales; family Poaceae; genus Secale; species Secale cereale. Next base: position 770,591,056 of record LR738713.1, read on the forward strand.
CTCCGGCCCCTGAGCCCTCCAACTGCTTCGAACCGTCGAAGTGAATCGTCCAATAAGTGAGATCCGGCTTCTCCTCCGGGGTCTGTAATTCTGTCCAGTCGTTGATGAAGTCCACCAGTGCCTGAGATTTGATAGCAGTACGTGGTACATATTTCAATTCATGTGGACTGAGCTCAATGGCCCACTTGGCTATTCTGCCTGTTGCTTCTCTATTCTGGATTATATCTCCCAACGGAGCTGAGCTAACCACAGTTATCGGATGCCCTTGGAAATAATGCTTCAACTTCCGGTTTGCCATGAACACCCCATACACCAATTTCTGCCAATGAGGGTATCTTTGCTTGGACTCGATGAGTACTTCACTCACATAGTAAACCGGATGCTGAACCGGATGTTCTTTCCCTGCTTCCTTGCGCTCAACCACAATCGCAACGCTAACTGCCCGTGTGTTTGCAGCAACATATAATAGCAAAGGCTCCTTGTCGGTAGGGGCAGCTAAAACCGGCGGCTTCGCTAGTTGCTGTTTCAGATTCTCAAACGCTGTATTCGCTTCATCGCTCCAAATGAACCGGTCCGTTTTCTTCAACATTTGATAAAGCGGGATCGCCTTTTCTCCTAAGCGACTGATAAACTGGCTCAACGCCGTGATCCGGCCAGCTATGCGCTGAACATCATTAATGCAAGCCGGTTTCGTTAAAGATGTGATGGCCTTGATCTTCTCCGGGTTGGCTTCTATTCCCCGGTTCGAGACCAGGAATCCCAAAAGCTTACCAGCCGGGACACCAAAGGCACATTTCTCCGGATTGAGCATCATCCTGTAAGCCCGAAGATTACCAAAGGTTTCTCTGAGGTCTTCTATCATTGTTCGTTCCTCCTTTGACTTAACCACAATGTCATCCACGTAAGCATGTACGTTCCTTCCTATCTGCCCCTTCAAACAATTCTGAACACAACGCTGATAAGTTGCCTGCGCACACTTGAGCCCAAAAGGCATAGACACATAGCAAAAAGCACCAAAAGGGGTTATGAATGCTGTCTTCTCTTGGTCTTCAACTGCCATTTTGATCTGGTGATAACCTGAGTACGCATCCAGAAAACTCAGCCGCTCACACCCTGCTGTAGCATCAATAATCTGATCAATGCGAGGTAGAGCAAAAGGATCAGTTGGGCAAGCTTTATTGAGGTCTGTGTAGTCCACGCACATCCTCCACTTCCCATTCTTCTTTAGAACTAGCACCGGGTTAGCCAACCATTCCGGATAAAACACTTCCACTATGAACCCTGCCGCCAAAAGCCTGGCTACTTCTTCTCCTATAGCCTTGCGCCTCTCTTCGTTAAAGCGGCGCAGATACTGTTTTACCGGTTTAAACTTCGGATCAATATTTAACTTGTGCTCAGCGAGTTCCCTCGGTATACCTGGCATGTCAGAAGGTTTCCATGCAAAGATATCCCGGTTTTCACGGATGAACTCGATGAGCGCGCTTTCCTATTTAGGATCCAGGTTAGCACTGATGGTGAATTGCTTAGACGAATCTCCAGGTACAAAATCGACCTGCTTAGTCTCTTCCGCTGATTTGAACTTCAAAGCCGGATCATGCTCGGTGGTTGGCTTCTTCAGCGGAGTCATGTCTGCCGGATCAACATTATCCTTATAAAATTTTAACTCTTCCGTGGCACATACCGCTTCTGCATAAGCTGCATCACCTTCTTCACATTCCACTGCTATCTTCCGACTGCCGTGCACCGTAATTGTGCCTTTATGACCAGGCATCTTGAGCTGCAGATAAACATAACATGGCCTAGCCATAAATTTAGCATAAACCGTCCTCCCAAACAAAGCATGATACGGACTTTTAATTTTGACAACTTCAAAGGTGATCATCTCCGATCTAGAATCATGCTCATCCCCAAAGGTAACTTCTAAGTCAATCTTACCAACTGGATAAGCTGACTTACCTGGGACCACCCCGTGAAACACTGTGTTTGATGTTCTTAACTGTTTATCTGTCAGACCCATACGGCGAAAGGTCTCGTAATATAATATATTGATACTGCTACCTCCATCCATGAGGACTTTAGTGAACCTGTATCCTCCCACCTGAGGTGCCACCACCAAGGCTAAATGTCCCGGATTATCTACCCGTAACGGGTGGTCCTCTCTGCTCCAAACAATGGGCTGCTCTGACCATCGTAGAAACTGTGGCGTTGCCGGTTCTACCGCGTTAACAGCCCGCTTTAAAACCTTCTGGTCTCTCTTGCATAAACTCGTGGTGAAAACATGATATTGCCCGCTGCTTAACTCCTTCGGATTGCTCTGGTATCCGGATTGCTGTTGTTGCTGCGGACGCTGCTGCTGCTGATTTCCTTGGTTATTATGACTCCCCTGGCCCTGCTGCTGATTATTCTGATTGCTGTAACCGCCTTGGTGATACGATTGATTTCCCTGACCATGATAACCGCCTTGATAATGTGATTGATTTCCTTGACCATTGTAGTTTCCTTGACTACCTTGGCCGCCTGGCCGGGATTGATAACCACCGTTGTTCCCTTGATAACCGCTGTTGCCCCTATATCCTGAACCGGAGTTGTTCCCTTGGTAACCCGGGCCATAAAACCCGGGCCCTGAACCGCCATTCGGGGGCCGGCTATGAGGATTAAAACGGCCGTTCCCTGCTATCAAAGGGTTCAGACATTCTCTTGCAGTGTGCCGTGCAGGCCCCTTTCTCCCGCTATGCTTTATACAGGGTTGATCCAAATCCTGCTCCCAACCCGGGTTTCCTCCACCGGTCTGGCGAGTGGGACCTTGCTGACTACCCTGAAAACCGCCTTGAACCTGTGTATTAGCCACAAAATCGGAGCTGTTTTCTGGTTTCCGTTTGCCCAAAACACTTGAAGTAATCAGATTAGCTGGCGCCGGTTTTCCAGTCTTGCTGGCCTTTCCCGCTTTATCTCCTTCTGGCTCCGGATACTTGGTATTATCTGAGTCTCCGTACTTCACCAAGGAGCTCATCAAAGTCCCCATGTCATTGCACTCCCGTTTGAGCCGTCCGAGTTTTAATTTCAAAGATTCAAACCGGCAATTGTTCTCCAATGTTACAATTGCTGTGCTCGGATTAATGCCATTTGAGGAGTGTAAGATTTCTGCCACTCTGCGTACCCAAGCTGCTGTAGACTCCTGCTCTCCTTGCACGCATGCTGCTAAATCTATCACCGACATAGGTTGCTTGCACGTATCCTTAAAGTTTTTGATGAACTGACTGCGCAGCTCCCCCCATGACCCGATAGAATTCGGAGGTAGTGCCTTTAGCCAAGTCCGGGCCGTACCTTCAAGCATCATAGTGAAATATTTGGCACAAGCCGATTCATCCACGTCCAGCATCTCCATGGCCATCTCGTAACTTTCCACCCAAGCTTCGGGCGGTAAATCGGCTGTGTAATTAGGCACCTTGTGAGGTCCTTTGAAATCCTTGGGCAACTTAACACTCCGCAGGGCAGGGACGAGACATTGTATCCCAAAACCGCTTGCTGTCGCTCCTGTCCCTGTAATGCCTGTGTGAACCGGCGTCGACTGACGAACTTCCTCCCTGGCCTCCGATCTAGGCCGGTTTCGATCCGGGGCTGGCATCTCTGCCCTTGCCGGATTATCTTGCCTGTGCTGATGTCTCCTCCGTTCACTGCTAGACACTTCGGGCTCCTCCCAATGTCTAGAGTAACTTCGGTTGGGACGTGGTGTTGAATGTAACCTTTCCCTGCTATGAGAGTACGCTTGCTGCTGTATTAACGCCGTGTTGAGTAGCTTCTGAGCCCTGCGCGCCTCTATCGCCACCGGGGACGTTTCTTCCACAGGTAAAGCGGCCAACCGCGCTGCCGCTGCAGCGATATTATCCACAGGGTTTGAGTAGTGTCCCGGGGGGATAGGAACATAAGGCGCCGATGTAATCCGTCGCTCCCGCTCTGCAACGGGTTGCTGAACCGGCTCGTCTCGAGCCGGTGGGCTTCTCTGGTTTAAGATCGGATTATTGCTGGCCCCAGCCCCAGGTGTTCTGAACAAATTCACAGATTCGTAACCCGGCGGCAGGCGGGATCGATATTTTCGTCCTCTTACTCCTTCCATGGAAGCCTGTTCCATCCTTAAGTGAAAAGCTTGTTCATCCAACTCTGCTTGTCTTATGGTTAGCATCTCTCCTTCTGCCTTTAAATCCTCCTTTAACTGATCGATCCGGGCTTTCAACTGAAGAAGCACTGCATCATGTTGCGCCTTGTCTGCTGGAGCTACGACCTCTACAGCCTTAGCTGCGAACTCCTCGATCAAGGTGGATAGAACCGCAGTAATGGAGGGATTTGAACCGCTCCCCCCTGCGCCAGCCTCCGCTGTTGTTCCGTTCGTCGGGGGTTGTGAACCGGCCATGAAGACCGCCACCCGGTTTGGCGGGTCGGAGGGGCCCGGAATACTGTTTCCATCGGACTCACCCTCAGACCGGGCGTCCCGCAACTGATACAGAGATTCAGTTTCCCCGGACGAAGGCTCGTCATCTGAATAGACGACGGTTGCACCATCAGATTCCGACCCGTCCTCGGCTTGGCCTCCGTGAATCGCTCCCACGAACACATGCTTCATGGCAGGTTGAATCCAGGTCGACCTCGCACGCTGAGCCGGCTCGACGATGTTGGGGAAGGTGTCCGGCTCAGGCCCCGGTTCACCAATTTTGCCGATGAAGACTTGGATGCTGCCGAAGGGGACCCGGTATCCGTATTCGATCAAATCGGCCTCCGGTCCCCAACCCGCGTCGTCGATGTAGATCCGGCCGCGACGACTCTTGGTCATCCGGCCGACTGCGTAACCCTTTAATCCTTCGAAGCCCCCTTTCAAGAACTCGAAACCATCGTGCGCAGGCCCCACGGTGGGCGCCAACTGTCGTGGAATTAACACGGCAGATGTCCGGTTTAGCGGACTTGATGATGGAACCATCGCACGGGTTAGCTTGAAAGGGTTCATGGCACACAAAGGACACAAAGGGTTTTATACTAGTTCGGCCCCTTCGAGAAGGTAAAAGCCTACGTCTAGTTGGTTTGGTGTTGCTTGGGCGTCGGTTTACAGGGAGCGGAATCGCTTGCCTGCGTCTCGACGGATTGATTGTTGCTTGTCCCTGAACCGGTACCCGGTCGTCCCTTTATATAGAGGTGACGCCTGGTCCGGTTTACAGAGTCCCGAGGCCGGCTCATAATCGTGTCCGCCTCGGTCTCTGCCCTTTCTTTCTTATCTCTCAAGTTACATCTCTTTGGCGGTTTACAAACCGTATTTCTATACATGGGCCTTGAAATCTCATGGGCCGTAATCTCTACTAAAATAATAAACCAAGTACGATATAACTAAGCCGGTTTACAATATCCGGTTTATACCTATTAACCATATCCCTGACATTAGGCCCCAGAATGATTTGAACTTGTTCATATCAGTCTCCATCGTCTCATGCAGCCTTTCTTCTGTCTTCTGACAGTTTCCAAGCAAATCAAGGGAATCAAGGCAATCAAGGGAACGAAGGCCAAGGAAATCTGTCCAATCAACCTCACTTTGCAACTCTGAACCAATTCCTTGCCAATCAACCCAAGTCTTTCAGCTACTACGTAGATTCGCTAGATGCTGAAGATTGGATCACAGACATCAAGAAGCATTTCGAGTGCAATAATGTCAGACCCGAGGATTATGTCAAGTTTGCTGCTTTCCAACTCAAAGATCAAGCTGCATATTGGTGGCGACAGTACAAAGACTCCAGAGCGGGTCATGAGATCTCTTGGACTGACTTTTGCCGCGATTTCTGTTCTCATCACATCCCTACCAGTGTCACTGAAGGTATGCGTGAGCAATTCCGCAATCTGGAGCAAGGCAACATGTCTGTGTACCAATACAATGTCAAGTTCCAGAATCTTGCTCGTTATGCGAAGCAAGACATCCTCGATGCGAAGAGCAAAATCTACCAGTTCCGAGGTGGTCTGAAAGATGAACTCCAACTTGCACTCACTCTGTTCGATCTAGAGGAATTTGATCAATTCTACAACATGGCTCTTAAGCAAAGGGGCAGCTCAGCTCAAATGTGAAGCTTCCAAAAAGAGGATAAGATATGTTGTTCACTCCTCTTCCTCTCAAGTTGTCGCCAAGCAGCAGAAGTTCTGGCTCCCGCCTGCTCCAGCGTTCCGTCCTCCGAGTAAGAACAAGCACTCAGGTGGTCGTGGATTTTCCCACCTACCCAACCCAAGCAACCAATCCAAGTCTCAGTTCCAAGCTCCAAGATCAAGTGGTCCTTATCATCGACCACTCTCAGAGGTTACATGCAACAAGTGTGGTTAGAAGGGTCACTATGCAAACAAGTGTACTCAAAGGCGCCTTCTGCGTCCTCCACCTGTCAGCAATGCTATCGTCAAGAACAATCCCAAGCATGCAAGAGTGACCTGATGAATGCAGCTCAAGCAGAGAATTCTTCTGATGTGATAATGGGTAACCTCTCAGTTAACTCAATTCCTGCTAAAGTCTTGTTTGATTCGGGTGCGTCATGTTCTTTCATATCTCACCCATTTGCATGGAAGCACAATTTTGACACCAAAGCATTACCAAAGGAGTTATCGATTATTTCTCCGGGCAAACACATGACTTCTAATTTGATGGCTCCGGACATATCTATTCACATGGGCGATCATAGTATTCTGGTTTCCCCAATTGTTCTTGATAACTCCGACATTGATCTTATTCTTGGGATGGATTGGCTCTCTAAGCATGATGCTCTTATAGATTGTGCAAACAAAGAGGTGAATCTAACTCATCCTTCCGAAGACGTGATTATCTTCGCAGCTCGAGATAACACAATCAGGCTATTCTCTCTCAATGACAAGGGAGAGATTAATGCCATATCCCAGATTCCGGTGGTTTGTGAATATGAGGATGTATTCCCTGAAGAGCTTCCAGGCATGCCTCCCAACCGTCCAGTTGAATTCGTCATTGAACTTGAACCTGGTACGGAGCCAGCCTGTCAGCGTTCATACAAGCTTTCTCCTAAAGAGTTGAAGGAGTTGAAGAAGCAACTCGATGAGCAAGAACGCATGGGTCTGATAAGACCAAGTACTTCTCCTTGGGGCTGTGGTGTTCTTTTTGTCAAGAAGAAGGATGGTACAGAACGATTGTTCGTTGATTACCGGCCATCGAACAAGAAGACAATTAAGAATAAGTACCCTCTCCCCAATATCAATGAATTGTTCGAGCAACTCAAAGGAGCCAAGGTTTTCTCGAAGCTTGATCTCCGGATGGGCTACCATCAGATTCGCATCCGTGAAGAGGATATTCCCAAGACCGAATTCAGAACGAGTTATGGCTCCTACGAGTACACAGTCATGTCCTTTGGGATTGCAAATGCTCCACCCACCTTCTCGCGGATGATGCACTTCATATTCAACCCCTACACCAATGAGTTCGTCCTCGTGTACCTCGATGACATCTTCGTATTCTCCAAGAATAAAAAAGACCACGCCAAGCACCTCCGTTTGGTTCTCGATAGGCTCCGTGAGCACCGCTTTTATGCGAAGTTATCCAAATGTGAATTCTGGCTTGATGAAGTCCTCTATCTTGGTCATATTATCTCTGCAAAGGGCATTTCTATTAACCCCGAGAAGGTTGAAGCTATTGTGAAGTGTGAACCTTCTCAGAATGCCAGACAACTCCGAAGTTTCCTCTGCCTTGCAAGATATTGCAGAAGGTTCGTTGAGAACTTCTCCAAGATTGCCAAGCCTCTGTCCAACCTATTGCAAAAGAATGTCAAGTACTCGTGGACTCCTGATTGTGATGTGGCATTCAATACCCTCAAAGAGAAGCTCATTTATGCTCCGGTACTTACTCCTCCGGATGAGTCCAAGCCTTATGAAGTGTTATGTGATGCTTCATTGCAAGGTCTCGGTGGTGTTCTCATGCAAGACAAGAAGATCGTTGCTTAAACTTCACGTCAGCTTAAACCAAATGAGAAGAATTACCCCACACATGATCTTGAGCTAGCAGCAGTTGTCCATGCCTTGATCACGTGGAGACACCTTCTATTGGGCAGAAAAGTGGACATCTTCACCGATCACAAGAATCTGAAGTACATCTTCACCCAGCCAAACCTTAACCTCCGCCAGACTCGTTAGGTTGAAATGATTCAAGAGTACGATCCAAGCATTGAGTATACTCCTGGCAAGGCCAATGTCATTTTAGATGCCTTGAGCAGAAAGGCTTATTGCAACAGTCTCATCCTCAAACCGTTCCAACCTGAACTTTGTGAATCATTCAGGAAGCTCAACCTCCAAGTCATTCCACAAGGATTTCTTGCCAACCTTCAAGTCACTCCTACCTTGGAAGATCAAATCCGTGAGGCCCAACTTAGTGATGCTATGGTGCAGAAGGTGAAACATGGTATTGCTAAGGGTACTCCCAAGTACAAGTGCTATCACATTGATTATAGAGACACTTTGTTCTTTGAGGACAGAATTGTGGTTCCCAAAGGTGATCTCAGGAAGCTCATAATGAACGAAGCACATGACTCACTCCTCTCGATACATCCAGGAAGCTCCAAGATGTACCATGACCTCAAGAAATCCTATTGGTGGACTCGCATGAAGAGAGAAATTTCTCAATTCGTGAATGAGTGTGATGTCTGCAGAATAGTGAAGGCAGAGCATCAATGTCCAGCCGGACTCCTTCAACCTCTACCTATTCACGAGTGGAAATTCGATCACATTGAGATGGATTTCGTCACGGGTTTTCCCAAGTCCAAGCGAGGAAACGACGCCATCCTTGTGGTGATTGATAAGCTCACTAAAGTGGCTCATTTCCTTCCAATCAAGGAATCCAACAACGCAGCACAACTGGCAGAGCTGTACACTTCCAGAATTGTGTCTATGCATGGTATCCCTCAAGTAATCTCCTCAGATCATGGAAGCTTGTTCACTTCCAAATTCTGGGATTCCTTCCAGTCAGCTATGGGTACCAAGATTCGCTTCAGCACAACTTTTCACCCTTAGACTAGTGGCCAAGTCGAAAAAGTGAACCAAATTCTTGAAGATATGCTCAAGGCATGTGTCATCTCCTTCGGTATGAAATGGGAAGATTGCCTTCCATTTTCTGAGTTCTCCTACAACAACAACTTCCAAGCAAGTGCAAGAAAAGCATCGTTTGAAATTCTCTATGGCAGAAAGTGCCATATGATATGTCCATTTTGCATCATGCTTATAAGTTGATATTTATTGCATTATGGGATGTTCATACATGTTTTGTCACAATACTTATTTCCCCACTTGGGTCATGATAAAAAGAAAGAAAACAAAAAGAGTATCAAAGAGATCATATCGATCTTATGGGAAGTAATGACTTCACATACAAGAGTATGATAAATAAAAGTTGTTGGGAGGCGACAAACATAGTTTTGGTCATCGTTGAAATTAATAGGAAGTAATAAAAGAAGAGAGGATTCACATACAAATATACTATCTTGGACATCTTTTATGATTGTGAGCACTCATTAAAGTATGACATGCTAAAGAGTTGATGTTGGACAGGGAAGACAACATAATGGGTTATGTCTTCTTATATCCGAAATAAAGTATATTGTCATGGATCATCCAACATGTGGAGCTTGCCTTTCCCCCTCATGCTATCCAAAACTCCTCACACTAATTAGAGATACTACTTGTCCTTCCATATATCCTTAAACCCAGTTTTGCCATGAGAGTCCACCATACCTACCTATGGATTGAGAAAGATCCTTCCAAGTAAGTTGTCATGTTGGAAACCCGCTAAATATGTATGATTTATTAGTGTGGGAGAAATTAGCTTTATACGAGTTTGTGATATGGAAGTAATAAAAGCGACAGACTGCATAATAAAGGTCCTTATCACAAGTGGCAATATAAAGCGAAGTTCTTCTATGCTAAGACTTTGTGCATCCAACCATAAAAAAAAACACATGACAACCTCTGATTCCCTCTGCGAAGGGCCTATCATTTATTCTTGTCTTATAAGTGTCAAGGTGAAATCCACCTTCCCTTTTACATTTTATACTTTGGCAAGCACATTGTGTTGGAAAGATCCTGACATATATACCCACTTGGATGTGAGTTTTCATGATCTATTACTGTTGACATTACCCTTGAGGTAAAAGGTTGGGAGGCAACACCATAAGCCCCTATCTTTCTCTGTGTCCGATTTAAAACTCCATAAACATAAGTATTGCATGAGTGTGAGCAATTGTAAAAGACTATATGATAGTTGAGTATGTAGGTTCGCTGAAAAGCTCTTATATTGACTCTTTCCAATATTACGATAAATTGCAATTGCTTCAATGACCGAGACCAAAGTTTGTTAGTTTCCAATGAAGTTTATGATGCATACTTGATATTGTGGATGAATTGTTAGATTGGCATAAGAATCATATGACTATATTAATATAAGTTGCTGTTATAAGAATGATCATGATGCCCTCATGTCCATATTCTGTTTTTATCGACACCACTATCTCTAAACATGTGGACATATTTTTCGATATCGTCTTTCGCATGAGGACAAGCGTGGTCTAAGCTTGGGGGAGTTGATACGTCCATTTTGCATCGTGCTTATAAGTTGATATTTATTGCTTTATGGGCTGTTCATACATGTTTTGTCATAATACTTATGCCTTTTATCTCTTATTTTGCAAGGTTTACATGATGAGGGAGAATGCTGGCAGCTGGAATTCTGGGCTGGAAAAGGAGCAAACTCTGGAAACCTATTCTGCACAACTCTAAAATCCCTGAAACTCCACAGAACATCGTTTCGGAAAATATAAAAAATATCTGGCGAAAGAAACCCACGAGAGGGGCCACCGGCTGGCCTCGAGGGTGGGGGGCGCGCCCCCTGCCTCGAGGGCCAGCCGGCAGGCCCACGGTGCCCATCTTCTCCTATATGCAGCGTTTTGACCTGGAAAAAATCAAGAGGAGGCTTTCGGGACCACACGCCGCCGTCTCGAGGCAGAAACGAGGCGGAAACCAATCTAGAGCTCCGGCAGAGCTATTCTGCCGGGGATACTTCCCTCCGGGAGGGGGAAATCGTCACCGCCGTCATGACCAACAACTCTCCCATCTTGGGGAGGGCTATCTTCATCAACATCTTCACCAGAACCATCTCCTTTCAAACCCTAGTTCATCTCTTGTATCCAATCTTTGTACCCAAACCTCAAATTGGTACCTGTGGGTTGCTAGTAGTGTTGATTACTCCTTGTAGTTGATGCTAGTTGGTTTATTTGGTGGAAGATCATATGTTCAGATCCATTATGCATATTAATGCCCCTCTGATCATGAACAATATTATGTCTTGTGAGTAGTTACTTTTGTTCCTGAGGACATGTGAGAAGTCTTGCTATTAGTAGGCATGTGAATTTAGTCTTCGTTCGATATTTTGATGAGATGTATGTTGTCTTCCCTCTAGTGGTGTCATGTGAACGTCGACTACATGACACTTCACCATTATTTGGGCCTAGATGAAGGCATTGGGAAGTAATAAGTAGATGATGGGTTGCTATAGTGACAGAAGCTTAAAACCTAGTTTATGCGTTGCTTCGTAAGGGGCTGATTTGGATCCATATGTTTCAGGACATGGTTAGGTTTACCTTAATACTTCTTTTGTAGTTGCAGATGCTTGCATTAGAGGTTAATCATAAGTGGGAGGCTTGTCCAATTAAGGGCCGCACCGAAGCACCGGTTCACCCACATACCAAATTATCAAAGTACCGAACGCGAATATGATGATCGTGATGAAAACTAGCTAAATGATAATTTCCATATGTCCTCGGGAGCGCTTTCCTTTATATAAGAGTTTGTCCAGGTTTGTCCTTTGCTACACAAGGGATTGGGCCACCTTGCTGCACCTTATTTACTTTTACCGTTTGTCACTTGCTACCAATTATCTTATCACAAAACTATCTGTTACCTATAATTTCAGTGCTTGCAGAAAATACCTTACTGAAAACTGCCTATCATTTCCTTCTGCTCCTCATTGGGTTTGACACTCTTACTTATCGAAAGGACTACAATAGATCCCCTACACTTGTGGGTCATCAATACTCTTTTCAGGCACCGTTGCTGGGGAGTGAAGCGCCTTTGGTAAGGAAAAATTTATATAGTGTGCTGAAATTTATTGTCACTTGTTACTATGGCTCAAAATCCTTTGAGGGGCTTTTTTGGGGTATCTTCACCCCGAGCAGAAGAACAAAGAGTTTCTCCTCAACCTGCTGCATCTCATGAAAATGTTTGCTTTGAGATTCCTTCGGTTTTGATAGAGAAACTGCTTGAAAATGCCTATACAGGAGACGGAACACTTCATCCTCATTTACATCTAATCTATGTGGATGAAGTTTGTGGATTGTTTAAGCTTGCAGGTATGCCCGAGGATGTTATCAAGAAGAAGGTCTTCCCTTTATCTTTGAAGGGAGATGCATTGACATGGTTTAGGCTATGGGATGATATGGAATCTTGGAACTATAATCGTCTGAATTTGGAATTTCATCAGAAGTTCTACCCTATGCACCAGGTTCATCGTGATCGTAATTATATTTATAATTTCTGGCCTCGCGAAGGAGAAAGCATCGCTCAAGCTTGGGGGAGGCTTAAGTCAATGTTATATTCATGCCCCAATCATGAGCTCTCAAGAGAAATGATCATTCAAAATTTTTATGCTTGGCTTTCTCATAATAATCGCTCAATGTTCGATACTTCTTGTTCTGGCTCTTATATGATGAAGACTATTGACTTCAAATGGGATTTATTGGAAAGAATTAAACGCAACTCCGAAGATTGGGATCTCGACGAAGGTAAGGAGTCAGGTATGACCCCTAAGTTTGATTGTGTTAAAGCTTTTATGGATAGCGATGTTTTTCGTGAGTTTAGCACTAAATATGTACTTGACTCTGAGATAGTAGCTTCTTTCTGTGAATCTTTTGCTACTCATGTTGATCTACCCAAGGAGAAGTGGTTTAAATACCACCCCCCATTGAAGTAAAAGTAGTTGAACCTATTAAAGTTGAAGAAAATACTATCACTTATAATGTTGATCCTGTTATTACCACTTCTTATATTGAGAAACCACCTTTCCCTGTTAGGATAAAGGATCATGCTCAAGCTTCAACTGTAGTTCGTAAGAGTAATACTAGAATCCCTACACCCTCTGAGCAAATTGAAGTTGAACCTAGTGTTGCTATGGTTAAAGATCTCTTGGTAGAAGATTTAGATGGACATGTTATTTATCTCCAAGAAGAGTCTGCTAGAATAGCCAAACCCAATGCTAGGAATAGACATAAACCTGTTGTAGGCTTGCCTGTTATCTCTGTCAAGATAGGAAATCATTGCTATCATGGTTTATGTGGCGTAGGTGCTAGTCAGAGCATTATCCCTTTTGATGTGTACAACGAAATTATGCATGATATTGCACCTGTTGAGTTAGAAGGGATTGATGCTACTATTAATCTTGCTAATAGATACTATTTCACTAGTTGGGATTGTTAGAGATATTGAAGTCTTGTGTGGGAAGGTTAAATACCCTTCTGATTTTCTCGTTCTTAGTTCCCACAAGATGCATTCTGTCCCATTATATTTGGTAGACCCTTCTTGAGTACTGTTAATGCCAAGATAGACCGCGTGAAAGATAACCCCTTGAATAGGCACCACCCAGTAAGGATGAACTTAGTGGTCTCGCTTCTATTGCCGTGCCACCTAATGATCCTTTAGAACAATACTTGCTAGACCATGAAAATGATATGCATATGAATGAGAGAAGGGAGATAGATGAAATATTCCTTACACAGGGACCCGTATTGAAAAACAACTTGCCTGTTGAAATCCTAGGGGATCCTCCTCCACCCAAGGGTGATCCCGTATTTGAACTTAAACCTTTACCTGGCAATCTTAAGTATGTTTATCTTGATGAAAAGAAGATATATCTTGTTATTATTAGTGCTAACCTTTCAGAGCAGGAAGAAGAAAGATTATTGAAAACTCTGAAGAAGCACCGAGCTGCTATTGGATATACCCTGGATGATCTTAAGGGCATTAATCCCACTATATGTCAACAAAAGATAAAATTGGAAGAAAATGCTAAACCAGTTATTGATCATCATCGACAGTTAAGTCCTAAGATGAAAGAAGTGGTAAGGAAGGAAATACTAAAGCTCCTAGAAGCAGGTATTATCTATCCAGTTGCTGATAGTCAGTGGGTAAGTCCTGTTCATTGTGTTCCTAAGAAAGGAGGTATGACTGTTGTCCCTAATGATAAAGATGAATTGATCCCACAAAGAATATTTACAGGTTATAGGATGGTAATTGATTTCCGTAAGCTAATAAAGCTACCAAGAAAGATCATTATCCCTTGCATTTATTCATCAAATGCTAGAAAGGTTATCCAAACATACTCATTTATGCTTTCTAGATGGTTATTCTGGTTTCTCTCAAATACCTGTGTCAAAAGGGGATTAAGAAAAGACCACCTTTACTTGTCCTTTCGTACCTTTGCTTATAGATGTATGCCTTTTGGTTTATGTAATGCACCTGCTACCTTTCAAAGATGTATGATGGCTATATTCTCTGACTTTTGTGAAAAGATTGTTGAGGTATTCATGGATGATTTCTCCGTTTACGGAACTTCTTTTGATGACTGTTTAAGCAACCTTGATCGAGTTCTGCAGAGATGTGAAGACACTAATCTTGCATTGGGAGAAGTGCCACTTTATGGTTAATGAAGGCATTGTCTTAGGACATAAAATTTCTGAAAGAGGTATTGAAGTTGACAAAGCTAAAGTTGATGCTATTGAAAAGATGCCATGCCCTAAGGATATCAAAGGTATACGAAGTTTCCTTGGTCATGCCGGTTTTTATAGGAGGTTCATTAAGGACTTCTCGAAAATCTCCAGGCCTCTGACTAATCTCTTACAAAAAGATACTCCTTTTGTCTTTGATGATGACTGTCTAGAAGCATTTGAAATACTTATGAAAGCATTGATCTTTGCACCTATTGTCCAGCCTCCTGACTGGAACTTACCCTTTGAGATTAGGTGTGATGCTAGTGATTATGCTGTAGGAGCTGTTCTAGGGCAAAGAGTTGATAAGAAATTGAATGTTATCCAGTATGCTAGTAAAACTCGAGATAGTGCCCAAAGAAATTGTGCTACCATGGAGAAAGAATTCTTAGCAGTTGTATTTTCTTGTGATAAGTTTAGACCCTATATCGTTGATTCTAAAGTAACTATTCACACTGATCATGCTGCTATCAAATACCTTATGGAAAACAAAGATGCTAAACCTAGACTTATTAGATGGGTCCTCTTGTTGCAAGAATTTGACTTGCATATTATTGATAGAAATGGAGCTGAGAACCCTGTAGAAGATAACTTGTCTAGGTTTGAGAATATACTTGATGACCCACAACCTATTGATGATAGCTTTCCTGATGAACAACTAGCTGTCATAAGTACTTCTCGTACTGCTCCATGGTATGCTGATTATGCTATTATATTGTTGCTAAGTTTATACCTCCTAGCTTCACATACCAGCAAAAGAAAAAGTTCTTCTATGATTTGAGATATTACTTCTGGGATGACCAACATCTTTGTAAAGAAGGAGTAGATGGTATTAGTATACGTTGTGTGCCTGAGCATGAACAGGAACAGATCCTACGCAAGTGCCACTCCGAAGCTTATGGAGGACACCATGCGGGCGACAGAACTGCACATAAGGTATTGCAATCCGGCTTTTATTGGCATACTCTCTTCAAGGATGCCCGTAAGTTTGTCTTATCATGTAAGAAAAACCAAACTAACTAAAAAGAGTCTAGGTTTACATATAGAGTCCGAAGAGGAATAGGACTAACTTATCTTCTATTACAAACGGAACACAAGTCCGGGTCTTGCTTCCTTGTACAATAATTATTCATCTCGCCTTTCATCTTAAACCGGCCCACCATAACATGAGCCGGTCTTTCATGAACCGCCTGTTGGGCCACCCGGTCTTGTCGCTCCTCTTACCCGCCTGCCGGATTAACAATGAATCATAAACCGCCAGGTCAAACCGGGTCGCCTGTGAATCGCCAAACTCCATCCGGGTCATACACCCGGCGGTTTATATCGCGGGGGTATATCCCCGACATTAGCCCCCCAGTTTAATTTGGATTTATCCATGTTAAACTGATCCTGCAATATAAACACAAGAACGAATTTGACAGGTTGCGCTCCGGGTTAAATATTCATATAAACTGATACTTGATCATCCTTAAGTCCTTGTCATTTCTTCCTTCTGAAAATCCGAGTCAATAGACCAGCTTCATAATCAATTTGCTTGCAGAAGATATTTTGTAAATAAAGAATCCATTTGAATCGGCCTTCAATGCTCTGATGTAACAAAAATATTGGTCTTCAAATATTCAACTAATATTCAACCAGCTTGAAGATGTAGAACTTGCCGGTTTACGATTGCCAAAATTGCCGGGTTATAAAAACTGATGATCCCGGGTCATGACTGTTTATAGACGCTGTTGCCAACGCCGGGTCACACAATTTATCTTCCTGATTTGCCCAAAACTGAGAATTTGAAGATGTTTCTCCTTTATATGCATATTACATGTAGCCCCCAAGTCTTAAGAAGAGAACATAGTGATAGCTTAAGACTTGTTTCAATATAAGTGTTGCAACCTTGAAGAAATCCAGATTGTTCATCCCAGTCACTAGAAAAAACTGAATACTCCATATTATGTAGCCCCCAAGTGCCGAGTTGTCATGCTTGCAGCAACGTGGGACTTGTAATTGTCTGATGCTCAAAAAATTTCAACCAGTGTAGCCCCCAAGGGCCGGGTCATTATGCAATAATAAGCAGGGACTTTGTATATAATTCATTGATAATAACAATATATAATGTAACTCCCATCATGGGGTTTGAACCCACGTCCACAAGGTTAAGAGCTTTGTGCTTTACCAACTGAGTAGTGGACCCTTCAAAATATTGGATTAATACTTGTGTACCTTGAATTGTTGACAGGAGCAATTGGTAGCCCCCAAGGGCCGGCTCATTACAATGTGATGAGTCGGGTCTTCAATAAAGGTGAGCAAAAAATGACTTTGCATTAGCCCCCAAGTGCCATGGTGCATGTTGGCAGTGACATTGGACTTGCACATTTAATGTAATATCAATTTGAATAATGTAGCCCCCAAGTCCCGGGTTGTAAGCCAACAGCGACTCGGGACTATTCCTTTGTAGAATAAAGCATACCCATTGATAAAATAATATCCCTTGCGCTGAAGCGACTTTGAAAACCTCAATCATAATATTGGTTATTGGTAAACACAATAAAAATCCAGCCATGTTGGCTATTTAAAGATTTGAATAATATAACCCGGTTTGAAAACCGGTTCTAGTGATATTTGATCACACTGTTGGTTTTATCAAGCCAGTGGAGTAAGGGTGATAACCTAAAATTTGAACATCGGTAATTATCATAAATTGTCGTTTTATAAACAAAACCAGGCCGGGTTAATAAACACCGGTCATTATCTTATCTCATACTGGCGACTTATAGTCAAAAGCCAGGCCGGGTTAATACACCGGTCATTATCTCATCTCATACTGGTGACTTATAGTCAAAAGCCAGGTTGGGTTAATAAACACCGGTCATTATCTGTAAATAGCTCTGGTGATTTGTAATCAAACCAGACCAGGTTCTGTGAACGCTGGTTCATTGTGGTGGCAACTTATAGTCATCCACTCACCGAATCAATGGACTTGGACAAACACCAATGACCTCAAAGATATTTTTTTTAGCAAAATCAAAAGAGACATTGTCAAATAAGACCATGTAGTCGAGGCTTTTTATGAGCTGACAGGCTCCAAATTCGAGGCTTTTTATGGGCTGCCAGGCCACTGAATTAACCATTTCACAAAGCCTGTTAAGATGGACCTCAATCCTTAACCAATCATTAATTTAACGTTGCCAAGTTCAGGGTCTGTAAGAAGAATGACTTGTGAAACGTTCGACGGGTCATACCAGGTTTACCTGGGCGGAGTGACTTACTTAATGCAGGCAGGCTAATCCGGGGTTTTAGGTGTTATACACGAGGCTTCCGAGCCGTGGCTTGATAGCATACTACAAGGGTTGTCAACTCGTTGATGCTATGCGTCAGGAGCCCCCAGGTAGCATTTTAAGCTATGCTTGTCGTGTGCCTATGTTTGAGTTGTGCTATGCATCAAACTCTCTTTTGCCCCTCATCATCATGTGGGCTTTGATAGCCAGATTACCGAAGCAACCAGAGCTATGCTCTTATGATGGTCTTGGTTTAGCCGGTTTAAGAGGGCCATAGGAACTCCGCTTTATAAACAAAAGCCACCATGTGACATATTTCTGAGCTGTGCTCGCCGGGTGCCTATGTTTAAGTTGTGCTGTGCAACAAATTCTCTTTGGGCCCCTTAATTTTTCCTGAGAACTTGAACTTGCGAGAGATTATTCTTCTTGAACCGGAAATTCTTTAAACCGGTTATTGAGATCTTCAAAGCTTTGTGGGAGACATCTTTCCCTTGAACCAGATCTTAAACCGGAACCTTCATTTTCAGCCGGAATTTTTCTAACGGCCTTCAAACTCGAACTTGCAAGAGATTAATTCTTTTTGAACCAGAAATTCTTAAACCGGATTTGAGAGCTTCAGAGCTTTGTAGGAGACAGATTTCCCTTGAACCGGATTGTGAACTGGATATTTGAGAGCTTCAGTAAGACTGAGGTCCTTTGAGTTTTCATCAATATAGCAGCCGCCTCCGGGACCAGGTTATCTTTCCCCCCATCGTCCTGGGGTTCTTAAATTTACTGAAACTGGCAAGATTTGCTGAGTCATGTCATCGTAGCCCCCCGAGTCTAGAGACTACTCGAGGAGTTGGCTTAATACTCTCCATATTTGACCATAGCATAAGGTGTATATCATTGGTGTTGATAGCGCGATGTGAATCCATAGAAGGTTGAGGTGACTGCGGCGGGTTATAAATGAGCCCGTACGAGCCGTGTCAGCAACTCGGCCAATGGTTCCTTCCAACTGGCGATTTGAAGTTAACCAAACTGTAGTGGCGGCGACTTGTGCGCCTGCTCATTGATCCACCCAGTGCAGACAGGGACGGCGGTTGATAGTATATGATAATTTGTCTCCATTCTGTTGAAGTAAAACCGGGCTTCCCAAGCTGTGACTTGCTCATACTCAATAAACAACTCATGCAGACAGGTGCGGCCCGGTATGTTGATGTAGACCAGACCGCAAGAGACGAACGGTAAATACGATCGCGGCTTCATAGGCATTATAAGCCGGCATGGACAGGCGAGTAAATCATAGCCGCGGTCCTGGCAAGTTGATGTAAACCGGGCCGTAAGGGCGACGTCTTGCACGCGTCCATTCACCGTGTAATGTGGCACAAACGAACACCGGGCAGGACGTTGCCAGCGCGTGCTTCGTACCCATGGTATAAACAATGTTTATAATAAATAACTGTCCTGCATAAAATATACAGATCAAAGTAACTGGTTTCTTGATAAAAACAATATATACCAAGAAAATAGATTTAGATGGCTATCACCTGATGTATTTGGACCTTATGATCCTCTTCGGTGTCCGTTAGTCAACTCGGACCGCAGGGCGGACAGTAAAGCGACCGTAGCATCAGCGGCAGCACAGAGACATGAGTCGGCCACAGTGTTGTAAGCCGGCGCAGACGAGCAAGGTGTCCTTCGCGTTGTAAACCAGTGCGGTCGCGAAAGACGGCCACGGCGTGGTAAACCGGCGTGATCGCGAGAGATGGCCACGGCGCTGTAAGCTGGTGCAGGAGTCCGTTGAGGAACGTCGACCACTTGTCAAATGATGTTGGCGTGCCTCCATCTCCGCGGGTATAATATCACTTTGTAATGAATAATTTTCCTGCGTATAAAATACAGCAGGGCGAGGTATTTTTGCTCTCATGAATTATTACATATTAAAAATAAATAGGATAGATATCACCTGATTCGCCCGGACAATAGATGTGTCGGCCGCGACATTGTAAGCCGGTACGTGCGGGCGAGTTATCGCAGGCGCGGACAGCTAATCGGCCACGTATTGATGCAGCAGCGACTCGCACGCGTATCCGCTGGGCCGGTTTATGAGGACGGGTGCGGCACCGATGTGTTAATGTAGACCAGACCGCGGAAGCGGTTGCGTGCGCATGTCCATTGGCGAGGGAGTCGGCCGCGGTGTTGGAGACCAGCGCGCGTGGGCGCGGACAGACGAGTCGGCCGGCGCGTTGATGTAAACGGGACCGCGACACGTATGTTCGTGAAGCCGCGCAACACAGCTGAACGTGCATCCATGGCATACCACCACACCTTTTTCTTTTAATAGTCGTCCTGCGTAAAAAATATCACATGCGAGAGTAATTGTTGTCGGATGAATTAACATGTGCTGATAAAATACATAGGAAAAATAGCACCTGATTTTTTTGTCAGATAAGGCGGATACTAATGTTGTCCTTGTAGTAACTTAGCAGTGGAACAACAGCAGACGACAGTGACTCAGCAGTGGAATGAGCCGGCTCGTGGCTGTGAAAAAGCAGTAGCGGCTAGACGGCGCGAGGCGGAACCGGAGCAAAGCAGGTACGGACAGCACGAGGCCGAAAACGGCTCGGTGGCGTTGCGGCTCATGACCAAATCCTCCTCCGATTCATCATTGGTTTGACTTTTCCTTTTTTTTCTTCCTTGATTTGGCCTCAAATAACATAGTCGGAGATGTACTAGTACTTGAGATCCTTGGACGTAACAAAACAATGCTTTTGTCTTGATCGGGACATGGCCTTGTGCATTTTGATGACCTTCTCCCATCGGACTCGGCGAATCAATGTTGACTGAGACAGCGACACTAACCATACTGGTTACAGGCGAGTTGCAGACAAAGATTTGACACGCCGGTGAAACACGACAAAGACGTCGGTGGCCGCAGAGACGCAACCCTAATTTTTTCTTGAACCTTGAATCTCCCAGATCTTAAATCCAGACTGATGAATTTGAAGCTGATACAAATCCTTCTGAACCAGCTTTCTTCATGTGAAAAATTGCAAACTCCTCGATCCCTGGGGAGATCCCTCTAAGAACTCATCACCACCATGCGCTTGCCCCATGGTGGGCGCCAACTATCATGAAATTGTCACGGCAGATGTCCTAGGGTTAGGACTTAGTCGCGAGGCCAACGCATCTATGTGGTAGATTGAGAGGGGTTGAGCGGAATCGAGAGACGCAACGTAAGACAGGGATTTAGACAGCTTCGGGCCCTGGGAAACATCATCGGGTAATAGCCTTACATGCTGTTTGAGGCTAGGTCTCATTATGACCCTCATGGAGTCGCCGGTAAACCGGTTCTCCTTTAGTTCTGTGTATCCCTAAAGAATATGGTGCCTCTAACTTGTGAGAACATGTCCCTCCTTGGGGAGCCCTGCCCCTCCTTATATATGTTGAAGGGGCGGGTTACATATAGAGTCCTAATAGGAATAAGACTAACTTATCTTCTATTACCAACGGAACACAAGTCCGGGTCTTGCTTCCTTGTACAATAATTATTCCTCTCGCCTTCCATCTTAAACCAGCCCACCATAACATGAGCCGGCCTTTCATGAACCGCCCGTTGGGCCAGCGACTCTTGTCGCTCCTCTGACCCGCCTGCCAGATTACCTATGAATCATAAACCGCCAGGTCAAAGTGGGTCGCCTGTGAATCGCCAAACTCCAGCCGGGTCATACATCCGGCGGTTTATACCGCGGGGTATATCCCCGACAGAAACCCGAACCCGAGCTCCTCGGCGCCGCAGGACGCGTCCAGACCGTGCCGGGCCCGTCCGTCCGCCGGCCCGGACGAATCCCCGGCTGCCACGTGTCCCGCGCCCGCGCCCCACTTCGCCATGGCGCCAGGCCCGCCGGGGCCCAGGCGGGGCCCTCCCGGCCCGGAGCCGCCGCCGCCCAGGCCGCGCCTTCCGCCTCCCTGCGACCCCGACTCCCTCAGCCGGCGTCGCCACTCCGCCCCACCGCCGGCGCCATTCCGCCCACCGCCGCCTCCCGCGTGCCGCTACTCCGCCCGCCGCTCCGGCCACTGTCACCGACCACCACCGCATCCGCCGCCTCACCGCACCGCCACCACCGCACCAGCATCGGCCTCCTCGTCCCCAACTCCGGCGAGCAACTCCGGCCGGATCCGGATCTGGTCCAAGCGGGACCAGATCCACCAACTCCGTCAACCAAACGCGCTCCCTGGTGCCCGGATCCCTCTGTCCCGTCCAGCGTTGACTTTCTCGAAGGGTAAAAATCCACTATGTCCCGGATCTGTGATAATTTGTTGCCTCCTTTGTCATGTCATAACTCCATGCTCGTAGCTCCGTTTCGCGCATAAGATATATCAAAATGTTCATCTCAAAGTGCTCTACACTTTGGCATCAATTTTGTGCATGTTAGGGTTCATCTATATGTCTTCATATTCATTGCAAGACTGCTTCGTGATGCTACTATTTCAGCACTAGTTGTCTGTCAACAATATGTTCGCATGTTCGTGAGGTCGTAACTTTGTGCATGTTGGTCCAAATGGAGTGTATGATATGTCCAGATGTTCGTCTTGTGATGCTCTTCAAGATGGATGCATTTGCATACATGTTAGGTTGCATTATGCCATGTTTAACCCTGTTGCAAAAGTGCATGTTGCTGTTAAGTTGCTGAAATTGTTATGAGATGATGTTTTGTCTTTTTCATAGCATTTTGTGTGATTTTCTTTTGAGCCACATGTCAACATGTTTTAGGTGCATAATTATGTTGTCTTTGAAGTGGTGTATTTGGTTTTCCATGATAGGCTCTGTGGTGACTTAAACATGCCATGCCAATATTGCTGATTTACACTTGGTGAAAAAAACTACTAAGTCTGGAATCTGTCATAACATGTTGCCATGTAAACTTGATGCCCTAATCTTTTCCATGCATGTTTTGGAATAACTAGTGAGCATGTCTTGATGTCCATGTTGTTGTCTATCAATCCATGCCTTTATTTGCATGTATGCCCTAATGTAGGTTGTTGTAATCTTGCTCTCAAAATGCTTGAAATTAAAACTGTCAGCGTTTTAATAGAACATTCAATTTGGCAAAGCTTGTGTTAAGCAACCCTTGCATGGAATAAATTGTTTCTTTGGATGAATTGGAAGTACAATATGTCTTATTCATGCTCATGTGAATTTCATGCTTGTTATAGTTGTTTTGCTTGCTGTTGTGTGCCTCCAAAAGCAGCAACATATCGTTCCAGATTGCATGTCTAGTAATTTCACTAAGTCTGAGAAATCTGTTAACTTACTGAATCTTTCCATGCTTGTTTAATTGTGTTCCAGCAAGTTTTTCGGTGTGCCCTGAGTTCATACTTGTTGAGAATCATGTCTATTTCACATCCATGCCTTTTGTATTCATGTTTGGGTGCTGTAGCATATTTAAATCTTGCTCCAAAGATGCCATGTGGCTGTTAACTTCAGTTTTGCATTGCATCTTTTTTTGCTTGCCATTTGCAAACCGTGCATCCGTTTCCGGTGATCCTTATATCGATTTTGACCGTAATCTTCCCCTCTATCCTGTGGCTTGCTTGGTTGCCCAAGATGATGCCATTTCCATCAACTTCTCCTTTAGGCTCGAGAGCATCCTCATGCATACGCACATCATGGCTTGCATCCCAAGACATGTCTTGCATCATGTTGTTTGTGCATTGCACCGTGATTGATCTTGTACCGTTGTTGTGCTCTTGTGTTGGGTAGAGCCGGGAGGCGATACCGAGTTCAAGGATCTTATTGAGACTGAGTTTGAGGAGCCGTCTTACCATCCCACCGAGGACTTAACAAGCAAGATGACCGTTCCCCGATATCACCTCTATCTTTGCCTTGCTAGGTGTCTCGCTCTTTAGCTATGCCTCGATGCATATTCTGTCTTGTCGGCCTCCTATGTTACCATGAAACACTCTAACAGCCTTCCTAGCAAACCATTGATTGGCTAAGTACGCTTTTGCTCAGCCCCTCTTATAGTGTTGTTAGATGCATATGAAGTTGAAGATTGCTCCATGGTTTTGACTTGTTTTATTGGGATAACAGAATATATATCTTAATTACATTAATGCACATATATATTTGGTAATGGGTGGAAGGCTTGGCCCTCTGCTTGGTGTTTTGTTCCACTCATGCCACCTTAGGACCCGATAAACCGGTGTTATGTTCCTTGATTTTGCGTTCCTAACACGGTTGGGGTTTATGGCCCCCCTTGATAATTCGCACTGCTTAAAGCTTTTCCAGCGAGAACCAACTTTGGTACTACATTTGCCTAACAACTAAAACTTGCATAGGGAGTTATAAACCCGAGTTCTTAATCGACAACCCGGGCTAGTGCTCCTCATGAGTGTTGGTCCAAATTGGGCAGACTGCAGGGCCGCCTCGGGGAAACCCGAGGTATCTGGTATTTACCTATAGGCTGTTCCATCCAGTCGTGGCCTGAGACGAGATACGCGCGACTACTATCAGGGTGTCGGCACACCGGGAGGTCTTGCCCGATTAGTTTTACCTTTGTCGAAATATCTTGAGCACGGGATTCCGAGAATACTAGGGTCTTCCCAATAGGGAGGTGCGACTCCGCAGATCGTGAGCTTGTGATGGGCTAAGTTGGGACACCCCTCCAGGGTTATGAACTTTCGAAAGCCGTGCCCGCGGTTATGTGGCAGATGGGAATTTTTTAATATCCGGTTGTAGATAACTTGACACCATATCCTTAAGAATACTCTACCTGTGTGAGTAACCGTGACGGTCTCTTTTCGAAGGGTTTTTCGGAAAGTGAACACGGTGGGTTTATGCATGAATGTGAGTGTTTAGAATCACTTATTGATCATATTTGGCGACCGTTGGCAGATATTCTCATCTCGCTCTGAATTTGTAAACTAGTTGCTTAGTGCTTGCTGCAGACACTTTATTACCTCTCCACACGTAAAAGGCTTTGTTAGTTTTGATACCCGGGAATGGGATTGCTGAGTCCTTGTGGCTCATAGATTCAAGACACACCAGATGCAGGTACAACAAAGTACGACACAGCAGATGTGCAGGAACTTCACTGGGAGTTCGATGAAGAGCATGGTCGTTTTTATGTGACATATCCCGACGATCAGTAGTGGTTCCTACTAGGGGCGATCATGACTTGTGGTTGTGGTATCTTTTCTAGTTTGATTTCGTTCGTAGTCGGAACCTTTTCTATTTGGATGAATGTATGCTATTGTATTCATTGTGTGACGTGGCGAGTGTAAGCCAACTATTTACTCTTTCATCCTTGTTCTTTAGATGAGTTGTGCATAGATACCACGCTTACGATCATTCCATAATGCGCTTATGTCTCTCACTCGTGCCTCGACACGTAGGAGAAATAGTCGCCTCCTGGGCATTACAAGTTGGTATACAGAGCCTTCTCCGACCTAGGAGCCCCCTGATTGATCGAACCGCTGACGGTTGAGTCTAGGCACACACACAAAATGTTTTGAGTCTTATATATATATATATATATATATATATATATATATATATATATATATATATATATATATATATATATATATATATATATATATTCTTTTTACTCCTCATCCCCTTCGTCGCTCTGGTGAGGACTCCTGACGTTGTTTTAACTTCACTATCCTCAAATTTCACCAAATTTCTTTAGGATCACGCGGGTATTGTTGGATTGTTCCGATATCTTTGTGATGAGAACATTGTTCTTGGTGCCTCCTGTCATTTAGGGGTTGTGGCAGTGTCCCGGGGAGTTGAGCTCTGAGGTGTTGTCGTCACAATTGTATCATTGCAGTTCGCGAATACCAGAGGCGGCCGACATCGAAAACTCTTCTATGCGTGTCTGGTGGTGAGATAACCCCGACATCACCCAGTACTGGGGGATAGTTTGGGAGTATTGCCGCAGCTAGTATAGCGGATGCGTTTCGAAGGTCCAAGGTAAACTGTTTTCGAAGGTGCCGGGTTATGTGTTGACGGATGGATACAACCGGATGGGATTTATTAGTTGAGTGATATGCGGTGCTTCCCCCTTATCCCCAACACCAGATTGCATAACCGGAAAGCTTCAGGAATTTATATGTGGGATTCAAGTAGCTCTTAAGTAATCTTCCAACGGGTGAATGATATGAGGTTGGGGTTCAACATCTAGTGGAGAGGTTATCATGGGCATTGTTACACTAGGGGGTTGCATCTTAAAGGATCCTTGGCTATGCTGATCCGGGGATTCCAAGGCCCTTTGTAACACGGCCATGGGGCATCAGCACGAACATGTGGGACGAAACCTCTATTATGTATTTGTTCCATCTGTTACCTTGTTGTTTTATTCTACCATTTTGTTCTCCCAAGTGGCTTCTCGACAAGTTGTTGTAGCATTAAGCTATGGAATTCATTCATTCAATTTTGTTCGGATGCTCATTGTGAAGACTATATGTTGCAAATATCTAGCCGTTGATTTAGCTGATCTATTATTTGCTTTCCAACTCAAAGATCAAGCTGCATGTTGGTGGCAACAGTACAAAGACTCCAGAGCGGGTCATGAGATTTCTTGGACTGACTTTTGCCCCGATTTCTGTTCTCATCACATCCCTACGAGTGTCACTGAAGGCATGCATGAGCAATTGCGCAATCTGGAGCAAGGCAACATGTCTGTGTACCAATACAATGTCAAGTTCCAGAATCTTGCCCGTTATGCGAAGCAAGACATCCCCAACGCGAAGAGAAAAATCTACCAGTTCTAGGTGGTCTGAAAGATGAACTCCAACTTGCACTCACTCTGTTCGATCCAGAGGAATTTGATCAATTCTACAACATGGCTCTTAAGCAAGAGGCAGCTCAGCTCAAATGTGAAGCTTCCAAAAAGAGGATAAGAGATGATGTTCACTCCTCCTCTTCCTCTCAAGTTGTCGCCAAACAGTAGAAGTTCTGGCTCCCGCCTCCTCCAGCGTTCCGTCCTCCGAGTCAGAACAAGCTTTCAGGTGGTCGTGGATTTTCCCACCCACCCAACCCAAGCAACCAGTCCAATTCTCAGTTCCAAGCTCCAAGACCAAGCGGTCCTTATCATCGACCACTCTCAGAGGTTACATGCAACAAGTGTGGTTAGAAGGGTCACTATGCAAACAAGTGTACTCAAAGGCGCCTTCCGCCTCCTCCACCTGTCAGCACTGCTATCGTCAAGAACAATCCCAAGCATGCAAGAGTGAACCTGATGAATGCAGCTCAAGTAGAGAATTCTTTCGATGTGATAATGGGTAACCTCTCAGTTAACTCAATTCCTGCTAAAGTCTTGTTTGATTCGGGTGCATCCTGTTCTTTCATATCTCACCCATTTGCATCGAATCACAATTTTGACACCAAAGCATTACCAAA
The DNA here is from genome assembly GCA_902687465.1 of Secale cereale. Classification (NCBI taxonomy): domain Eukaryota; kingdom Viridiplantae; phylum Streptophyta; class Magnoliopsida; order Poales; family Poaceae; genus Secale; species Secale cereale. Next base: position 770,618,550 of record LR738713.1, read on the forward strand.
GGAGTTATCAATTATTTCTCCGGACAAACACATGAATTCTAATTTGATGGCTCCAGACAATCTATTCACATGGGCGATTATAGTATTCTGGTTTCCCCAATTGTTCTCGATAACTCGGACATTGATCTTATTCTTGGTATGGACTGGCTCTATAAGCATGATGCTCTTATTGATTGTTCAAACAAAGAGATGAATCTAACTCATCCTTCCGAAGACGTGATTATCTTCGCAGCTCGAGATAACACAATCAGGCTATTCTCTCTCAATGACAAGGGCGAGATTAATGCCATATTCCAGATTCCAGTGGTTTATGAATATGAGGATGTATTCCCTGAAGAGCTTCCAGGCATGCCTCCCAACCGTCCAGTTGAATTCATCATTGAACTTGAACCTGGTACGGAACCAGCCTGTTGGCGTCCGTACAAGCTTTCTCCTAAAGAGTTGAAGGAGTTGAAGAAGCAACTCGATGAGCAAGAACGCATGGGTCTGATAAGACCAAGTACTTCTCCTTGGGGCTGTGGTGTTGTTTTTGTCAAGAAGAAGGATGGTACGGAACGATTGTTTGTTGATTACTGGCCATCGAACAAGAAGACAATTAAGAATAAGTACCCTCTCCCCAATATCAATGAATTGTTCGAGCAGCTCAAAGGAGACAAGGTTTCCTCGAAGCTTGATCTCCGGATGGGCTACCATCAGATTCGTATCCGTGAAGAGGATATTCCCAAGACCGCATTCAGAACGAGTTATGGCTCCTACGAGTACACAGTCATGTCCTTTGGGCTTGCAAATGCTCCACCCACCTTCTCGCGGATGATGCACTTCATATTCAACCCCTACACCAATGAGTTCATCCTCGTGTACCTCGATGACATCTTGGTATTCTCCAAGAATAAAGAAGACCACGCCAAGCACCTCCGTTTGGTTCTCGACAGGCTCCGTGAGCACCGCTTTTATGCGAAGTTCTCCAAATGTGAATTCTGGCTAGATAAAGTCCTCTATCTTGGTCATATTATCTCTGCCAAGGGCATTTCTGTTAACCCCGAGAAGGTTAAAGCTATTATGAAGTGGGAACCTCCTCAGAATGTCAAACAACTCCGAAGTTTCCTCGGCCTTGCAAGCTATTGCAGAAGGTTCGTCGAGAACTTCTCCAAGATTGCCAAGCCTTTGTCCAACCTGTTGCAAAAGAATGTCAAGTACTCGTGGACTCCTGATTGTGATGTGGCATTCAATATCCTCAAAGAGAAGCTCTTTATGCTCCGGTACTTACTCCTCCGGATGAGTCCAAGCCTTATGAAGTGTTCCGTGATGCTTCATTGCAAGGTCTCGGTGGTGCTCTCATGCAAGACAAGAAGATCATTGCTTAAACTTTGCGTCAACTTAAACCAAATGAGAAGAATTACCCCACACATGATCTTGAGCTAGCAGCAGTTGTCCATGCCTTGATCACGTGGAGACACCTTCTATTGGGTAGAAAAGTGGACATCTTCACCGATCACAAGAACCGGAAGTACATCTTCACCCAGCCAAACCTTAACCTCCCCCAGACTCGTTAGGTTGAAATGATTCAAGAGTACGATCCAAGCATTGAGTATACTCCTGGCAAGGCCAATGTCATTGTAGATGCCTTGAGCAGAAAGGCTTATTGCAACAGTCTCATCCTCAAACCGTTCGAACCTGAACTTTCTGAATCATTCAGGAAGCTCAACCTCCAAGTCATTCCACAAGGATTTCTTGCTAACCTTCAAGTCGCTCCTACCTTGGAAGATCAAATCTGTGAGGCCCAACTCAGTGATGCTATGGTGCAGAAGGTGAAACATGGTATTGTGATACGTCCTAAACGTATCTATAATTTTTGCTTGCTCCATGCCTCTTTTGGGTGATATTGCTATGATATTTATACACTTCCATACACTTTTGATCATATTTGGACTAACCTATTAACTCAGTGCACCCCAGTGCCAGTTTCTGTTTTCTGCTGTTTTTGTATTTTAGGTTTTCCCATTACGAGAACTGCCAGAAAAATCCCGGAAAAATTATATAATAAATCAGCGTTCCAGAAGGTTCTCGGTAGCCAAAGTACAGCC
>LR738713.1:770620643-770729479 GCA_902687465.1 Secale cereale
GCGCCCCCCCCCCTGGGCCGCGCCGGGGGAGGGGGCGCCTGGGCCCCCCGAGCCTCGTCTGGTGCCCCCCTTTGGCATATATTTAGACCGTCTCCCAAAACCCTCGAGACGAAAACCCTTTTTCGCGATCTCATCTCTGTTCCGCCGCCGCCGCCGCTTCCAAGATCGGGAGCACCAGGAGAACTCTTCCCGGCACCCTGCCGGAGGGGAGGATCACCACCGGGAGCTTCTCCACCACCATGGATGCCTCCCGGATGAGTTGTGAGTAGTCTCCCTTGGACCATGGGTCCATGACCAGTAGCTATGTGCTGTTCTCCTCCCGTTCTTGTGCTTCACTAATTAGTCCTCGTGAGCTGCCCTACATGATCGAGGCACATATGTAATCCTTATGCTGTTGCTATGATGAGTTTGCTGGGATCCGATGGATTATGAGATTATGTTCAGATTGTGTTTGAGTAATATATTTGATTCACCTCTTTTATATTTATGTTCATAAGTAATTCTTGCATGTTCTCCGTTGTTATTTATTGCTTTGGCCAAGTAGTAGGTAGTGACTCCAAGAGGGAACGTTATGCTTGATTGTGGGTTCATGCCCCTCGATGACTAGCTTGAGTGACAGAAACATGAGTCTAGGGGATGTGCTGTTGCCACAAGGGGGAAAACAACGGTGCTTGTGCCCGTTGATGCAAGGATTCTTTACTTTACGCAAAGTTCATTTAATGCAGTTGTCTGTTGCTTTGAGTTTACACTATGGGTGGGACTCACAACTTAATACCAGCGAGATGTTCTGGATAGATATCTTAAGGTGGATGATTAGTAGTAGATGCAGATGGATTTCGGTCTACTTACCTTGGCGTCCCGCCCATACTTTGAACCTCTACCTTTCTTGCAACTTAGTCAGCATTGGTTTGCGCACATGGTCCTGTCAATTGCCCAGCTGTAATTCGTTTACCTCACATAGCTGTTTTATCGTCTTTTGGGAGAGAGACATCACTAGTGAACATCATGAGACTCCGGTCCATATTACCATCATTGATCACATCCGCTATTTACTTTATGCTTTTACTTACTATTGCAGCAATATCTATCACTACTATCACTTGCGTTTGATCCTTTGTAAACTACAAGGCCGGAGGGATTGACAACCTCTCTGTACTCGTTGGGAGCAAAGTTATTTGTATCTGTGTGCAGGTCCACGTTGATTGCTAATATTTGGCGCCGTTAGCAGTTGACACCTTCTTCTTGAAACTGGGAGTCTCAGGGAAATCGATCCTTGGTATTGCCAAGGGAAAACTTCCGCTACACTGCATCTCAAACCTTCCACTTGGGGTAACCAACGAGGGGCGAGAAGCCATCAAGCAAAGTTTTCTGGCGCCGTTGCCGGGGACTCCACTCTTCAGGATAGGGGAGTTGCACGCTATCTTTTACCTTTGCTTTTTAGTCTTGTTAGTTTACCTTTCAGTTTTTGCTTTAGTATCTTTTATCGAAAATCACAAAAATAGTTATCTTGCTTGCTTGCTACTATGGGTTCCACCGAGAACACCAAGTTGTGTGACTTCACTAGTCACAACAACGATGACTTTATCTGCACACCTATCACTACACCTGCCACTTCAGCACCTTCATATGAAATTAAACCTGCTTTACTGAACTAGAGATTATGCTTAAAGATTTCATCACTACCCAAAAAGCTTTTAATAATAGCGTAGAAGAAAAACTAAACAAACTAGGTGATCTCTCTTCGAAGGTAGACAATTTAGCCAATGAAGTAGAATTGCTTAAAATTAGAATTTCTCCTCTTGAGGAGAGGAAGGTCACTCCTATTAATGCTATTCAAGTGCAAATTAATGAAAATATTAGGATGATGGCTAAACTTAAAGAGAGATGGGCTAGAGAAAAGGAGGAAGAAGATAGAATTAAGAGCCTTCCTACCCACCACACTGTTGCTACTGTCCAAGTTGTTGAGGATATCCAAACTCTTAGCACCCAATGCACTCCTGGTCCCGATGGACCTATTAATGGTGATGCTATGACTATAGAAACTACCAAACAAGTGAACCTAAAGGACACCACTACCACCTTACTTGATGGTAGTGACCTTGATTTTGACAATTGCACTCTTACCGAAGTTATTGATTTCCTTCACAAGATGTCTAGAGATCCCCGCACTAGCACGATTAACCTTGCCTTCACAGAGCATATCACTAATGCTCTCATCAAAGTTAGGGAGGAGAAACTTAGAGTAGAAGCCTCCATACCTAGAAAGCTAGAAGATGGTTGGGATCCTATGATTAAAATTAAAATAAACAACTTCTCTTGCTATGCTTTATGTGATATTGTAGCTAGTACCTCCATTATGCCCAAAAGACTATATGATATGCTTAAACTGAAACCTTTTGATTCTTGTTCTTTTGGTGTTCGTCTCATTGATTCTTCCATAAAGAAACCTTTGGGGAGGATCGACGATGTTCTTATCATTGTCAGTGACAACTATGTTCCCGTTGATTTTACTATTATGGATATTGAATGTGAACCTTCGTGTCCAATTATTTTGGGACGTCCTTTTTTACGCACCGTTGGTGCTATCATTGACATGAAAGAGGGGAATATAAAATTTCAGTTTCCTCTCAAGAAAGGGATGGAACATTTCCCTCGAAAGAAGATTAAGTTACCTTTTGAGTCCGCTGTACGGGCTAGCTATTCTTTTACTCTTGATAAAACTTGATCTCTATGCATTATGCCTAGCTTAAAGGCATAAAAGAAAGCGCTTTTGGGAGGCAGCCCAACGAATAAATTTATTTTGCTTTTGTTGTGTCTTGATGTTGTTACTACTGTAGCATCATCATTGTATCTTTGCTTTTCAAATTTTGTGCCAAGTGTAGCCTCTGATTGCAAGAAAGTTCAAAAGTTGTGACGTGCTGTCCAGGAAACAGATTCTTTTTGATCTGAATTTTTTCGACAGCGTGCTCTATATAATTGTCTTTCGTGCGTCTGTTTTGAGTTTTTTGATTAGAGTTGCAGAAGTGCCTCGGAAAAATCATTTACTACCTGCTGTTCTGTTTTTCACAGATTCTATCCTATTTTGCCTTTCCTTCATTTTGCAAACCTAGAGCTTGCTTTTTCTTTGCAAAAACCTTTTGGCAATCTTGAGAAACAGTAGACCTTCAAGAATATCTTTATTTCCAGCAAGGAACAATTACTTTATTAAGGGTACTAACCTCGCTAATCAGATTATGATGAGTTATGTATGAAGGGAGTTTTCAAGTGTGCGATGGAAGATAATAAAAAGATTCAGGAGTGTCAAACGCTCAAGCTTGGGGATGCCCCCGTGCACCCCCAAGAAATATTCAAGGAGACTCAAGCGTCTAAGCTTGGGGATGCCCCCGTGCATCCCCTTCTCCATCAACATTATCAGTTCGTCTTTCGTTCCACTATATTTTAATCACTTCATGTGTTATGTGCTATGCTTGGAGCGTCTTGCTTTTAGTTTTCTCTAGCTTTTCATAACGAGTCGGAACTCAGCTTTCTTTATGTGGGAGAGAAACACGCTTGACTTCTACCTAGAACATAACATAGAATTTTCATATCTATCTCTGCGGTGTGTGTTCTTTGTCTTTCAATAGCTACTGTCATGTTCAGTTCTCAGTTTTCATGCTTATCTTTTTAAAGAGCTTTCGTTCAGTTGGTTGCTTGAACTCTCTTTAGTTATCATGCTTATCTTATTAAGAGAGTTTGCTTCTGTTGCATTGGTTGATATGTCTATGATAAAGATGCTACGTGCATAATGGCGCTTAGTAGTTCATGTTTTCTTATGGTTAGTCTCAAATAGCTGGGGGGTTCCCAATGTGTTATTAGAATACCAACATGATTTGTTTGCCTATGATGTGGTATGGTTTAGTAATATCTTCCTTCAAATAATTTATTTTGATTGACTTGGCGTATGCTCACGCATATTTAAGACTGTAAAGAAAGTCTGTCAAGCCTTGATGATCTTTTGTTTCTGAGTAGCGATATAACTTCCATGCCTGATTCAATGTTGCTTTGTCACTCTGCATGATTATGACCGTCATTGCTCTCTTAGTTGGTCGCTCCCAGTCTTTTGCTAACCTCCACCTGTACTAAGCGGATTGACTGCTTTTGCATCCACATTCTTTTATACCAGTTATGCCATATGAGTCCACCATACCTTCCTACATGGTATTTACCTGCCATTCCTAACGGAGACTTGCATGTACCATCTCGAAATTATTCAAAGAAAAGCATTCCTATTTTGTGCCTCTGTTGTAAGTCCATGAGGAAGTAGTAGTTAATTCATAATCTATTTAAGTTGGACAAGCTTCAGCCAGGGATTGCATGTATAATGTGCAAACCCATAATACGAGAAGGAACTGGCATTGAGTGCGCCCGGCTCAAAATTAATATAACAAACAAACCCTCCTTCACGCTTTGTTCATGAGAAATCAGAAAACTTTGGCAGTGTTAAACAAAGGAGATTAAGAGGATGTGATCGTCCTCATTCGGGAGCCGTTCCTCGAAACTTGTCCATCTCAAGAAGTGATTGAGTTGTCTGCTAGCATTCGTTGACGAAACATGCATGATCTAAAAAAATATATTATTACCTCTGTTTTTAAAACCAAGAGCTCTGGTACATGTTTTGTCTTTGTTTCCGACTACGGGTTTTCAACCTTGCCAACAAAAGCCACATTTCGAGAGTCTCCACCTTCTTTTAAAGCACCAACTACTAAGAGCATGATTGTCATTCTGAGTGTAATGTGCATTGTCCCAAAGTAGCATTGTCTTTTGCATGATTGTGATATCGTTTATTCTGAAATCATTGTATCTAGTCATCACGAGGTGCCCCTGCATTTATGTTTTGCTTCACTAAAGGGGGCAACCGAGATATCACTTTATCATATTTGCACACCATGTTCATTATAAATCTATTTGATGTTTCAGTATCATATTGTAAAACTTTCAGTTCTTTGTGATTTTCTCATGAGGCAACTTAATTACTATAGATTCATTGTCTCAGTAAGCTTTTGTCATATGACTATGAAAAAGTCCTATATGGTTAATAGCATGTCACCACAGAAATTATTCTTGTTATCATTTACCTACTCGAGGACGAGCAGGAATTAAGCTTGGGGATGTTGATACGTCCAAAACGTATCTATAATTTCTGCTTGCTCCATGCCTCTTTTGGGTGATATTGCTATGACATTTATACACTTCCATACACTTTTGATCATATTTGTACTAACCTATTAACTCAGTGCACCCCAGTGCCAGTTTCTGTTTTCTGATGTTTTTGTATTTCAGGTTTTCCCATTACGAGAACTGCCAGAAAAATCCCGGAAAAATTATATAAAAAATCAGCGTTCCAGAAGGTTCCCGGTAGCCAAAGTACAGCCAGGGGGGGGGGGGGCACCAGGGCTCCAGGCGCCCTGGCGGCGCCCCCCCTGGGCCGCGCCAGGGGGGCGCCTGGGCCCCCCGAGCCTCGTCTGGTGCCCCCCTTTGGCATATATTTAGACCGTCTCCCAAAACCCTCGAGACAAAAACCCTTTTTCGCGATCTCATCTCTGTTCCGCCGCCGCCGCCGCTTCCAAGATCGGGAGCGCCAGGAGAACTCTTCCCGGCACCCTGCCGGAGGGGAGGATCACCACCGGGAGCTTCTCCACCACCATGGACGCCTCCCGGATGAGTTGTGAGTAGTCTCCCTTGGACCATGGGTCCATGACCAGTAGCTATGTGATGTTCTCCTCCCGTTCTTGTGCTTCACTAATTAGTCCTCGTGAGCTGCCCTACATGATCGAGGCACATATGTAATCCTTATGCTGTTGCTATGATGAGTTTGCTGGGATCCGATGGATTATGAGATTATGTTCAGATTGTGTTTGAGTAATATATTTAATTCACCTCTTTTATATTTATGTTCGTAAGTAATTCTTGCATGTTCTCCGTTGTTATTTATTGCTTTGGCCAAGTAGTAGGTAGTGACTCCAAGAGGGAACGTTATGCTTGATTGTGGGTTCATGCCCCTCGATGACTAGCTTGAGTGACAGAAACATGAGTCTAGGGGATGTGCTGTTGCCACAAGGGGGAAAACAACGGTGCTTGTGCCCGTGGGTGCAAGGATTGTTTACTTTATGCAAAGTTCTTTTAATACAGTTGTCTGTTGCTTTGAGTTTACACTATGGGTGGGACTCGCAACTTAATACCAGCGAGATGTTCTGGATAGATATCTCAAGGTGGATGATTAGTAGTAGATGCAGATGGATTTCGGTCTACTTACCTTGGCGTACCGCCCATGCTTTGAACCTCTACCTTTCTTGCAACTTAGTCAGCATTGGTTTGCGCACATGGTCCTGTCAATTGCCCAGCTGTAATTCGTTTACCTCACATAGCCGTTTTATCGTCTTTTGGGAGAGAGACATCACTAGTGAACATCATGAGACTCCGGTCCATATTACCATCATTGATCACATCCGCTATTTACTTTACGCTTTTACTTACTATTGCAGCAATATCTATCACTACTATCACTTGCGTTTGATCCTTTGTAAACTACAAGGCCGGAGGGACTGACAACCTCTCTGTACTCGGTGGGTGCAAAGTTATTTGTATCTGTGTGCAGGTCCACGTTGATTGCTAATATCTGACGCCGTTAGCAGTTGACACCTTCTTGTTGAAACTGGGAGTCTCAGGGAAATCGATCCTTGGTATTGCCAAGGGAAAACTTCCGCTACACTGCATCTCAAACCTTCCACTTGGGGTAACCAACGAGGGGCGAGAAGCCATCATATTGCTAAGGGTACTCCCAACTACAAGTGCTATCACATTGATGACATAGACACTTTGTTCTTTGAGGATAGAATTGTGGTTCCCAAAGGTGATCTCAGGAAGCTCATAATGAACGAAGCACATGACTCACTCCTCTCGATACATCCAGGAAGCTCCAAGATGTACCATGACCTCAAGAAATCCTATTGGTGGACTCGCATGAAGAGAGAAATTGCTCAATTCCTGAATGAGTGTGATGTCTGCAGAATAGTGAAGGCAGAGCATCAACGTCCAGCCGGACTCCTTCAACCTCTACCTATTCACGAGTGGAAATTCGATCACAGATGGATTTCGTCACGGGTTTTCCCAAGTCCAAGTGAGTAAACGATGCCATCCTTGTGGTGATTGATAAGCTCACTAAAGTGGCTCATTTCCTTCCAGTCAAGGAATCCATCAACGCGGCACAACTGGCAGAGCTGTATACTTCCAGAATTGTGTCTTTGCATGGTATCCCTCAAGTAATCTCCTCAGATCATGGAAGCTTGTTCACTTCCAAATTCTGGGATTCCTTCATGTCAGCTATGGGCACCAAGATTCGCTTTAGCACAGCTTTTCACCCTTAGACTAGTGGCTAAGTCGAAAGAGTGAACCAAATTCTTGAAGATATGCTCAGGGCATGTGTCATCTCCTTCCGTATGAAATGGGAAGATTGCCTTCCATTTTCTGAGTTCTCCTACAACAATAACTTCCAAGCAAGTGCAAGCAAAGCATTGTTTGAAATTCTCTATGGCAGAAAGTGTCATATGATACGTCCATTTTGCATCATGCTTATAAGTTGATATTTATTGCATTATGGGATGTTCATACATGTTTTGTCACAATACTTATTTCCTCACTTGGGTCATGGTAAAAAGAAAGAAAACAAAAAGAGTATCAAAGAGATCATATCGATCTTATGGGAAGTAATGACTTCACATACAAGAGTATGATAAATAAAAGTTGTTGGGAGGTGACAAACATTGTTTTGGTCATCGTTGCGATTAATAGGAAGTAATAAAAGAAGAGAGGATTCACATAAAAATATACTATCTTGGACATCTTTTATGATTGTGAGCACTCATTAAAGTATGACATGCTAAAGAGTTGATGTTGGAAAGGGAAGACAACATAATGGGTTATGTCTTCTTATATCCGAAATAAAGTATATTGTCACAGATCAGCCAACATGTGGAGCTTGCCTTTCCCCCTGATGCTATCCAAAACTCCTCGCACTAAGTAGAGATACTACTTGTGCTTCCATATATCCTTAAACCCAGTTTTGCCATGAGAGTCCACCATACCTACCTATGGATTGAGAAAGATCCTTCCAAGTAAGTTGTCATGTTGCAAACCCGCTAAATATGTATGATTTATTAGTGTGGGAGAAATTAGCTTTATACGAGCTTGTGATATGGAAGTAATAAAAGCAACTGACTGCATAATAAAGGTCCTTATCACAAGTGGCAATATAAAGCGAAGTTCTTCTATGCTAAGACTTTGAGCATCCAACCATAAAAAAAAACACATGACAACCTCTGCTTCCCTCTGCGAAGGGCCTATCATTTATTCTTGTCTTATAAGTGTCAAGGTGAAATCCACCTTTCCTTTTACATTTTATCCTTTGGCAAGCACATTGCGTTGGACAGATCCTGACATATATATCCACTTGGATGTGAGTTTTCATGATCTATTACTGTTGACATTACCCTTGAGGTAAAAGGTTGGGAGGCAACACCATAAGCCCCTATCTTTCTCTGTGTCCGATTTAAAACTCCATAAACATAAGTATTGCGTGAGTGTGAGCAATTGTGAAAGACTATATGATAGTTGAGTATGTAGGCTTGCTGAAAAGCTCTTATATTGACTCTTTCCGATGTTACGATAAATTGCAATTTCTTCAATGACCGAGACCAAAGTTTGTTAGTTTACAATGAAGTTTATGATGCATACTTGATATTGTGGATGAATTGTTACTTTAGCAAAAGAATCATATGACTATATTAATACAAGTTGTTGTTATAAGAATGATCATGATGCCCTTATGTTCGTATTCTTTTTTTATCGACACCTCTATCTCTAAACATGTGGACATATTTTTTGATATCGGCTTTCGCTTGAGGACAAGCGAGGTCTAAGCTTGGGGGAGTTGATACGTCCATTTTGCATCATGCTTATAAGTTGATATTTATTGCATTATGGGCAGTTCATACATGTTTTGTCACAATACTTATGCCTTTTCTCTCTTATTTTGCAAGGTTTACATGAAGAGGGAGAATGCCGGCAGCTGGAATTCTGGGCTGGAAAAGGAGGAAACTCTGGAAACCTATTCTGCACGATTCCAAAAGCCCTGAAACTCCACAGAACATCATTTCGGAAAATATAAAAAATATCTGGCAAAAGAAACCCATGAGAGGGGCCACCGGCTGGCCTCGAGGTTGGGGGGCACGCCCCCTGCCTCGAGGGCCAGCCGGCAGGCCCACCGTGCCCATCTTCTCCTATATGAAGCGTTTTGACCTGGAAAAAAATCAAAAGGAGGCTTTCGGGACCAGACGCCGCCGTCTCTAGGCAGAAACGAGGCGAAAACCAATCTAGGGCTTCGACAGAGCTGTTCTGCCGGGGATACTTCCCTCCGGGAGGGGGAAATAGTCACCGCCGTCATGACCAACAACTCTCCCATCTTGGGGAGGGCTATCTTCATCAACATCTTCACCAACACCATCTCCTCTCAAACCCTAGTTCATCTCTTGTATCCAATCTTTGTACACAAACCTCAGATTGGTACCTGTGGGTTGCTAGTAGTGTTGATTACTCCTTGTAGTTGATGCTAGTTGGTTTATTTGATGGAAGATCATATGTTCAGATCCATTATGCATATTAATGCCACTCTGATCATGAACAATATTATGTCTTGTGAGTAGTTACTTTTGTTCCTCAGGACATGGGAGAAGTCTTGCTATTAGTAGGCATGTGAATTTGGTCTTCGTTCGATATTTTGATGAGATGTATGTTGTCTTCCCTCTAGTGGTGTCATGTGAACGTCGACTACATGACACCTCACCATTTTTTGGGACTAGATGAAGGCATTAGGAAGTAATAAGTAGATGATGGGTTGCTAGAGTGATAGAAGTTTAAACCCTAGTTTATGCGTTTCTTTGTAAGGGACTGATTTGGATCCATATGTTTCAGGACATGGTTAGGTTTACCTTAATACTTCTTTTGTAGTTGCGGATGCTTGCATTATAGGTTAATCATAAGTGGGAGGCTTGTCCAATTAAGGGCAGCTCCCAAGCATCGGTTCATCCACATACCAAATTATCAAAGTACCGAACGCGAATGAGATGATCATGATGAAAACTAGCTCGACGATAATTTCCATATGTCCTCGGGAGCGCTTTCCTTTATATAAGAGTTTGTCCAGGCTTGTCCTTTGCTACACAAGGGATTGGGCCACCTTGCTGCACCTTATTTACTTTTACCATTTGTCACTTGCTACCAATTATCTTATCACAAAACTATTTGTTACCTATAATTTCAGTGCTTGCAGAAAATACCTTACTGAAAACTGCCTATCATTTCCTTCTGCTCCTCGTTGGGTTTGACACTCTTACTTATCGAAAGGACTACGATAGATCCCCTACACTTGTGGGTCATCAAGACTCTTTTCTGGTACCGTTGCCGGGGAGTGAAGTGCCTTTGGTAAGTGGAATTTGGTAAGGAAAAATTTATATAGTGTGCTGAAATTTATTGTCACTTGTTACTATGGCTCAAAATCCTTTGAGGGGCTTGTTTGGGGTATCTTCACCCCAAGCAGAAGAACAAAGAGTTGCTCCTCAACCTACTGTATCTAATAAAAATGTTTGCTTTGAGATTCCTTCGGGTATGATAGAGAAACTGCTTGAAAATCCCTATATAGGAGACGGAACACTTCATCCCGATTTACATCTAATCTATGTGGATGAAGTTTGTTGATTGTTTAAGCTTGCAGGTATGCCCGAGGATGTTATCCAGAAGAAGGTCTTCCCTTTATCTTTTAAGGGAGATGCATTGACATGGTTTAGGCTATGCGATGATATGGAATCTTGGAACTATAATCGTCTAAAGTTGGAATTTCATCAGAAGTTCTACCCTATGCACCAGGTTCATCGTGATCGTAATTATATTTATAATTTCTGGCCTCGCGAAGGAGAAAGCATCGCTCAAGCTTGGGGGAGGCTTAAGTCAATGTGATATTCATGCCCCAATCATGAGCTCTCAAGAGAAATGATCATCAAAAATTTTTATGCTCGGCTTTCTCATAATAATCGCTCCATGTTCGATACTTCTTGTTCTGGCTCTTATATGATGAAGACTATTGACTTAAAATGTGATTTATTGGAAAGAATTAAACGCAACTCCGAAGATTGGGATCTCGACGAAGGTAAGGAGTCAGGTATGACCCCTAAGTTTGATTGTGTTAAAGATTTTATGGATACCAATGTTTTCCGTGAGTTTAGCACTAAATATGGACTTGACTATGTGATAGTAGCTTCTTTCTGTGAATCTTTTGCTACTCATGTTGATCTACCCAAGGAGAAGTGGTTTAAATACCATCCCCCTATTGAACTAAAAGTAGTTGAACCTATTAAAGTTGAAGAAAATACTATCACTTATAATGTTGATCCTGTTATTCCAACTGTTTATATTGAGAAACCACCTTTCCCTGTTAGGATAAAGGATCATGCTCAAGCTTCAACTGTAGTTCGTAAGAGTAATACTAGAACACCTACACCCTCTGAGCAAATTAAAGTTGAACCTAGTGTTGCTATGGTTAAAGATCTCTTGGTAGAAGATTTAGATGGACATGTTATTTATCTCCAAGAAGAGTCTGCTAGAATAGCCAAACCCAATGCTAGGAATAGACATAAACCTGTTGTAGGCTTGCCTATTATCTCTGTCAAGATAGGAGATCATTGCTATCATGGTTTATGTGACGTAGGTGCTAGTGCGAGCATTATCCCTTTTGATGTGTACAACGAAATTATGCATGATATTGCACCTCTTGAGTTAGAAGGGATTGATGTTACTATTATGCTTCCTAAGAGATACTATTTCACCAGTTGGGATTGTTAGAGATATTGAAGTCTTGTGTGGGAAGGTTAAATACCCTGCTGATTTTCTCGTTCTTAGTTCCCACAAGATGCATTCTGTCCCATTATATTTGGTAGACCCTTCTTGAGTACTGTTAATGCCAAGATAGACTGCATGAAATAAATTGTCACTGTTGGATTAGGGGATATATCTCATGATTTTAACTTTGCTAAATTCCATAGACAACCCCTTGAAAAGGCACCACCCAGTAAGGATGAAATTATTGGTCTCGCTTCTATTGCCGTGCCACCTAATGATCCTTTAGAACAATACTTGCTAGACCATGAAAATGATATGCATATGACTGAGAGAAGGGAGATAGATGAAATATTCCTTACACAGGGACCCGTATTAAAAAACAACTTGCCTGTTGAAATCCTAGGGGATCCTCCTCCACCCAAGGGTGATCCCGTTTTTGAACTTAAGCCTTTACCTGACAATCTTAAGTATGTTTATCTTGATGAAAAGAAGATATATCCTATTATTATTAGTGCTATCCTTTCAGAGCAGGAAGAAGAAAGATTATTGAAAACTCTGAAGAAGCACCGAGTTGCTATTGGATATACTCTGGATGATCCTAAGGGCATTAGTCCCACTATATGTCAATACAAGATGAAATTGGAAGAAAATGCTAACCAATTATTGATCATCACCAACGGTTAAGTCCTAAGATGAAAGAAGTGGTAAGGAAGGAAATACTAAAGCTCCTAGAAGCAGGTATTATCTATCCAGTTGCTGATAGTCAGTGGGTAAGTCCTATCCATTGTGTTCCTAAGAAAGGATGTATGACTGTTGTCCCTAATGATAAAGATGAATTGATCCCACAAAGAATAGTTACAGGTTATAGGATGGTAATTGATTTCCGTAAGTTAAATAAAGCTACCAAGAAAGATCATTATCCATTGCCATTTATTGATCAAATGCTAGAAAGGTTATCCAAACATACTCATTTCTGCTTTCTAGATGGTTATTCTGGTTTCTCTCCAATACCTGTGTCAAAAGGGGATCAAGAAAATACCACCTTTACTTGTCCTTTCGGTACCTTTGCTTATAGACGTATGCCTTTTGGTTTATGTAATGCACCTGCTACCTTTCAAAGATGTATGATGGCTATATTCTCTGACTTTTGTGAAAAGATTGTTGAGGTATTCATGGATGATTTCTCCGTTTACGGAACTTCTTTTGATGACTGTTTAAGCAACCTTGATCGAGTTTTGCAGAGATGTGAAGACACTAATCTTGTCCTGAATTGGGAGAAGTGCCACTTTATGGTTAATGAAGGCATTGTCTTAGGACATAAAATTTCTGAAAGAGGTATTGAAATTGACAAAGCTAAAGTTGATGCTATTGAAAAGATGCCATGCCCTAAGGATATCAAAGGTATATGAAGTTTCCTTGGTCATGTCGGTTTCTATAGGAGGTTCATTAAGGACTTCTCCAAAATCTCCAGGCCTCTGACTAATCTCTTACAAAAAGATACTCCTTTTGTCTTTAATGATGACTGTCTAGAAGCATTTGAAATACTTAAGAAAGCATTGATCTCTGCACCTATTGTCCAGCCTCCTGACTGGAACTTACCCTTTGAGATTAGGTGTGATGCTAGTGATTATGCTGTAGGAGCTGTTCTAGGGCAAAGAGTTGATAAGAAATTGAATGTTATCCAGTATGCTAGTAAAACTCGAGATAGTGCCCAAAGAAATTGTGCTACCATGGAGAAAGAATTCTTAGCAGTTGTATTTGCTTGTGATAAGTTTAGACCCTATATCGTTGATTCTAAAGTAACTATTCACACTGATCATGCTGCTATCAAATACCTTCTGGAAAAGAAAGATGCTAAACCTAGACTTATTAGATGGGTCCTCTTGCTGCAAGAATTTGACTTGCATGTTATTGATAGAAAGGGAGCTGAGAACCCTGTAGCAGATAACTTGTCTAGGTTAGAGAAAATATACTTGATGACCCACAACCTATTGATGATAGCTTTCCTGATGAACAACTAGTTGTCATAAATACTTCTCGTATTGCTCCATGGTATGCTGATTATGCTATTATATTGTTGCTAAGTTTATACCTCCTAGCTTCACATACGAGCAAAAGAAAAAGTTCTTCTATGATTTGAGACATTACTTCTGGGATGACCAACATCTTTATAAAGGAGTAGATGGTATTATTATACGTTGTGTGCCTGTGCATGAACAGGAACAGATCTTACGCAAGTGCCACTCCGAAGCTTATGGAGGACACCATGCGGGCGACAGAACTGCACATAAGGTATTGCAATCCGGCTTTTATTGGCATACTCTCTTCAAGGATGCCCATAAGTTTGTCTTATCATGTGATGAATGTCAAAGAATCGGTAATATTAGTAGATTTCAAGAAATGCCTATGAATTATTCACTTGTTATTGAACCATTTGTTGTTTGGGGCTTTGATTATATGGGACCTTTTCCTGCCTCCAATGGGTACACGCATATCCTAGTTGCTGTTGATTACGTTACTAAGTGGGTAGAAGCTATTCCAACTAGTAGTGCTGATAACACCTCTATTAAGCTGCTTAAAGAAGTTATATTTCCGAGGTTTGGAGTCCCTAGATATCTAATGACTGATGGTGGTTCACACTTTATTCATGGTGCTTTCCGTAAGATGCTTGCTAAATATGATGTCAACCACAGAATTGCATCACCTTATCACCCACAGACTAGTGGTCAAGTGGAATTAAGTAATAGGGAGTTGAAATTAATCTTGCAAAAGATAGTTAATAGGTCTAGAAAGAATTGGTCCAAGAAACTAGATGATGCATTATGGGCCTATAGAACTGCATACAAAAATCCTATGGGTATGTCTCCATATAAGATGGTATATGGAAAAGCATGTCACTTACCTCTGGAGCTAGAACATAAGGCATATTGGGCTATCAAAGATCTCAATTATGATTTCAAACTTGCTGGTGAAAAGATGTTATTTGACATTAGCTGTCTCGATGAATGGAGAACCCAAGCCAATGAGAATGCCAAACTGTTTAAGGAAAAAGTTAAGAGATGGCATGACAAAAGAATACAAAAGCGTGAATTTAACGTAGGTGATTATGTTTTGCTATTCAACTCTCGCTTAAGATTTTTTGCAGGTAAACTTCTCTCCAAGTGGGAAGGAGCTTACATTATCGAGGAGGTCTATCATTACGGTGCCATAAAAATCAACAACTTCGAAGGCACATATCCGAAGGTGGTGAATGGTCAAAGGATCAAACATTATATCTTAGGTAATCCGATAAATGTTGAAACTAATATTATTGAAATCATAACCCCGGAGGAATACATAAGGGACACTTTCCAGAACGATTCAGCCTCCGAAAAGGATGAGGTACGTGATACGGTAAGTAAACCGACTCCAGAACAGTTCTAAAGGCAATTTTTCTCCGTTTCGGAATATTTAGAAAAATAGAAAAATAAACCGCAGTCCGGAGGAGACACAGGGCCTCCTCGAGGGAAGGGGCGCGCCCCCCTTCACAGGGCGCGCCCCTTGCCTCGAGGGCACCCCGTGTGTCCCCTGGACTCCGTTTTCTTGTGGGTTACTCCTTTTGTTCGGGAAAAAATCATTATATATACTCTCGAAGGTTTTGACCTCTGTATGATGCAGAATTCCTCTATTTTCGTTTTGAGCTGCAGTTTTTGACAGATCTAGATCATCATGGCGTCCTCCAACACCCCCAAGGACAAGTTCTTCGAGAAGGTCATCAACCCCTACCTTGCGGAGGTGCTGCACCACCCCAAAACCATGGAGTTGCACGAGGGGGTGCTGCACATCCGTGACGTTGAGGGGTCGAAAAGGACCAAAAGCCTGGAGACAAGACTCGAAGCAATGGAGAAACAAGTTTTCAAGTGCCAAGGTATGGTGGAACGAGGACTCGACGCTAACCACATGATGATCTCGGAGGTTGCCAACAACCTCAAGATGGACTCGAGGATCTTCGGGGAAGCCATCTCTAATTTTCAAGAGAAGATCGATCACCTCAAAGCCCAGATCTATGACCTGGAGAACCAAAACTGTGAGTATGAATATAGATTCAAGAACATGAGTTTGGATGCAGATTTGAGTATCCTGGAGACTCGATCATCTTTCTACAATGGTGAGCCCATACTTTGGAAGACGAGAAACAATCCTACATCAGCAACAACCACATCATCCCCAACCCCGAAGAAGGAGACATAATCATATGGGTATGGGCACTCCCCTTGGCAACGGCCAAGCTCGGGGGAGTGACCCCGGTATCGTATCACCATCACTCCTATCCTTACCGTTTTACTTAGTTCGATCCTTTTGGTAGTATCTTGATCTAGTAGAATAAAGTTAGCATGATCTAGTTGTGAGCTTTTGCCTTGTGAGCTTTATCTTTTGTAATCGAGTCCGTGAGCTATATAATAAATATTAGTGTTGAGTCAAGGGCTTGATTTCCTCACTTGGTTCATGATAAAAACAAAGAAAACAAAAAGAGTATCAAAGAGATCATATCGATCTTATGGGAAGTAATGACTTCACATACAAGAGTATGATAAATAAAAGTTGTTGGGAGGTGACAAACATAGTTTTGGTCATCGTTGCAATTAATAGAAAGTAATAAAAGAAGAGAGGCTTCACATACAAATATACTATCTTGGACATCTTTTATGATTGTGAGCACTCATTAAAGTATGACATGCTAAAGAGTTGATGTTGGACAGGGAAGACAACAAAATGGGTTATGTCTTCTTATATCCGAAATAAAGTATATTGTCACGGATCATCCAACATGTGGAGCTTGCCTTTCCCCCTCATGCTATCCAAAACTCCTCACACTAAGTAGAGATACTACTTGTGCTTCCATATATCCTTAAACCCAGTTGTCCGGGGAAACTATCCACCACGAACACCTATGGGACCGGAGCCCCTTGTACGTTGTGGTGAGGGAGCGGAGGGAGCACAAAGAGCGGATCGAAGAGCACACGCGGGCAGTTTACCCAGGTTCGGGCCGCGCGAACGCGTAAAACCCTACTCCTGCTTGGGTCGTATTGAGTTTGTGAGCTCGGGAGCTTGAAGAACTAGCTACACTGAGCAAGAGAGCTATCTAGGTTCCGAACCCTTTCTACGTTGTGCATGGGCCTCCTTTTATAGCTCAAGGGGTCACCGACAGGTGTCAACGTAGAGGAGGGCAAAAATGTAATTTTGGTGGTAGTTGTAACAGTGCGAGAACAGTGCATGAACAGTGGATAAACAGTGGTCTTCACCTACTTTGACAGTGGGGGACAAGGGCATTAAATGCCCGTCACCGTCGACCCCAAAAGCACCCGTCCATGCGTCTCCGTTCGCCACGGCGATAGCCTCGTCACCGTGGAGTGCCATCGTGTCCCCCAGGCTGCACAGCCATCCGCCACGCGTCCCTGGAAGGGCCCCAGGACGACGCGTGGGCCGATGAGCTGGAGCGCGGGCACACAGCGCAGGCTTCCCCCGGCAAGCACCTTGCCGGGGTCTTGATCTTGCCGGGCCTGGAAATTTGTCGCTCCCCGGGCCCTGCCGGGGCGCAGGGTGCGCCGAGGCATATCTTCTGAAATGCAGTCTTCTGGTCTTCCTAGCAAGCTCCTCTTGCCAGGGTCTTGTGTTAATGATATAATCTTGAGCCAGGGACGGCCTTCCCGGCAAGCTCCACTTGCCGGGGCCTTGATCTTCTGTCTTGTATACTTTGTTTTTGAATGGCTTTATATGGATCAGAGAGGTCTCCGACGAGCACGTGGTGAGCCCTGCCGCGGGAAGCTGCTACTGCCCGTGCACAAGTTGGGGTACTAAGGTACCCCTATCTTAGTACACCGACAGGAGCCCCCGGGCCTGGGCCACACACGGTGCCGAGCGCTGTTGGGCCATGCCCAAAACAGTGCACGGGCACACGCGGCCCACGGCACGCCGAATCCCCTTCCGCATCCGCCGCGCCCCTCCCTAACGGCATGCGTTGATTGCGGCGTCGTGGGAGAGATCGTGGCCTCGTTCTTTAATGGGAAATGCGGAGCGTCCCCCACTTCCCCCTTAAAAGCAGAGGAAGCAGGGGCAGTTTCCCTCCTTCGCTTTCATTGCATCTTCAACCTCCAGAAAACCTCCGCTGCTCCTCGCCTCCACCCCTCCTCCGCCGTCTTCCGCATCCGCGGCGCTGTCGAGCTCCTCGCCCCTCCCCTCGCCGCCTCCGCCATGGCTCCGAAGAGCGAGAAGGCGAAAGCGGAGAAGTCCAAGAAGGAGAAGTCCGAGCAGGCGGCGAAGCTCGCCGCCTTGCGGAAGAGGAACGTGGTCTTCGCGCCGAGGCTCAGCGCGAGGGAGCTGTGGAACAAGTACTACCTCTTCTGGTCCGGGGAGACCAAGGCTCATCCCCGCACCAGAGTCTTCCCCGCCATCGCCAAAGATCTGGTTCCCGGCGGGTATTTCTTCTTCGCTGCCTTCTTTCACTGCGGGTTGTGCCCTCCGTTTTCGGAGTTTTTCTGTGATATTATGAACACGTACAACCTCCACCTCCTAGACTTCACCCCAATGCCATCCTTACGATGGCCGTTTTCGCACATCTGTGCGAAAACTACATAGGGATCCATCCAAACGTAGCACTCTTTCGCCATTTCTTCATGCCTAGAGTAGAGGCTGGCGCTCCCCTCTCCGGCGGTATCTCCTGGATCTTCCGCTTGAATAAGAAGGACTCATATCTGAAAGGAGAACTCCGCGGCAAGTGGGAAGAATGGCGTGCAGACTGGTGCTGGGTAGTGGAGGACTAGCTGGAGCCCTTCACCGCGCCGCGCACTACTGCCATAGTGCGCGGGAGGGACTGGAGTGAACTGGCCCCGGAGGACAACAGACTCAGTATCGCCCTTGTTAGAATCATCCGTCTCCGGGTAGCCAATCTGACCATCGGAGAAGTTGGCGCAGATTTCCTCCGCTGCCGCATTGCCCCTTTACAAGAGAGGAAAAGGCCCACCTGGGAATTTGGCAATGCAGCGGATATCATGAGGTTGCGCTGCAGATTGAACTTCAATTTCACCGCTTTGGAGCTGAAAGGAATGGTGCGAGAACTCTTCAAGCATGACCCGGCGCACCCAGAGTGGTTCAGACCTGCCAATGGAGTAGTGCCGCTATGCAACAGCACCGCCCGTGACTCCTTGCGCGCAATAATGCCGGAGTGCGACTCCCACGGCATCGTCCCCACCTGGATCCAGCCTCCGGGAGATGCCATTCTGAGCTTCTTTGATAACTTGGTTGAGGTGCCGAAGAACGCCGAGGAGATCAAGGGTCTCACCCGGGCCACCACGGAGCGGGATATAGCCTATATTGCTTCCCGGATGGAAGAGGCCGCCGCAGCCGCAGCGGCAGGAGACTTCGGGTTCACCGTTGATGAGGCAGAGGCTGCGGATGCGTCGTGCAAAGCCGAGGAGGCAGAGATCCGCAGGCTGCTTAAGCTTCCACCCGACGAGCTTGCCGGGGTTCCTTCACTGAGGCATGCCGGGATTCCCGGGGTTGTGAGCGAGGCCGCCGCGGGGGGCGAGGTTGCCGGAGGGAGCAGAGGTGCCGGAGGGAGCGGAGCCACCGGAGGGAGCGGGGCCACCGGAGGGAGCGGGGCCGCAGGACAAGATGCTGGACCCAGCGGGCCTGCCGGGGAGGGAGAGGAGGACGTCGAGGCCGATGAAGACACCGGTGGGTCTCTGGGGCTTGACGACGACGCCTCCTCGTCCTCGGAGAACTCCCCGCCTCGGGCAAGTCCCAAGCGAACACCGTTGAAGCGCCTCCGCAAGGCGGCTACAGCGACAAGGACGCAGGCGCCCCGACAGCAGCCTACTCGCCGGGCGACGCGCGTCACCAGAGCGAGCCAAGCCGCGACGGAGGCGCCCCGCACAACAACGCCAAGCGGAGGGGGATCCTCCCGAAGCGAAGCGGCCGCTCCGCCTGCTCCTCGGGCCCCGGCGCCAACGGAGGCTGGGTCTTCGCAGCCCCCAGCCTCGGAGACCGCCAAGCGCCCGAGGGAGCCTTCTCCTCCTGCTCCTCGCGCGGGAGCAACTCAGGTGGAGTTTGATTTCTCCGCCCTCAGCTCCGACGACGACGAGGAAGAGGAGTAAGTATTTGTGATTTGTAACTTCTTCAATTCTGTCTTGATTCTTTCCTTGATGATTCTGATCTTGTTCTTGCTTGGCTTGCAGGACCTTGACCCAGCGGCTGGCGAAGAGGGCCAAGATCCCCGTGGTTGAGGTCGAGGATGACTCGCCTGCCGTGGCGACCGGAGACGCGCCAGCGACAGGCTCGTCGGACCAACCTGCTGCTCCGAGGAGCAGCCCCCAGCGCAGCCCCCAGCGTAAGTCTGGGTTTTGGATTTTTTTGTTCGTCGGACGCGCTTGAGGTTTTAACTTGTACTAACATCTTGCTGCTTCATTTGTCTTGTGCAGAAGTGGAGCCGCAGCCGCAGGAGCGCCCGGAGACTACTCCCGAGGAGCCACAGGTTCCACCCTCCCCGCCAAGGGCGAGCTCCCCGGCGAGGGAGGATGCTCCGCCAAGGACGGGCACCCCGCCGAGGGCGAGCAGCCCGACGAGGGTGGCCACCCCGCCAAGTGAGGGCGCGGGCGGCCCTCCGCCAGCAGGAGCCACCGCTACACTGCCAAGGGAGGACTCCCCGGCGAGGGAGCATGTCGTCGAGGAGGTCCGCGAAGGTGAGTCTTGTAACTTTATCTTCTTGAACTTGTCTTTTTGGATATTTGCTTGATCTTTTCTTTTCTTCTTCTTCTGTTAGATCCTCCTCCCCCGGAGCGGATGGAGACGGAGGTCATCGTCGAGGAGGAGGTGCACGACGGCGACGGCAACACCACTGCCACTGAGGGCATGGCTGGAGCCGACGAGCCCGCTGCTGAGGAGACAACACCGGCCGCAGACGCCGCGGCCGGGGAGGGGGACGGCGACCACACTGCTGGCCCGGAGGCAGCAGGAGCGTCGAGCGCTGCACCGGCCGCCGACCCCTCCGCCGCCAAGGAACAGCCAGGCATCTACCTTGAGGCCCCCAATGGTGTCTTCATACAAGTCCCTTGGGGGTCTTCGTCACGAGCCCCCGTGGAGGGAGAGACCTTTGATGGAGAGGTCCTCGCCTCCGCGGGGTTGAAGATTGTCGAAGCGCCTGGCGGGAGCGACGAGCCCGAGGAGGAGAAACTACTTCGCCAGCTCCTGGCCCTTTACCGGGCCACGCAGGCGAAACTGGAGTCCCCAGCCTTGGAGAAGCGCGCCGCGGAGCTCCGCGCCGCCAACCAGGCGGCCCTCCGCGACTTGGCGGAGGAGCGCGAGAGGCTTGCCGGAGAGCAGCAAGAGTTCCTCCTGGAGAAGGCTGAGGCCGAGGAGCAGCAGCGACTGGTCGGTGAAGAGCTGTCCCGGCGAGAAGGAGCGCTCAACCAGCGGAAGGTCGACCTCGACGCCCACGAGGACGACCTCACCGCCCGGGAGCAGGCCCTTGGCGGGGCCCTGAAGGAGGCGAAAGCTGCCGCCGCCACCACGGAAACCGTCAAGAAGGATCTTGAGGCCAAGGTGGCGCAACTGGAGCAGTACCTGAAGGCGAGCACGGATAGGATCACTGCACTCAATATGGAGCGGGAAAAGGACGCCCATACCAACTCTGATCTTCAGGTACGCCTCTCCAAGCAGGGCGATGAGCTCAAAGCCGCCAAGGATTCAATTGCTGACTTGGAGCTGAAGGTCTCTACTTTGACTGGTTCTCTTGACGCCGCCCGGGATCGCGAAACGAAGCTGAAGGCTGAGCTCCGCAAGGAACGAGGCCTAGTGGAGAGCGCCACCACTTCAGCAAACAACTTCAGCCGGGCGGTGGAACAATGGACTGACGAGCTGGTCGCTTCTGCTGCCAACATCGACAAGGAGCTGATGGCGCTGAGGATGGAGCACCTTGTGTACTCTCCGGACCCGAATCTCCCCCACAGCGCCAAGTTAAGCCTTTTCTTCAGAGGGATCACGCTGGCGCTTGCACGACTACAGGAGAAGCTCCCCGCGCAGCTGGCCGAGGAGTCGCGCCAGCTCTGCGCGGGTACCTTGGAGCGCGTCTTGACGAAGATAGTCTACCGCAACCCTGGCATCAATCTCGTCAACGTCCTCCGCAGCTTGCCGGCCGATGCAGATTTGGAGGTGCTGAAGGCGCAGGTCGCCCACATCATCGCCAAGGTGAACAAGATCTCCAGGCGTGAAGGCGACCGCGTAGATTAGGCCTCTTTCTTTTTTGTTTCCTTTGCTGCTGCAAAGTGTGCCATGAACATGAATCTATCAGTCATTGCGACAAGTTATCTCTGTAATATATTATCTTACTTCCGAGCAATTGACGCATTGTTATCTCCCTTGCCTTTGGTCCTTTACTTTGTATGCTTTTTACCCTACGCTTTTAGGGAACTTGCCGGCAAGGGACCCTTGCCGCTAGCGCTGAGTGCTGGACTCTGAGCAGCCTGCTGGTAAAGGCCTTACCGGCAAGCAACCTTGCCGCAGCTAGTCGCAACGCGCTTAGCTTGCTGAGCGAACTCGAAAACGAAGTAAGGGCGCGACACTTGTCGCAGCTCACTTAAGCCATTGAGCGTACTCGAAAACAAGGTAAGGGTGCGGCTAGCCACGGGTAGGTTCCTCCGCGCACAGGTTTTCCATACAACGCGTGGTTGTTCAAGGAAGATAACTGAAATTTAAAAATTTTTGAACTGCTCAAATTCTGATAACTTAGCTTTCATAATATGTTCGTTCTTCGGCAAGCTTCTTTTTCTTGAACAACACTTGGTTCGTCCTCCACCTCCTTCCCCCCCGGCAAACTTGTGCGCGAGGAATGTTCCTTCTGCTTAAGAGGGAAAGAAAAGGAGAAGAGAAAACAAGTACAGGGCTTGTCGGCCCATTAATGCTTATCGGAGATGCGCGTTGCACAAGATGCCAAACAATGCATGCAAATAACGAAGAAAAGCATGAAAATGGCAAATGGTGCGAAACACAAAAGCTTTACTGATGCACGGGATCTGCGCCCGGCTTTTTACAAAGGTTTACATGCGACAGCGGCAAAACTCGTACAAAAGGTGGTTGCCGGAGCGGATCACGGCAACCGTGCCTTATGGGTGAAACTTGCGAAGATGCTCTATGTTCCAGGAATTGCTTACCGGTAAGCCCTCTTCGGTCTCAAGGCGGACAGCGCCGGGCCTTGTGACTTGTCTCACCCGATAAGGGCCTTCCCACTTCGGCGTCAACTTGTTGGAATTCTTGGCGGACTGAACACGCCGAAGAACAAGGTCGCCTTCCTCGAGACTCCTGGCCTTAACCTTGCGGCTATGGTAGCGGCGCAAGGCCTTCTGGTATCGAGCAGCTCGTACAGCAGCCTGGAGACGTTCCTCCTCGAGGAGCAATGCATCATCTTGTCGCAGTTGCTCTTGCTCGAGCTCATCATAAGCGAGCACTCGAGGAGATCCGTATACGAGTTCCGTGGGGAGAACTGCCTCTGCCCCATAGACAAGGGCAAAGGGTGTCTACCCGGTGGGTCGACTTGGTGTCGTTCTGATTGACCAAAGAGCCGCCGACAACTCCTCTATCTAGTTTCTTCTGCACTTGCGCAGCCTGTCGAAGGTTCTTGTCTTGATCCCACATAGCACTTCAGCATTGGCCCTCTCCGCTTGACCATTGCTCCTCAGGTGAGCAACAGAAGCGAAGCAGACCTTGGCGCCAAGGTCTTGGACGTACTGCATGAAGGTGCGACTAGTGAATTGTGTGCCGTTGTCGGTGATGATCCTGTTAGGGATTCTGAAACGGCAAACAATCGCTCTGAAGAACCTGACTGCTGACTGTGCTGTCACCTTTCTCACTGGTTCCACTTCGGGCCACTTTGTGAACTTGTCGATCGCTACGTACAAGTACTCAAAGCCCCCGACAGCACGGGGGAAGGGGCTGAGGATATCGAGCCCCCAGACCGAGAAGGGCCAGGACAAAGGGATCGTCTGGAGAGCTTGAGCTGGCTGGTGAATTTGTTTGGCATGGAACTGGCACGCTTCACACTTGGTTACTCGTGCAGTTGCATCTTGGAGGGCTTCTTGACAAAAGAACCCTTGCCGGAATGCCTTCCCGGCAAGTGCCCTTGCGCCAATGTGGTGGCCACATATGCCTCCATGTATTTCTGCCAACAGCTTCTGCCCATCTTCTCTAGAAATGCACTTCAACCTGACCCCATTTAGCCTTCTTCTGTACAGTTCATTGTCCATGAACTGGTACATACTTGACTGCCTGGTTATTTTCTCTATCTCTGCCGGGTCGTCGGGAAGTTCTCCAGTTTGCAGAAAACGGATGATCTGCTGTGCCCATGCCGGAGCCCGAGGCTCAACGGCAAGGACTAAAGGCATGAGGGCCGCTGCGGGAACCCCAGCTTCTACGGCAAGAACCTCTGGTTCTGCCGGAGCTGATGGTCCCCCGGCAAGCCTGCCGGGGCAAGGCTTGTTGGGAACGCTTGCTTCAACTGTACAGATCCTTGGATCTGCAGGGGCAAACTGTTCCTCATCGTTCTGGTTGTTGATCTTGGGGACCTTGGCGGCGGCTTCGGGAAGATCCGCCGGCAAGTAGTAGCCGGAGACCAACTTTCTCTTCTTGGGCTGCCCAATTGATGGTGTAACGGATGGCTGAGTCAGCTTGAGCAGGAAGGTCCCTGGTTCCACAGGTAACTTCATTGCAGCACACTTTGAAAGGCCGTCTGCAATATCATTCTAAGCTCTCGGGACGCTCTCCATTTGCAGACCTTCAAAGTGCTCTTCAAGCTTCCTCACTTCATCTACATAAGCTTCCATCAAAGGGCTCTGATAACTTTTGTTTACTTGTCGGACCACCAACTGAGAATCTCCCCGCACAATCAACTTCTTGATCCCAAGTTCAGCTGCAATCCTGAGGCCGGCAAGCACACCTTCATATTCAGCAGTATTGTTTGTCGCTTGTTCCTTGGGAAAGTGCATCTGGATAACATACTTGAGGTGCTCTCCGGTGGGCGCTATGAGTACCACGCCGACACCGGCGCCTTGCAGCGAGAAAGCACCATCAAAGTACATCATCCATTCACTGTTTGCCTCTTGTACGGGGACGCTTGTCTCTGGAACTTCTTCATCTGGCGTTGGGGTCCATTCAGCTATGAATTCTGCCAAAGCTCTGCTCTGTATAGTTGAAGTACTCTCAAACTTGAGACCAAAGCTCGACAATTCCAGTGCCCACTCGACGATTCTGCCTGTTGCTTCTGGATTCTGCAATATCCTCTTCAACGAAAAGCGAGTGACCACTGTTATCTCATGTGCTTGGAAGTATTGGCGCAGCTTTCTCGAGGCCATGAGGAGACCGAAAAGCAACTTCTGCACCCCGGAGTATCTTGATCTAGCCCCCTGCAAGAGGGAACTCACAAAATACACCGGGCGCTGCACCATCTTCCTTCGCACTTCTCCTTGCACCTGCGCAGAGTTGTCCTTGTCGGGGCCAGAGCTTGTCGGTAGAGCCCCCTGCTTGTCGCTGGATTCGCTCACCGGAGGTGTGGGCTCTTCCTCTGCCTCCCTTTCCGCTACCAACGCAGCACTAACCACTTGGTTGGTTGCCGCTAAGTACAGCAGCAACTTCTCTTGTGGTTTAGGCGCGACAAGTATTGGAGTGGAGGACAGGTATCCTTTCAAATCCTGCAGCGCTGCCTCCGCTTCCGGAGTCCATTTCATAGGACCTGCCTTCTTCAAAATTTTGAAGAAAGGCAGGGCGCGTTCTGCAGACTTTGAAATGAACCTACTGAGGGTAGCCACACAACCTGCAAGCCTCCTTACGTCCTTGACGCGCTTCGGGGCTTCGATCTGCTCGATGGCTTTTATCTTGTCGGGATTGGCTTCAATCCCCCTCTGGGACACAAAGAACCCGAGAAGCTTGCCGGAAGGGACTCCGAAGACGCACTTCTCGGGGTTTAACTTGAGCTGGATCTTGCGCAGATTTGCAAATGCTTCTTCCAAGTCTTGGATCAGGGTATCTTTGCTCTTGCTCTTGACCACTATGTCATCCATGTAAGCTTCTACATTTTTATGGATCTGTGGCTCAAAAGCAGTGTGCACCACCCTTGCAAATGTTGAGCCTGCATTCTTCAATCCAAAGGGCATGCGTATGAAGCAATATGTGCCGCATGGAGTAATGAATGCAGTCTTCTCTTCATCTTCCTTGGCCATAAAAATCTGGTGGTAGCCGGAGTATGCATCGAGGAAGGAAAGCAGCTCACATCCGGCAGTGGAGTCAACAATCTGGTCAATGCGCGGCAAGGGAAATGGATCCTTGGGACATGCTTTATTCACATCAGTGAAGTCTATACACAGTCTCCACTTCCCGTTGGCTTTACGCACGACAACTGGATTTGCTAACCACGTCGGATGGATCACGCCTCTAACCAGGCCCGCTGCTTCTAGCTTCTTGATCTCTTCGGCAATGAATTCTTGGCGCTCCACGGCTTTCTTCCTGACCTTCTGCTTGACGGGCCGTGCATGAGGACAAACAACAAGCTTGTGCTCAATCACCTTCCTGGGAACGCCGGGGATGTCAGATGGTTGCCACGCAAACACATCGACATTCGCCCGCAGGAAGGCAACGAGCGCGCTTTCCTATTTGTTATCAAGTGTAGCACTGATGGTGAAGGTACCACCAGTGCCGTCCTCCTTGGCGGACACCTTCTTGGTTGCCTGTGGAGCGGCCATCCCTTTCTTGCACTTGCCGGTGGAGCTCGATGGAACGTCCTCGACGGCAGCGCAGCACTCCGAAGAGGTGCTTTTGCCGGAGTGGGCCCCAGAGCACTTGCCGGACTTGGTCTTGGTCTTCTCCCCCCCGGGAGCTTCAGCGGCAAGTGTGTTGCTCTCCGCCACGGCTGCTGCATCCCGGTATATCTTGTCAGCGCAGATAAGCGCGTCCTTCTTGTCACCATGGACAGAGATGACGCTTATCGGCCCCGGCATCTTGAGTATGTTGTAGGCGTAGTGGGAAGCTGCCATGAACTTGGCGAGGGCAGGACGTCCAAGTATCCCATTGTATGGCAATGGGATATCGGCCACGTCAAAGGTTATCCTCTCCGTCCTGAAGTTGAGTTCCCCGCCAAAGGTCACTGGCAGAGTGATCTTCCCCTTCGGCTTGCTCCTCCCCGGGTTTATTCCTTGGAACGAACCGGTTTCTTCGAGCTCGCCGTCTGGGATCTGGAGTTTCTTGATCACAGTCGAGGAGATCAAGTTCAGGCCGGCCCCGCCGTCAACCAACATTTTGGTGACCTTGAGGTTGCGGATGGTGGGCGAGACCAACATCGGCAAGCACCCGACCGCAGTTGTGCGGTCAGGGTGATCCTCAAGATAAAAAATGATGGGCGTGCTGGACCACTTCAGCAGCCTGCGTGACTCAACGGGCGGCTCTGCTGCGTTTACTTCCCGCACCCACTGCTTGAGTTGGCGGTGGGAAGTGTGCAGAGAGGCGCCTCCGTCGACACACAGCACTTCTGTGGCCTTCTGGAACTCCTGCTCGCTGTTATCACCTTCCTCCATGTCGTCGTCGTCGTCTTCCTCTTCATCCTTGTCGCGGCCCCGGGGAGGTCGATCACCTTGCCGCTGCTTGGCCTTGCCGCGGCGTCCTCCCCGGCCATTGAATGGCCGCTTCTTGCTTGGCTCTCCTCCGCCACCTTGGGCCTTCTCCTTGTCGCGACGCTCGTATTCAGCTTTCTGCTGTTCTACAAGGTACTCGACTCGCTTGCAGTTGGAAAGGTCGTGGCCCTTGGTGCGGTGGATCTTGCAATATTGCTTGTCGGAGCAGTCCTGCTTGTCGGCTGCCGCCACAGGGGCAGGTTCCTTGCCGGAACCGCCGGCCTGTGCTGTTTTTGCGGGAGCCTCCTTGCCGGACTTCTCAACGACCAGCACCTCCTTGTTCTTCTTCTTTCTATTGTTCCGCCGCCGGCTCTTCTTTGCCGGGGCGGCATCCTCGCTGTCACTTCCTCCTGCGCCAGCATCCTCCCCGGGGAGTCTCCTCCCCTCTTCGGCGCGCGCGCACTTGTCAGCCAGAGCGTAGAGCTCGCTGACATCCCGTATCTTGGTCATGGCCATCTCTTCCCGCATGCGACGGTTACGCATGTTCTGATGGAACGCGCTGATAACCGCAGCGGGGTGGACGTCGGGAATATTGTGCTGCACGCGGCTGAATCGTTGGATGTACTTGCGCAGGGGTTCTCCTTCCTTCTGGGCCAAGATGTGGAGGTCACTCTCCTGGCCGTGGGGTTTGTGGCCGCCCGTGAAGGCGCCAACGAACTGATGGCACAAATCTGCCCACGAAGAAATGGAGCCTTCCGGCAAGTGCATAAGCCAAGAACGGACGTTTGGCTTAAGCACCAGCGGGAAGTAGTTGGCTAATATCTTCTCGTCGCATCCCCCGGCAGCCTGCACCGCAATGGTGTAGATGCTGAGGAACTCCGAGGGGTGCGTCTTGCCGTCGTACTTCTCGGGTACGTCGGGCTTGAAGTTCTTCATGCTGGGCCACTGGACGCGCCGCAGCTCACGGGTGAACGCAGGGCAACCTGCCGCGTACGGCAAGTCACCTGGTTCACCGGGCGCGTGCGTGTCGACAGCGGTCCCAGCGCGCTGGTCCGATTGTCGCCGGGCTTCTCGTCGGCGCTCGATTGTCGTCCGAGCATCTTCTTGTCGCCGATCGTCGAGGACTTGGCACTGGTCCCGACGGGCCCGCGGATCCGACGACGCCGTGGAGTCGTCGTCGACGTTAATCCGGCGGGGAGGCGTCTTCTGCTTCCGCGGTGGGGAGTGCACGGTGGTTGCACCCCCAGCGGTCTTGTCACCGTCGGCCTTCGCCTGGTCGACTTGCCGTGGCCGCGATATCACCGGCGGCGTGTCGTTGTTGGCGAAGGCGATGAGGCTTTGGATTGTTGCCCTCCAGTCTTCGGCCTTGTCTGCCGCTGGAGGGAAATCGAGGAGCAGTTGCGCTCTTGCGAGAGCTTCTGCTGGAGAGGAGGGGAGCGGTGGCGAGCGGTGCGAGGAGCGAGATATGCTCGGACTTCTAATAGGGTTAGAAGGAGCAGTCTCTCGCCCCGGCGACCGCGCCTTGTTCGTGCCAGGACGATGGCCTTGAGCATCCCGCGAGCCTCCGGTTTGTCCTTAGCCCAGCAAGCGGATGGTACCTCCTGTACCACGGCGCTGCTGGCCTGTCGTCTGCTGAGATGGACGTGGCGCGTCTACGGACACCGAGGCCTTGGAATTGGTCCGGTCGTCCGCCTTGTCCTTGGACTTGGTGGCGCCGTGAGTTTCCTCGCCGGCAACCACCCTTCCGCTGGCGTCTCCTCCACCCACCGTTGGTTCTGGTGGTGGTGGAACAGACGCAGACGGGCCTGCGACCTCCGAAACCTTCTTCTTCGGGGCCATGTTGCTATTGCTGATGAAGTTGATGAAGTTGGAGAGGTTGATGAAGAATGCGCCCGCGTGAGCACCAGATCAGGTTCGCACAACCTCGACGCCCCCTACCTGGCGCGCCAAAGATGTCGGGGGAAACTGTCCACCACGAACACCTATGGGACCGGAGCCCCTTGTACGTTGTGGTGAGGGAGCGGAGGGAGCACAAAGAGCGGATCGAAGAGCACACGCGGGCAGTTTACCCAGGTTCGGGCCGCGCGAACGCGTAAAACCCTACTCCTTCTTGGGTCGTATTGAGTTTGTGAGCTCGGGAGCTTGAAGAACTAGCTACACCGAGCAAGAGAGCTATCTAGGTTCCGAACCCTTTCTACGTTGTGCATGGGCCTCCTTTTATAGCTCAAGGGGTCACCGACAGGTGTCAACGTAGAGGAGGGCAAAAATGTAATTTTGGTGGTAGTTGTAACAGTGCGAGAACAGTGCATGAACAGTGGATAAACAGTGGTCTTCACCTACTTTGACAGTGGGGGACAAGGGCATTAAATGCCCGTCACCGTCGACCCCAAAAGCACCCGTCCATGCGTCTCCGTTCGCCACGGCGATAGCCTCGTCACCGTGGAGTGCCACCGTGTCCCCCAGGCTGCACAGCCATCCGCCACGCGTCCCTGGAAGGGCCCCAGGACGACGCGTGGGCCGATGAGCTGGAGCGCGGGCACACAGCGCAGGCTTCCCCCGGCAAGCACCTTGCCGGGGTCTTGATCTTGCCGGGCCTGGAAATTTGTCGCTCCCCGGGCCCTGCCGGGGCGCAGGGTGCGCCGAGGCATATCTTCTGAAATGCAGTCTTCAGGTCTTCCTGGCAAGCTCCTCTTGCCAGGGTCTTGTGTTAATGATATAATCTTGAGCCAGGGACGGCCTTCCCGGCAAGCTCCACTTGCCGGGGCCTTGATCTTCTGTCTTGTATACTTTGTTTTTGAATGGCTTTATATGGATCAGAGAGGTCTCCGACGAGCACGTGGTGAGCCCTGCCGCGGGAAGCTGCTACTGCCCGTGCACAAGTTGGGGTACTAAGGTACCCCTATCTTAGTACACCGACACCAGTTTTGCCATGAGAGTCCACCATACCTAGCAATGGATTGAGAAAGATCCTTCCAAGTTGCAAACCCGCTAAATATGTATGATTTAGTAGTGCGGGAGAAATTAACTTTATACGAGCTTGTGATATGGAAGTAATAAAAGCGACGGACTGCATAATAAAGGTCCTTATCACAAGTGGCAATATAGAGCGAAGTTCTTCTATGCTAAGGCTTTGTGCATCCAACCATAAGAAAAAACACATGACAACCTCTGCTTCCCTCTGCGAAGGGCCTATCATTTATTCTTGTCGTATAAGTGTCAAGGTGAAATCCACCTTTCCTTTTTACATTTTATCCTTTGGCAAGCACATTGTGTTGGAAAGATCCTGACATATATACCCACTTGGATCTGAGTTTTCATGATCTATTACTGTTGACATTACCCTTGAGGTAAAAGGTTGGGAGGCAACACCATAAGCCCCTATCTTTGTCTGTGTCCGATTTAAAATTCCATAAACATAAGTATTGCGTGAGTGTGAGCAATTGTGAAAGACTATATGATAGTTGAGTATGTAGGCTTGCTGAAAAGCTCTTATATTGATTCTTTCCGATGTTACAATAAATTGCAATTGCTTCAATGACCGAGACCAAAGTTTGTTAGTTTCCAATGAAGTTTATGATGCATACTTGATATTGTGGATGAATTGTTACTTTATCATAAGAATCATATGACTATATTAATATAAGTTGCTGTTATAAGAATGATCATGATGCCCTCATGTCCGTATTCTGTTTTTATCGACACCTCTATCTCTAAACATGTGGACATATTTTTCGATATCGGCTTTCGCTTGAGGACAAGCGAGGTCTAAGCTTTGGGGAGTTGATACGTCCATTTTGCATCATGCTTATAAGTTGATATTTATTGCATTATGGGCTGTTCGTACATGTTTTGTCACAATACTTATGCCATTTCTCTCTTATTTTGCAAGGTTTACATGAAGAGGGAGAATGCCGGCAGCTGGAATTCTGCGCTGGAAAAGGAGCAAACTCTGGAAAACTATTCTGCATAACTCCAAAAGCCCTGAAACTCCACAGAACATCATTTCGGAAAATATAAAAAATATCTGGCGAAAGAAACCCACGAGAGGGGCCACTGGCTGGGCTCGAGGGTGGGGGGCGCGCCCCCTTCCCAGGGCGCCCCCCTGCTTCGAGGGCCAGCTGGCAGGCCCATGGTGCCCATCTTCTCCTATATGAAGCATTTTGACCTGGAAAAAAAAATTCAAGAGGAGGCTTTCGGGACCAGACGCCGCCGTCTCGAGGCGGAAACCAATCTAGGGCTGCGGCAGAGCTGTTCTGCCGGGGATACTTCCCTCCGGGAGGGGCAAATCGTCACCGCTGTCATCACCAACAACTCTCCCATCTTGGGGAGGGTTATCTTCATCAACATCTTCACCAGCACCATCTCCTCTCAAACCCTAGTTCATCTCTTGTATCCAATCTTTGTACCAAACCTCAGATTGGTACCTGTGGGTTGCTAGTAGTGTTGATTACTCCTTGTAGTTGATGCTAGTTGGTTTATTTGGTGGAAGATCATATGTTCAGATCCATTATGCATATTAATACCCCTCTGATCATGAACAATATTATGTCTTGTGAGTAGTTACTTTTGTTCCTGAGGACATGGGAGAAGTCTTGCTATTAGTAGTCATGTGAATTTGGTCTTCGTTTGATATTTTGATGAGATGTATGTTGTCTTCCCTCTAGTGGTGTCATGTGAACGTCGACCACATGACACTACACCATTATTTGGGCCTAGAGGAAGGCGTTGGGAAGTAATAAGTAGATGATGGGTTGCTAGAGTGACAGAAGATTAAACCCTAGTTTATGCGTTGCTTCGTAAGGGGCTGATTTGGATCCATATGTTTCGGGCTATGGTTAGGTTTAGCTTAATACTTCTTTTGTAGTTGTGGATGCTTGCGTTAGAGGTTAATCATAAGTGCGAGGCTTGTCCAAGTAAGGGCAGCACCCAAGCACCGGTCCACCCACATACCAAATTATCAAAGTACCGAACGCGAATCAGATGATCGTGATGAAAACTAGCTCGACGATAATTCCCATATGTCCTCAGGAGCGCTTTCCTTTATATAAGAGTTTGTCCAGGCTTGTCCTTTGCTACACAAGGGATTGGGCCACCTTGCTGCACCTTATTTACTGTTACCGTTTGTCACTTGCTACCAATTATCTTATCACAAAACTATCTGTTACCTATAATTTCAGTGCTTGGAGAAAATACCTTACTGAGAACTGCCTATCATTTCCTTCTGCTCCTTGTTGGGTTCGACACTCTTACTTATCGAAAGGACTACGATAGATTCCCTACACTTGTGGGTCATCACCGCACCCCTCTCAACTGGTCCGAGACTGATGAACGTCAATTCCTTGGAAATGATTTGATCTCAGATGCCGAAGAGATATGCAAAATCATACGTGAGAATCTCAAAGCCGCGCAATCGCGCCAAAAGAGCTACTATGAGGGCAAACTCCGAGATTTGGCTTTTGGCATTGGAGATCATGTCTATCTCCGTGTTTCTCCCATGAAGGGCACTCAGAGGTTCGGTATCAAGGGCAAGCTTGCTTGAAGATATGTGGGCCCTTTCAAGATAATTGGCAAGAGAGGCGATCTAGCCTAACAACTCGAGCTTCCCTCCAACTTTTCAAATGTGCACGATGTGTTTCATGTTTCACAACTACGCAAGTGCTTCAAGACGCCTGAATGCACCATTCCTTTAGAAGAGATTGATCTTACGCAAGACTTGTATTATCCTGAGCACCCCGTTGCTATCCTTGAAGAAACTGAGCGCAAGACCCGCAATATAAAGCGAAGTTCTTCTATTGTAAGACTTTGAGCATCCAACAATAAAAAAAACACATGACAACCTTTGCTTCCCTCTGCGAAGGGCCTATCATTTATTCTTGTCTTATAAGTGTCAAGGTGAAATCCACCTTTTGAAAGCACATTTGCTCTCCGGGTGGTTTTGGTAATTAATGACAACATACTTTGTGGTTGGACTAATGCTTTTATCAAGTATGTTTCAGGAAATCCAATCACATTCGTATGGCAAGATGACTGAAGAAGTGGACCCCTCAAATGCTAAGGCAAGCATTGGCAAAAGCTCAAGACTCCATTTTTGGTTTAGTGATCAAAGATCACATTGAGTCCATAGGAAAGCCAATACTATTAAAAGGGGATGAGGTTGTGTTAATGTTCTTGTTGCTCAAGTGCTTGGTGATCTAACTCCCTCAACTATCAGCACTATTCACTACTTAACACACACCCATAAGTAATCTCGGTCAAACCAACTCTGTCCCACCGAGATGAACCACTTCTGCCATATTCTAAACCCTAACATCTCGGTCACACCGATTCTTTCAAATCAGTCCCACCGAGATGAACCACTTCTGCCATTCTCCAAACCCTAGAAAAATCGGTCTTACCGAGTTTGAGATCGGTCTCACCGAAACTGAACTGCCAACCTTCTGTAACCACTTCACATCATATCGGAATTTCCGAGTTTGCATTATCGGTCTCACCGAAGTGGGCAAGGTTCTGCCTTGACTCAAATCGGTCGCACCGATAATTCATTTTCGGTCAAACCGATTCTGGCATGTTCCTACTCTTTCTCAAATCGGTTCAACCGAGTTTTCTTTCTCGGTCTCACCGAAATCTCCAACGTTCATATCAGATACACTTTCGGTCTCACCGAGATGGTATTTTCGGTCCCACCGAAAATCCCAACGTTCACTATATTTGAACTTTCGGTCTAACCGAGTTTTCACTTCGGTCTGACCGAGATTGGTCAAATGTGTGTGTAACGGTTGGATTTTGTGTGGAGGCTATATATACCCCTCCACCCCCTCTTCTTTCGAGAGGAGAGCCATCAGAAAGTACCACCACTTCTATCATACACTTTCTGAGAAGTGAACCACCTACCCTTGTGTTGAGATCAAGCCATTCCATTCCTACCATATGAAACTTGATCTCTAGCCTTCCCAAGTTGCTTTCCACTCAAACCTTCCTTCCACCACAGCCATATCAGTGAGGAGAGTTGAGTGTTGGGGAGTTTATCACTTGAAGCACAAGAGAAAGGAGTTCATCACCATCAACACCGTCTATTACCTTTTGGGGGGTGGTGCCTCCTAGATTGGTTAAGTGTCGCTTGGGAGCCTCCGTCTTGATGATGTGGAGTTGAACCAAGAAGTTTGTAAGGGCAAGGAGATCGCCTACTTCGTGAAGATCTACCCCGAGTAAGGCTAGTCCTCCGTGGGCGTAGGCCGTGATGGAATAGACAAGGTTGCTTCTTCGTGGACCCTTCGTGGGTGGAGCCCTCCGTGGACTCGCGCAGCCGTTACCCTCCGTGGGTTGAAGTCTCCATCAACGTGGATGTACGATAGCACCACCTATCGGAACCACGACAAAAATCTCCGTGTCACCAAACTGCGTTTGATCTTCTCCACTTCCATTTACTATATATGCAATTTACTTTCCGCTGCCCATACTCTAGAATTGCATGTGTAGTATGTTACTTGACTTGATCTTAATTGCAAAACTGCCTAAAACTTTGCTCAACCAAAAAGGCAGATTTTTATCTTGTCAAGTAGTCTAATCACCCCCCCTCTAGACCTACTTCTTCGATCCTAC
Source organism: Secale cereale (assembly GCA_902687465.1). Taxonomy (NCBI): domain Eukaryota; kingdom Viridiplantae; phylum Streptophyta; class Magnoliopsida; order Poales; family Poaceae; genus Secale; species Secale cereale. The sequence continues at coordinate 770,655,791 of LR738713.1, forward strand.
AATTGGTATCAGAGCTTTGGTCTCCATTGCTTTGGTTTACACACCATTGGAGGAAGATGGACGTGTCTACGGATGGGAGTGTTAGCCATAGAGTGCCTGTTCTTGATGGAAGGTTCTATAACTCTTGGAGGTCTGAAATGCTTAGTATCTTTAAAATGTACAATTTGTGCAAATATGTTGAGACCCCCTATGTGCCTCCTGTTGATCCCTTGCACCCTACCATGGATGAAGAGCTTGATTTGCTTCGTAACCTTAGAACTGTAAATCTTATCATTAGAGGGTTACCTGATGACTTGCTTAATCTTGTTACAAACTTTGAGTGTGCCTATGCTATGTGGAAGTTCTTGGAAGAACTTTATCCGGACTACTCTATGAGAGGTCTTGATGAAATTCTGCACAAGACTATTGAATTTGATAGGTTGCACCCAAATGATCCTAACTTTGATAAATGCTTCTTTGAGCTTCGTGATCTTATGAAAAAGAAGGGTGATCCCGGTCTTATCAATATTAGAGTTAGAAATGCTCTTGCATTGCATTCCGAAGATTATTATTCCATTGACCAAACTAATGCAAATACTTATCAAATTGACCTAGGTGTTGATGATGAACAATCTATGGGTCAATATGATGATGAGCATGAGCAAGACGATGATTATTCTGATTCGGACACCGAGCTAGACAAAGTCATGAAGAGTCTCAATCTCATGGCAAATATGAGAGACTACATGTCCGGTGGAAAAGAGTGGATTCTTGATAGTGGATGTACCGATCACATGACCGGAGACAAAGACATGTTTCGAGAGCTTGCAAAGAATGATGGTCCACGCAAGTATGTGACTTTTGGAGACAACTCCAAGGGTAAGGTACTTGGCCTTGGTAAGGTGGCCATATCTCATGATAGCTCTATTCAAAATGTCATGCTTGTAGAATCTCTTGGATACAATTTACTTTCCGTGTCTAGATTAGCTGACTTTGGATTCAATGTGCTATTCACCAAAGTAGATTGCCAAGTCTTTCGTCGTGACAATCAAAATATGGCATTTACTGGTATCCGTAGAGGTGATCTATATATTGTTGATTTCACTAAGAAAGCCCAACCTAGAGCTTGTTTCATTGCTAAATCCTCTAAAGGTTGGTTGTGGCATAGAAGGCTAGGACATGTTGGTATGCGTAACCTAGACAAGCTAATCAAAGGTGATCATATTCTTGGTGTTAAAGATGTTTTCTTTGACAAAGATAGACTTTGTAGTGCTTGTCAAGCAGGAAAACAAGTTGGTGGAAGTCATCCCGTGAAAAACATCATGACCACTAGGAGACCGCTTGAGCTTCTTCATATGGATCTCTTCGGTCCCAATGCTTACAAAAGCCTTGGTGGTAACTCCTTTGGTCTAGTTATAGTTGATGATTATTCCAGATTTACGTGGGTATTTTTCCTTGATGATAAATCGCAGGTTCAGAAAATCTTCAAGACCTTTGCCAAAAAGGCCCAAAATCAATTTGAGGTGAAGATCAAGAAAGTTCGGAGTGACAATGGAACGGAGTTCAAGAACGCCAATGTAGACTCTTTTCTCGATGAGGAAGGAATTCTACATGAGTTCTCGGCTACGTACACTCCTCAACAAAATGGAGTTGTTGAGAGAAAGAACCGAACGCTCATAGAGATGGCAAGAACGATGCTTGATGAATACAAGACACCGAAACACTTTTGGGGAGAAGCGGTCGAGACAGCTTGTCATGCTATCAACAGGCTTTATCTTCATAAGCTTCTCGGCAAGACATCATACGAGCTTCTCACCGGTAACAAACCCCAAGTGGGATACTTTCGTGTCTTTGGTTCAAAATGCTATATCCTTGATAAGCATCGTCGGTCTAAATTTGCTCCTAAATCTCATGAAGGCTTTCTTCTTGGTTATGGATCAAACTCCCACACCTACCGTGTCTACAATAATTTCACCCGAAAGGTTGAAGAGACGGTAGACGTGAAGTTTGATGAATCTAATGGCTCGCAAGTAGAGCAAATGCCTATTGATGTAGGAGACAAGGACCCATCGGAAGCAATCCAAGATTTATCTATCGGAAAGATTCGTCCCATGGAAGTGAAGGAGAGTACCTCATCTACATATGTGGAGCCACCTACCTCACAGCGAGATGAACCTCAAGACAACACCAACAACAATGAAGAAGAAGAAGAAGAAGAGGAAGATGAAGATGATGAGGAAGCTGAGCCACAACATCAACAAAAGCTATCTCGAGTTCGAGCAAGAGTCAAGAAGAATCATCCCGTGGAACAAATGATGAACGACATCAACTCCGGGAGAATTACTCGCTCTAAAACTCGCTTAGCTAACTTTTGTGAGCATTACTCATTTATTTCTAGCATTGAACCTGTGAAGGTAGAAGAAGCACTTAAAGACCCGGATTGGGTGAACGCTATGCACGAAGAACTACACAACTTCGAGAGGAACAAAGTATGGACTTTGGTAGAGAAGCCCAACGATGATCAAAACATCATTGGAACCAAATGGGTGTTTCGGAACAAGCAAGATGAAGATGGACAAGTCATCCGCAACAAGGCTCGTCTCGTAGCTCAAGGTTACACACAAGTCGAAGGTATGGACTATGGTGAGACCTATGCCCCCGTTGCTAGACTTGAGTCTATTCGCATTCTTCTTGCTTATGCCAATCATCATGATATTACTCTTTATCAAATGGACATCAAAAGTGCTTTTCTAAATGGTGAAATTGAGGAGGAAGTATTTGTTAAACAACCTCCTGGTTTTGTGAATCCCAAAAAGCCTAATCATGTTTACAAGTTGCATAAAGCTCTTTATGGTCTTAAACAAGCCCCTAGAGCTTGGTACAAATGCTTAACTAGCTTTCTTCTTGAGAAAGGCTTTGAGATTGGAAAGATAGACTCAACGCTGTTCACAAAAAGGGTTAATGGTGAACTATTTGTGTGCCAAATATATGTTGATGATATTATCTTTGGTTCAACTAACCCCCATTTTAGCAAGAAGTTTGGACAGCTCATGTCGGAGAAGTATGAAATGTCCATGATGTGTGAACTCAAATTCTTCCTTGGGTTGCAAATCAAGCAATCTAAGGAGGGTACTTTTGTCTCACAAACAAAGTACACCAAGGATCTCTTCAAGAAGTTCAACATGCAAGAAAGCAAAGGTATGAGTACCCCCATGCCTACTAGTGGACATAATGACTTGACAAAAGATGGAGAACCCGTTGATCAAAAGGTTTACCGTTCTATGATTGGTTCTCTACTATATCTTTGTGCTTCTCGTCCTGACATAATGTTGAGTGTTTGCATGTGTGCGCGATATCAAGCAGCCCCTAAAGAATGTCATCTTAAAGCTGTTAAAAGGATAGTGAGATACTTGATACACACACCAAACTTTGGCATTTGGTATCCTAAGAGAGCTTCTTTCGATCTTGTTGGCTATTCCGACTCGGACTATGCCGGTGACAAGGTTGATAGAAAGTCAACTTCGGGTACGTGTCAATTCCTTGGTCGATCCCTTGTATCTTGGTCCTCCAAGAAACAAAATTCGGTATCTTTATCCACTGCCGAAGCAGAATATATTGCTGCTGGTTCGTGTTGTGCTCAATTACTATGGATGACACAAACGCTTAAGGATTATGGGATACATGTGAGACGTGTTCCCTTGCTTTGTGACAATGAGAGTGCAATCAAGATTGGACACAATCCTGTGCAACACTCTCGAACAAAGCATATTGAAGTTCGTCACCATTTTATTCGAGATCATATTGCCAAGGGTGATATTAATCTTAAGCATGTTCGTACTGACAAACAACTTGCTGATATCTTTACAAAACCTCTTGATGAGAAAGCGTTTTGTCGCTTGAGGAGTGAGTTGAACATCATTGATGCTTCAAACTTGGAGTAATAACTCCATTGATGCATGCAAGGCATGAGCCTCTTGACTAATCCTTGATATTTCTCTTATGATGATGATCATATGTCTTGGACACATTTGCCTCCTTGTATTGCATCTAACTCTTTGCAGGTACTTGGATGATCTACATTCCACAAGATTACCACACACTCAAATCATGAGTAATCTTGTCATTGACCAAGTATCTAGCCCTTTGGGATGTTGAGTTCAAGGAACAAAATTCCACATATCCTTTTTGACACCTTATACATCTAGTATTTCACTCTTGTCATCTTGGATATTCTTGAGTATTTCCTTGCTTGCCTAACCCATGTAGGAAGATGAACTACACAAGTAGAAATGGCGCTCCAACTTCACATTCAATGAGCACCTACATCAAGCTTACCTACATGAGTAAAGCAACAACAAGCCCAAGGTATGTTCCTCACATCCTTGAGGAGCTTTGCTCAAAGTCATGAGTACAAGCAGCTTCATAAGATGTGATCACATCAAATGCTTAATCGAAAAATGGCAACCCCATTTTGAGCTTAAACGATGAGTATGACCTATGATCAAATGTCCTCATTTGACTCCTAAGTCAATATACTCAAACATAGGTGACTTTTGTCGCCGACCTTTATCTAGATGAAGTACATATGATTTTGGAGTTTTTCTGTTTTCTCTTATGTTCTCTCATTGAGTTTTCTTTAAAAAAAAAAAAACTTCATCTAGATTTCTTTTTATTTCTTTTCTTATATTTCTTTGTGAATATCCTTCTGGAAATCCTTTTATGGCTCTGATCAATTCCTTGAAAATCTTTTACAAATTCATTGCAAATCCTTTGAAAACATCCCTCGCAGAGTGAGCTGGATTATTTCTGTGTTTTCTTGGACTTATCTTCCAGGACATCACCTTCTGCAGCTCCACTCAGACTTAAATCCTAAAGAGGGAGAGAACTCAAATTTGGACTCAAATTGTTTCTCTAAATGTTCTTGTTTGTCCCGTTGTGATTCTTAAGGATCCCACTTCTTTCTTTCTTTCTCTCTTTCCATCTTTCCTGTCCTACCTAGTTTGCTGTCCTTTTCGGCACTTGATGTCAAAGGGGGAGAGAACTTAGGGGGAGTAAGGGGAGTAGGGAGAAGATAAGACTTAAGGGAAGAAGAAAAGCAATCTTATCTTAAGGGGGAGAGAATCACATCAAAGCTTTGTCGTGTTTTACATTGGACATTACAATTGGCATCTTTCTTTTGATTTTGCTTTTTCCATCACACCCCTTGTTATCACTATTGGTATCTTATTCACATTTGGTATCTCATGAAATCTTTTAGCTTAAGGGGAGAAGACTTAGAGGAATCGTCACAATTGATATCCTATGAAAAGCAAAATCTCTCAGAGTTCATTGAAAATCTTTTAGCTTCAGAGACATGTTTGCTGATTCAAGCCTGTGCTCAACATGAGACACTCTTTATACATGTCCTCCCTGGCTTGGTACTCTTGATGTTCTTGCAGTTGGTTGAAGGAATACTCTTGTGTTATCTAACCTTGTTTTCTCAAGTTTATCCTTTCAGGTACAATGCCAAGGAACCTCAAGGTAAGTATATGCATCTTGCAGAATGTGCATGATGGTGACTTGCTTGTAAATACTTGTTTGCAAGAAATCACCATGCACATATGCATTATCACTCACTTCCTTTTTCTTCTGCTCTGATGCATATAGCCAAGCTGCATGTAGCACATCTTGCTTATCTCTCTCGTGTGCTTGTGGTAGTCCAAAACCATAATCTATGAAAATCTTGCACACTTGTAGGGGGAGCCTGTGTACTACATGCTTGTCAAAGCTTTCATGATAATCCTATCTTTCTTTCAATAAGCTTTGATGTCTTGTTCAATATAATTTCAGTGTGTTGCCATCAATTACCAAAAAGGGGGAGATTGAAAGCACATTTGCTCTCCGGGTGGTTTTGGTAATTAATGACAACATACTTTGTGGTTGGACTAATGCTTTTATCAAGTATGTTTCAGGAAATCCAATCACATTGGTATGGCAAGATGACTGAAGAAGTGGACCCCTCAAATGCTAAGGCAAGCATTGGCAAAAGCTCAAGACTCCATTTTTGGTTTAGTGATCAAAGATCACATTGAGTCCATAGGAAAGCCAATACTATTAAAAGGGGATGAGGTTGTGTTAATGTTCTTGTTGCTCAAGTGCTTGGTGATCTAACTCCCTCAACTATCAGCACTATTCACTACTTAACACACACCCATAAGTAATCTCGGTCAAACCAACTCTGTCCCACCGAGATGAACCACTTCTGCCATATTCTAAACCCTAACATCTCGGTCACACCGATTCTTTCAAATCAGTCCCACCGAGATGAACCACTTCTGCCATTCTCCAAACCCTAGAAAAATCGGTCTTACCGAGTTTGAGATCGGTCTCACCGAAACTGAACTGCCAACCTTCTGTAACCACTTCACATCATATCGGAATTTCCGAGTTTGCATTATCGGTCTCACCGAAGTGGGCAAGGTTCTGCCTTGACTCAAATCGGTCGCACCGATAATTCATTTTCGGTCAAACCGATTCTGGCATGTTCCTACTCTTTCTCAAATCGGTTCAACCGAGTTTTCTTTCTCGGTCTCACCGAAATCTCCAACGTTCATATCAGATACACTTTCGGTCTCACCGAGATGGTATTTTCGGTCCCACCGAAAATCCCAACGTTCACTATATTTGAACTTTCGGTCTAACCGAGTTTTCACTTCGGTCTGACCGAGATTGGTCAAATGTGTGTGTAACGGTTGGATTTTGTGTGGAGGCTATATATACCCCTCCACCCCCTCTTCTTTCGAGAGGAGAGCCATCAGAAAGTACCACCACTTCTATCATACACTTTCTGAGAAGTGAACCACCTACCCTTGTGTTGAGATCAAGCCATTCCATTCCTACCATATGAAACTTGATCTCTAGCCTTCCCAAGTTGCTTTCCACTCAAACCTTCCTTCCACCACAGCCATATCAGTGAGGAGAGTTGAGTGTTGGGGAGTTTATCACTTGAAGCACAAGAGAAAGGAGTTCATCACCATCAACACCGTCTATTACCTTTTGGGGGGTGGTGCCTCCTAGATTGGTTAAGTGTCGCTTGGGAGCCTCCGTCTTGATGATGTGGAGTTGAACCAAGAAGTTTGTAAGGGCAAGGAGATCGCCTACTTCGTGAAGATCTACCCCGAGTAAGGCTAGTCCTCCGTGGGCGTAGGCCGTGATGGAATAGACAAGGTTGCTTCTTCGTGGACCCTTCGTGGGTGGAGCCCTCCGTGGACTCGCGCAGCCGTTACCCTCCGTGGGTTGAAGTCTCCATCAACGTGGATGTACGATAGCACCACCTATCGGAACCACGACAAAAATCTCCGTGTCACCAAACTGCGTTTGATCTTCTCCACTTCCATTTACTATATATGCAATTTACTTTCCGCTGCCCATACTCTAGAATTGCATGTGTAGTATGTTACTTGACTTGATCTTAATTGCAAAACTGCCTAAAACTTTGCTCAACCAAAAAGGCAGATTTTTATCTTGTCAAGTAGTCTAATCACCCCCCCTCTAGACCTACTTCTTCGATCCTACACCTTTCCTTTTACATTTTATCCTTTGGCAAGCACATTGCGTTGGACAGATCCTGACATATATACCCACTTGGATGTGAGTTTTCATGATCTATTACTGTTGACATTACCCTTGAGGTAAAAGGTTGGGAGGCAACACCATAAGCCCCTATCTTTCTCTGTGTCCGATTTAATACTTCTTTTGTAGTTGCGGATGCTTGCATTAGAGGTTAATCATAAGTGGGAGGCTTGTCAAATTAAGGGCAGCTCCCAAGGATCGGTTCATCCACATACCAAATTATCAAAGTACCGAACGCGAATGAGATGATCATGATGAAAACTAGCTCGACGATAATTTCCATATGTCCTCGGGAGCGCTTTCCTTTATATAAGAGTTTGTCCTGGCTTGTCCTTTGCTACACAAGGGATTGGGCCACCTTGCTGCACCTTATTTACTTTTACCATTTGTCACTTGCTACCAACTATCTTATCACAAAACAATTTGTTACCTATAATTTCAGTGCTTGCAGAAAATACCTTACTGAAAACTGCCTATCATTTCCTTCTGCTCCTCGTTGGGTTTGACACTCTTACTTATCGAAAGGACTACGATAGATCCCCTACACTTGTGGGTCATCAAGACTCTTTTCTGGTACCGTTGCCGGGGAGTGAAGTGCCTTTGGTAAGGAAAAATTTATATAGTGTGCTGAAATTTATTGTCACTTGTTACTATGGCTCAAAATCCTTTGAGGGGCTTGTTTGGGGTATCTTCACCCCAAGCAGAAGAACAAAGAGTTGCTCCTCAACCTACTGTATCTAATGAAAATGTTTGCTTTGAGATTCCTTCGGGTATGATAGAGAAACTGCTTGAAAATCCCTATACAGGAGACGGAACACTTCATCCCGATTTACATCTAATCTATGTGGATGAAGTTTGTTGATTGTTTAAGCTTGCAGGTATGCCCGAGGATGTTATCAAGAAGAAGGTCTTCCCTTTATCTTTGAAGGGAGATGCATTGACATGGTTTAGGCTATGCGATGATATGGAATCTTGGAACTATAATCGTCTGAAGTTGGAATTTCATCAGAAGTTCTACCCTATGCACCAGGTTCATCGTGATCGTAGTTATATTTATAATTTCTGGCCTCGCGAAGGAGAAAGCATCGCTCAAGCTTGGGGAGGCTTAAGTCAATGTGATATTCATGCCCCAATCATGAGCTCTCAAGAGAAATGATCATTAAAAAATTTTATGCTCGGCTTTCTCATAATAATCGCTCCATGTTCGATACTTCTGGTTCTGGCTCTTATATGATGAAGACTATTGACTTAAAATGTGATTTATTGGAAAGAATTAAACGCAACTCCGAAGATTGGGATCTCGACGAAGGTAAGGAGTCAGGTATGACCCCTAAGTTTGATTGTGTTAAAGATTTTATGGATACCAATGTTTTCCGTGAGTTTAGCACTAAATATGGACTTGACTATGAGATAGTAGCTTCTTTCTGTGAATCTTTTGCTACTCATGTTCATCTACCCAAGGAGAAGTGGTTTAAATACCATCCCCCTATTGAACTAAAAGTAGTTGAACCTATTAAAGTTGAAGAAAATACTATCACTTATAATGTTGATCCTGTTATTCCAACTGCTTATATTGAGAAACCACCTTTCCCTGTTAGGATAAAGGATCATGCTCAAGCTTCAACTGTAGTTCGTAAGAGTAATACTATAACACCTACACCCTCTGAGCAAATTAAAGTTGAACCTAGTGTTGCTATGGTTAAAGATCTCTTGGTAGAAGATTTAGATGGACATGTTATTTATCTCCAAGAAGAGTCTGCTAGAATAGCCAAACCCAATGCTAGGAATAGACATAAACCTGTTGTAGGCTTGCCTGTTATCTCTGTCAAGATAGGAGATCATTTCTATCATGGTTTATGTGACGTAGGTGCTAGTGCGAGCATTATCCCTTTTGATGTGTACAACGAAATTATGCATGATATTGCACCTGTTGAGTTAGAAGGGATTGATGTTACTATTATACTTGCTAAGAGATACTATTTCACCAGTTGGGATTGTTAGAGATATTGAAGTCTTGTGTGGGAAGGTTAAATACCCTGCTGATTTTCTCGTTCTTAGTTCCCACAAGATGCATTCTGTCCCATTATATTTGGTAGACCCTTCTTGAGTACTGTTAATGCCAAGATAGACTGCATGAAAGATATTGTCACTGTTGGATTAGGGGATATATCTCATGATTTTAACTTTGCTAAATTCCATAGACAACCCCTTGAAAAGGCACCACCCAGTAAGAATGAAATTATTGGTCTCGCTTCTATTGCCGTGCCACCTAATGATCCTTTAGAACAATACTTGCTAGACCATGAAAATGATATGCATATGACTGAGAGAAGGGAGATAGATGAAATATTCCTTACACAGGGACCCGTATTGAAAAACAACTTGCCTGTTGAAATCCTAGGGGATCCTCCTCCACCCAAGGGTGATCCCGTTTTTGAACTTAAACCTTTACCTGACAATCTTAAGTATGTTTATCTTGATGAAAAGAAGATATATCCTATTATTATTAGTGCTAACCTTTCAGAGCAGGAAGAAGAAAGATTATTGAAAACTCTAAAGAAGCACCGAGTTGCTATTGGATATACTCTGGATGATCTTAAGGGCATTAGTCCCAGTATATGTCAACACAAGATGAAATTGGAAGAAAATGCTAACCAATTATTGATCATCACCGACGGTTAAGTCCTAAGATGAAAGAAGTGGTAAGGAAGGAAATACTAAAGCTCCTAGAAGCAGGTCTTATCTATCCAGTTGCTGATAGTCAGTGGGTAAGTCCTATCCATTGTGTTCCTAAGAAAGGATGTATGACTGTTGTCCCTAATGATAAAGATGAATTGATCCCACAAAGAATAGTTACAGGTTATAGGATGGTAATTGATTTCCGTAAGTTAAATAAAGCTACCAAGAAAGATCATTATCCATTGCCATTTATTGATGAAATGCTAGAAAGGTTATCCAAACATACTCATTTCTGCTTTCTAGATGGTTATTCTGGTTTCTCTCAAATACCTGTGTCAAAAGGGGATCAAGAAAAGACCACCTTTACTTGTCCTTTCGGTACCTTTGCTTATAGACATATGCCTTTTGGTTTATGTAATGCACCTGCTACCTTTCAAAGATGTATGATGGCTATATTCTCTGACTTTTGTGAAAAGATTGTTGAGGTATTCATGGATGATTTCTCCGTTTACGGAACTTCTTTTGATGACTGTTTAAGCAACCTTGATCGAGTTTTGCAGAGATGTGAAGACACTAATCTTGTCCTGAATTGGGAGAAGTGCCACTTTATGGTTAATGAAGGCATTGTCTTAGGACATAAAATTTCTGAAAGAGGTATTGAAATTGACAAAGCTAAAGTTGATGCTATTGAAAAGATGCCATGCCCTAAGGATATCAAAGGTATATGAAGTTTCCTTGGTCATGTCGGTTTCTATAGGAGGTTCATTAAGGACTTCTCCAAAATCTCCAGGCCTCTGACTAATCTCTTACAAAAAGATACTCCTTTTGTCTTTGATGATGACTGTCTAGAAGCATTTGAAATACTTAAGAAAGCATTGATCTCTGCACCTATTGTCCAGCCTCCTGACTGGAACTTACCCTTTGAGATTAGGTGTGATGCTAGTGATTATGCTGTAGGAGCTGTTCTAGGGCAAAGAGTTGATAAGAAATTGAATGTTATCCAGTATGCTAGTAAAACTCGAGATAGTGCCCAAAGAAATTGTGCTACCATGGAGAAAGAATTCTTAGCAGTTGTATTTGCTTGTGATAAGTTTAGACCCTATATCGTTGATTCTAAAGTAACTATTCACACTGATCATGCTGCTATCAAATACCTTATGGAAAAGAAAGATGCTAAACCTAGACTTATTAGATGTGTCCTCTTGCTGCAAGAATTTGACTTGCATGTTATTGATAGAAAGGGAGCTGAGAACCCTGTAGCAGATAACTTGTCTAGGTTAGAGAATATACTTGATGACCCACAACCTATTGATGATAGCTTTCCTGATGAACAACTAGTTGTCATAAATACTTCTCGTATTGCTCCATGGTATGCTGATTATGCTATTATATTGTTGCTAAGTTTATACCTCCTAGCTTCACATACCAGCAAAAGAAAAAGTTCTTCTATGATTTGAGACATTACTTCTGGGATGACCAACATCTTTATAAAGGAGTAGATGGTATTATTATACGTTGTGTGCCTGTGCATGAACAGGAACAAATCTTACGCAAGTGCCACTCCGAAGCTTATGGAGGATACCATCCGGGCGACAGAACTGCACATAAGGTATTGCAATCCAGCTTTTATTGGCATACTCTCTTCAAGGATGCCCGTAAGTTTGTCTTATCATGTGATGAATGTCAAAGAATCGGTAATATTAGTAGATTTCAAGAAATGCCTATGAATTATTCACTTGTTATTGAACCATTTGATGTTTGGGGCTTTGATTATATGGGACCTTTTCCTGCCTCTAATGGGTACACGCATATCCTAGTTGCTGTTGATTACGTTACTAAGTGGGTAGAAGCTATTCCAACTAGTAGTGCTGATAACACCTCTATTAAGCTGCTTAAAGAAGTTATATTTCCGAGGTTTGGAGTCCCTAGATATCTAATGACTGATGGTGGTTCACACTTTATTCATGGTGCTTTCCGTAAGATGCTTGCTAAATATGATGTCAACCACAGAATTGCATCACCTTATCACCCACAGACTAGTGGTCAAGTGGAATTAAGTAATAGGGAGTTGAAATTAATCTTGCAAAAGACAGTTAATAGGTCTAGAAAGAATTGGTCCAAGAAACTAGATGATGCATTATGGGCCTATAGAACTGCATACAAAAATCCTATGGGTATGTCTCCATATAAGATGGTATATGGAAAAGCATGTCACTTACCTCTTGAGCTAGAACATAAGGCATATTGGGCTATCAAAGAGCTCAATTATGATTTCAAACTTGCTGGTGAAAAGATGTTATTTGACATTAGCTGTCTCGATGAATGGAGAACCCAAGCCAATGAGAATGCCAAACTGTTTAAGGAAAAAGTTAAGAGATGGCATGACAAAAGAATACAAAAGCGTGAATTTAACGTAGGTGATTATGTTTTGCTATTCAACTCTCGCTTAAGATTTATTGCAGGTAAACTTCTCTCCAAGTGGGAAGGAGCTTACATTATCGAGGAGGTCTATCATTACGGTGCCATAAAAATCAACAACTTCGAAGGCACATATCCGAAGGTGGTGAATGGTCAAAGGATCAAACATTATATCTTAGGTAATCCGATAAATGTTGAAACTAATATTATTGAAACAATAACCCCGGAGGAATACATAAGGGACACTTTCCAGAACGATTCAGCCTCCGAAAAGGATGAGGTACGTGATACGGTAAGTAAAGCGACTCCAAAACAGTTCTAAAGGCAATTTTTCTCCGTTTCGGAATATTTAGAAAAATAGAAAAATAAACCGCAGTCTGGAGGAGACACGGGGCCTCCTCGAGGGTAGGGGCGCGCCCCCCTTCCCAGGGCGCGCCCCCTGCCTCGAGGGCACCCCATGTGTCCCCTGGACTCCGTTTTCTTGTGGGTTACTCCTTTTGTTCGGGAAAAAATCATTATATATACTCCCGAAGGTTTTGACCTCTGTATGATGCAGAATTCCTCTATTTTCGTTTTGAGCTGCAGTTTTTGACAGATCTAGATCATCATGGCGTCCTCCAACACCCCCAAGGACAAGTTCTTCGAGAAGGTCATCAACCCCTACCTTGCAGAGGTGCTGCACCACCCCAAAACCATGGAGTTGCACGAGGGGGTGCTGCACATCCGTGACGTTGAGGGGTTGAAAAGGACCAAAAGCCTGGAGACAAGACTCGAAGCAATGGAGCAACAAGTTTTCAAGTGCCAAGGTATGGTGGAACGAGGACTCGACGCTAACCACATGATGATCTCGGAGGTTGCCAACAACCTCAAGATGGACTCGAGGATCTTCGGGGAAGCCATCTCTAATTTTCAAGAGAAGATCGATCACCTCCAAGCCCAGATCTATGACCTGCAGAACCAAAACTGTGAGTATGAATATAGATTCAAGAACATGAGTTTGGATGCAGATTTGAGTATCCTGGAGACTCGATCATCTTTCTACAATGGTGAGCCCATACTTTGGAAGACGAGAAACAATCCTACATCAGCAATAACCACATCATCACCAACCCCGAAGAAGGAGACATAATCATATGGGTATGGGCACTCCCCTTGGCAACGGCCAAGCTCGGGGGAGTGACCCCGGTATCGTATCACCATCACTCCTATCCTTACCGTTTTACTTAGTTCGATCCTTTTGGTAGTATCTTGATCTAGTAGAATAAAGTTAGCATGATCTAGTTGTGAGCTTTTGCCTTGTGAGCTTTATCTTTTGTAATCGAGTCCGTGAGCTATATAATAAATATTAGTGTTGAGTCAAGGGCTTGATTTCCTCACTTGGTTCATGATAAAAAGAAAGAAAACAAAAAGAGTATCAAAGAGATCATATCGATCTTATGGGAAGTAATGACTTCACATACAAGAGTATGATAAATAAAAGTTGTTGGGAGGTGACAAACATAGTTTTGGTCATCGTTGCAATTAATAGAAAGTAATAAAAGAAGAGAGGCTTCACATACAAATATACTATCTTGGACATCTTTTATGATTGTGAGCACTCATTAAAGTATGACATGCTAAAGAGTTGATGTTGGACAGGGAAGACAACATAATGGGTTATGTCTTCTTATATCCGAAATAAAGTATATTGTCACGGATCATCCAACATGTGGAGCTTGCCTTTCCCGCTCATGCTATCCAAAACTCCTCACACTAAGTAGAGATACTACTTGTGCTTCCATATATCCTTAAACCCAGTTTTGCCATGAGAGTCCACCATACCTACCAATGGATTGAGAAAGATCCTTCCAAGTTGCAAACCCGCTAAATATGTATGATTTATTAGTGTGGGAGAAATTAGCTTTATACAAGCTTGTGATATGGAAGTAATAAAAGCGACGGACTGCATAATAAAGGTCCTTATCACAAGTGGCAATATAGAGCGAAGTTCTTCCATGCTAAGGCTTTGTGCATCCAACCATAAGAAAAAACACATGACAACCTCTGCTTCCCTCTGCGAAGGGCCTATCATTTATTCTTGTCGTATAAGTGTCAAGGTGAAATCCACCTTTCCCTTTTACATTTTATCCTTTGGCAAGCACATTGTGTTGGAAAGATCCTGACATATATACCCACTTGGATCTGAGTTTTCATGATCTATTACTGTTGACATTACCCTTGAGGTAAAAGGTTGGGAGGCAACACCATAAGCCCCTATCTTTCTCTGTGTCCGATTTAAAATTCCATAAACATAAGTATTGCGTGAGTGTGAGCAATTGTGAAAGACTATATGATAGTTGAGTATTTAGGCTTGCTGAAAAGCTCTTATATTGACTCATTCCGATGTTACAATAAATTGCAATTGCTTCAATGACCGAGACCAAAGTTTGTTAGTTTCTAATGAAGTTTATGATGCATACTTGATATTGTGGATGAATTGTTACTTTATCATAAGAATCATATGACTATATTAATATAAGTTGCTGTTATAAGAATGATCATGATGCCCTCATGTCCGTATTCTGTTTTTATTGACACCTCTATCTCTAAACATGTGGACATATTTTTCGATATCGGCTTTCGCTTGAGGACAAGCGAGGTCTAAGCTTGGGGGAGTTGATACGTCCATTTTGCATCATGCTTATAAGTTGATATTTATTGCATTATGGGCTGTTCGTACATGTTTTGTCACAATACTTATGCCATTTCTCTCTTATTTTGCAAGGTTTACATGAAGAGGGAGAATGCCGGCAGCTGGAATTCTGCGCTAGAAAAGGAGCAAACTCTGGAAACCTATTCCGCACAACTCCAAAAGCCCTGAAACTCCACATAACATCATTTCGGAAAATATAAAAAATATCTGGCGAAAGAAACCCACGAGAGGGGCCATTGGCTGGGCTCGAGGGTGGGGGGCGCGCCCCCCTCCCAGGGCGCCCCCCTGCTAAGAGGGCCAACCGGCAGGCCCATGGTGCCCATCTTCTCCTATATGAAGCGTTTTGACCTGGAAAAAAAATTCAAGAGGAGGCTTTCGGGACCAGACGCCGCTGTCTCGAGGCGGAAACCAATCTAGGGCTGCGGCAGAGCTGTTCTGCCGGGGATACTTCCCTCCGGGAGGGGGAAATCGTCACCGCCGTCATCACCAACAACTCTCCCATATTGGGGAGGGTTATCTTCATCAACATCTTCACCAGCACCATCTCCTCTCAAACCCTAGTTCATCTCTTGTATCCAATCTTTGTACCCAAACCTCAGATTGGTACCTGTGGGTTGCTAGTAGTGTTGATTACTCCTTGTAGTTGATGCTAGTTGGTTTATTTGGTGGAAGATCATATGTTCAGATCCATTATGCATATTAATACCCCTCTGATCATGAACAATATTATGTCTTGTGAGTAGTTACTTTTGTTCCTGAGGACATGGGAGAAGTCTTGCTATTAGTAGTCATGTGAATTTGGTCTTCGTTTGATATTTTGATGAGATGTATGTTGTCTTCCCTCTAGTGGTGTCATGTGAACGTCGACCACATGACACTACACCATTATTTGGGCCTAGAGGAAGGCATTGGGAAGTAATAAGTAGATGATGGGTTGCTAGAGTGATAGAAGCTTAAACCCTAGTTTATGCGTTGCTTCGTAAGGGGTTGATTTGGATCCATATGTTTCAGGCTATGGTTAGGTTTAGCTTAATACTTCTTTTGTAGTTGTGGATGCTTGCGTTAGAGGTTAATCATAAGTGGGAGGCTTGTCCAAGTAAGGGCAGCACCCAAGCACCGGTCCACCCACATACCAAATTATCAAAGTACCGAACGCGAATCAGATGATCGTGATGAAAACTAGCTCGACGATAATTCCCATATGTCCTCGGGAGTGCTTTCCTTTATATAAGAGTTTGTCCAGGCTTGTCCTTTGCTACACAAGGGATTGGGCCACCTTGCTGCACCTTATTTACTGTTACCGTTTGTCACTTGCTACCAATTATCTTATCACAAAACTATCTGTTACCTATAATTTCAGTGCTTGGAGAAAATACCTTACTGAAAACTGCCTATAATTTCCTTCTGCTCCTTGTTGGGTTCGACACTCTTACTTATCGAAAGGACTACGATAGATTCCCTACACTTGTGGGTCATCACCGCACCCCTCTCAACTGGTCCGAGACTGATGAACGTCAATTCCTTGGAAATGATTTGATCTCAGATGCCGAAGAGATATGCAAAGTCATACGTGAGAATCTCAAAGCCGCGCAATCGCGCCAAAAGAGCTACTATGAGGGCAAACTCCGAGATTTGGCTTTTGGCATTGGAGATCATGTCTATCTCTGTGTTTCTCCCATGAAGGGCACTCAGAGGTTCGGTATCAAGGGCAAGCTTGCTCGAAGATATGTGGGCCCTTTCAAGATAATTGGCAAGAGAGGCGATCTAGCCTAACAACTCGAGCTTCCCTCCAACTTTTCAAATGTGCACGATGTGTTTCACGTGTCACAACTCCGCAAGTGCTTCAAGACACCTGAATGCACCATTCCTGTAGAAGAGATTGATCTTACGCAAGACTTGTATTATCCTGAGCACCCCGTTGCTATCCTTGAAGAAACTGAGCGCACGACCCGCAACAAGCCCATCAAATTCTTGAAAGTGAATTGGTCACACCATACCGACCGAGAAGCTACATGGGAACGAGAAGATCATCTCCGTTCCGAGTATCCCGCTTTCTTTCAGTCCTAGATCTCGGGACGAGATCTTTTTGTAGTGGAGGAGAGTTTGTAACGCCGCGGATGTAGAACTTCTTTATATGGCAATATATTCATCGTTGACTTAATCAATTCCATTCTGGGCTCTTCCTTCATTTCGGGTTTCTTCGTTTTTTCCTTGTGTGTGTGTGTGTTGCATGTCACCATGTTATTTTCATTATGTGCATTGCATTGGCATAGTCTCATTTGCATCCGTGTGTAGTTGCATCGTCTCCGTCCTCTACGTTGTCCGTTTTGGTTTTCAACTCTCTCACACGACACCCGTCACACCTCTCAAACCTTTGTTTCATGAGTGGGTTAAAAACGTCCTCGGAATGGGCTGAGAGTTCTCGAGTGGTCTTGGTATATCACCAGTAGACCTCCTATCAAGTTTTGTCTCGTTTGCAGGTCGTTTGATACTCCAACGGTTAACCGAGTTAACACCGGAAGCCCTATCTTATTTGGCCGAACACCCCTCCACAACAACCCACAAGCCCATCCCAACCACCTCCATGCTCTCGGTCGTTGGATCATGATCGTGTGGGAGAAAACCGCACCCCATTTGGACTCTCCAAGCTCCCTCTACCTATGAAACTACCCCTACACCCGAAATCCCGGATCAACCCTAACCCAAGCTTCTCCGCGTCGCCGGACGCGTCCAGACTGCGCCGGACACGTCTGTCCACCGGCCCGGACGAATCCCAGGTCGCCACGTGTCTCGCGCCCGCGCCCCACTTCGCCGCGCCGCCAGGCCCGGCGGGGCCATCCCGGCCCGGAGCCGCTGCCGCCCAGGCCGCGCCTCCCCGCGCCTTTCGCCTCCCCGCGACCCCGACTCCCTCCGTCGACGCCGCCACTCCGCCCCGCCGCCGGTGCCACTCTGCCCGACCGCCGCCTCCCGTGCGCCGCTACTCTGCTCGCCGTCGCCGACCGCTACCGCATCCGCCGCCTCGCCGCACCACGACCACCGCACCAGCACCGGCCTCCTTGTCCCCAACTCCGGCGAGCAACTCCGGCCGGATCCGGATCTGGTCCAAGCGGGACCAGATCTACCAACTCCGCCAACCAAACATGCTCCCTCGTGCCCAGATCCCTCCATCCCGCTCCGTTGACTTTTTCGGAGGGTAAAAATCCACTAAGTTCCGGATATGTGATAATTTGTTGCCTCCTTCGTCATGTCATAAGTCCATGCTCGTAGCTCCGTTTCGCGCATATGATATATTAAAATGCTCGTCTCGAAGTGCTCTACATGTTGGCATGAATTTTGTGCGTGTTAGGTTTCATCTAGATGTCTTAATCTTCGTTGCAAGACTGCTTCGTGATGTTACTGTTTCAGCACTAGTTGTTTGTCAACAATATGTTAGCATGTTCGTGAGGTCGTAACTTTGTGCATGTTGGTCCAAATGGAGTGTATGATATGTCCAGTTGTTCATCTTGGGATGCTCTTCAAGATGGATGTATTTGCATGCATATTAGGTTGCATTATGCCATGTTTAACCATGTTGCAAAAGTTCATGTTGCTGTTAAGTTGCTGAAATTGTTATGAGATGATGTTTTGTCTTTTTCATACCATTTTGTGTGATTTTCTTTTGAGCCACATGTTAACATGTTTTAGGAGCATAATCATGTTGTCTTTGAAGTGGTGTATTTGGTTTTCCATGATAGGCTCTGTGGTGACTTAAACAAGCTCGTAAACATGCCATGCCAATGTTGCTGATTTACACTTAGTGAAAAAACTGCAAAGTCTGGAATCTGTCATAACATGTTGCCATGTAAACTTGATGCCCCTATCTTTTCCATGAATATTTTGGATTAACTAGTAAGCATGTCTTGATATCCATGTTGTTGTCTATCAGTCCATGCCTTTCTTTGCATATATGCCCTGCTATAGGTTGTTGTAATCTTGCTCTCAAAATGCTTGAAATTAAAACTGTCAGCTTGTTAACAGAACATTCAATTTGGCAAAGCTTGTGTTAAGCAACACTTGCATGGAATAAATTGTTTCTTTGGATGAATTGGAAGCACCATATGTATTCTTCATGCTCATGTGAATTTCATGCTTGTTATAGTTGTTTTGCTTGATGTTTTGTGCCTCTAAAGGCAGCAACATATCGTTCCGGATTGCATGTCTAGTAATTTCACAAAGTCTGAGAAATCTGTTAACTTATTGAATATTTCCATGCTTGTTTAATTGTGTTCCAGCAAGTTTTTGGGTGTGCTCTTAGTTCATACTTGTTGAGAATCATGTCTATTTCACATCCATGCCTTTTGTCTTCATGTTTGGGTGCCATAGCATATTTAAATCTTGCTCCAAAGATGGCATGTGTCGGTGTACTAAGATAGGGGTACCTTAATACCCCAACTTGTGCACGGGTAGTAGCAGCTTCCCGCGGCAGGGTTTACCACGTGCTCGCCGGAAACCTTTCTGGTCCCTGTGAAGCCATTCAAGAACAAAGTAGACAAGTCATAATATCAAGGCCCCGGAAAGAGGAGCTTGCCGGGAAGGCCGCACCAGGCTCAAGGTTATCTCTTTAACAAAAAACCCTGGCAAGAGGAGCTTGCCAGGAAAGGCAAGGAATACACACTTCAAGAGATACTTCGGCGCATCATGCGCCCCGGCAGGACCCGGAGAGCGACAAGCTTCCGGGCCCGGCAAGATCACTACCCCGGCAAGGTGCTTGTCGGGGAAACCTATGTTGTGTGCCCGCGCTCCAGCTCATCAGCCCACGCGTCGCCCTGGGGCCCTTCCAAGGGCACGTGGTGGATGGCTGTGCAGCCTGGGGTACACGGTGGCAAGCCACGGTGACGAGGCTACCGTCGTGGCGAACGGAGGAGCATGGGCGGACACTTTTGGGGTCGACGGCGACGGGCATTTAATGCCCTTGTCCCCCACTGTCAAGGTTAGGTGAAGATCACTGTTCATCCACTGTTCATGCACTATTCACGCACTGTTACAACTACCACCAAAATTACACTTTTACCCTCCTCTACGTTGACACCTGTCGGTGACCCCTTGAGCTATAAAAGGAGGCCCATGCGCAACGTAGAAAGGGTTCAGAACCTAGACGACTCTTTTGCTCGGTGTAGCTAAGCATTGTAGTTCTTCAAGCTCCCGAGCTCAATACAACCAAGGCAGGAGTAGGGTTTTACGCATCCGCGCGGACCGAACCTGGGTAAAACTGCCCGCGTGCGTTCCTCGATCTGCTCTCCGTGCTCCCTCCGCTCCCTTACCGCAACGTAAAAGGGGCTCCGGTCCCATAGGTGCTTGCGGGAGGACAGTTTCCCCCGACATATTTGGCGCACCAGGTAGGGGGCGTCGAGGTTGTGCGAACCTGATCCGGCGCTCACGCGGGCGCACTTTTCATCAACCTCTCCAGCATCATCAACTTCATCGGCTACAATGACATGCCTCCGAAGAAGAAGGCTTCGGAGGTCGGAGGCCCGTCTGCGTCGATTCCACCGCCACCAGAACCAACGGTTGGTGGAGGAGACGCCGGCGGAAGGGTGGTCGCCGGCGAGGAAACTCACGGCGCCACCAAGTCCAAGGAAAAGACGGACGACCGGGCAAATTCCAAGGCCTCGGTGTCCGTGGACGCGCCACGTCTCTCTCAGGAGGTACAAGGCCAGCAGCGCCGTGGTACAGGAGGTACCATACGCCTGCTGGGACAAGGACAAATCGGAGGATCGTGGGACGCTCAAGGCCACCGTCCTGGTACGAGCAAGGCGCGGTCGCCGGGGCGAGAAACTGCTCCTTCTAACCCCGTTAGAAGTCCGAGCATATCTCGCTCCTCGCACCGCTCGCCGCCGCTCCCCTCCTCTCCAGCAGAAGCTCTAGCAAGAGCCCAACTGCTCCTCGATTTCCCTCCAGCGGCAGACAAGGCCGAAGACTGGAGGGCGACGATCCAGAGCCTCATCGCCTTCGCCAACAACGACACGCCGCAACAGCCGGCGACATAGCGGCCACGGCAAGTCGACCAGACGAAGGCCGATGGCGACAAGACCACCGGGGGTGCAACTACCGTGCACTCCCCGCCGCGGAAGCAGAAGACGCCACCCCGCCGGATTAACGTCGATGACGACTCCACAGCGTCGTCGGATCCGCGGGCTCGTCGTGACCAACGCCAGGTCCTCGACGACAGGCGGCAAGAAGACGCTCGGACTCGCATCGAGCGTCGACGAGAAGCCCGGCGACAATCAGATCAGCGCGCTGGGACCGCTGTCGACACGCACGCGCCCGGTGAACCAGGCGACTTGCCGTACGCGGCAGGTTGCCCTGCATTCACCCGTGAGCTGCGGCGAGTCCAGTGGCCCAGCATGAAGAACTTCAAGCCCGACGTACCCGAGAAGTACGACGGCAAGACACACCCCTCGGAGTTCCTCAGCATCTACACCATCGCGGTGCAGGCTGCCGGTGTCAGGACCCCGATCCTAAGTCACACCGATCTAGCTGTAACACGTCATATCACTTTGCGACCTCACGCACGGTAACCCCACGGGTGCCACCTTACCTGGCCCGGGACCGTTTGCGCATTTTGGCACACGTATGTGACAGTGCTGCTAGCATCCATATGACAGAGAACCCGGGCCGACATGGCTAGTTACAAACCGAAAGTGGCACTAAATTACAGAGACAGGCATCCATGACCCAGCAACGAACGTGTCGGTCATCAACGTATGAACCCAAGTCGTAGCAAGCTACATGGACTTAAAGGAACAACGCGTGACATTTCCCCTAAGGGACAGACACAGGAACGAAGAAGGACACATGCCGGCCAGCCTACGTGTTCCGAGCAGTAGCAAGCTACCAAGGCTCATTGGAATCACTAGGAGGCATTTCCCTGTAAGATAGGCTACCAAAGGAAAACAACTAGGTGTCGGATCCCACACATACCAAGCATTTCAATCATACACGCAATATGCTCAATATGTGCAAATACAACATTGCATCACAACAGAACTCTATGACTCAAAGTACTTTATTTAAAAGGCTCCAAGAGCCATACATAACATATCCATACAGGTAGGGGTCACATGACCCAACACTCAAGTCATACAGTCATACAAGCACAAGCGGAAGCTACATGTCTGAGTGCAGACAACTTAGAAAATAAAACAGGCTTGGTGTAGCCTGACTATCTACAAGGCCCTTCACAAGCTCCAGATCTCCGTCTGGGTGTCAAGCTACTCGTCGACGTCAATGTCTATGTAGAACCCATTGGCAGGGGCAGGGTTCTCCTCTGCAACAGTTATTAAGCAAACATGAGTACAAAGGTACTTAGCAAGTCTTACCACAGAACCTATCATACATGCAACATTATCAAGGGGGTAGTGGAGTTTATAGCAGAATGCCAGCTTTGACCTTGGCTAACCTATACTACAACTCTCAACGGATTGCAAGATGTTATTACGAACACGAGTCCTCTACTCACCACTTCAATACACTACCGAGGATCCTCTTCCGTCATCCTACGGAAGGGCCATCCACGGCACTCACGCTTATCTTGAGGCTTTTAGTAGTATCCATCAACTTGTCTATGAACTGTAAGAGTAACCAAGTAGTTCGTACCGCGAACAACGGCTATTCGAATAGATTGATAACCCTGCAGGGGTGTACCTCTTCACACACGCTTCCACCACTTATCGCCGTTTACTCTGCGTGTACTCGGCAACCTTCAAGCGGAAGCCCAGCGGGGGTGTCGGCCACGACCTGACTAACTACTCAAGTCTCTCGTCCAGGTTTATCGCCTATTTGGGTTCCATCCATGGGGAGATCCGGCCGGGGTGTCGCTCACGGCCACAAACGATGTGTACAGGGTTCCCGAGTCACCAAACGGGTAACCGGTACACCGTGCCACGTACCTGTCGCATCACAACCCACCCCGAGGGTCAGCGTTGTGCACGACCTCCAGTAAGCTATAAACACCAGAAACTAGTTGCAACTCCTGGACAGAGATCGAGGGTAATTAATAAGCCGAGAGGGTCCATTGGTTTCGGGCCCAATGCATGGTAGTAACTGGAACTTGAACCACACATACAGATCTCGGGTCCTATGTACGGTTCCAATGAAACAACCCACCATGTACTCCTACATGGCCTTTCATCGATACCTTTACCAAGCGTATTCCACACTTCCTTCTCATTATCGGTAAGATCATTTCACTCTGATCCATCACCCAGATGAACCAGACCAGACACAACTCTAAGCATAGCAGGCAACATAAACAAATAGCATGGTGGATCACACATCACATGGCTCAATCAACTCCTACACATGCTAGTGGGTTTCAACTATTTATTGTGGCAATGACAGGTCATGCAAGGGAATAGGGTTCAACTACCGCAGCAAGTAGCAGTTCACGCGCTGTTGCCTTAATGCAGTAAAAGAGAGCAGGAGCGAGAAGATTGGGTTTGTATCGGAATGATCAATGATTGCTTGCCTGACAAGGTAGTTGTCGGGTACTGCTCTTCAACTGGATACGCAGCAGTATCCTCGGGAGCAAGACCTAACACAGGGAATACCGACGATACAATCATTAACAAACAAATGCAACAATATGATGCATGCTCATGACATGGCAAGATGCATGTGTGTTGGCTAATGCAACTAAAACCAGAAGGGTTTGAACCTATTTGAATCAAGGATTCAAATTGAAGTTCAAACTATTATTTAAATAATTGCATTATCATGTTTTTGATGTATACAACAAGTTAACTTGTTCAAACATGCATGAAACCAGTGTCATTAGAAAGATTGGATTTTTCTGATCATTTTTCATATATAAATCTTTTCCATCTGAGCTATGGTTGATTTTATATGATTTTTAGAAGTTTTGGGTATTTTCTGGAATTTCCTGAATTATTTTAAATCTAAAAAATCCCAAAAAAACCTTTACTGCGTCAGCATGACATCATGATGACGTCAGCCAGTCAACAGGGCCAGTCCAGGTCAAACCTGACTGGTGGGTCCCTCATGTCAGTGTCTCAGGAGTTAATTCCGGTCATAACCAGCGTTGACTGGGTTTGACTAACAACGGGGGCCCACTGTCAGTGACTGTGGTGATTAAACTAATTACTGTTAGCTACTAAACAACATGCCACGTCAGCCCGCCGGAGTTTGGCCGGCGGCGACCATTTCGCACGGCGGTGACTCGTCGGAATCCCTATTCCGGCATCCATTTGCCGCGCGGATGGGCTCGGTGTGCTCCTGGTGATGCACCGCATCCAACGGTGCCACTAGTTGGACGAGAGGTCGCCGGAGTCGACGGCGACGAGCTCGTCCGCGGCGGTGCTCGCACGGAGTGGGTCGGGATGGGGTTGTAGTGCACGGGAGGAGGAGCTAAAGCTTGCTTTAGCTTGCTGGTGACCTACTGAAGCTAATGGCATGCTCAGCCACGAGGTACGGTGCCTATGGCCACGGCGGTGAGTTGGCCGGCGGCGGTGATCGTCGGTCAGCAAAGGGGGCGGCGGCTACAAGGCCTAAACGAGCCCGTGGAGAGGGGGTTCGAAGCGTGAGCTCACAGCAGTCGCAGAGGGCGTCGAAGTGAGCTCGGGGACGGTCGAACGATGGCGTACGGGCGGCGGCGATCTTCGGTGCCGGAGGTTGAAGACGACGGCGAGGAGGACGTTGCGGAGCTCCTGGCGTCGTGTGCGTCGGTGGGGAGCTTCGGGGCGATGCGGCGGAGCTAGTGGTGCTTCGGGGAGGTGAGGGGGTGGCGTAGAGCGCGGTGTCAGCGGTCGTCGGCGACGAGCTCGCTCGGGGGAGCTCGGCGGAGGGAAGAGAGGAGGGGAGAGACACGGGGAAGAGGGGGAAACGGTCGAGGGGGCTTCGTGGCGTCGTTCTAGTCCGTCCAGAGGGCCGAGGGGCCAGCTAGGCAGGCAGGAGGTGGCCGGCGCATCGACGGCGCTCGCCAACGAGCTGCTTCGTGCGCTGGCGCGGCGAAGAAGACGGAGATGCCCCTGGTGGGCCGGGCCGGCTGGGCCAACAGGTAAGTGGGCTCAGGTAAGTGTTCTTCCTATTTTTCTTTTCCTATTTTCTTTCTGTTTTATTTCTTTTGCAGCTTTGTTCAATTAATAAAAATGCCTAAACATTTTTATAACTCATGACACTTGTCATACCTACTGTATATAATATGAACAGTAGGAAACATTATAGTTCATGATTATTTGAGCATTTAAAATATTTTATAGCATTTAAATGCCCAAATTCAAATACCATATGATTTAACCCAGAGCCCTTGGGTGTCCTAGAAATTTGTGCACCATTTTTAGCAGAGGTTTAAGACCAAGGCAGAAATGATGAACATTTTTGAAGGGCATTTTGGGTACATTGGAAAATATTTTAGCAAACCCTAGTTGTTAGGGGAGGGGTGCTGGGGTTTCTGTTAATCCCATTTCAAGTTTTCTTTGAAAGTAAACATGATGCACACTCTAGTTAGGTCCTAATGCAAGTGCTAGCTAGGGATGTGACAACTCACCCCCACTTAAAAGAATCGCGTCCCGAGATTCAGGTTCCTCCGGAAAGAGGGTGGGGTACTCAAGTCGAAGACGATCCTCCCTTTCCCAAGTAGCTTCACTCTCATAATGATGTGACCATAGAACCTTTAGAAACTTGATATTGTGGCGTCGAGTGGTGCGCTCAGTTTGATCAAGAATACAAACGGGGTATTCTCGATATGTGAGATTGTCTTGGAGATCAAGCGTTTCATGGTCCACTCCGCGGATAGGATCCGAGAAGCAACGCCTGAGTTGAGAAACGTGGAAAACATCATGAACTCTGGAGAGGTGCGGAGGTAGTTACAATTGGTAGGCAACTTCTCCTCGTTTGGCAAGAATGCGAAAAGGACCGAGGAAACGAGGGGCCAATTTGCCTTTGATACGGAAACGATGGTTTCCCTTAAGTGGAGTAACCCGAAGGTAAGCCTTATCGCCGACTTCAAAAGTCACAGCCTTATGATGACTATCATATTGGCTCTTTTGGCGAGACTGGGCTGTTTTCAATCTCTCACGAACGATGCGAACTTGTTCCTCTGCTTCCTGGATCATATCCGAGCCAAAGAATTGTCTTTCGCCGGTTTCTGACCAGTTAAGAGGTGTTCGACACCTTCGTCCATATAGAACTTCGAAGGGAGCTTTACCCAAGCTGGCTTGATAACTATTGTTATAAGCGAATTCGGCAAATGGAAGACACTTTTCCCATTCCATACCGAAAGAAATGACAGAGGCTCGAAGCATGTCTTCCAGAATTTGATTGACTCGTTCCACTTGACCACTTGACTGCGGATGGAAGGCAGTACTGAAAGAGAGATGAGTTCCCATAGCATTCTGGAAACTTTCCCAAAATCGTGAAGTGAAAAGACTTCCACGGTATGAGTTAATCTCCAACGGTACACCATGAAGTGATACTATTCGAGAGACATATAAGTCTGCTAGATGGCTAGCGGTAATACTCTCCCGAACAGGCAGGAAATGAGCTACTTTAGAGAGGCGGTCGATAACGACGAAGATAGCATTATTCCCTTTCCTGGACCTGGGAAATCCGGTAATGAAGTCCATACCGACTTTGTCCCATTTCCATTCAGGAATAGCTAAAGGTCGAAGGGTGCCAGCAGGCCGTTGATGCTCTGCTTTGACTCGACGGCAAACTTCGCAGTTAGCAATAAATTGAGCGATTTCTCTCTTCATCCTAGTCCACCAGAATCTTTGACGTAGGTCTTGATACATTTTGGTACTACCGGGATGAATCGTGAGAGGAGATTCATGAGCCTCCTTAAGGATCAAACGTCTTAGGTTTCGTACTTTAGGAACCACCAAACGGTTGCTAAAGAATACGACTCCTTGATCATCAATTGAGAAACATCCTGCAACTCCTTTCTTGATGTTCCTCTTAATACGGGAAATTCCGGGATCAACCTTCTGTGCTTTGATGACCTGATCCATAAGGGTAGGTTTCGCCACCAAGGTGGAGAGGAATCATCGAGGAACAATGTGAAGGTTAAGCTTGCGAAATTCCTCGTGGAGAAGTGGTTGACTTTGTTGTAACATTAAATTGTTACAATATGACTTACGACTTAGTGCATCAGCCATGACATTGGCCTTTCCAGGAGTGTAAGTGATTCCTAAGTCGTAGTCGGTGAGCAACTCAACCCAACGTCTTTGCCTGAGATTTAGATCCGGTTGGGTGAAGATATACTTCAAACTTTGGTGATCAGTGAAGATTTCACAGCGATTACCAAGGAGGTAATGCCGCCATGTTTTGAGTGCATGGACTACAGCTGCAAGCTCTAGATCATGAGTAGGATAGTTATCCTCGTGTGGACGCAACTGTCGAGATGCGTATGCAATCACTTGACGATCTTAAATGAGAATGCAACGTAGTCCTTGTCGCGAGGCGTCGCAATAGATTATAAAATCCTTGGAAAAGTCTGGTGGCACCAATACAGGTGCAGATGTCAGGCGTCGTTTCAGTTCCTGAAAACTGGACTCGCACTGTGGGGTCCACTCAAACTTTTTATCTTTCTTAAGGAGTTCGGTTAGAGGTTTAGCAACCTTGGAGAAATTCTCGACGAAACGTCGGTAATAGCTCGCTAAGCCAAGAAAACTCCTAACTTGCTTGACCGACTCAGGAGGAGTCCAATCAAGTACGGCTTGAACTCGCTCGGGATTGACAGCAATACCCTTGCCAGAGATCACATGACCTAGATAGGTTACTTCTGGCAACCAAAATTCACATTTAGAGAATTTGGCATAAAGGCGGTGCTCTCAAAGCTTCGTCAATACCAGCCTTAAATGCTCGGCATGATCTTCCTTGTTCTTGGAGCAAATGAGTATATCATCGAGGTATACCATGACGAATTTATCCAAATACTCCATGAATATATAATTCATTAACCGAGAAAAGGTAGCTGGGGCATTGGTTAATCCGAAGGACATGACGGTGTACTCATATTGGCCATAACGAGTAACCAAAGCCATTTTAGGAATGTCCCCGTTCTTGATTTTGATTTGATGGTAGCCCAACCTCAAATCCATCTTAGAGAAGACTGAGGATCCCGCGAGCTGATCATACAGGTCGTTGATCTTGGGAAGCGGATACTTATTCTTTATGGTGACCAGATTGACAGGTCGGTAATCTACAACCATCCGCTCCGTTCCATCCTTCTTATTGACGAAGAGGACGGGGCAAGCCCAAGGGGAAGAACTAGGACGGATGAAACCCTTTTGCAAGGACTCATCGAGTTGTTTCTTTAGCTCAGCTAATTCTAGTGGTGCCATCTTATAAGGTCTCCTAGAGATTGGGACAGTTCCAGGGATAAGATCTATCACGAACTCGACATTTCTGTCAGGTGGAACTCCTGGCAGTTCTTCTGGAAAAACATCCAGAAAGTCACGAACTACCGGGATATCTTCGAGTTCTGGTAGAGGGCTGGCATTAAGAGAGTAGAGCTGACGTTCAGCCATTCGAGTCAAGACATTGACTATCTTGCCGGATGGATGTGTAAGTTGAACGGTCCTAGTAAAGCAATCAATTTTGGCGTAATGGGTTGTCATCCAATCCATACCCAAAATGATATTTATGTCCGAGGACTTGAGAGCGATTAGAGATGCAAGGAAAACAAGTTTATCGACAAGGATTTCATTTCCATGGCTTACCCTAGAGGTTTGCCACTTTGAACCAGGAGTTTGAATAACCATGGAAGTAGGCATGTCACAAAAAGTCATGTTGTGCAATCGAGCATAGCTCTCAGATATGAACGAATGGGATGCTCCAGTATCGAAAAGAACAGATGCCGAATGGCAGTTTACGAGAAGCGTACCAAGGACGACGTTAGGATCCTCATAAGCTTCTTCGGCAGAAACATAGTTGACATGACCACGTGCAGTGGGGATTGGCTTAACATAGTTCACCTTGCCGGTTGGCTTACCATGGCCAACGGGTATTCCTGGCTGGTTCTGGGGACAATCACGAATGTAGTGTCCCGGTTCTCCACACTTGAAACATGTCACAGTGGTGGTGCGTGGAGCAAAGTTGGAGGGTGGACCTCCATAGGTCTTAGCAGATGCAAACTATTGAGTTGGGCGAGGCGCCTCATAGGATGGCCTCGGTGTGTACTTGGGTGGCAGAGCAGTGTTGGGAACCCACACACGACGCTTGTGAGAGCCAGAGCCGGATGAAGAACCAAAGTCTCGAGTATGCTTGCGGGTGGCCTCGAAGTCGGGCTGGCCTGTCTCAGCACTGATAGCCTTGTTTACCAACTTTTGGAAGGAGGTGCACTCGTGCAGACGTAGATCTCGACGAAGTTCAGGGCTGAGTCCCTTGCGAAACCTTGCCTGTTTCTTGGCATCGGTGGATACTTCCTCAGGTGCATAGCGTGCCAGATTACCAAACTCACGACTATAGCCATCCACAGTTAAATGGCCCTGGGTGAAATTACAGAATTCCTCCCGCTTGCGATCCATGAGACCTTCCGGAATATGGTGTTCACGGAATGCCTCACTGAACTCAACCCAGGTAGTGACTTGGCCAGCAGGACGCATAGCTTCAAAGTTTTCCCACCAAAGACTGGCAGGGCCCTCAAGATGGTAGGCGGCGTAGATAACCTTGTCAGCTTCGGCCACACGGGCAGAGTGTAGCTTGTGGGTGATACTATGTAGCCAGTCATCAGCATCCAGAGGTTCAGTGGAGTGATGGAACTTTGGTGGACACATCTTGATAAAATCATGGATTGACACCACGTCATTTCTCTGATGGAACCCAGTGTTCTGCTCTATGCGTTCCAGCAGACGGTTGGTCTCTCTCTTGTTCCGTTCTGCTTCAAGCATAACTTCCGCCAAAGAGGGTGGCTCGGGCAGATTTCCATCTCTAGCCCCACTAGCCTCACCCTGCTCCTGAGCAGCAGGAGTGTTGCGAGTGTTGACCATCCTAGGAAAACAAAACAACGGTTTAGACAAGGATGGCAAAAATTTGACATAGAAGTGTAGAATGTAATGGATGACACAGAATGCAGAGATGTTCATCTGTACGACATGGTAATATAGGAACTGCTATATATACACCAGTGGTCATACACACCATACAAAGTTTAGTACAAGCCAAGGCTAAAGTACAACTGCGGTGAAAGACGATACATCCCATCAGAGGCATTCCGAGCTCCTATACATTATTTAACTACACCTCCGGAACTCAGTACACACTAAGTCATATTCCACAAGACGCGCAGGACTGTGGAAATACAACTACTACAATACTACTACTACCACGGACTAGCTCAGACATTCGCGTAGTAATCCTCGTAAAGATTACCACCGTAGCCTGGAAGTGGTACAGACGGATCTTGGAACTCGCGAGCACTCGAAGGCTGAGGACCATAGGGGCATGGGTGTGGTCTCGGTCCCGATGTTTGTGGTAACCGACGCCCACGTGGAGGTGTAATACCCCCAACGTCACGCCAATCCATGCGATCAGGCAGACGAGTCCGCACAGGATACAAATCCCGCATGTCCAGATATCCGGCGTGCACAGCAGGTGCAAGCCGTGTCAAAGTAGTCCAATGAGCGGCTCGAGTGTTATACAGCTCCATTCGGAGGGCACGGACCTCACGGTCCCTATCCTCCAACATCTGAACAGTGGTCTGAAGCAGTGGCTCTTCATGAGCAGCATCAGTATACAGACCAGTGTAGTAGCCTTCCTCTCCGGGAAGCGAAGCTGGCATGTAGCAGAACTCAGTGTTCAGCAACAGGGCATGCCTAGCACGAAGAATGGTCATCATCGAATAAACGGCATCCTGCACTGCCATCTCGATGGTAATCCCGAGTCCATAAGACCAATGGATGGGATCGTTAGCGCCAGGATATGAGGGGTATATCCGGACTGTGCAGAAATACTGACTTTGATTAAAATCCCGGTACAGTTCCTCCACGGTGTATTCAGGATACCAGCGATAACCGGTCTCATTCATCACACGGACTAGCATGGCCGTGTGACCGGGCACATTAATGCACCGAGTCAAACGAACCACTTGGTGTGGGATGCGGCCAGACATCTGAAACACGGAATAATGCAAAGGCATTAGTGTTTCTGTAAGAAATCGGGCAACATAACAACTGTAAATGCTCAAACAAAGATTTGAGACATCATACAAATGATAGCATAGCCACTCAACAATTCCATATCAAGGTTTCGGTTCAACAATCATCATACTAAAAGGATAGAAACTGAACTGAGGCTTGAAACCAACAATCCCAAGAGTCTACGGATTAGTAACACGTGAACCTAGTAAGGATAAGAGGCCTAGTCCTAAATCCCCGTAGAAAGAATAGACAGACTCAGATCAGAAGGGCATAAGGTAAAGGAGTAAAAAGAGCCTTACGTTCCCTTCCACAATCAATTCCCCTACATATAACTAAGAATTTTTCTAGACTCAACATCGACCAGTTTGGCTTGAGAAACCTACAGGCAGTCCAGCTCTGATGCCAACGCTGTCAGGACCCCGATCCGAAGTCACACCGATCTAGCTGTAACACGTCATATCACTTTGCGGCCTCACGCACGGTAACCCCACGGGTGCCACCTTACCTGGCCCGGGACCGTTTGCGCATTTTGGCACACGTATGTGACAGTGTCGCTAGCATCCATATGACAGAGAACCCGGGCCGACATGGCTAGTTATAAACCAAAAGTGGCACTAAATTACAGAGACAGGCATCCATGACCCAGCAACGAACGTGTCGGTCATCAACGTATGAACCCAAGTCGTAGCAAGCTACATGGACTTAAAGGAACAACGTGTGACATTTCCCCTAAGGGACAGACACAGGAACGAAGAAGGACACATGCCGGCCAGCCTACGTGTTCCGAGCAGTAGCAAGCTACCAAGGCTCATTGGAATCACTAGGAGGCATTTCCCTGTAAGATAGGCTACCAAAGGAAAACAACTAGGTGTCGGATCCCACACATACCAAGCATTTCAATCATACACGCAATATGCTCAATATGTGCAAATACAACATTGCATCACAACAGAACTCTATGACTCAAAGTACTTTATTTAAAAGGCTCCAAGAGCCATACATAACATATCCATACAGGTAGGGGTCACATGACCCAACACTCAAGTCATACAGTCATACAAGCACAAGTGGAAGCTACATGTCTGAGTACAGACAACTTAGAAAATAAAACAGGCTTGGTGTAGCCTGACTATCTATAAGGCCCTTTACAAGCTCCAGATCTCCGTCTGGGTGTCAAGCTACTCGTCGACGTCAATGTCTATGTAGAAGCCATTGGCAGGGGCAGGGTTCTCCTCTGCAACAGTTATTAAGCAAACATGAGTACAAAGGTACTCAGCAAGTCTTACCACAGAACCTATCATACATGCAACATTATCAAGGGGGTAGTAGAGTTTATAGCAGAATGCCAGCTTTGACCTTGGCTAACCTATACTACAACTCTCAACGGATTGCAAGATATTATTACGAACACGAGTCCTCTACTCACCACTTCAATACACTACCGAGGATCCTCTTCCGTCATCCTACGGAAGGGCCATCCACGGCACTCACGCTTATCTTGAGGCTTTTAGTAGTATCCATCAACTTGTCTATGAATTGTAAGAGTAACCAAGTAGTTCGTACCGCGAACAACGGCTATTCGAATAGATTGATAACCCTGCAGGGGTGTACCTCTTCACACACGCTTCCACCACTTATCGCCGTTTATTCGGCGTGTACTCGGCAACCTTCAAGCGGAAGCCTAGCGGGGGTGTCGGCCACGACCTGACTAACTACTCAAGTCTCTCGTCCAGGTTTATCGCCTATTTGGGTTCCATCCGTGGGGAGATCCGGCCGGGGTGTCGCTCACGGCCCCAAACGATGTGTATAGGGTTCCCGAGTCAGCAAACGGGCAACCGGTACACCGTGCCACGTACCTGTCGCATCACAACCCACCCCGAGGGTCAGCGTTGTGCACGACCTCCAGTAAGCTATAAACACCAGAAACTAGTTGCAACTCCTGGACAGAGATCGAGGGTAATTAATAAGCCGAGAGTGTCCATTGGTTTCGGGCCCAATGCATGGTAGTAACTGGAACTTGAACCACACATACAGATCTCGGGTCCTATGTACGGTTCCAATGAAACTACCCACCATGTACTCCTACATGGCCTTTCATCGATACCTTTACCAAGCGTATTCCACACTTCCTTCTCTTTATCGGTAAGATCATTTCACTCTGATCCATCACCCAGATGAACCAGACCAGACACAACTCTAAGCATAACAGGCAACATAAACAAATAGCATGGTGGATCACGCATCACATGGCTCAATCAACTCTTACACATGCTAGTGGGTTTCAACTATTTACTGTGGCAATGACAGGTCATGCAAGGGAATAGGGTTCAACTACCGCAGCAAGTAGCAGTTCACGCGCTGTTGCCTTAATGCAGTAAAAGAGAGCAGGAGCGAGAAGATTGGGTTTGTATCGGAATGATCAATGATTGCTTGCC
Source organism: Secale cereale (assembly GCA_902687465.1). NCBI lineage: Eukaryota > Viridiplantae > Streptophyta > Magnoliopsida > Poales > Poaceae > Secale > Secale cereale. Next base: position 770,689,741 of record LR738713.1, read on the forward strand.
TGACAAGGTAGTTGTCGGGTACTGCTCTTCAACTGGATACGCAGCAGTATCCTCGGGAGCAAGACCTAACACAGGGAATACCGACGATACAATCATTAACAAACAAATGCAACAATATGATGCATGCTCATGACATGGCAAGATGCATGTGTGTTGGCTAATGCAACTAAAACCAGAAGGGTTTGAACCTATTTGAATCAAGGATTCAAATTGAAGTTCAAACTATTATTTAAATAAGTGCATTATCATGTTTTTGATGTATACAGCAAGTTAACTTGTTCAAACATGCATGAAACCAGTGCCATTAGAAAGATTCGATTTTTCTGATCATTTTTCATATATAAATCTTTTCCATCTGAGCTATGGTTGATTTTATATGATTTTTAGAAGTTTTGGGTATTTTCTGGAATTTCCTGAATTATTTTAAATCTAAAAATCCCAGAAAAACCTTTACTGCGTCAGCATGACATCATGCTGACGTCAGCCAGTCAACAGGGCCAGTCCAGGTCAAACCTGACTGGTGGGTCCCTCATGTCAGTGTCTCAGGAGTTAATTCCGGTCATAACCAGGGTTGACTGGGTTTGACTAACAACGGGGGCCCACTGTCAGTGACTGTGGTGGTTAAACTAATTACTGTTAGCTACTAAACAACAGGCCACGTCAGCCCGCCGGAGTTTGGCCGACGGCGACCATTTCGCACGGCGGTGACTCGTCGGAATCCCTATTTCGGCATCCATTTGCCGCGCGGATGGGCTCGGTGTGCTCCTGGTGATGCACCGCATCCAACGGTGCCACTAGTTGGACGAGAGGTCGCCGGAGTCGACGGCGACGAGCTCGTCCGCGGCGGTGCTCGCACGGAGTGGGTCGGGATGGGGTTGTAGTGCACGGGAGGAGGAGCTAAAGCTTGCTTTAGCTTGCTGGTGACCTACTGAAGCTAATGGCGTGCTCAGCCACGAGGTACGGTGCCTATGGCCACGGCGGTGAGTTGGCCGGCGGCGGTGATCGTCGGTCAGCAAAGGGGGCGGCGGCTACTAGGCCTAAACGAGCCCGTGGAGAGGGGGGTTCGAAGCGTGAGCTCACAGCAGTCGCAGAGGGCGTCGAAGTGAGCTCGGGGACGGTCGGACGACGGCGTACGGGCGGCAGCGATCTTCGGCGCCGGAGGTTGAAGACGACGGCGAGGAGGACGTTGCGGAGCTCCTGGCGTCGTGTGCGTCGGTGGGGAGCTTCGGGGCGATGCGGCGGAGCTAGTGGTGCTTCGGGGAGGCGAGGGGGTGGCGTAGAGCGCGGTGTCAGCGGTCGTCGGCGACGAGCTCGCTCGGGGGAGCTCGGCGGAGGGAAGAGAGGAGGGGAGAGACACGGGGAAGAGGGGGAAACGGTCGAGGGGGCTTCGTGGCGTCGTTCTAGTCCGTCTAGAGGGCCGAGGGGCCAGCCAGGCAGGCAGGAGGTGGCCGGCGCATCGGCGGCGCTCGCCAACGAGATGCTTCGTGCGCTGGCGTGGCGAAGAAGACGGAGATGCCCCTGGTGGGCCGGGCCGGCTGGGCCAACAGGTAAGTGGGCTCAGGTAAGTGTTCTTCCTATTTTTCTTTTCCTATTTTCTTTCTGTTTTATTTCTTTTGCAGCTTTGTTCAATTAATAAAAATGCCTAAACATTTTTATAACTCATGACACTTGTCATACCTACTGTATATAATATGAACAGTAGGAAACATTATAGTTCATGATTATTTGAGCATTTAAAATATTTTATAGCATTTAAATGCCCAAATTCAAATACCATATGATTTAATCCAGAGCCCTTGGGTGTCCTAGAAATTTGTGCACCATTTTTAGCAGAGGTTTAAGACCAAGGCAGAAATGATGAACATTTTTGAAGGGCATTTTGGGTACATTGGAAAATATTTTAGCAAACCCTAGTTGTTAGGGGAGGGGTGCTGGGGTTTCTGTTAATCCCATTTAAAGTTTTCTTTGAAAGTAAACATGATGCACACTCTAGTTAGGTCCTAGTGCAAGTGCTAGCTAGGATGTGACAGCCGGGGGACGCGACGAGAAGATACTAGCCAACTACTTCCCGCTAGTGCTTAAGCCAAACGTCCGCTCTTGGCTTATGCACTTGCCGGAGAGCTCCATTTCTTTGTGGGCGGATCTGTGCCACCAGTTTGTTGGCGCCTTCATGGGCGGCCACAAACCCCACGGCCAAGAGAGCGATCTCCACATCCTAGCCCAGAAGGAGGGAGAATCCCTGCGCAAGTACATCCAGTGGTTCAGCCGCGTGCAACACAACATTCCCGACGTCCACCCTATCGCGGTTATTAGCGCGTTCCACCAGAACGTGCGTAACCGCCGGATGAGGGAAGAAATGGCCATGACCAAGATCCGGGATGTCAGCGAGCTCTACGCTCTGGCTGACAAGTGCGCGCGCGCCGAAGAGGGGAGGAGACTCCCCGGAGAGGATGCTGGCGCAGGAGGAAGCGACAGCGAGGATGCCGCCCCGGCAAGGAAGAGCCGGCGGCGAAACAACAGAAAGAAGAAGAGCAAGGAGGTGCTGGTTGTAGAGCAGTCCGGCAAGGAGGCTCCCGCCAAGAAGGCACAGGCCGGCGGCTCCGGCAAGGAGCCTGCCCCTATAGCGGCAGCCGATAAGCAGGACGGCTCCGACAAGCAGTATTGCAAGATCAACCGCACCAAGGGCCACGACCTTCAGAATTGCATGCGAGTCGAGTACCTTGTAGAGCAGCAGAAGGCTGAATACGAGCGTCGCGACAAGGAGAAGGCCCAAGGAGGCGGAGGAGAACCAAGCAAGAAGCGGCCATTCAATGGCTGGGGAGGACGCCGCGGCAAGGCCAAGCAGCGGCAAGGTGACAGACCTCCCCGGGGCCGCGACAAGGATGAGGAAGAAGACGACGACGACGACATGGAAGAAGGAGATAACAGCGAGCAGGAGTTCCAGAAGGCCACAGAAGTTCTGTGTGTCGACGGAGGCGCCTCTCTGCACACTTCTCACCGCCAACTCAAGCAGTGGGTGCGGGAAGTGAATGCAGCTGAGCCGCCCGTCGAGTCACGCAGGCTGCTGAAGTGGTCCAGCACGCCCATCATTTTTGACCTTGAGGACCACCCTGATCGCACAACTGCGGTCGGGTGCTTGCCGATGTTGGTCTCACCAACTATCCGCAACCTCAAGGTCACCAAAATGTTGGTTGACGGCGGGGCCGGCCTGAACTTGATCTCCTCAGCTGTGGTCAAGAAGCTACAGATCCCCGACAGCGAGCTCGAAGAAACCGGGTCGTTCCAAGGAATCAACCCGGGAAGGAGCAAGACGAAGGGGAAGATTACGCTGCCCATGACCTTTGGCGGGGAGCTCAACTTCAGAACGGAGAGGATAACCTTCGACGTTGCCGATATCCCATTGCCATACAATGGGATACTTGGCCGTCCTGCCCTCGCCAAGTTCATGGCAGCTTCCCACCATGCCTACAACGTACTCAAGATGCCGGGGCCGATAAGCGTCATCTCTGTCCCTGGCGACAAGAAGGACGCGCTTATCTGCGCCGACAAGATTTACTGGGATGCAGCAGCCGCAGCAGAAAGCAACACACTTGCCGCTGAAGCTCCCGGGGGTAAGACCAAGACCAAGTCCGGCAAGAGCTCTGGGGCCCACTCCGGCAAACGCACCTCCTCAGAGTGTTGCGCTGCCGTCGAGGACGCACCATCGAGCTCCACCGGCAAGTGCAAGAAAGGGATGGCAGCTCCACCGGCAACCAAGAGGGTGTCCGTGTTGGAAATATGCCCTAGAGGCAATAATAAATTGGTTATTATTATATTTCCTTGTTCACGATAATCGTTTATTATCCATGCTAGAATTGTATTGATAGGAAACTCAGATACATGTGTGGATACATAGACAAACACCATGTCCCTAGTAAGCCTCTAGATGACTAGCTCGTTGATCAATAGGTGGTTACGGTTTCCTGACCATGGACATTGGATGTCGTTGATAACGGGATCACATCATTAGGAGAATGATGTGATGGACAAGACCCAATCCTAAGCCTAGCACAGATCGTGTAGTTCGTATGCTAAAGCTTTTCTATATGTCAAGTATCTTTTCCTTAGACCATGAGATTGTGCAACTCACGGATACCGTAGGAATGCTTTGGGTGTACCAAACGTCACAACGTAACTGGGTGGCTATAAAGGTGCACTACAAGTATCTCCGAAAGTGTCTGTTGAGTTGGCACGAATCGAGACTGGGATTTGTCACTCCGTGTGACGGAGAGGTATCTCTGGGCCCACTCGGTAGGACATCATCATAATGTGCACAATATGTGATCAAGGAGTTGATCACGGGATGATGTGTTACGGAACGAGTAAAGAGACTTGCCGGTAACGAGATTGAGCAAGGTATCGGTATACCGACGATCGAATCTCGGGCAAGTGCTATACCGATAGACAAAGGGAATCGTATACGGGATTGATTGAATCCTTGACATCGTGGTTCATCCGATGAGATCATTGTGGAACATGTGGGAGCCAACATGGGTATCCAGATCCCGCTGTTGGTTATTGACCGGAGAGTTGTCTCGGTCATGTCTACATGGTTCCCGAACCCGTAGGGTCTACACACTTAAGGTTCGATGACGCTAGGGTTATAGGGAAAGTATGTACGCGGTTACCGAAGGTTGTTCGGAGTCCCGGATGAGATCCCGGACGTCACGAGGAGTTCCGGAATGGTCCGGAGGTAAAGATTCATATATGGGAAGTCCTGTTTTGGTCACCGGAAAAGTTTCGGGCGATATCGGTAATGTACCGGGACCACCGGGAGGGTCCCGGGGGTCCACCAGGTGGGGCCACTAACCCCAGGTGGCTGCGTGGGCTAAGTGTGGGAGGGGACCAGCCCCAAGGGGGCTGGTGCGCCCCCCCACCAAGTCCCAGGGCGCCCCAAGAGGGGAAGGGGGGCAAACCCTAATGCAGTTGGGCCCTAAGGCCCAATAGTGGTGCGCCTCCCCCTCTCTCCCCCTTTGGCCGCCCCCCCTAGATGGATCTAGGGCTGGCCGCACCCTAGGGGAGGGAAACCCTAAAGGGGGGCGCAGCCCTCCCTTCCCCCTATATATATGAGGGGTTTTGGGGCTGCTAGAGACACGAGAACATCTCCCTCTTGGTGCAGCCCTACCCCTCATCCTCCTCGTCTCCCGCAGCGCTTGGCGAAGCCCTGCCGGAGTCCCGCGCTCCTCCACCACCACCATGCCGTCATGCTGCTGTTGGTTGGAGGTTTCCCAACCTCTCCCTCTCTCCTTGCTGGATCAAGGCGTGGGAGACGTCACCGGGCTGTACGTGTGAAGAACGCGGAGGCACCGTCCGTTCGGTGCTAGGATCTTCGGCGATCTGAATCGCGGCGAGTACGACTCCATCAACCGCGTTCTAGTAACGCTTCCGCTTAGCGATCTACAAGGGTATGTGGATCCAACTCTCCTCTCGTAGATGTGCATCTCCTAGATTGATCTTGGTGAGCGTAGGAAAATTTTTGTTTCCCATGCAACGTTCCCCAACAGTGGCATCATGAGCTAGGTCTTTGCGTAGATGCAATCACGAGTAGAACACAAAGGAGTTTGTGGGCGTTGATGTTTAGATTGCTGCCCTCCTTAGTCTTTCTTGATTCAGCGGTATTATGGGATGAAGCGGCCCGGACCAACTTTACATGTCCACGTACATGAGACCGGTTCCATCGACAGACATGTGACTTTTGTTGCATAAGATGGCTGGCGGGTGTCTGTCTCTCCTATCTTAGTTGAATCGGAATAGAACAAGGCGGTCCTTGTAGAAGGTTAAATAGCAACTTGAATATCACCGTTGTGGTTTTGCGTAGGTAAGAAGCGTTCTTGCTAGATACCCATAGCAGCCACGTAAAACATGCAACAACAAATTAGAGGACGTCTAACTTGTTTTTGCAGGGTATGTATGTGATATGATATGGCCAATGACATGATGAGATATATTTGATGTATGAGATGATCATGTTGTAATAGTTAATATCGACTTGCATGTCGATGCATACGGCAACCGGCAGGAGCCATAGGGTTGTCTTTAATTTTTTGTATGACCTGCGTGTCAATCATTAAGCGCTATGTAATGCTTTACTTTATCGCTAAGCGGTAGCAATAGTAGTAAGAGCATGGTGGGCGCGCGACAACCCCGATGGCAACACGATGATGGAAATCATGATGATGGAGATCATGGTGTGGCGCCGGTGACGATGGAGATCATGCCGGTGCTTTGGAGATGGAGATCAAAAGCACGAGTTGATGGCCATATCATGTCACTTATGATTTGCATGTGATGTTAATCCTTTTATGCATCTTATTTTGCTTAGGACGACGGTAGCATTATAAGATGATCCCTCACTAAAATTTCAAGATAAAATTGTGTTCCCCCCGAGTGTGCGCCGTTGCGAAGGTTCGTCGTTTCGAAGCACCACGTGATGATCGGGTGTGATAGACTCTACGTTCGCATACAACGGGTGCAAGCCAGTTTTTGCACATGCAGAACACTCGGGTTAGACTTGACGAGCCTAGCATGTACAGACATGGCCTCGGAACACGGAGGACCGAAAGGTCGAGCATGAGTCATATAGTAGATATGATCAACATGTTGATGTTCACCATTGACACCACCTCATCTCACGTGATGATCGGACTTGGGTTGGTGAATTTGGATCATGTCACGCTCGGATGACCGGAGGGATGTCAATTTGAGTGGGAGTTATAAGTAATTTGATTAGTTAAACTCACTTATCATGAACAATAGTCTAAGTTGCCTTTGCAAATTATGTTGTAGATCAATAGCTTGCGTTGTAACTCCCTGTTTAAATACGATCCTAGAGAAAGACTAAGTTGAAAGATATTGTAAGCAAGGATGCGGACTGGGTCCGTAGTCCGAGGAGTGTCCTCACTGCTGCACAGAAAGCTTACGTCTTTGATGCACCGCTCGATGTGCAAACCCCTACAACGTTGTCTGTGGATGTTGTGAACACCTGACAGAGACGTCCTGATGACTACTTGATAGTTTAGTGCACCATACTTTACGGCTTGGAATCGGGATTCCAATGACGTTTTGAACGCCATGGAACATATGAGATGTTCTAAGAGCTGAAATTGGGATTTCAGGCTCATGCCCATGTTAAGAGGTATGAGACCTCTGACAAGTTCCTTTGCCAAAAGGATGGAGGAGAATAGCTCAACTAGTGAGCATGTGCACAGAATGTCTGGGTGCTGAAATCACTTGAACCAAGTGGGAGTTAATCTTCCAGGTGAGATAGTGGTTGACGGAATTCTCTAGACACTATCACCAAGCTACTAGAACTTCGTGAAGAACTATGGCATGCAAAGGATGGATGATCCCGGTGCTGTTAGCGGTTCTTAGTACCGCAAAAGTAGAAATCAAGAAGGAGCATCAAGTGTTGATGGTTTAACAAGACCACTGGTTTCAAAAGGGTAAGGGCTGGAAGGGAAACTTCATGAATGGCAAACCTGTTGTCGCTCTGATGAAGGAACCCATGGTTGAACCCAAACCTCGAGACCAAGTGCTTCTATTGTAAGGGGAACGGTCACATGATAGCGGAACCACCCCAAATACATGGTAGATATGATAGCTGACAACTTCAACAAAGTGTATTTGATATACGTGTTATTAATGTGTACCTTAGTAGTACTCCTTGTAGCACCTGGGTATTGGATACCGGTTCAGTTGCTATTATTAGTGACTTGAAGCAAAAGCTACGGACTGAACGGAGACTAGCTAAGGGCGAGGTGACGATGTGTGTTGGAAGTGTTTCCAAAGATGATAAGATCACCATCGCACGCTCCTTCTATTTTCGAGATTAGTGTTGAACCTAGATAAATGTTATCAGGTGTCTACGTTGAGCATGAAAATGATTAGATCATGTTCATCGCAATACGGTTATTCATTTAAGTTAGAGAATAATGGTTATTCTGTTTACATGAATAATACCTTTATGGTCATGCACCCAATGGTTCGTTGAATCTCGATCATGGTAATACACATAATGATAATATTAATGCCAAAAGATGTAGAGTTAATAATGATAGTATCACTTTCTTGTGGCACTGCCGCTTAGGTCATTTTGGCATAAAATGCATGAAGAAGCTCCATGCTGATGGACGTTTGGAGTCACTTGATTTTGAATCGCTTGACACATGCGAGCCATGCCTCATGGGCAGGATGACTGAGATCTCGTTTTCAGGTACAATGAAACGGGTAAGTGACTTATTGGAAATCATACATGCTGATGTATGTGATCCAATGAGAATTAAGGCGTGTGGTGGATATCGTTATTTTCTCATCTTCACTGACGATTTGAGTAGATATGGTGTATTTACTTAATGAAGCAAAAGTCTGAAACGTTTGAAAGGTTCAAAAATTTCAGAGTGAAGATTAAGAATCATCATAACAAGAAGATCATGTTCCTACGATCTGATCAAGGGGATATTATATGAATTATGAGTTTGGCAATCACTTAAGACATTGTGGAATTGTTTCGCAGTTGAAGCCCCCTGGAACACCACAGCGTAATGGTGTGTCCGGACATCGTAATCGAACCTTATGAGATATGGTGCGATCTATGATGTATCTTACCGATCTACCGCTATTATTTTGAGGTTATGCATTAGAGACAGCTGCATTCACTTTATATAGGGCACCATCTAAGTCCGTTGAGACAACGCCATATGAACTAAGGTTTGGCAAGAAACCGTAGTTGTCGTTTCTCAATGTTTGGGGCTGCGAGGCTTATGGCTTCAGCCGGGAAAAGCTCGAACCCAAAGCGGACAAATACATCTTCATATGATACCCAAAGGTAACAGTTGGGTATACCTCCTATCTCAGATCCAAGGGCAAAAATGTTTGTCCCTAAGAACGGGTCCTTTCTCGAGAAGGAGTTTCTCTCGAAAGAATTGAGTGGGAGGAAGATAGAACTTGATGAGGTCGTCGAACCCTCACTTCAACCGGAGAGTAGTGCAACACAGAAAGATGTTTCTGTGGAACCTACGACGTTGAAGAGGAAACTAATGATAGTGATCATGAAGCTCCAGATCAAGTTGCTATCGAACCTCGTAGGTCGACAAGGATATGTACTACTCCTGAGTGGTACGGTGATCCTGTCTTAGAGGTCATGTTGTTGGACAACGATGAACCTACGAACTATGGAGAAGCGATGGTGGGCCCATATTCCGACAAATGGTTAGAAGCCGATAAATCCGAGATAGGATCCATGTATCAAAACAAAGTATGGACTTTGGTGGACTTGCCCTATGATCGGCAAGCCATTGAGACAAATGGATCTTTAAGACTAAGACGGACCTGGACGGTAATGTCACCGTCTATGAAGCTCGACTTGTGGCGAAGAGTTTTCCACAAGTTCAAGGAGTTGACTACGATGAGATTTTCTCACCCGTAGCGATGCTTAAGTCCGTCGGAATCATGTTAGCATTAGCTGCATTTATGAAATCTGGCAGATGGATGACAAAACAAGTTTCCTTACCGGTTTTCGTAAGGAAAGGTTGTATGTGATACAATCAGAAAGGTTTTGTCGATCCTAAGGATGCTAAAAGGATATGCTAGCTCCAGCGATCCTTCCATGGACTAGAGCAAGCATCTCGGAGTCGGAATATACACTTTGATGGAGTGATCAAAGTTTTTGGGTATACAAAGTTTGTTGGAAACTTGTATTTGCAATAAAGTGAGTGGGAGCACTACAACATTTCTGATAAGTATATGTGAATGACATATTGTTGATCCGAAATGATGTAGAATTTCTGGAAAGCATAAAGGGTTGTTTGAAATGAGTTTTTCAAAGGAAGACCTGGATAAAGCTGCTTACATATTGGGCATCAAGATCTATACAGATAGATCAAGACGCCTGATGATACTTTCAAAAGAACACACACCTTTGACATGATTTTGAAGGAGTTCAAAATAGATCAGTCAAAGAAGGAGTTCTTACCTGAGTTGTAAGGTGTGAAGTTGAGTAAGACTCAAAAGCTTGACCACGGCAGAAGAAAGAGGAAGGACGAAGGTCGTCCCCTATGGTTTTGTCATAGGCTCTATACGATATGCCATGCTAAGTACCACACCTGATGTGTGCCTTACCACATGTCTGGCAAGAGGGTACAAAGGTGATCCAGGAGTGGATTACTAGATAGTGGTCAAAATTATCCTTAGAGGAGTAAGGAAATGTTTCTCGGTTATGGAGGTGATAAAGAGTTCGACGTAAAGAGTTACGTCGATGCAAGCTTAACACCTATTCGGATAACTCTAAGTGGAGATACCGGATACGTATAATGGAGCAACAGTTTGGAATAGCTCCAAGTGGAACGTGATAGCAGCATCTACGATATGACATAAGTTTTTGCGAAGAACATAGGGATCTGAATGTTACAGACCCGTTGACTACAACCTCTCTCACAAGCATAACATGATCAAACACAGAACTCATTGAGTGTTAATCACATATTGATGTGAACTAGATTACTGACTCTAGTAAACTCTTTGGATGTTGGTCACAAGGCGATGTGACCTGTGAGTGTTAATCACATGGCGATGTGAACTAGATTATTGACTCTAGTGCAAGTGGGAGACTGTTGGAAATATGCCCTAGAGGCAATAATAAATTGGTTATTATTATATTTCCTTGTTCACGATAATCGTTTATTATCCATGCTAGAATTGTATTGATAGGAAACTCAGATACATGTGTGGATACATAGACAAACACCATGTCCCTAGTAAGCCTCTAGATGACTAGCTCGTTGATCAATAGGTGGTTACGGTTTCCTGACCATGGACATTGGATGTCGTTGATAACGGGATCACATCATTAGGAGAATGATGTGATGGACAAGACCCAATCCTAAGCCTAGCACAGATCGTGTAGTTCGTATGCTAAAGCTTTTCTATATGTCAAGTATCTTTTCCTTAGACCATGAGATTGTGCAACTCACGGATACCGTAGGAATGCTTTGGGTGTACCAAACGTCACAACGTAACTGGGTGGCTATAAAGGTGCACTACAAGTATCTCCGAAAGTGTCTGTTGAGTTGGCACGAATCGAGACTGGGATTTGTCACTCCGTATGACGGAGAGGTATCTCTGGGCCCACTCGGTAGGACATCATCATAATGTGCACAATATGTGATCAAGGAGTTGATCACGGGATGATGTGTTACGGAACGAGTAAAGAGACTTGCCGGTAACGAGATTGAGCGAGGTATCGGCATACCGACGATCGAATCTCGGGCAAGTGCTATACCGATAGACAAAGGGAATCGTATACGGGATTGATTGAATCCTTGACATCGTGGTTCATCCGATGAGATCATCGTGGAACATGTGGGAGCCAACATGGGTATCCAGATCCCGCTGTTGGTTATTGACCGGAGAGTTGTCTCGGTCATGTCTACATGGTTCCCGAACCCGTAGGGTCTACACACTTAAGGTTCGATGACGCTAGGGTTATAGGGAAAGTATGTACGCGGTTACCGAAGGTTGTTCGGAGTCCCGGATGAGATCCCGGACGTCACGAGGAGTTCCGGAATGGTCCGGAGGTAAAGATTCATATATGGGAAGTCCTGTTTTGGTCACCGGAAAAGTTTCGGGCGATATCGGTAATGTACCGGGACCACCGGGAGGGTCCCGGGGGTCCACCAGGTGGGGCCACTAACCCCAGGTGGCTGCGTGGGCTAAGTGTGGGAGGGGACCAGCCCCAAGGGGGCTGGTGCGCCCCCCCACCAAGTCCCAGGGCGCCCCAAGAGGGGAAGGGGGGCAAACCCTAATGCAGTTGGGCCCTAAGGCCCAATAGTGGTGCGCCTCCCCCTCTCTCCCCCTTTGGCCGCCCCCCCTAGATGGATCTAGGGCTGGCCGCACCCTAGGGGAGGGAAACCCTAAAGGGGGGCGCAGCCCTCCCTTCCCCCTATATATATGAGGGGTTTTGGGGCTGCTAGAGACACGAGAACATCTCCCTCTTGGTGCAGCCCTACCCCTCATCCTCCTCGTCTCCCGCAGCGCTTGGCGAAGCCCTGCCGGAGTCCCGCGCTCCTCCACCACCACCATGCCGTCATGCTGCTGTTGGTTGGAGGTTTCCCAACCTCTCCCTCTCTCCTTGCTGGATCAAGGCGTGGGAGACGTCACCGGGCTGTACGTGTGAAGAACGCGGAGGCACCGTCCGTTCGGTGCTAGGATCTTCGGCGATCTGAATCGCGGCGAGTACGACTCCATCAACCGCGTTCTAGTAACGCTTCCGCTTAGCGATCTACAAGGGTATGTGGATCCAACTCTCCTCTCGTAGATGTGCATCTCCTAGATTGATCTTGGTGAGCGTAGGAAAATTTTTGTTTCCCATGCAACGTTCCCCAACAGTCCGCCAAGGAGGACGACACTGGTGGTACCTTCACCATCAGCGCTACACTCAACAACAAATAGGAAAGCGCGCTCGTTGCCTTCCTACGGGCGAATGTCGATGTGTTTGCATGGCAACCATCTGACATCCCCGGCGTTCCCAGGAAGGTAATTGAGCACAAGCTTGCTGTTTGTCCTCATGCGCGGCCCGTCAAGCAGAAGGTCAGGAAGCAAGCCATGGAGCGCCAAGAATTCATCGCCGAAGAGATAAAGAAGTTGGAAGTAGCAGGCCTGGTTAGAGGCGTGATCCATCCTACGTGGTTAGCAAATCCAGTTGTCATGCGCAAGGCTAATGGGAAGTGGAGACTTTGTATAGACTTCACTGATGTGAATAAAGCATGTCCCAAGGATCCGTTTCCCTTGCCGTGTATTGACCAGATTGTTGACTCCACCGCCGGATGCGAGCTGCTTTCCTTCCTTGATGCATACTCAGGTTACCACCAGATATTCATGGCCAAGGAAGATGAAGAGAAGACTGCATTCATTACTCCATGCGGCACATATTGCTTCATACGCATGCCCTTTGGATTGAAGAATGCAGGCTCGACATTTGCAAGGGTGGTGCACACTGCTTTTGAGCCACAGATACACAGAAATGTGGAAGCCTACATGGATGATATAGTGGTCAAGAGCAAGAGCAAAGATACCCTGATCCAAGACTTGGAAGAAACATTTGCGAACCTACGCAAGATCCAGCTCAAGTTGAACCCCGAGAAGTGCGTCTTCGGAGTCCCATCCGGCAAGCTTCTCGGGTTCTTTGTGTCCCAGAGGGGGATTGAAGCCAATCCCAACAAAATAAAAGCCATCGAGCAGATTGAAGCCCCGAAGCGCGTCAAAGACGTAAGGAGACTTGCTGGCTGTGTGGCTGCCCTCAGCAGGTTCATTTCAAAGTCTGCGGAACGCGCCCTGCCTTTCTTAAAAATCTTGAAGAAGGCAGGTCCTATGAAATGGACTCCGGAAGCGGAGGCAGCGCTGCAAGACTTGAAAGGATACCTGTCCTCTACTCCGATACTTGTCGCACCTAGGCCACAAGAGAAGTTGCTGCTGTACCTAGCGGCAACCAATCAAGTGGTTAGTGCTGCGTTAGTAGCGGAGAGGGAGGCGGATGAGGAATCCACACCCCCGGCAAGCGAACCCAGCGACAAGCAGGGGGCTCCCCCGACAAGCTCTGGCCCCGATAAGGACAAGTCTACGCAGGAACAAGGTGAAGTGCGAAAGAAGATGGTGCAGCGCCCAGTGTATTTTGTAAGTTCCCTCTTGCAGGGGGCTAGATCAAGATACTCTGGGGTGCAAAAGTTGCTTTTCGTTCTCCTCATGGCCTCAAGAAAGCTGCGCCATTACTTCCAAGCACACGAGATAACAGTGGTCACTCGCTTTCCGTTGAAGAGGATATTGCACAATCTAGAACCAACAGGCAGGATCGTCGAGTGGGCACTGGAACTGTCAAGCTTTGGTCTCAAATTTGAAAGTACTTCAACCATACAGAGCAGAGCTTTGGCAGAATTCATAGCAGAATGGACCCCAACACCAGATGAAGAAGTCCAAGAGACAAGCGTCCCCGTCCAAGAAGCGAACAGCGAATGGGTAATGTACTTTGATGGTGCTTTCTCGCTGCATGGCGCCGGTGCCGGCGTGGTAATCATAGTGCCCACCGGAGAGCACCTCAAGTATGTTGTCCAGATGCACTTTCCCAAGGAACAAGCGACAAACAATACTGCTGAGTATGAAGGTTTGCTTGCCGGCCTCAGAATTGCAGCCGAGCTTGGGATTAAGAAGTTAATTGTGCGGGGAGATTCATAGTTGGTGGTCCGACAAGTGAATAAGAGTTATCAGAGCCCTTTGATGGAAGCTTATGTCGATGAAGTGAGGAAGCTTGAAGAGCACTTTGAAGGTCTGCAAATGGAGCACGTCCCAAGAGCTCAGAATGATATCGCCGATGGCCTTTCAAAGTGTGCTGCAATGAAGTTACCTGTGGAACCAGGGACTTTCCTGCTCAAGTTAACTCAGCCATCCATTACACCATCAGTTGGGCAGAACAAGAAGAGAAAGTTGGTCTCCGGCGACTACTTGCCGGCGGATCTTCCCAACAACATCCGCCAAGGTCCCCAAGATCAACAGCCGAGATGCTGAGGAACAGTTTGCTCCTGCAGACCCAAGGGTCTGTACAGTTGAAGCAGGCGTTCCCGACAAGTCCTGCCCCGGCAGGCTTGCCGGGGGACCATCAGCTCCGGCAGAGCCGGAGGTTCTTGCCGTAGAAGCTGGGGTTCCCGCAGCAGCCCTCATGCCTTTAGTCCTTGCCGTTGAGCCTCGGGCTCCGGCATGGGCGCAACAGATCGTCCGTTTTCTGCAAACTGGAGAACTTCCCAACGAGCTAGAAGAGATAGAGAAAATAACCAGACAGTCAAGTATGTACCAGTTCGTTGACAACGAACTGTACAGAAGAAGACTCAATGGTGTCAGGTTGAAGTGTATTTCCAGAGAAGATGGACAGAAGCTGTTGGCAGAAATACATGGAGGCATATGTGGCCACCACATTGGCGCAAGGGCACTTGCCGGGAAGGCGTTCCGGCAAGGGTTCTTTTGGCAAGAAGCCCTCCAAGATGCAACTGCACAAGTAACTAAGTGTGAAGCGTGCCAGTTCCATGCCAAGCAAATTCACCAGCCAGCTCAAGCTCTCCAGACGATTCCTTTGTCCTGGCCCTTCTCGGTCCGGGGGCTCGATATCCTCGGCCCCTTCCCCCGCGCAGTCGGGGGCTTTGGGTACTTGTACGTAGCAATCGACAAGTTCACAAAGTGGCCAGAAGTGGAACCAGTCAGAAAAGTGACAGCACAGTCAGCAGTCAGGTTCTTCAGAGCGATTGTTTGCCGTTTTGGAATCCCTAACAGGATTATCACCGACAACGGCACGCAGTTCACAAGTCGCACCTTCATGCAGTACGTCCAAGACCTTGGCGCCAAGGTCTGCTTCGCTTCTGTTACTCACCCGAGGAGCAATGGTCAAGCGGAGAGGGCCAATGCTGAAGTACTGCGCGGGCTCAAGACAAGAACCTTCGACAGGCTGCGCAGGTGCGGAAGAAACTGGATAGAGGAGTTGCCGGCGGCTCTTTGGTCAATCAGGACGATACCAAATCGAGCTACCGGACAGACACCCTTTGCTCTTGTATATGGAGCAGAGGCAGTTCTCCCCACGGAACTCGTATACGGATCTCCTCGAGTGCTCGCTTATGATGAGCTCGAGCAAGAGCAACTGCGACAAGTTGATGCATTGCTCCTTGAGGAGGAACGTCTCCAGGCTGCTGTACGAGCTGCTCGATACCAGCAAGCCCTGCGTCGCTATCATAGCCGCAGGGTCACGGCCAGGAGTCTCGAGGAAGGCGACCTTGTTCTTCGGCGTGTTCAGTCCGCCAAGAATTCCAACAAGTTGACACCGAAGTGGGAAGGCCCTTATCGGGTGAGACAAGTCACAAGGCCCGGCGCTGTCCGCCTTGAGACCGAAGAAGGATTACCAGTGAGCAACTCCTGGAACATAGAGCATCTTCGCAAGTTTCACCCTTAAGGCGCGGTTGCCGTGATCCGCTCCGGCAACCACCTTTTGTACGAGTCTTGCCGCTGTTGCATGTAAACCTTTGTACAAAGCCGGGCGCAGATCCCATGCATCAGTAAAGTTTTTGTGCTTTGCACTATTTGTCTTTTCCATGCTTTTCTTTGTTATTTGCATGCATTGCTTGGCACCTTGTGCAACGCACAACCCCGGTAAGCATTAGCAAGCCATGAGGCCCTATACTTGTTTTCCCTCCTCTTTTTCTTCCCCTCTTAAGCAGAAAGAACATTCCTCGCGCACAAGTTTGCCGGGGGGGGAGGAGGTGGAGGATAAACCAAGTGCTGTTCAAGAAAGAGAAGCCTTGTCGGGGAACAAGCAATTTGTGAAAGCTAAGTTACCAAAGTTTGAGTAATTCAAATTTTTAAATTTTAGTTGTCTTCCTTGAACAACCACACTTTGTATGGAAAACCTGTGCGCGGAGGAACCTACCCGCGGCTAGCCGCGCCCTTACTCTGTTTCGAGCACGCTCAACGGCTTAAGTGAGCTGCGACAAGTGTCGCGCCCTTACTTCGTTTTCGAGTTCGTTCAGCAGTCTAAGTGTGCTGCGACTAGTTGCGGCAAGGTTACTTGCCGACAAGGTCTTTTGCCAGCAGGCTGCTAAGAGTCCAGCACTCAGCGCTTGCGGCAAGGGCCCCTTGCCGGCAAGTCCCCTAAAAGCGTAGGGTAGAAAGCATACAAACTGAAGGACCAAAAGCAAGGGAGATAACACGGCATTGACTGATCAAAATAAGATTGTGTATCACAAAGATAACTTCCAGCAATACTAATAGATTCTTGTCCATAACATGCCTTGCAGCAACAAGGGAAACAGAA
The DNA here is from genome assembly GCA_902687465.1 of Secale cereale. Taxonomy (NCBI): domain Eukaryota; kingdom Viridiplantae; phylum Streptophyta; class Magnoliopsida; order Poales; family Poaceae; genus Secale; species Secale cereale. Next base: position 770,706,614 of record LR738713.1, read on the forward strand.
AGAAAGGGATCTAATCTACGCGGTCGCCATCATGCCTTGTGATCTTGTTCAACTTGGCGACGATGTGGGCAACCTGCGCCTTCAACGCCTCTTGATCTGCTTCGTCCGGCAAGGTGCGGAGGACGTTGACGAGGTTGATGCCGGGGTTGCGGTAGACGATTTTCGTCAAGACACGCTCTAAGGTGCCCATGCAGAGCCGACGCGCCTCGTCGGCCAGCTGCACGGGGATCTTCTCCTGCAGCCTCGCAAGCGCCGGCGCGATTCCCCTGAAGAACAGACTTAACTTGGCGTTGTGGGGGAGATTCTCATCCGGGGAGTACGCGAGATGATCCGCCCTCAGCGCCACCATCTCCTTGTCAATATTGGCAGCGGAGGTGACCAGATCGTCAGTCCACTGCTCCACCGCCCGGCTGAAGTTGTTCGCTGAGACGGCGGCGCTCTTCACCAAGTTCCGCTCCTTGCGGAGCTCGTCCTTCAGCTTCGTCTCGCGGTCCCGGGCGGCGTCGAGCGAATCAGTCAGAGTGGAGACCTTCAACTCTAAGTCAGCAATGGAATCCTTGGCGGCAGTGAGCTCGTCGCCTTTCTTGGAGAGACGTACCTGCAAGTCAGAGTTGGTGTGGGCATCTTTCTCCCGCTCCACATTGAGCGCGGTGATTCTGTCCGCGCTCGCCTTCAGGTACCGCTCCAGCTGCTCCACCTTGGCCTCCAGGTCCTTCTTGGCGGTCTCCACGGCGGCTGCGGCGGCCTTCGCCTCCTTCAGGGCCCCGCCAATGGCCTGCTCCCGGGCGGTGAGGTCGTCCTCGTGGGCATCGAGGTCGACTTTCCGCTGGTTGAGCACTCCTTCTCGCCGGGACAGCTCCTCGGCGGCCAACCATTGCTGCTCGTCCACCTCGGCCTTCTCCAGGAGGAAGGCTTGCTGCGCTCCGGCAAGCTCTTCGCGCTCCTCAGCCAGGTGGCGGAGGGCTGCTTGGTTGTCGGTGCGAAGCTCCGCGGCGCGCTTCTCCAAGTCAGCTCCGGTCTTGGCGCCAAGAGCATCCCGAGGCTCTAGCTTCGCCTGCCTGGCCCGGTACAGGGCCAGGAGCCGGCGAAGGAGTTTCTCCTCTTCGGGCTCGTCGCTGTCGCCGGGCGCTTCAACAACCTTCAATCCCGCGGAGGCGAGGACCTCTCCGTCAAAGGTCTCTCCCTCCACAGGGGCTCTAGACGAGGACGCCCAAGGGACTTGTATAAAGATCCCGTTGGGCGCCTCAAGGTAGACACCCGACCGCTCCGTGGAGGCGGAAGGGTCGGCAGCCGGTGTAGCGTCCGACGCTCCTGCGGCCTCCGGGCCAGCAGTGTGGTCGCCGGCCTCTTCCCCAGCCGCGGCGTCGGCGGTCGGGGCGGTCTCTTCAGCGGTCGGCTCGTCAGCAGTAGTGGCGTTGCCGCCGTCGCCACGCACGCCCTCCTCGCTGGTGGTCTCCGTCTCCATCCGCTCGGGTGCAGGAGGATCTAGCAGAAGAAAAAGAAAAGAAAGAGTCAAGCAAATATCCAAAAAGACAAGTCCAAGAAGAAGAAGCTACAAAATTTACCTTCGCGGACTTCTTCAACGACAGGCTCCCTCGCCGGGGAATTCTCCCTTGGCGCCGGAGTGGTGGCCCCTGTTGGCGGAGGGCAGCCTGCGCCCTCCCTTGGCGGGATGCTCACCCTTGTCGGGCTGCTCACCCTTGGCAGGGTGCCCGTCCTTGGTGGAGCATTCTCCCTTGCCGGGGAGTTCACCCTTGGCGGGGAGGGTGGAGCAAGTGGCTCGTCGGGGGCGACCTCCTGGTGCTCCTGCGGCTGCGGCTCCACTTTTGCACAAGACAAACAAGACATCAAAACGTCAACCAAGATGATCACCTCAAGCGCGCCCGTCAAGCAGAAACATAAAAACCAGACTTACGCTGGGGGCTACGCCGGGGGCTGCTCCTCGGAGCAGCAGGTTGATCCGGCAAGTTTGCCGCTGGCACGTCTCCGGTCGCCGCGGCGGGCGAGTCGTCTTCAACCTCGACCATAGGGTTCTTGGCCCTCTTCGCCATCCGCTGGGTCAGGGTCCTGAAACCAAAGCAGAACAAGATCAGAATCGACAAGGAAAATCAAGACAGAATCGAAGAAACTAAAGAATTGCAAGTACTTACTCCTCTTCCTCGTCGTCGGAGCTGAGGGCGGAGAAGTCGAAATCCGCCTGAGGTGCTCCCGCGCGAGGAGCAGGAGGAGAAGGCTCCCTCGGGTGCTTGGCGGTCTCCGGGGCTGTGGGCTGCGAAGACCCAGCCTCCATCGTCGCTGAGGGCCGAGGAGCAGAAGGAGCAGCCGTTCCGCTCCGGGAGGATCCCGCTCCGCTTGGCGCTGGTGCACGGGGCGCCTCCTGGACGACTTCGCTCGTCCTAGTGGCGTGCGTTGCACGGTGCGCTGGCTGCTGTCGTGGCGCCTGCGGCCTCGCCGTCTCAGCTGCCTTGCGGAGGCGCTTCTTCGGTTGCTGCTTGGGATTCGCTGGAGGCGGGGAGTTCTCTGAAGATGAGGAGGCGTCGTCTTCGAGATTCAGAGATCCACCAGAGTCTTCGTCAGCCTAGACGTCCTCCTCCTCCCCGGCAGGCCCGCTGGACTCAGCACCATGCTCGACGGCCTCGCTCCCTCCGGCGACCTCGCTCCCTCCGGCAACCTCGCTTGTCCCGGCAAATCTCACGGAAGGCACCCCGGCAAACTCATCGGGCGGGAGCTTGAGCAGCTTGAGGATTTCCGCCTCCTCTGCTTGGCTCACCGCGTCCGCGGCCTGTGCCTCATCCACAGTGTATCCGAAGTCGCCTGCGGCCGCAGCCGCGGCGGCCTCCTCCATCCTGGAGGCGATGTAAGCTATATCCCGTGCCGTAGTAGCCCGGGTGAGGCCCCTGTTCTCCTCGGCGTTGCGGGGCGTCTCGACCAAGTTATCAAAGAAGGACAGCACAGTATCCGGCGGAGGCTCTATCCAAGTGGGGGTGACGTCGTGGGAGTCGCACGCAGGCATCATCGCGCGCAAGGAATCACGGGCGGTGCTGTTGCACAGCGGCACCACTCCCCGGGAAGGTTTGAACCACTCCGGATGGGCCGGGTCGTGCTTGAAGAGCTCTCGGACCATCCCCTTCAACTCCAAGGCAGTGAAGTTATAGTTTAATCCAGGGCGCAGCCGCATGATATCTGCCGCATTGCCGAATTCCCAGGCGGCCCTTTTCCTTTCTTGTAAGGGGGCGATGCGGCGGCGGAGGAAATCTGCCCCAACCTCTCCAATAGTCAGATTGGCTACCCGGAGGCGAATAATCCTGATGAGGGCGATGCTAAGCTTGTTGTCCTCCGGGGCCAATTCGCTCCAATCCCTGCCGCGCACTATGGCAGTTGTGCGCGGCGCGGTGAAGGGCTCCGGCTTGTCCTCCACCACCCAGCACCAATCGGCCCTCCATTCCTCACACTTAATGTCAGGGATATGGTTAGTAGGTATAAACCGGATATTGTAAACCGGCTTAGTTATATTGTACTTGGTTTTAATATTTTAGTAGAGACTACGGCCCATGAGATTTCAAGGCCCATGTATAGAAGTACGGTTTGTAAACCGCCAAGAGATGTAACTTGAGAGATAGGAAAGAAAAGACAGAGACCGAGGCGGACACGATTATGAGCCGGCCTCGGGACTCTGTAAACCGGACCAGGCGTCACCTCTATATAAAGGGACGACCCGGCGACGGTTCAAGGACAAGCAACAATCAATCCATCGAGACGCAGGCAAAGCGAATCCGCTCCCTGTAAACCGACGCCCAAGCAATATCAACCAACTAGACGTAGGCTTTTACCTTCTCCGAAGGGGCCGAACTAGTATAAATCCTTTGTGTCCTTTGTGTGCCATGAATCATTTCAAGCTAACCCGTGCGATGGTTCCATCATCAAGTCCGCTAAACCGGACATCTGCCGTGTTATTTCCACGACAGTTGGCGCCCACCGTGGGGCCTGCGCATGATGGTTTCGAGTTCTTGAAAGGCGGCTTCGAAGGGTTAAAGGGATACGCAGTCGGACGGATGACCAAGAGTCGTCGTGGCCGGATCTACATCGACGACGCGGGCTGGGGACCGGAGGCCGATTCGATCAAATACGGGTACCGGGTTCCCTTCGGCAGCATCCAAGTCTTCATCGGCAAAATTGGTGAACCGGGACCTGAGCCGGACACCCTCCCCAACATCGTCGAGCCGGCATAGCGTACGAGATCAACCCGGATTCAGCCTGCCATGAAGCATGTGTTCGTTGGAGCAATTCACGGAGGCCAAGCCGAGGACGGATCGGAATCTGATGGTGCAACCGTCGTCTACTCAGATGATGAATCTTCATCCGGGGAAACTGAATCTCTGTATCAGTTGCGGGACGGCCGGTCTGATGGCGAGTCCGATGGAAACAGTATTCCGGACCCCTTTGGCCCGCCAAACCGGGTGGCGGTCTTCATGGCCGGTTCACAACCCCCGAAGAACGGAACGACAGCAGAGGCTGGTGCAGGGGGAAGCGGTTCAAATCCCTCCCTTACTGAAGTTCTATCCACCTTGATCGAGGAGTTCACAGCTAAGGCAGTGGAGGTCGTAGCTCCAGCAGACAAGGCGCAACATGATGCAGCGCTTCTTCAGTTGAAAGCCCGGATCGATCAGTTAAAGGAGGATTTAAAGACGGAAGGAGAGATGTTAGCCATAAGACAAGCAGAGTTGGATGATCAAGCCTTTCATTTGAGGATGGAGCAGGCTTCTGTGGAAGGAGTAAGGGGGCGAAAGTATCGGTCCCGCCTGCCGCCGGGTTACGAATCTGCGAATTTGTTCAGAACACCTGGAGCTGGGGCCAGTAACAATCCGGCCTTAAACTGGAGAAGCCCACCGGCTCGGGATGAGCCGGTTCAGCAGCCCGCCGCAGAACGGGAGCGTCGGATTACATCGGCACCTTATGTTCCTGTCCCTCCAGGACACTATTCAAACCCTTTGGATAATATTGCTGCAGCGGCAGCACGGTTGGCCACTTTACCTGTGGAAGAGACATCTCCGGTGGCGATAGAGGCGCGCAGGGCCCAGAAGCTACTTAATACGGCATTAATACAGCAGCAAGCGTACTCTCATAGCAGGGAAAGGTTACATTCAACACCACGTCCCAACCGAAGTTATTCTAGACATTGGGAGGAGCCAGAAGTGTCTAGCAGTGAGCGCAGGAGACATCAGCACAGGCAGGATAATCCGGCAAGGGCGGAGATGCCAGCCCCGGACCTAAACCGGCCTAGATCGGAGGCCAGAGAGGAAATTCATCAGTCGACGCCGGTTCACACAGCCACTACAGGGACAGCGGCTACAGCGAGCGGTTTTGGGATACAATGTCTTGTCCCCGCCCTACGGAGCGTTAAGTTGCCCAAGGATTTCAAAGGACCTCGCAAGGTGCCTAACTACACAGCCGATTTACCACCCGAAGCTTGGGTGGAGAGTTACGAGATGGCCATGGAGATGCTTGATGTGGATGAATCGGCTTGTGCCAAATATTTCACTATGATGCTTGAGGGCACGGCCCGGACTTGGCTGAAGGCGCTACCTCCGAATTCTATCGGGTCGTGGGGGGAGCTACGCAGTCTGTTCATAAAAAATTTCAAGGATACATGTAAGCAACCGATGTCGGTGATAGATTTAGCAGCCTGTGTGCAAGGAGAGCAGGAGTCTACAGCAGCTTGGGTACGCAGAGTGGCGGAGATTTTACACTCTTCGAATGGTATCAACCCTAGTACGGCAATAGTGACGTTGGAAAACAATTGCCGGTTTGAATCTTTAAAGTTAAAGCTCGGACGGCTTAAGCGGGACTGTAATGACATGGGGACTTTAATGAGTGCCCTGGTGAAGTACGGAGACTCGGATAATACCAAGTATCCGGAAGCAGAAGGAGATAAAACGGGGAAGGCCAGCATGTCTGGTAAACCGGCGCCGGTTAATCCGGTTACTCCAAGCTTTTTGGGCAAACGGAAGGCAGAAAATAGTTCTGATTTTGTTGCTAATACACAGGCTCAAGGCGGTATTCAGGTTAATCCGCAGGGTTCCACTCTCCAAACCGGCGGAGGAAACCCGGGTTGGGAGCAGGATTTGGATCAACCCTGCCTAAAGCACAGCGGAAGAGGGAGGATTGCAAGGCATACTATAAGAGAATGCATACCCTTTATGAAAGCAGGGAACGGCCGTTTTAATCCTCCTAGCCGGCCCCCGAACGGCGGTTCAGGGCCCGTGTTTTATGGTCCGGGTTATCAAGGGAACAACTCCGGATCAGGATATATGGGCAACAACGGCGGTTATCAATCCCGGCCAGGCGGCCAAAATAGTCAAGGGAACTACAATGGTCAGGGAAATCAATCGCATCATCAAGGTGGTTATAATGGTCAGGGAAGTCAATCACATCATCAAGGTGGTTATCATGGTCAGGGAAATCAATCGCATCATCAAGGTGGTTACAACAGTCAAAATAATCAGCAGCAGGGCCAAGGAAGTTACAGTAACCAAGGAAACCAGCAGCAACAGCGTCCGCAGCAACAGCAGCAATCTGGATACCAGAGTAATCCGAAGGAGTTGAGCAGCGGTCAATATCATGTTTTCACCACGAGTTTATGTAAGAGAAACCAGAAGGTTTTAAGGCGGATTGTTAATGCAGTAGAACCGGCGACGCCACAATTTCTCCGATGGTCAGAGCAGCCCATTGTATGGAGCAGAGAGGACCACCCGTTACGGGTAGATAATCCGGGACATTTAGCCTTGGTGGTAGCACCTCAGGTGGGAGGATACAAGTTTACTAAAGTCCTCATGGATGGAGGTAGCAGTATCAATATATTATATTACGAGACCTTTCGTCGTATGGGTCTGACAGATAAAAAGTTAAGGACATCAAACACAGTGTTTCACGGGGTGGTCCCAGGTAAGTCAGCTTATCCAGTTGGTAAGATTGACTTAGAAGTTACCTTTGGGGATGAGCATGATTCCAGATCGGAGATGATCACTTTTGAAGTTGTCAAAATTAAAAGTCCGTATCATGCTTTGTTTGGAAGGACGGTTTATGCTAAATTTATGGCTAGGCCATGTTATGTTTATTTGCAGCTTAAGATGCCGGGTCATAAAGGCACGATTACGGTGCATGGCAGTCGTAAGATAGCAGTGGAGTGTGAGGAAGGTGATGCAGCTTATGCAGAAGCGGTATGTGCCACGGAAGAGTTAAAATTTTATAAAGATAATGTTGATCCGTCAGATATGACTCCGCTGAAGAAACCAACTACCGAGCATGATCCGGCTTTGAAGTTCAAGTCAGCGGAAGAGACTAAGCAAGTTGATTTTGTGCCTGGAGACTCGTCTAAGAAATTCACCATCAGTGCTAACCTGGATCCTAAATAGGAAAGCGCGCTCATTGAGTTCATCCGTGAGAACCGGGATATCTTTGCATGGAAACCTTCTGACATGCCAGGTATACCGAGGGAACTCGCTGAGCACAAGTTGAATATTGATCCGAAGTTTAAACCGGTAAAACAGTATCTGCGCCGCTTTAATGAAGAGAGGCGCAAGGCTATAGGAGAAGAAGTGGCCAGACTTCAGACTTTTGGCGGCAGGGTTCATAGTGGAAGTTTTTCATCCGGAATGGTTGGCTAATCCGGTGCTGGTTCTAAAGAAGAATGGGAAGTGGAGGATGTGTGTGGACTACACAGACCTCAATAAAGCTTGCCCGACTGATCCTTTTGCTCTACCTCGCATTGATCAGATTATTGATGCCACAGCAGGGTGTGAGCGGCTGAGTTTTCTGGATGCGTATTCAGGTTATCACCAGATCAAGATGGCAGTTGAGGATCAAGAGAAGACAGCTTTCATAACCCCTTTTGGTGCTTTTTGCTATGTGTCTATGCCCTTTGGGCTCAAGTGTGCACAGGCAACTTATCAGCGTTGCGTTCAGAATTGTTTGAAAGGGCAGATAGGAAGGAATGTGCATGCTTATGTGGATGACATCATGGTCAAATCAAAGGAGGAAAGAACAATGATAGAAGACCTCAGAGAAACCTTTGATAATCTTCGGGCTTACAAGATGATGCTTAATCCGGAGAAATGTGCTTTTGGTGTGCCGGCTGGTAAGCTTCTGGGATTCCTGGTCTCGAACAGGGGAATAGAAGCCAACCCGGAGAAGATCAAGGCCATCACATCTTTGACAAAACCGGTTTGCATCAATGTTGTTCAGCGCATAGCTGGCCGGATCACGGCGCTGAGCCGGTTTATCAGTCGCTTAGGAGAAAAAGCGATCCCGCTTTATCAAATGTTGAAGAAAACGGACCGGTTTATTTTGAGTGATGAGGCAAATACATCGTTTGAGAATCTGAAACAGCAACTAGCAAAACCACCGGTTTTAGCTGCTCCCATTGATAAGGAGCCTTTGCTATTATATGTTGCTGCGAATACACGGGCAGTCAGCGTTGCGATTGTGGTTGAGCGCAAGGAAGCAGGGAAGGAACATCCGGTTCAGCGCCCGGTTTATTATGTGAGTGAAGTACTCATCGAGTCTAAGGAAAGGTACCCTCATTGGCAGAAGTTGGTATATGGGGTGTTCATGGCAAACCGGAAACTGAAGCATTATTTCCAAGGGCATCCAATAACTGTGGTTAGTTCAGCTCCGTTGGGGGACATAATCCAGAATAGGGAAGCTACAGGCAGGGTAGCCAAGTGGGCCATTGAGCTCAGTCCGCATGAGTTGAAGTATGTACCACGTACTGCCATAAAATCTCAGGCATTGGTCGATTTCATCAATGACTGGACGGAGTTGCAGACTCCTGAGGAGAAGCCGGATCTTACTTATTGTACGATTCACTTCGACGGTTCAAAGCAGTTGGAGGGCTCGGGGGCTGGAGTTGTCTTAACTTCCCCCAGAGGTGATAAATTTTGTTATGTCCTCCGGTTATTATTTCCTTGTACTAATAATGCAGCAGAATATGAAGCGCTACTTCATGGTTTGCGATTGGCAAAAGAGATGAATTTGAGCCGGGTTAAGTGCCTGGGCGATTCAGACCTAGTGGCACAGCAAGTTTCGGGCAAGTGGGATTCAAGGGATCCCCTCATGGCGGCTTATCGACGAGAGGTTGAAGCGGTTGCAGGATATTTCAAGCGATATCAGGTGGAGCATATAGACCGGCGGAGGAACGAAGCAGCCGACGCTTTAAGCCGGCTAGGATCGCAACGTAAACCGGTACCACCAAACACCTTTTTGGATGAATTGCACAGTCCTTCGGTTCAAGTACCTTCAGAGAACGACCTAGCTGTTCCGGATCCAGAGGCACAGTTGGTTGCAGCAACCCATGTTATTCCGGATTGGACGTTACCCTATTTGGCATACTTAAGCCGAGGAGAGTTACCAGAGGACGAAGACGATGCACGGCAGATAATCCGGCGTTCCAAATCTATGACAATTGCCAACGGAGAGCTGCACCATCGTAGCACTTCTGGAGTATTTCAACGGTGTGTTTCAGCTGAGGAAGGTTGTGAGATTCTAAGAGAGGTTCATGAAGGGGATTGTGGTCATCATGCCGGATCAAAATCTTTAGTGGCTAAGGCTTTCCGACATGGCTTTTATTGGTTAACCGCGCATGCAGATGCGGCGGACCTGGTCCGCAAGTGTGACGCTTGTCAGAAGTTCTCAAGACGTGCCCTTGTTCCGGCACAGGAACTCCGGATGATACCAATAACTTGGCCTTTTGCAACTTGGGGGCTTGACATGGCTGGTCCTTTCAAGAGATCCCAAGATCAGAAAACTCATCTACTAGTAGCAGTAGACAAGTTTACGAAGTGGGTTGAAGCGGAGCCTATAAGCAAGTGTGATGCGGCAACAGCGGTCAAATTCATCAAAAAAGTAATATTCCGGTTTGGTTTTCCACACAGCATCATCACAGATAATGGCACCAACTTATCTCAGGGTGAGATGGAAGAATTCTGTCAACGAGAGCATATTCGTTTGGACGTGTCTTCTGTGGCTCACCCCCAATCCAATGGTCAGGCAGAAAGGGCAAATCAGGAGATTTTGCGAGGAATCAAACCCCGGCTTATGACACCTTTGCAGAGAACCCCAGGGTGTTGGGTTGAAGAATTACCATCTGTCCTTTGGAGTATTAACACTACACCAAACCGGTCTACATGTTATACACCTTTCTTCATGGTTTATGGCGCAGAAGCAGTTCTTCCAAGTGACATACGCCATGATTCACCGAGGGTAGCGGCCTATGTGGAAGCTGTTAATGAGGAGTCAAGACAAGACGGTTTGGATCGGTTGGATGAAGAGCGTGATATAGCTGCAGCACGGTCGGCGATTTATCAGCAAGATCTGCGCAGATATCACAGCCGCCGGATTAGAACCAGGACATTGCAGGAGGGTGACTTGGTACTTCGGCTTATCCAAGATCAAACAGATATGCACAAGCTATCCCCGCCATGGGAAGGGCCCTTTGTGGTCAGCAAGAATTTACACAACGGTTCATATTATTTGGTGGACATTCGAGAACACAAGGATTCACGGACATCAGAAGAGGAGACGAAGAGGCCGTGGAACATCGCTCATTTACGGCCATACTACACTTGAGCCATGTGCTCCAATGTATCCTATGTATATATTATGAATAATGAATAAACCGGCACCCTCGGTAAACCGGGGGCTCAACCCTTTCTTCACATACACAAATTTTGCGACAAATAACCATATCAGTTTGTTATCAAATATCATATTTCAATGTTGGCCGGTTTTAGAAACTAATCTTTGCAGGATATGTGAAGGAGCGGTAGAACTCTCGGGAACAAGAGATTATATCCGGTTCAAGAAGAAAAAAACCCCATAAAAAGAAAAACCCACAAAGTCAGGAGGAACTTTAGAGGCCCCTTGGGACAGTCTGGTTTGCCCACGTCCCATTGATTGGCTATGTTTATGATTTCTTGGGCCCTCTGAACAGTTGATACGCTCACGTTCAGGGATGGCTCGGCCCCTTGGGACAGTCCGGTTTGCCCACGTCCCATTGATTGGCTATGATTACGATTCCTTGGGCCCTCTGAACAGTTGATACGCTCACGTTCAGGGATGGCTCGGCCCCTTGGGACAGTCCGGTTTGCCCACGTCCCATTGATTGGCTATGTTTACGATTCCTTGGGCCCTCTGAACAGTTGATACGCTCACGTTCAGGGATGGCTCGGCCCCTTGGGACAGTCCGGTTTGCCCACGTCCCATTGATTGGCTATGTTTACGATTATATCGGCCCTCTGAACAGTTGATACGCTCACGTTCAGTGATTGGCTAGGCCCCTTGGGACAGTCAGGTTTGCCCACGTCCCAATGATTGGCTCGGTTTTTATTTGCGGTTCTATCGGCCCTCTGAACAGTCGATACGCTCACGTTCAGTGATTGGCTAGGCTCCTTGGGACAGTAGGTTTGCCCACGTCCCATTGATTGGCTGAACCTTGTTTTGAGCCTGGCAGCTCTTTGGAAAAGCCTCGACTACATGGTCTGATTTACAAGAATTGTGTGTTTCTTGATGTTTTTTTGTGTGTGTTCCATAACCTTTTAAACCGAGTGGAACAGCTCCAGAAGTTGACCACCTATCTATAATGTTATAAGTTTGGGTCATGAACACCAGCGAGAATTAAACCGGCGTTCATCATAACCCGGATCGACCTTCATGATGAGCCAACAGGTTGGCAGTACACGATCAGTTATAATGACCGGTGTTTTTAAACCGGCCTGGTTTTGACTATAAGTCACCAGTATGAGACAAAATAATGCCCGGAGTTTATTAACCCAACCCAGTTGTGACCAAGCCTGGTGTTAATTCAAACCCGGATGGAGTATCAGGCGCAAGTTACAATTTTCTGAACCAAGATGAGAAAGATTTATCGACAAGATGAATCGAAGAGTTTCAGGTGTTTATTAGAATTGATGAAGACCGATTAAGGTGACTTTAACATCCTGACCGGTTTAAGGTATATTGGCTACATACATCTCAGGTATCACAGTTATTTTTTAAGATATGCTTATTAGATGTGTCAAGAGAACAAGTTAATCCGTCCAGTGGTAAGCCACTAGGACATGTTTTTTGATATTTTTATGAACAGAACAAGGCATCCGCATCAATCAACAAGTCAACGAACGAATACTTCATGAAGACCAAATGTCGGATCACAGCGCATTAAGTTTCAGCTAAACCTATTACAAGGCATAAAAAGCCAAATAGTTGGAAGCATTGTTTGATGGAATAACAATCATGATTACAACAATAGCATTCAAGATTGTGCTTCTCCTTGCTGAGATGGTTGGCCACCATCTTGCTCCGGAACGTCTTCATCCTCGTGAAGCGGTTGGAAATCCGGTGCACGCCAATCAATCTTTGCCAAGGCACGGAAATAGATCAATATCAGGAGCAAAGGTGTGAGGACGAACCGGCGGAATTAAGTTTACAATATCGTAAACCGGTCGCTCCACCCGCTCGTTCTGCAGGTTATATGATGGATGATATCGCGACAAGTCAGACTCCACCGCAAGCTTGCTGGCGAGGGGACGCATCTCCTTTGTCAGAGCATAAAGATCTTTTTCATTAAACGTTGAACTGTCCTCCTTGGTATCAGGAAATCCGGTTAACACCTCCTCCGGATCAATGTACGGGACCCAAGCTTTAGCCCTCGTAAGGGCCAGAAGAGCACCTCCTCGAGCAGCCGATTTCTTAACCTCTTCAAGACGAGCCGGTAGAATGGACAAACTATTCAAAGTATCTTTGATAGTTGAAGGAGCCGGTTTACCAAATGAAGTGGCACTGATAATCGTTTGCGTTCCGGAGTACAACTGTTCGACCAAGGTGTAGCAGGCCTTGAGTTTCTTCCGTAAGTCATCCCCAAGATGGGAGACACGGCGTCCTACATACAACAATGAAAGTTAAACCGGTGCAGGTCACAGGTTACAAAGATAAAGACAGGAGTTCAGATTATGCTTACCAAAAATAGCAGAAGTCATCAAGTCAATTTGGCGCTTTAACCCGGTCAATTCTTCAGTAACCGGGTTAAGTGCTCCTTCGGCATCCTGAACACATTTCTCAAGATCTTTTTTCTGGACTTCAAAAGTAGTCCGCTCCTCGTCAAAGAACCTTTTCAAGTCTTCAGCAGTCTTTAAACTCACTTGAAGTTCTGTCTTAGCCTTTGAAGCGGCTGACTCAGTCTCCATAAGCCGGCTTCGAAGTTCACTGATCTCCACAGCGTTCCGGTTCAGCTCAGCCTGCAGACAAAAGTTCAAAAGCAAGATTAGAAATTACAAGTCTCAAGCACACAACCAAGTTGTCTACTTGACACTTGGGGGCTAATGGCAGTTGAAGTAATACAGCAAAGACAATTTGAAAGTACAAGTCTCAAGCACACAACCAAGTTGTCTACTTGACACTTGGGGGCTAATGGCAGTTGAAGCAATGCACCACAGACAATTTGAAATTACAAGTATCAACTACATAACCAAGTTATCTACTTGATACTTGGGGGCTAATGTATGGATCAGCAGTTCAAACTACAAAGTTCCGGATTACCTTCAGTAAAGCAGATAAACCGGAACTTGGGGGCTGCTATGAGATAAAGATGCGTCAAAAAAGCAAAGTCAGAAGAGGAAACTTACTTCATATTTTTCTCTCATCAGGTTCACCAGGTTGGCTTCATAATCCCGGCTGCTGTGGAGCCGGTTTAAATATCCGGAATAGATATCTTGAGCACTCATACTAGAAAGACTGGATATATCAGTACTCCACTTCCCTTTTTCCTGGGTTATTTTTTCCGCTTTAGCTGTATGTTTTGCTAAAACGGTGGGTTCAGTTGGAGCAACATAAGCATCACCAGTAACCACAACATCAGGAGAAGTGGGTTCATTGGGAGGAATAACTTCAACTTGAGCCAGATCAGGAGACGCCGGGTTAACTTGAGGAGAATTAACCCGGGCCGGACTTGGTGGATCTTGGACATTTTCTGCAACAGGAGTTTCAAGAGTAGGTTCTTCAACCGGAGCCGCAGGGGTACCTTCTGGAGGAACAGCTGTGGATGAATCAATCACCGGTTCATCAGCAGAAGGATCAGCAATAGGCTTATTCGCCTTGGCCTTTTTGCTAGGTTTCGGTTTGCTGGAAAACAGGCAAAATAAGTAAGCATTATAAAGAGAAAGGGGGGTGTCATAAACCGGAAGAGGTGAAGAGAGTTACCCCGGAACGGTCTTCAAAGGAGGAAGCTGTGTAGCGGTCGATTCGCCGGAAGAAGACAGCGGAGTTTCCTGATAGTCAGGATCAGACGGTTTAAGGGGTTTTCGGATAAGTCCGGCCTTGGGATGAAGAGGAGTCGGAGAGAGTATCACCTCAGCACGGCGCTTTCGAACCGGAGTCAAGGAGATCCCAGATGATTCCACCGCCAAGCCACTGTGGCGAGTGGTCCGGCGAAAGGCTTCGTGTTGTTGCTTCTTCAAAGTAAAGTTAGGATCTAACTTAGCATAGGGATGAGAAAATTGATATTTCCTGACGGTCCGACGGATTTTTTGAGGAAGAGGTTCTGAATCGGAAGAAATAAGAGTTACCTCAATCTCAGTCGGGTAATCACCTTCAGGCGGTTCCTGTGAAAAGGTATCATTAGAAATGATTACAAGTATATGAAGGCGAGAATTTAAACCGGAGTAAAGCGTACCTCGGAATCCGGATCATCATCTTCAGAAGGAGAACCGGCATCGACGGCTGCTTTCCTCTTCTTGTTCGCAGGGGTCTTCCGGCGAGCCTGCTTTACAGTTTTTTCCTGAGGTTTTCTTCTCCAGAAGGGGTCATCAGCCTAATTGAAAACACAAAGAGTAATTGAAAACGGTTCAAAGAGGACGGTTTATAAAGTACAAGCCAAAGAAAAACTTACTTCAGGCAGCTTATTCTTCTTAAAGTACGGGGCCAATCCAACTTTAGAGCAATCTGTTAAGGCAGGATTGACAATCTTCTTGGCTGACTCCACTACCTCCGATTCAGAAAGCTTATCCTTAGTAAACCTCTGAGGATCATCTGGTTTACCAGAGTACTTGCACATTAGCTTAGGGCGCCGGCTTAAGGGAAGGATGCTCCAGGATAGCCAGCAGCGAAGGAAATCAGTGCCGATCAGACCATTTGCCATAAAAGCTCTCAGCTTGGAGAGCTGTGGTGAGAACCGGGTCCGTTCAGCAGCGCTAAGCCGTTGTGGCAAGGGGTGATTCGCCGGGATACGATTTTCGCGATAACCCGGCAAAGGATTTTCACCTTCAGGAGAAGTTTCTACACAATAAAACCAGGATTTGTTCCAATCCTTAGGATGAGTATGTAAAGCGGCGTGAGGAAAGACTGCATCCCTCCTCTTCTGAATACTGATCCCACCAAGCTCTTGGTGAGGTCCGCTGGTAAATTCCGTACGCCGGTTTGCATGAAAGAAATCCCGGAATAAATCAACTGAAGGTTCTTCTTGCAGATACACTTCAGAAAATACTTGGAAATCGCAAATGTTGGAAACAGAATTTGGTCCGATATCCTGTGGGTGCAGCTGGAAAGTGGCAAGAACATCCCGGAAAAATCTTGAACCGGGGGGAGAGAAGCCTCTGGAGATGTGGTCCAGAAATACGATGACTTCCCCGGATCTAGGAGTAGGAGGGCATTCATTACCCGGAGCACGCCATTTTAGCTCAGCCTGAGGGCCTAATGTGCCGATTTTCGACAGCTTGATTAAGTCATCCTCAGTCACGACGGAACGGACCCAATCGCAGGAAACGTATTGCTTAGCCATTGAACAAAGTGCTGAAGAAGATAAAGTACAGAAACGGATTATGAACGTATAATGATCCGGGATCTAGTTATGAAAATTATACAATGGTTGAAACTGAGAACTAGTTGGCAAGGTTAAACCGGCAATCATAAAACAAGTTATATCATTTCTGGTTTAAATGGCAGTTGAAGAGGAACAGTTCAAATCAGTGCGTCAGTTTATATCATTTCCGGTTTATAGCATATCAATTTAAACCGGAACATACTTAGCGAATCTACCGAGGAGAAAAACAGGTTTCCAAATGATTGCTAAGGGGGAAAGATCTGAGTATGCTGAGGAAAAGAAACTAATCTAAAAGACTCAAAGAAAAGCTACACAGACTTTATACCAAAAAGATGGATTTACATGTCAGACAGGAGCAATAAAGATTCGACGCATCTACAGCGGAGTAAAAATGGAGAAGATCGAAAAGCAAAGCTACTACAAGTCACAGGCTCAAAGAACGAACAAGACGAAGCTTGCTGAGAGCTCTAATGGCAGAACGGATAAATCTACAGCATTATGACGGTGAGATCTAAGCTAGAACTAAGCGGAAGATCTGCTGACTAGGGCCTAAAGGTCACAAATCTTCTATGAGAAACGTATCTACGAAGAGGCGAAGCTTCATTGGAAGCCCTAATGGCGGAAGAACAAGGCGAAGTGCCGGTAGATGTAGATCAACAGTAAGAAGGATGAACATACCTGGGACGGCGAGAATCGGCGGCGGAGATTGATCTGGTCGAGGCTTAGGTTGATGCAGCGGCCGGGCGAGGACTGGAGATCCGGCGGTCGGCGGCGGCGGTTTGAGCTCGGGCAGCAATGGAGGAAGAAGACGCAGGAAGAGGATGAAGTAAGAAGGAGATAATGAATGGGGGGTGACAGTATTTATAGCCAGGAGTCAGATCTGAAACGACAGGTGCGAGAATCGAGGAGACAGAAATCGGATAAAGATCCCGTGACGCCTCGATCCTCGGGATAACCCTTAAAATACGCTACAGTACAGCTCACGGCATTAAATGCGGAGATGATGTCATTGTCAGACTTTAATGATTTCGGAGGATGACGTCAGAGCCGGTTTACAAAAAGATGAAGACAGAAGAAAATTATATGAGACAAAGAAGACTGATATGAACAAGTTCAAATCATTTTGGGGCCTAATGTCAGGGATATGGTTAGTAGGTATAAACCAGATATTGTAAACCGGCTTAGTTATATTGTACTTGGTTTTAATATTTTAGTAGAGACTACGGCCCATGAGATTTCAAGGCCCATGTATAGAAGTACGGTTTGTAAACCGCCAAGAGATGTAACTTGAGAGATAGGAAAGAAAAGACAGAGACCGAGGCGGACACGATTATGAGCCGGCCTCGGGACTCTGTAAACCGGACCAGGCGTCACCTCTATATAAAGGGACGACCCGGCGACGGTTCAAGGACAAGCAACAATCAATCCATCGAGACGCAGGCAAAGCGAATCCGCTCCCTGTAAACCGACGCCCAAGCAATATCAACCAACTAGACGTAGGCTTTTACCTTCTCCGAAGGGGCTGAACTAGTATAAATCCTTTGTGTCCTTTGTGTGCCATGAATCCTTTCAAGCTAACCCGTGCGATGGTTCCATCATCAAGTCCGCTAAACCGGACATCTGCCGTGTTATTTCCACGACACTTACCGCGGATTTCTCCCTTCAGGTACGAGTCCTTCTTGTTCAGCCTGAAGATCCAGGAGATACCGCCGGAGAGGGGAGCGCCAGCCTCTACTCTAGGCATAAAGAAATGGCGGAAAAGGGCTACGTTTGGATGAATCCCAACATAGTTTTCGCACAGATGTACGAAAACAGCCATCGTAAGGATGGCGTTGGGGGTGAAATCAAGGAGGTGGAGGCCATATGTGTTCATGATATCGCAAAAGAACTCCGAGAATGGAGGGCACAGACCACAGTGGAAAAAAGCAGCGAAGAAGAAGTACCCGCCGGGGAACATATCTTTGGCGATGGCGGGGAAGGCTCGGGTGCGGGGATGAGCTTTGGTCTCCCTCACCCAGAACAAATAATATTTGTTCCGCAGCTGCCTCGCGCCAAGCCTCGGCGCAAAGACCACGCACCTCTTCCGCAGGGCGGCCAGCTTCGCCGCCTACTCGGACTTCTCCTTCTTGGCCTTGTCGCTCTTAGCCTTGTCGCTTTTGGCCTTGTCACTCTTCGGAGCCATGGCGGAGGCGGCGAGGGAAGAGGCGAGGAGCTCGACGGCGCCGCGGATGCGGAAGGCGGCGGAGGAGGGGCGGAAGCAAGAAGCAGCGGAGGCTTCTGGAGAATCAAGACGCAATGAAGACGATGGAGGGAACTACCCCTGCTTCCTCTGCTTTTAAGGGGAAAGTGGGGGACGCTCCGCATTTCCCATTAAACAACAGGCCACGATCTCTCCCACGACGCCGCAATCGACGCGTGCCGTTAGGGAGGGGTGCGGCGGATACGGAAGGGGATACGGCTTGCCGTGGGCCGCACGTGCCCGTGCACTGTTCTGGGCCTGGCCCAACAGCGCTCGGCACCGTGTGTGGCCCAGGCCCGGGGGCTCCTGTCGGTGTACTAAGATAGGGGTACCTTAATACCCCAACTTGTGCACGGGCAGTAGCAGCTTCCCGCGGCAGGGTTTACCACGTGCTCGCCGGAAACCTTTCTGGTCCCTGTGAAGCCATTCAAGAACAAAGTATACAAGTCAGAAGATCAAGGCCCCGGCAAGAGGAGCTTGCCGGGAAGGCCGCACCAGGCTCAAGGTTGTCACTTTAACACAAAACCCTGGCAAGAGGAGCTTGCCAGGAAAGGATGGAATACACACTTCAAGAAATACTTCGGCGCATCATGCGCCCCGGCAGGACCCGTAGAGCGACAAGCTTCCGGGCCCGGCAAGATCACTACCCCGGCAAGGTGCTTGTCGGGGAAACCTATGCTGTGTGCCCGCGCTCCAGCTCATCAGCCCACGCGTCGCCCTGGGGCCCTTCCAAGGGCACGTGGTGGATGGCTGTGCAGCCTGGGGTACACGGTGGCAAGCCACGGTGACGAGGCTACCGTCGTGGCGAACGGAGGAGCATGGGCGGACACTTTTGGGGTCGACGGCGACGGGCATTTAATGCCCTTGTCCCCCACTATCAAGGTTAGGTGAAGATCACTGTTCATCCACTGTTCATGCACTATTCACGCACTGTTACAACTACCACCAAAATTACACTTTTACCCTCCTCTATGTTGACACCTGTTGTTGACCCCTTGAGCTATAAAAGGAGGCCCATGCGCAACGTAGAAAGGGTTCGGAACCTAGACGACTCTTTTGCTCGGTGTAGCTAAGCACTGTAGTTCTTCAAGCTCCCGAGCTCAATACAACCAAGGCAGGAGTAGGGTTTTACGCATCCGCGCGGCCCGAACCTGGGTAAAACTGCCCGCGTGCGTTCCTCGATCTGCTCTCCGTGCTCCCTCCGCTCCCTTACCGCAACGTAAAAGGGGCTCCGGTCCCATAGGTGCTCGCGGGAGGACAGTTTCCCCTGACACCATGTTGCTATTAACTTCAGTTTTGCATTGCATCTTGTTTTGCTTGCCATTTGCAAACCGTGCTTCCGTTTCCAGTGATCCTTATATCGATTTCGACCGAATCTTACCCTCTATCTAGTGTCTTGCTTGGTTGCCCAAGATGATGCCATTTCCATCATCTTCTCCTTTAGGCTCGAGAGCATCCTCATGCATACGCACATCATGACTTGCATCCCATGCCATGTCTTGCATCATGTTGTTTCTGCATTGCACCGTGATTGATCTTGTACCGTTGTTGTGCTCTTGTGTTGGGTTGAGCCGGGAGCCGATACCGAGTTCGAGGATCTTGTTGAGACTGATTTTGAGCAGCCGTCTTACCATCCCACTGAGGACTTAACAGGCAAGATGACCGTTCCCCGATATCACCTCTATCTTTGCCTTGCTAGTTGTCTCGCTCTTTAGCTATGCCTCAATGCCTATTCTGTCTTGTCAGCCTCCTATGTTGCAACGAAACACTCTAACCGCCTTCCTAGCAAACCGTTGATTAGCTAAGTACACTTTTGCTCAGCCCCTCTTATAGTGCTGTTAGTTGAAGGTGAAGTTGAAGATTGGTCCATGGTTTTGACTTGTTTTATGGGGATAACACAATAATATCTTAATTAGATTAATGCACATATATATTGGTAATGGGTGGAAGGCTTGGCCCTCTGCTTGGTGTTTTGTTCCACTCATGCCACCTTAGGACCCGATAAACCGGTGTTATGTTCCTTGATTTTGCGTTCCTAACACGGTTGGGGCTTATGGGCCCCCCTTGATAATTCTCACTACTTAAAGCTTTTCCAGCGAGACCCAACTTTGGTACTACATTTGCCTAACAACTCAAACTTGCATAAGGAGTTATAAACCCGTGTTCTTAATCAACAACCCGGGCCAGTGCTCCTCATGAGTGTTGGTCCAAACTAGCCGGACTGCAGGGCCGCCCCGGGGAAACCCGAGGTATCTGGTATTTACCTGTAGGATGTCCCATCCGATCGTGGCCCGAGACGAGATATGCGCGGCTACTATCAGGGTGCCCGCATGCCGGAAGGTCTTGCTGGATTAGTTTTACCTTTTTCGAAATATCTTGAGCACGGGATTCCGAGAATACTCGGGTCTTCCCAATTGGGAGTTGCGACTATGCGGATCGTGAGCTTGTGACGGGCTAAGTTGGGACACCCCTGCAGGGTTATGAACTTTCGAAAGCCATGCCCGCGGTTATGTGGCAGATGGGAATTTGTTAATATCCGGTTGTAGATAACTTGACACCATATCCTTAAGAATACTATACCTGTGTGAGTAACCGTGACAGTCTCTTTTCGAAGGGGTTTTTGGAAAGTGAACACGATGGGGTTATGCATGAACGTGAGTAGCTAGGATCACTTATTGATCATCTTTGGCGACTATTGGCACATATTCTCATCTCGCTCTGAATTCGTAAGCTAGTTGCTTAATGCTTGCTGTAGACACTTTATTACCTCTCCACACCTAAAAGGCTTTGTTAGTTTTGATACCCAGGAATGGGATTGCTGAGTCCTTGTGGCTCACATATTCAACACACACCAGATGATGGTACAACAGAGTACGATGCAGGAGATGGACAAGAACATCACTAGGAGTTCGATGAAGAGCGTGGTCATTTTTTTGTGACGTATCCCGACGATCAGTAGTGGTTCCTACTAAGGGCGATCAGGACTTCTGGTTGTGGTATATTTTCTCCTTTGATTTTGTCCGTAGTCGGACCCTGTGCTATTTGGATGAATGTATGATATTGTATTCATTGTGTGACATGGCGAGTGTAAGCCAGCTATTTACTCTTTCATCCCTGTTCTTTACATGAGTTGTGCAAAGATAGCACGCTTAGGATCATTCCATAATGCGCTTATGTCCATAACTCGTGCCTCGACACGTAGGAGATATAGTCGCATCCTGGGCATTACATCTTTCATGCCTAGAAACTTCCGTGTGCACCCACAAGCCATCATGGACTCTGGCATAGTTGAGCATGTTGTGTGACCTCTTTCCGTGGTAGACTAGCAGATGTAGCGGATATAGGTGGTACGTTCTACTGATGTCTACTATGCAACCTTCTTCTTGTAGACGTTGTTGGGCCTCCAAGTGTAGAGGTTTGTAGGACAGTAGAAAATTTCCCTCAAGTGGATGACCTAATTAAGGTTTATCAATCCGTGGGAGGCGTAGGATGAAGATGGTCTCTCTCAAGCAACCCTGCAACCAAATAACAAAGAATCTCTTGTGTCCCCAACACACCCAATACAATGGTAAATTGTATAGGTGCACTAGTTCGGCAAAAAGATGGTGATACAAGTGCAATATGGATGGTAGATATAGGTTTTTGTAATATGAAACTATAAAAACGGCAAGGTAACTAATGATAGAAGTGAGCGTAAACGGTATTGCAATGCTAGGAAACAAGGTCTAGGGTTCATACTTTCACTAGTGCAAGTTCTCTCAACAATAATAACATAACTGGATCATATAACTATCCCTCGACATGCAACAAAGAGTCACTCCAAAGTCACTAATAGCAGAGAAAAAACGAAGAGATTATTGTAGGACATGAAACCACCTCAAAGTTATTCTTTCTAATTGATCTATTCAAGAGTCCGTAGTAAAATAACACGAAGCTATTCTTTCCGTTCGATCTATCATAGAGTTCGTACTAGAATAACACCTTAAGACGCAAATCAACCAAAACCCTAATGTCACCTAGATACTCCATTGTCACCTCAAGTATCCGTGGGCATGATTATACGACATGCATCACACAATCTCGGATTCATCTATTCAACCAACACAAAGACTTCAAAGAGTGCCCCAAAGTTTCTACCGGAGAGTCAAGTCGAAAACATGTGCCAACCCCTATGCATAGATTCACAAGGTCGCGAAACCCGCAAGTTGATCACCAAAACATACATCAAGTAGATCACGTGATATCCCATTGTCACCACAGATAAGCACACGCAAGACATATATCAAGTGTTCTCAAATCTTTAAAGACTCAATCCGATAAGATAACTTCAAAGGGAAAACTCAAACCATACAAGAAAGTAGAGGGGGAGAAACATCATATGATCAAACTATAATAGAAAAGCTCGCGATGCATCTAGATTCTGCCCTCTGAAGAACACGAGAGAGAGAGAGAGAGAGAGAGAGAGAGAGATCAAACACATAGCTACTGGTGCATACCCTCAGCCCCGCGGGTGAACTACTACCCCCTCGTCATGGAGAGCGCCGAGATGATGAAGATGGCCACCTGATAGGGATTCCCCCTCCAGCAGGGTGCCAGAACGGGTCTAGAATGGTTTTCTGAGGCAACAGAGGCTTGCGGCGGCGGAACTCCCGATCTAGGTTTCTTTTCGGGGTTTTTTGTATTTATAGGAATTTTTGGCGTCGGTCCCATGTCAGGGGGGTCTCCAAGTCGTCCACGAGATAGGAAGGCGAGCCGCCCC
>LR738713.1:770731056-770768695 GCA_902687465.1 Secale cereale
GCCTCGTCTGATGCCCCCCTTTGGCATATATTTATATCGTGTCCCGAAACCCTCGAGACGGGAACCCTTTTTCGCGATCTCATCTCTGTTCCGCCGCCGCCGCGCTTCCAAGATCGGGAGCACCAGGAGAACTCTTCCCGGCACCCTGCCGGAGGGGAGGATCACCACCGGGAGCTTCTCCACCACCATGGACGCCTCCCGGATGAGTTGTGAGTAGTCTCCCTTGGACCATGGGTCCATGACCAGTAGCTATGTGATGTTCTCCTCCCGTTCTTGTGTTTCACTAATTAGTCCTCGTGAGCTGCCCTACATGATCAAGGCACATATGTAATCCTTATGCTGTTGCTATGATGAGTTTGCTGGGATCCGATGGATTGTGAGATTATGTTCAGATTGTGTTTGAGTAATATATTTGATTCACCTCTTTTATATTTATGTTCGTAAGTAATTCTTGCATGTTCTCCGTTGTTATTTATTGCTTTGGCCAAGTAGTAGGTAGTGACTCCAAGAGGGAACGTTATGCTTGATTGTGGGTTCATGCCCCTCGATGACTAGCTTTAGTGACAGAAACATGAGTCTAGGGGATGTGCTGTTGCCACAAGGGGGAAAACAACGGTGATTGTGCCCGCGGGTGCAAGGATTGTTTACTTTACGCAAAGTTCTTTTAATGCAGTTGTCTGTTGCTTTGAGTTTACACTATGGGTGGGACTCGCAACTTAATACCAGCGAGATGTTCTAGATAGATATCTCAAGGTGGATGATTAGTAGTAGATGCAGATGGATTTCGGTCTACTTGCCTTGGCGTACCGCCCATGCTTTGAACCTCTACCTTTCTTGCAACTTAGTCAGCATTGGTTTGCGCACATGGTCCTGTCAATTGCCCAGCTGTAATTCGTTTACCTAACATAGCAGTTTTATCGTCTTTTGGGAGAGAGACATCACTAGTGAACATCATGGGACTCCAGTCCATATTACCATCATTGATCACATCCGCTATTTACTTTCCGCTTTTTACTTACTATTGCAGCAATACCTATCACTATTATCACTTGCGTTTGATCCTTTGTAAACGACAAGGCCGGAGGGATTGACAACCTCTCTGTACTCGTTGGGAGCAAAGTTATTTGTATCTGTGTGCAGGTCCACGTTGATTGCTAATATCTGGCGCCGTTAGCAGTTGACACCTTCTTGTTGAAACTGGGAGTCTCAGGGAAATCGATCCTTGGTATCTTTGCCAAGGGAAAACTTCCGCTACACTGCATCTCAAACCTTCCACTTGGGGTAACCAACGAGGGGCGAGAAGCCATCAAGCAAAGTTTTCTGGCGCCGTTGCCGGGGACTCCACTCTTCAGGATAGGGGAGTTGCACGCTATCTTTTACCTTTTCTTTTTAGTCTTGTTAGTTTACCTTTCAGTTTTGCTTTAGTATCTTTTATCGAACATCACAAAAATAGTTATCTTGCTTGCTTGCTACTATGGGTTCCACCGAGAACACCAAGTTGTGTGACTTCACTAGTCACAACAACGATGACTTTATCTGCACACCTATCACTACACCTGCCACTTCAGCACCTTCGTATGAAATTAAACCTGCTTTACTGAACCTAGTTATGAAAGATCAATTCTCCGGTGCTGGAGATGATGCTGCTTTACACTTAAACAATTTTGTTGAACTTTGTGATATGCAAAAGTACCAAGAAATAGATGGTAATATTGTTAAGCTTAAGCTTTTTCCTTTCTCCTTGAGAGGAGGAGCTAAAATTTGGTTTCAGTCTTTGCCTAGAAATAGCATAGATTCATGGGCAAGTGCAAAGATGCTTTTATTGGAAAATACTATCCACCTGCTAAAATTGTCCAACTAAGAAGTAACATAATGAATTTTAAACACTTGGATAATGAACACGTTGCCCAAGCTTGGGAACGTATGAAATCTCTTATCAAGAACTGCCCTACTCATGGTTTGACTACTTGGATGGTTATCCAAACTTTTTATGCAGGCTTGAACTTTACCTCGCGAAACTTGTTAGATTCGGCCGCGGGAGGAACCTTTATGTCAACTACACTTGGTGCTGCCACGAAGCTTCTCGATGAGATGATGACCAACTATTCCCAATGGCACACCGAACGCGCTCCAACAGGTAGGAAGGTAAACTATGTCGAGGAGATTTCCTCCCTAAATGAAAAAGTTGACTTGATCATGTCTCTACTTTCGAAGCAATCTTCTGTTGATCCTTGTGATATTCCTTTAAATTCTTTGATTGCTCAAGAACAAGTAGATGTGAACTTTATCTCTAGAAACAATTTTAATAACAATGCTTATAGGAGTAATTTTGGTAGCAATCCTAGACCGTTCCCCTCTAATTCTTATGGGAACAACAATGCTTATCCTAGCACCAAGAACTCCACTACTGAACTAGAGATTATGCTTAAAGATTTCATCACTACCCAAAAAGCTTTGAATAATAGTGTAGAAGAAAAACTAAACAAACTAGGTGATCTCTCTTCGAAGGTAGACAATTTAGCCAATGAAGTAGAATTGCTTAAAATTAGAACTTCTCCTCTTGAGGAGAGGAAGGTCACTCCTATAAATGCTATTCAAGTGCAAATTAGTGAAAATATTAGGATGATGGCTAAACTTAAAGAGAGATGGGCTAGAGAAAGGGAGGAAGAGGATAGAATTAAGAACCTTCCTACCCACCACACTGTTGCTACTATCCAGATTGCTGAGGATATCCAAACTCTTAGCACCCAATGCACTCCTGGTCCCGAGGGACCTATTAATGGTGATGCTATGACTATAGAAACTACCAAACAAGTGAACCTAAAGGTCACCACTACCACTTTACTTGATAGTAGTGACCTTGATTTTGATAATTGCACTCTTACCGAAGTTATTGATTTCCTTCACAAGATGTCTAGAGACCCCCGCACTAGCACGATTAACCTTGCCTTCACAGAGCATATCACTAATGCTCTTATCAAAGCTAGGGAGGAGAAACTTAGAGTATAAGCCTCCATACCTAGAAAGCTAGAAGATGGTTGGGATCCTATGATTAAAATTAAGTTGAATAACTTCTCTTGTTATGCTTTATGTGATGTTGGTGCTAGTACCTCTCTTATGCCCAAAAGAATATATGATATGCTTAAATTGAAACCTTTTGATTCTTGTTCTTTTGGTGTTCGTCTCGTTGATTCTTCCATAAAGAAACCTTTGGGGAGGATCGACGATGTTCTTATCATTGTCAATGACAACTATGTTCCCGTTGATTTTACTATTAGGATATTGAATGTGAACCTTCGTGTCCAATTGTTTTGGGACGTCCTTTTCTACGCACCGTTGGTGCTATCATTGACATGAAAGAGGGGAATATAAAATTCCAGTTTCCTCTCAAAAAAGGGATGGAACACTTCCCTCGAAAAAGATCAAGTTACCTTTTGAGTCCGTTATACGGGCTAGCTATTCTTTTACTCTTGATAAGACTTGATCTCTATGCATTATGCCTAGCTTAAAGGCATAAAAGAAAGCGCTTTTGGGAGGCAGCCCACATGAATAAATTTTTATTTTGCTTTAGTTGTGTCTTGATGTTGTTAACTACAGTAGCATCATCATTGTATCTTTGCTTTTCAATTTTGTGGCAAGTGTAGCCTCTGATTGCAAGAAAGTTCAAAAGTTGTGACGTGCTGTCCAGGAAACAGATTCTGTCCTTGGATAGAAAAATTCGTATAAAATCACCAGATCATCTTTTTGGTCTGAATTTTTTCGAAAGCGTGCTCTATAAAATTGTGTTTCGTGCGTCTGTTCTGAGTTTTTTGATTAGAGTTGCAGAAGTGCCGCGAAAAAATCATTTACTACCTGCTGTTCTGTTTTTCACAGATTCTGTCCTGTTTTGCCTTTCCTTCAGTTTGCAAACCTTGAGCTTGCTTTTTCTTTGCAAAAACCTTTTGGCAATCTTGAGAAACAGTAGACCTTCAAGAATATCTTTATTTCCAGAAAGGAACAATTATTTTATTAAGGGTACTAACCTCGCTAATCAGATTATGATGAGTTATGTATGAAGGGAGCTTTCAAGTGTGCGAGGGAAGATGATAAAAAGATTCAGGAGTGTCAAACGCTCAAGCTTGGGGATGCCCCCATGCACCCCCAAGAAATATTCAAGGAGACTCAAGCGTCTAAGCTTGGGGATGCCCCCGTGCATCCCCTTCTCCATCAACATTATCAGTTCGTCTTTCGTTCCACTATATTTTTATCACTTCATATGTTATGTGCTATGCTTGGAGCGTCTTGCTTTTAGTTTTCCTTTTTAGTTTTCCTTAGCTTTTCGTAACGAGTCGAAACTCAGCTTTCTTTATGTGGGAGAGAAACACGCTCCACTTCTACCTAGAACATAACATAGAATTTTCATATCTATCTTTGCTGTGTGTGTTCTTTGTCTTTCAATAGCTACTATCATGTTTAGCTTTTAGTTTTCATGCTTATCTTTTTATAGAGCTTTTGTTTAGTTGGTTGCTTGAACTCTCTTTAGTTATCATGCTTATCTTATTAAGATAGTTTGCTTCCGTTGCATTGGTTGATATGTCTATGATAAAGATGCTACGTGCATAATGGCGCTTAGTAGTTCATGTTTTCTTATGGTTAGTCTCAAATAGCTGGGGGGGTTCCCAACGTGTTATTGGAGTACCAACATGATTTGTTTGCCTATGATGTGGTATGGTTTAGTAATATCTTCCTTCAAGAATTTATTTTGATTGACTCGGCGTATGCTCACGCATATTTAAGACTGTAAAGAAAGTCTGTCAAGCCTTGATGATCTTTTGTTTCTGAGTAGCGATATAACTTCCATGCCTGATTCAATGTTGCTTTGTCGCTCTGCATGATTATGACTGTCATTGCTCTCTTAGTTGGTCTCTCCCAGTCTTTTGCTAACCTCCACCTATACTAAGCGGACTGACTGTTTGTGCATCCAAATTCTTTTAAACCAGTTATGCCATATGAGTCCACCATACCTTCCTACATGGTATTTACCTGCCATTCCTAACGGAGACTTGCATGTACCTTCTAGAAATTATCCAAAGAAAAAGCATTCCTATTTTGTGCCTCTGTTTTAAGTTCATGAGGAAGTAGTAGTTAATTCATAATCTTTTTAAGTTGGACAAGCTTCACCCCGGGATTGCATGTATAATGTGCAAACCCATAATACGAGAAGGAACTAGCATTGAGTGCGCCCGGCTCAAAAATAATATAACAAACAAACCCTCCTTCACGCTTTGTTCATGAGAAATCAGAAAACTTTGGCAGTGATAAACAAAGGAGATTAAGAGGATGTGATCGTCCTCATTCGGGAGCCGTTCCTCGAAACTTGTCCATCTCAAGAAGTGATTGAGTTGTCTGCTAGCATTCGTTGACGGAACATGCATGATCTAAAAAAAATTATTACCTCTGTTTTAAAACCAAGAGCTCTGGTACATGTTTTGTCTTTGTTTCCGACTACGGGGTTTCAACCTTGCCAACAAAAGCCACGGTTCGAGAGTCTCCACCTTCTTTTAAAAGCACCAACTACTGAGAGCATGATTGTCATTCTGAGTGTAATGTGCATTGTCCCAAAGTAGCATTGTCTTTTGCATGATTGTGATATCGTTTATTCTGAAATCATTGTATCTAGTCATCACTTAAACCTTGGAGGTGCCCCTGCATTTATGTTTTGCTTCACTAAAGGGGGCAAGCGAGATATCACTTTATCATATTTGCACACCATGCTCATTACAAATCTATTTGATGTTTCAGTATCATATTGTAAAACTTTCAGTTCTTTGTGATTTTCTCATGAGGCAACTTAATTACTACAGATTCATTGTCTCAGTAAGCTTTTGTCATGTGACTACAAAAAATTCCTATATGGTTAATAGCATGTCACCACAGAAATTATTCTTGTTATCATTTACCTACTCAAGGACGAGTAGGAATTGAGCTTGGGGATGTTGATACGTCCAAAACGTATCTATAATTTCTGCTTGCTCCATGCCTCTTTTGGGTGATATTTCTATGATATTTATACACTTCCATACACTTTTGATCATATTTGGACTAACCTATTAACTCAGTGCACCCCAGTGCCAGTTTCTGTTTTCGGCTGCTTTTGTATTTCAGGTTTTCCCATTACGAGAACTGCCAGAAAAATCCCGGTAAAATTATATAAAAAATCAGCGTTCCAGAAGCTACCAGGCACCCGAAGTACAGCCGGAGGGGGGCCACCAGGGCTCCAGGCGCCCTGGTGGCGCGGCCCCCCTGGCCGCGCCGGGGGGGCGCCTGGGCCCCCCGAGCCTCGTTTGATGCCCCCCTTTGGCATATATTTATATCGTGTCCCGAAACCCTTAAGACGGGAACCATTTTTCGCGATCTCATCTCTGTTCCGCCGCCGCCGCGCTTCCAAGATCGGGAGCACCAGGAGAACTCTTCCTGGCACCCTGCCGGAGGGGAGGATCACCACCGGGAGCTTCTCCACCACCATGGACGCCTCCCGGATGAGTTGTGAGTAGTCTCCCTTGGACCATGGGTCCATGACGAGTAGCTATGTGATGTTCTCCTCCCGGTCTTGTGCTTCACTAATTAGTCCTCGTGAGCTGCCCTACATGATCGAGGCACATATGTAATCCTTATGCTGTTGCTATGATGAGTTTGCTGGGATCCGATGGATTGTGAGATTATGTTCAGATTGTGTTTGAGTAATATATTTGATTCACCTCTTTTATATTTATGTTCGTAAGTAATTCTTGCATGTTCTCCGTTGTTATTTATTGCTTTGGCCAAGTAGTAGGTAGTGACTCCAAGAGGGAACGTTATGCTTGATTGTGGGTTCATGCCCCTCGATGACTTGCTTGAGTGACAGAAACATGAGTCTAGGGGATGTGCTGTTGCCACAAGGGGGAAAACAACGATGCTTGTGGCCGCGGGTGCAAGGATTGTTTACTTTACCCAAAGTTCTTTTAATGCAGTTGTCTGTTGCTTTGAGTTTACACTATGGGTGGGACTCGCAACTTAATACCAGCGAGATGTTCTGGATAGATATCTCAAGGTGGATGATTAGTAGTAGATGCAGATGGATTTCGGTCTACTTGCCTTGGCGTACCGCCCATGCTTTGAACCTCTACCTTTCTTGCAACTTAGTCAGCATTGGTTTGCGCACATGGTCCTGTCAATTGCCCAGCTGTAATTCGTTTACCTCACATAGCAGTTTTATCGTCTTTTGGGAGAGAGACATCACTAGTGAACATCATGGGACTCCGGTCCATATTACCATCATTGATCACATCCGCTATTTACTTTCCGCTTTTTACTTACTATTGCAGCAATACCTATCACTATTATCACTTGCGTTTGATCCTTTGTAAACGACAAGGCCGGAGGGATTGACAACCTCTCTGTACTCGTTGGGAGCAAAGTTATTTGTATCTGTGTGCAGGTCCACGTTGATTGCTAATATCTGGCGCCGTTAGCAGTTGACACCTTCTTGTTGAAACTGGGAGTCTCAGGGAAATCGATCCTTGGTATCTTTGCCAAGGGAAAACTTCCGCTACACTGCATCTCAAACCTTCCACTTGTGGTAACCAACGAGGGGCGAGAAGCCATCAGCTGCCCGCCGCCATTGCCGTGCCCCGCCGCTGCGCAGCACTCCGCTGCCGCTACCGCCGCCCGCCGCCGCGCCTTGCCCCATCGGAGCCGCCGCTGCCCGCACAGGCTACCGCTGTGCCCCGCTCCGTTAGCCCGCGACCCGCTCCGTTAACCGCCGCCCGCACTATCTAGGTAAGGGCCGGTTTTTCCTTTTAGACCGTTCGGTTTTTTTAAAATCTAGATCTGTTTTTTTTAAATAGATCGGTTCGGTTTTCTTTTCGGTTTAGTTAGTTTGCGGACGTTTGTCCGTACGTTCGTTTTAATGAACGTTGTTCGCCCGTTAGTTACAGACAGCGAATGTTCGTTCGTTAGCCTGTTCGTCAGTTTTTTGTTTTGGGGCTTTTATCCATTATTATTTTCGATCGCGATTTCTGCCCTGATCTTGTTTTTCGTTTTTCTTTTCGCTCGAGAGTCGAAATCAGGTGATTCAAAATCCCAGATCTTTGTCTCGACGCCCTCTTTCCGTTTAACCAACTTGAAGAAGGTTTTTCTACTGTAAAATTTGACCTTAGAACAATGTAGTATACAGTCTTGTTTCTTTCACAGTTTGAGTTTCGTTGCCCCGTTTGTTTTGATTCTTTTTGCAAACCGGAGTTCTTAAGTTGAATTTTTCTGGTTAGATCTTCTTTTGGATTTCTGTTTGTGCATATTTTCTTAATTGCTTATGTATGCTATTGTTTGCTTGCGATAGAATACCCGGACTACGAAGCGTGCTACTACGAGTCTCTAGGTTTTGCGAATCATCAGCAAGGCAAGTAACACTTTGATCATACTCCTTTATTACCCAGTTTTTATGCATTTGATCAAACCCTCACACATTGCATGAGTAGGATCTCTTAACTTGTGGGTCTGGGAAATAGATTGAGGTAGAACCTATTACCTACATTATTTTCAAACCCTTGGGAGTTACTTCTACGTTATGCTTAGGTTGCCATGCTATGCTCGTAGACGTGGTTTGGGTTTGAGTGCAATCCAAGACAGATGTGAGTTGTTAATTAATGGTTTAACTTATGGTGGCTACTTGAATACACATCTGGGTGGATTGGTTGCAGGGCACCTGGAGAATCCAGTGTTGTCCTAGGAAATTGTTAGGACCGGATTTTCGGGATATTAATTTCCCAAAAAGCGGACCTTGTACTCACCAGCCCCAGGATTGATGTTAGCTGATGAGGCGCGAACTTGTTACAGAAATTCCAAGCAAAATACAAGATATGTAGTACAAGACCATTCTGGCCTATGAGTACAACACAGGGATTCTAGTGGCTGATGGCGGAAGCGGTTTGGGGTTCATCGGTGACTATGGGACTCCATTTCCCACAGGAACAGCTGACCAGGTTAATTCCTATCTTCGTGAGGCTGCTATCTTCATATACGTAGATTCCGGGGCTGTCATCGCATCGCTCCTTTCCACGCAAGGAATCTGGCCAAGACAATAGCCAGGGACAAGCCAGTGAGTACTTTGAATGTACTCGCAAACATTATGAACATGGGTGAGATGTAATCATGCTCGAGAATAAATGATGATCACCATGATAATAATGATATAACGGTCCATAAGGCAAACAGGTCATTCGTATGAAAAGGCATATGCAATCAGATAGTGATAATAAAATAAAAAGCGAGCATGCCACAGTCGGGCGTCTGAGCGACACCACCGAGAGAGCTTACAAGGGAAATAAATAACAAGCATGCCACAGTCGGGCGTCTGAGCGTCACCATAGAAAGGTCTTATAAGGAAAATAAATAACAAGCATGCCATAGTCGGGCGTCTGAGCGACACCACAGAAGGGGCTTATAAGGGAAATAAATAACAAGCATGCCACAGTCGAGCGTCTGAGCGACACCACAGAAAGGGCTTATAAGGAAAATAAACAACAAGCATGCCACAGTCGGGCGTCTGAGAGACACCACAGAAAGGGCTTATAATTAAAAGTGGATGGATATCCGGGAGGTAGAACCGTCCCAAGGATACTCATTAATCCAAGGAAAACAATTGGTTAGTCCACAATATTAATCATAATCACCATATATCACAGATCATACTCAATGTTCTGGTTTAGTAGTTTCTCCTCCGAAGACCGACACTAAGACCGACACTCGACCCATCCCAGACTGTAGTCCTTAAGCATGGACACGGCTATTCGAATAGATTTTTATATCTCTGCAGAGGGTGTACTCTTTACCCACGAGTGACGGATTCCTTTAGTCCATTTGAACTAATTCCATCTATGGTCTTTTAGTCGAAAACCCGCCTGACTTGCACACACCAGCTTAACTTACCAGTGTCTGGAATCACCCACGACACTTGTTAAGCAAACTCTGAGTGGGGAGGCTACAACCTCGCGTAGCATGGGATGACATTTCTATCGCGCGCTCTAAGGGGTGCCCCCCTCTCGGTCCCAACCGGAAACACCCATGCCCCCGGACCAGGTGGCCTACCTACCGGTTGCAACCGGTATCTTCCACCCTGGCCTCGCTGTACGGTGTGTGCCAGGACAGGGGTTAACACTTACTGAACCGTACCCTACCTGTGGCAGGGACAAGGGGTAGCACAAGCAAGTATGGGGATTACTGGAACAAGACTCGATCTACGGTCGACCTAGGAGGTTTCAGCTTTACTTGTATGATTAGTCAAAACCAATATATTTTTGCAACAACAGTCGGAAAAACCATCCATCATGCCTTACCAAGCCATACCGGATTCCACTGTCCCGACGGGGAGCTAGTGACAAGCTCGCGTCTACACAAGACCACGACTTTCACGACTTCCTTCCGTTAGGCATGAAAGGCATACGGAGGGGATCACCGTCAAGCAAACAAATTATTGTCAGCAAGAGTTTTACCTCATGCCCTCCTGGGTGTGATCATATCACCACATAGGAAATAAAAATGAATGCTTTCATATCGATGTAAACGTGTCAACAACAATCATATGTGTTAAACCAGGGTTCAAAAATGCTTGCCTTCAAGTAGAGGGGAGGAGAAATGCATTCCAATACTTTTTGGAAGTTTCTCCCTCTTCAAAAATCCTATTTGAAATAATACGAAATCAATACATAGACTCAAAGTAGCACAAAAAAGTTTCTTGGAAAATTTTGAAATAATTATGAAAATAAACTAGACAATATTTGGGAACCAACAGAAAAAAGAATCAAGTCATTTGGATTTATATTTAAAAAGATATTGCCAGTCAAAGTTTAGTCAATTCTGTTTTTAGAAAAAAAACAGAAATAGGAAAACGTTTTGCTAGGAATACGCCTTCGGAGTAGGGGAGACGTACTCTGGGTTTTGCGCCTCCACTTACGGACGCGTGGGCATGGCGCTGGCTCGCCGACAGAGGGCCCTGGGGCCCACTGGTCAGGTTTGACCAGTCGCCCCCGCCTCCTTCTCCCTCTGGCCAAACAGAGGCGCGGCTCCGGCGATCAACGCCAGCGAACGATGGCTCCCTGAGGGCGTCCGAGTGCAGGGATGGATCCGCCAGACTGGGTGGTCCTCCCGGTGGTCGAGGGGGCGACGGAGGTGGAGGAAAACGCCGGTGACAAGCTTCGCGGCGGACGGCGGCCTCGGGTGGAATTGGGGTTTCGCCCTACGGTGGTTCTCTAGCTAGTTTGAGACGTTGGGCGGCTCCGCAGGATCATAGGGAGTCGAACGGCGACGCTGGCTGGAGGGGAGGGGCTCGGGCTGCGACGTATTGAACTGGAGGGCGGCGGCGGCTGTACTCGCCGGAGTTGGAGAAGAAAACCTCCTCGGGGCGATTGGTTGCTATGGGGGCGCTCGGTGAGGTGGCTAGGGGTTGTCTGAGACTGCGGAGGAGCTCGGGGCATCCTTAAATAGGCGGGCGATGGCGGTTCCGCGGCGGCCGTGGATAAGGACGCCGGCGACCGACATTCTGTAGCTTAGAGCGACGTGGTGGCGACGCACGCTAGGGGACGAGATCGCTGAGAACTGGAGCTATTCCATGGGGCTGGTGGCGAGTGCTGG
The DNA here is from genome assembly GCA_902687465.1 of Secale cereale. NCBI lineage: Eukaryota > Viridiplantae > Streptophyta > Magnoliopsida > Poales > Poaceae > Secale > Secale cereale. The sequence continues at coordinate 770,742,703 of LR738713.1, forward strand.
TGGCCTGGGCGGCTCTGTCCGCGGCAGGAGCTGCTGGGGCTGCCCGCTAGCTGCCGCGGCCGACCTGACGGCGGCCCTGTGGAGCTCCAGAGCTGTCTCTGCGGCGAAGGGATAAGGTGGCGTGCTGTCCGTGTGAGGGGAACGGCCAGAACGGGCGCGGGGCGTCGGCAGAGGGACGCGGCGGCTCGGTGCGCGCGCGTGCAAAACGTGCGCTCTGGGCGCGCCCAGAGCACGCACGTGAGCCGCTCGATGAAATGCCAATGCTGGCTACAGAGTTTGGATGAAGCTGGGATTTAGCAGGTCTGGTTTAGGGGCTAAAAGGGAGACTAGTGGACATGACATTATGCACTGGGTGTCAAGATCACAGTGCAAGGCAAAACTCATGCCAAAACAGGCCATGCACACCAAGTGCTCGACAGAATGCCATGGGCATGTGGGCATTTCTTCTGGTGGCCAAAATCTCCAGATCAGGGTCTCTTTAGGTGAAAGTGATGATGGCAAAGCTAGTTGGGCAAAACCAGAAACTTGCTAGTGGAAGTTTTGCAAATATACAGTTCTGGACAGGAAATGAAAGGCACTGTTTCATGAACTAAAAATGTTCCAAAGGGTCCACTCTTCAGGACTTAAGGGTTTTGCAAGAATGGTTATAAGCAGGAGGAAGCTCAAGGGCACTAGAGCAATTTAAAATAGGGTTGCAGTGCAAAATACCAAACTGGACCAGAATGGAAATGAGGTTGTTTCACTCAATTTTTCCTAAGGAGCCAAATGGGTTTTTGCATAAAGTTGAGTAATATACTTCTATGAACACCCCTAATTTTGGTGGAAGCTTTAAAGAAATATTTAATGGGGTTGTAGTGCAAAACTGCCTACTGGACCAGATTGGAAATCATGGTGTGGAGCTCAAAATATTAAATGAAATAAACATATTCCTGCATAAAAGTGATCTAACAACATCACATGACATCTCCAAATTTTGGTTGGAATTTTAGATAAACTTATCAAAGGGTTGTAGTTCATTTTGGGGCCTTTTCTTAAGGGGAAACCATTTTTAGAGTGAAGGAGGTTAGGGAGAAAATTATATAATTATTTTTTATTGATAACAGAAAAGTTTCATTAAGAGAGCAAGAGAGTCTAATAAGAAATGGAAATCTATCACTTGAGGTAAAAACTCCAACATAAAAGGGAAAAAGGGTCCTGGAATCAAAAGGAGAATCTAGCAAATTGAAAATTTTAATTTCCTGACAAAATTTTAATTAATAAAACATTGTTAAAAATTTGGGGTGTTACAACACTACCCCCCTTATGAGAAAATCTCGTCCTCGAGATTTGCTAAGGGCTGTAATCAAAAGAAATACTCCTACTATCACAAAGCAATATGACACAAATAACCATCCTATTCCTGTAGTAAAAGAAAAGCTACCGGGAGAGCGCAACTATCTTGTCGGTTCTGCTCCATGGGGTCGGGGTCAATGTCACAGGTACACATATCCTGCAAAAGTGACGTATTACTGTGGGCATCGTCGGGGTGGTTTGGTGGTTACACCCATAATAAAATAAAATAAATGCAGTCGTACACCAACGTACTCATGCATGGCTATAAAAAGAAAAAGGACGCACGAGTAGACCGTATTTAAATATAGCGGTATAAGATCACATAAAGACGGGCATGGACATACTAGGACTTGGCGCTACTTGAGCAATTTAGTCTACCTCATTTACATCTAAGCGGGCGTGCCTTGCGAACGTCGAGGCTTCTCCACGGTTTTCACCATCAGGGTTAGCCGGAGGGGGTTGAGGGACTACAGGGTCGGGGTAAGGATGATGACCATTGCGGGGGTTGTTGGCCACAATCCCGCTGGAGCGTGTTCCTGGGAGGCGACTAATCACTTCTGGGGACACCAAAAAAATTTGGTTGATGGCTGGGGCAGGCCTCGGGGTCTCGATCGGTTGTTTGAACAGCACGACTGGGTTGTCGGTGTCGGTCTCGTCTTCTCTTCTTGCTGGGGCTCTGTGGAACAGTTCTCCATGGGTTGTGATCAGATCAAGGGTGATCTGATCGAACAGTTTCTCTAGTGCACTTACATAGCGCACCAGATGCAATAATGCAGGGTCCATCTTGTGATCGCCGTTGGCAACCTGGGATGGCCTACCATACCCGTCACGGCTGGGGTAGTAGTAGAATGAGCGACAGTTGACTCGGGGTGACAAGTGCCGGAGTTGAACTATAGCCTCTCGAGTAGCTAATTGGAGGGCTTGCGGCTCAAAGGAAGTGGTCCTTCCGGTGAACCTGTAGGGGCGTTCTGGCGATAGACCCCTACCATAGACGTGCACGGTGGCCTAGAATTGACGGCGGGTGAGGTTTGCTAGCACGGTTACAAAACCTCCAAGGTTGGTTGTTGTGGTTTCATTGTGGACGATGGGTCCTGTCATTATGGCTTGGTTTGGGGTAGAGGCTGTGCTGCGCTGGGTTGAGGCTAGCGTGCCCTTTTTATAGAAAAAGGGGACGGAGTCTTCCTTCGCACGCTTGCGAATGAGACAATATAGGTGTCGGTCACTGTGTGACTATCTTACGCGAGAAGCTTGGCTGGGGTTTGGTTAAGGTTTGGTGGGTTGGTTTACCTAAGTTTTTCGACCTGGCCAAGATAGGATTAGCCAATGGTCAGCCTGGCTCTGATACTAAGTTTGTCAGGACCGGATTTTCGGGATATTAATTTCCCAAAAAGCGGACTTTGTGCTCACCAGCCCCAGGATTACTGTTAGCTGATGAGGCACCAACTTGTTATAGAAATTCCAAGCAAAATACATGATATGTAGTACAAGACCATTCTGGCCTATGAGTACAACACAGGGATTCTAGTGGCTGATGGCGGAAGTGGTCTGGGGTTCATCGGTGACTAAGGGACTCCATTTCCCACAAGAACAACTGACCAGGTTAATTCCTATCTTCGCGAGGCTGCTATCTCCATATACGTAGATTCCGGGGCTGTCCTCGCGTCGCTCCTTTCCACGCAAGGAATCTGGCCAAGACAATAGCCAGGGACAAGCCAGTGAGTACTTTGAATGTACTTGCAAACATTATGAACATGGGTGAGATGTAATCATGCTCGAGAATAAATGATGATCACCATGATAATAAAGATATGATAGTCCATAAGGCAAACAGGTCATTCATATGAAAAGGCATATGTAATCAGAGAGTGATAATAAAATAAAAAGCGATCATGCCACAGTCGGGCGTCTGAGCGACACCACCGAGAGGGCTTACAAGGGAAATAAATAACAAGCATGCCACAGTCGGGCGTCTGAGCGACACCACAGAAAGGGCTTATAAGGAAAATAAATAACAAGCATGCCACAGTCGGGCGTCTGAGCGACACCACAGAAGGGGCTTATAAGGGAAATAAATAACAAGCATGCCACAGTCGGGCGTCTGAGCGACACCACAGAAAGGGCTTATAAGGAAAATAAACAACAAGCATGCCACAGTCGGGCGTCTGAGCGACACCACAAAAAGGGCTTATAATTAAAAGTGGATGAATATCCGGGAGGTAGAACTGTCCCAAGGATACTCATTAATCCAAGGAAAACAAATGGTTAGTCCACAATATTAATCATAATCACCATATATCATAGATCATACTCAATGTTCTGGTTTAGTAGTTTCTCCTCCGAAGACCGACACTAAGACCGACACTCGACCCATCCCAGACTGTAGTCCTTAACCATGGACACGGCTATTCGAATAGATTTTTATATCTCTGCAGAGGGTGTACTCTTTACCCACGTGTGACGGATTCCTTTAGTCCATTTGAATTAATTCCATCTACGGTCTTTTAGTCGAAAACCCGCCTGACTTGCACACACCAGCTTAACTTACCAGTGTCTGGAATCACCCACGACACTTGTTAAGCAAAGTCTGAGTGGGCAGGCTACAACCTCGCATAGCATGGGATCACATTTCTATCGCGCGCTCTAAGGGGTGCCCCCCTCTCGGTTCCAACCGGAAACACCCATGCCCCCGGACCAGGTGGCCTGCCTACCGGTTGCAACCGGTATCTTCCACCCTGGCCTCTCTATACGGTGTGTGCTAGGACAGGGGTTAAAACTTACTGAACCGTACCCTACCTGTGGCAGGGACAAGTGGTAGCACAAGCAAGTATGGGGGTTACTGGAACAAGACTCGATCTAAGGTCGACCTAGGAGGTTTCAGCTTTATTTGTATGATTAGTCAAAACCAATATATTTTTGCAACAACAGTCGGAAACACCATCCGTCATGCCTTACCAAGCCGTACCGGATTCCACCGTCCCGACGGGGAGCTAGTGACAAGCTCGCATCTACACAAGACCGCGACTTTCACAACTTCCTTCCGTTAGGCATGAAAGGCATACGGAGGGGATCACCGTCAAGCAAACAAATTATTCTCAGCAAGAGTTTTACCTCATGCCATCCTGGGTGTGATCACATCACCACATAGGAAATAAAAATGAATGCTTTCATATCGATGCAAACATGTCAACAATAATCATATGCGTTAAACCAGGGTCCAAAAATGCTTGCCTTCAAGTAGAGGGGAGGAGAAATGCATTCCAATACTTTTTGGAAGTTTCTCCCTCTTCAAAAATCCTATTTGAAATAATACGAAATGAATACATAGACTCAAAGTAGCACAAAAAAGTTTCTTGGAAAATTTTGAAATAATTATGAAAATAAACTAGACATTATTTGGGAACCAACAGAAAAAAGAATCAAGTCATTTGGATTTATATTTAAAAAGATATTGCCAGTCAAAGTTTAGTCAATTCTGTTTTTAGAAAAAAAACAGAAATAGGAAAACGTTTCGCTAGGAATACGCCTTCGGAGTAGGGGAGACGTACTCTGGGTTTTGCGCCTCCACTTACGCACGCGTGGGCATGGCGCTGGCTACAGAGTTTGGATGAAGCTGGGATTTAATTAGCAGGTCTGGTTTAGGGGCTAAAAGGGAGACTAGTGGACATGACATTATGCACTGGGTGTCAAGATCACAGTGCAAGGCAAAACTCATGCCAAAACAGGCCATGCACACCAAGTGCTCGACAGAATGCCATGGGCATGTGGGCATTTCTTCTAGTGGCCAAAATCTCCAGATCAGGGTCTCTTTAGGTGAAAGTGATGATGGCAAAGCTAGTTGGGCAAAACCAGAAACTTGCTAGTGCAAGTTTTGCAAATTTACAGTTCTGGACAGGAAATGAAAGGCACTGTTTCATGAACTAAAAATGTTCCAAAGGGTCCACTCTTCAGGACTTAAGGGTTTTGCAAGAATGGTTATAAGCAGGAGGAAGCTCAAGGGCACTAGAGCAATTTAAAATAGGGTTGCAGTGCAAAATACCAAATTGGACCAGAATGGAAATGAGGTTGTTTCACTCAATTTTTCCTAAGGACCCAAATGGGTTTTTGCATAAAGTTGAGTAATATACTTCTATGAACACCCCATAATTTTGGTGGAAGCTTTAAAGAAATATTTAATGGGGTTGTAGTGCAAAACTGCCTACTGGACCAGATTGGAAATCATGGTGTGGAGCTCAAAATATTAAATGAAATAAACATATTCCTGCATAAAAGTGATCTAACAACATCACATGACATCTCCAAATTTTGGTTGGAATTTTAGATAAACTTATCAAAGGGTTGTAGTTCATTTTGGGGCCTTTTCTTAAGGGGGAACCATTTTTAGAGTGAAGGAGGTTAGGGAGAAAATTATATAATTAATTTTTATTGATAACAGAAAAGTTTCATTAAGAGAGCAAGAGAGTCTAATAAGAAATGGAAAGCTATCACTTGAGGTAAAAACTCCAACATAAAAGGGAAAAAGGGTCCTGGAATCAAAAGGAGAATCTAGCAAATTGAAAATTTTAATTTCCTGGCAAAATTTTAATTAATAAAAAATTGTTAAAAATTTGGGGTGTTACAGAAATCCCGGGGTTCCGTGCGATTTTTCCTATGGAATGTCACCCAGGCTCAAAGGGATCATAAAACTATTCATGCTAGAAACTTCCGTGTGCAGCCACAATACCATTATGGGCTCTGGCATAGTATGAGTAAGTTGTGTGAGCTCTTTCGGTGGTGGACTAGCAGATGTAGGGGAAAGTAGGTGTACCGGTCCACCCGGGGTAAAGAGTATATGCTTCTGAAAGACCGTGTCTCGGTCATCCATTTCTCAAACACCATGCAGTGCGAGAAATCCCACGGAGGGGATCGAGTCTTGTGGGGAAAAGTGCACAAACCTCTGCAGAGTGTACAAACTGGTCATGATTAGCCGTGTCCCCGGTTATGGACAATTCTTGAGTATCTGGTACCTGAATTATTGGTTGATCTCATCACTCTAAAATTAATTTGTTGGGTTAATGGTTACTTTAATTGGGATTGAGTTGGAGGTACCTTCTCAATGATGTTTCAACTACCATGATAGTTAAAATAAAACTTATTCTTTGTTGTAGGGAAAAATTGGCTTTATGCAAAAACTTTAACCTTAGAGCCCCCACCAACCAAATATGCATATAGTGTCAGCCTTTTTCTGTTACTTGCATCTACTGTGTTATCTTGCCAACATATTCCATGTGCTGACCCGTTTCGTGCTGCAACATGTTACGTTGCAGACTTTTCAGACGAGGAGTAAGACGTGCTAGGTCGTTTGTCATGCACTCAGCTATGCCGTTGGAGTTGATGGACTCACTTATCTTCCATGCATTTTGCTGTTATTTTGTTAGATGGCCTTAAGCCATAGAATTTTGTAATAAGTTCTCATTTGAGACATTCGATGTAATAAGTGTGTGATTGCCACTCTGTTATAAATCCTTCAAGTACTATGTGTGTCAGCATTACCGATCCAGGGATGACACAGAACACAGAGACTTCGGTCCATTTGGATCGTGGTCGCTACAAGATGGTATCAGAGCACACGCTGACTGTAGGACACGACCACTAAGATAAACCCTAGGTCACTCTTCTCTACTCATTTCTGACTCCTCTCCATTTTCTACTCTTTTAGGATGGTGGGCCCAAGGAACAAGTTCACTCAACCAGATGAAGACACGCCTTTTGGACGACACTTGAAGGAAGTCACTAGGTACCTGAACATAAGAATACCAAGCTTCACCGGGACCTACACCGCCACTTTACCAGAAGAGGAGCGATGGAGTATTCAAGTTCAAATTCCCGGGAGGACATTCGCACCATCCACTAAGACAATAGAGTTTTCTTTTGATGCACAAACCTGGAGCCTAGGCAAGAGTATGGCAGCCCACATCACTATGGGACGTATTGGAGAAGTCTACAGGCAGGAGCTGAAGGACACTATCTACCAGATTTGTGGACGCCGAGATGAGCGATGGGACATGATCAGTACCCGGAAGGACATGTCCATTGCAGCGTTCATACAGGAGTTAAACCAGCACATTCGACGACAGGAGCACCAGATGTGTGCAGGGATGATAGATTTGAAGAAGGCACTAACCAGGAACTTGGAGCTAGAAGAGGAACTCAAGTCTACACGTGACGGATACGAGGAGGAGATGATGATACTTGTGGAGAAGAATGATGATTTGACAAGGAATCTAGGAGTATTCATGGGAGATCCAGCACCAGGAGGAGGAGGAGAAGAAGAAGAACCCAAGGAGATTCGTTCTGAAGAATACATCATCATTAACGACACGGACTCAGACCCCGATGATAGTGATGACGAAGACTACAAAGGTGAAGCTGGAGCTGACATCATGGAATCTTCCGCCAATCAAAATTTCTAGATGACCACCCTATGACTAGTAGTTTTCCCCCATAAAGTAGAATTTAGAGCACTTTTGTAACGTTAGTTAGATCTTTGTAAGCCCTTGTTTGAAATTGATTGGTGTGTTATGATTGTGTTTGTCTCATGTGCATATGGGTAGTGATTTTCCCTTAGACCCCATTTCTATTATAATCTCTTCCCTGTACACCCATCAGATGCCTCCGGGACGTGAGCCCGAATTTCAGTTTCCCCCTGAGCTCACTTAGTTGATCCAGCAGTAGAACACTTTGATGCAACTTCTTGTCCAGAACACACAGAACAACCAGAACAACAACAACAACCCTCGACCACCACCACCCGTGGACAACCTGACACGTTTCTTAAGGTTGCAACCACCGGTGTTTGCTAGCAGCATTGAACCAATCGTTGCTGATGACTGGCTGCGCAAAATTGGAAGGGACTTGACCACCGCCAATTGCACGGATGCTGAGAAGGTGCGATTTGCCTCACATCAGTTGTCAGTACCAACAACAGCATGGTGGGAGAATTACACAGCCACTTTCCCTGTAGCCAATGTCACTTGGGATCAGTTTCAGCAAGCTTTTCGCACTGCCCATGTCTCAACTAGAGCTATGAGCATGAAGAAGCGGGAGTTTCGCAATTTGTGCCAAGGAAATCGTACTGTGGCTCAGTACGTAGATGAGTTTAGTACCCTATCTTGTTATGCCCCAGATGATGTGGCCACAGATGCCGCAAAGCAGGAAAGGTGTATGGAAGGGCTGAAAATGATGAGATGAGCGTAGAGTTGATGGTGGAAACCTTCAACAACGATGAGGAGTTGGTAGATAAGGCTCTTATGATTGAAGGGAAGCAACAGAAGATTGAGAGCCGCAAGAGGAAGTATGGACAAGGAAGTAATAATTCTGGAACCCAGCAGAAACCCCGATTCACCCCGAATTCAGGAGGATACACCCATAACCATGGAAGCCACACCCACACTTGAGGAAGTTCTCACAACCACAATGGCTCCAAGAATGGTAATGGGAATTGTCAGGGATATGACTAGTGGGTATAAACCGGTCAGGAGGGTCCGGATTACGCTGGTAAGGTTATATTGTCGGAAGCCCAGTAGAGTATGTAATAGGAAGTTATAACCCACACAGGTTTAGGGCCCATGTATAGGGCCCATGATCTGTAAACCGTCATACCATGTAACTTGGGATGTAAGATAGAAAGAGTAGAGACCGAGGCGGACACGTTTATGAGCCGGTCTCGGGACTCTGTAAACCGGACCGGGCATCGCCTCCTATATAAAGGGACGACCCGGCGACAGTTCAGGACAAGAAACAACAGCTCGAGACACAGGCAAAGCGGATTCGCTCCCTGGTCATCGAAGCCCAAGCAATACCACACCAAACTAGACGTAGGCTTTTACCTTCATCGAATGGGTCGAACTAGTATAAACTCCCTGTCTCCTTCGTCCACTTTAACCCCTTCAAGCTAACCCGAGCGATGGCCTCACACCTAAGTCCGTCAATCCGGACATCTGCCGTGCAAAATCCACGACAGTTGGCGCCCACCGTGGGGCTATCGCATGATGGTTTCGAGTTCTTGAAGGGCAACTTTGAAGCGCTCAAGGGTTACGCAGTGGGCCGGATGACCAAGAGTCGTCGCGGCCGGATCTACGTCGACGATGCAGGCTGGGGCCCCGAGGCCGATTCAATCGAATACGGGTACCGGGTCCACTTCGGCGGCATCCACGTCTTCATCGGCAAAATCGGCGAACCGGGCCTTGAGTCGTACATCTTCCCCAGCATCGTCGAGCCGGCTCAGCGTGCGAGAACTGCCCGGATTCGGCCCACTGTGAAGCACGTCTTCGTCGGAGCAGTGCATGAAGTACAAGCCGAGGACGGATCGGATTCTGGTGGCAAGACAGTTGTCTATTCTGATGATGAATCTTCATCCGGAGAGACCGAATCTTTGTATCTTTTGTAGGACGGCCGGTCCGAGGGTGTGTCCGACGGCTGTATTATCTGCCCAACATGGTTGCTGTTTTCATGGCCGGATCACAACCTATGCAGCAGCCCACAATGACTGGGGCGTTAACCTCAGAAGCAGCGGGAGCCAGAGTTGGAGACCTTCCCCCGTCGCCCTCTGACGTCCTAACCACCTTAGTCGATAACTTGACGGCGCTCGCAACAACAGAAGTAGCCCAGGCCGACAAGGCGCAGCATGATGCGGAGATCACTCAGTTGAAGAGCAGAATTGAGCAAGCTAAGCTGGATCTGGATGCGGAGAAAGCCAGGATGGCTACAAGACAGGCAAAGCTAGACTCCCAAGCTTTTCGGCTCAGGTTGGATCAGAACGCTTCAGATGAGGTAATGCACAGAAGGCAACAATCTCGTCTACCGCCGGTTTATGAGGCAAGGAATCTCTTTGGCACACTAGGAGCGGGAACCAGTAACCGCCCAGAGTTAAAACGGGGAGGAGCTCCGGGGACGGGCGCGTCGGTTCAGCCTCCAGCCACAGAGCGGAACCGCCAAGTTGTGCCAATGCCGCACGTACCCACTCCTCCTGGCCATTATTCTAACCCGTTCGACAACATTATCGCCGCCGCTTCACGACTGGCCGCTCTTCCCATTGAGGGGACGTCCCCCATAGCAATGGAGGCACGACGGGCTAAGGAGTTGCTGGACAAGGCGTTAACATAGCAGCAAGCTTATTCCTATAGCCGAGAGAGGATTCACTAAACCCCCCGCCCGAGCCGGAGTTATACGATGCACCTGGATGAACCGGCTGTATCTAACAGCGCGCGGAGACGGCACCGACAGAGGCAGGTTAATCCGACATGAGAAGGAGCACGTGCCCAAGAGGTGGTGGACCAGGCTAGACCTACTGCCCACGACGACACCCGTCAAGCGACACCGGTTCACCCCACCACCACAGAAACAGGAATCATGTCCAGTTCCTTGGGGGTGCAGTGCCTAATCCCCGCTTTACGGAACGTGAAACTACCCAAGGATTTCAAAGGCCCATGTAAGGTACCCAAATATACGACAGATTTGGCTCCAGAAGCATGAGTGGAAAGTTATGAGATGGCCATGGATATGCTCGACGTGGATGAAGCGGCATGCACCAAATACTTCACGATGATGCTTGAAGGCACGGCCCGGACATGGATAAAGGGTTTACCACCTAACTCCATCAAATCATGGAGGGAGTTGCGTCGCCGGTTTATCAATAATTTCAAAGACACATGCAAGCAGCCGATGTCCGTGGTTGACTTAGCCGCATGTGTTCAAGGAGAGCAAGAGACCACAAGTAGTTGGGTGCCGCGAGTGTCTGAAATTTTGCACTCCTCCAATAGCATCAATCCAAGCACGGCTATAGTGACCTTGGAAGGCAATTGCCGGTTTGAGCCTCTGAGGCAGAAGCTGGGACGGCTCAAGCGTGATTGCAATGACATGGGAACGCTCATGGGCGCTTTGGTAAAGTATGGAGACTCTGATAACACCAAGTATCCAGACGCAGACGGAGACAAGTCCGAGAAAGCGAGCAAAAACGGTAAATCGGCGCAAGCCAATCCGGTAGGTACAGGTTACAATGGCAAGCGTAAAGCGGAACGCAGCTCGGACTTTGTGGCCAATACCAACGTTCAAGACAACGGGCAGCGCCGCAAGGGTAGACCGCCCCCACGTAATGGTAGGCCGCCTATTATTCTAGATCGCCAGTTGAACGAGCCTTGCCCAAAGCACGGTACAGAGGAAAACCCGGTTACGCATCTCTGGAAAGAATGTTTTATTATGCAGGAGTTTATGAAATAGGCCAAGTATAACCACGGGCCCCCCGGCGTGTCAGGTCCCGGTTTTCAGGGTCCGGGTTGCCAGGGAGGTGGATCCGGATCAGGATACCACGGCAGTAACAATAGCCATAATGTCAACAATCAGCATCAGCAGAACCAGCAACATGGTCAGGGTGGATACAACAACCAAGGGAATCAACAGCATTAGCAGCAGCAGCAATCCGGATATCAAAATAACCCGAAGGAGCTAAGTAGTGGGCAATATCATGTTTTCACCACAAGTCTATGCAAACGGGATCAAAAAGTTCTAAAAGAGAGCAGTACACTCTGTTGAACCGGCGATACCACATTTTTTACGTTGGTCTGAGCAGCCCATTGTATGGAGCAGAGAGGATCACCCACCACGGGTTGATAATCCAGGTCAGTTGGCCTTGGTTGTGGCACCACAGGTGGGTGGTTATAAGTTCAGAAAGGTGCTTATGGATGGAGGCAGCAGCATCAATATCTTATACTATGAGACTTTTTGACGTATGGGGTTGACAGACAAGAAGCTCCGACAATCCAACACTGTGTTCCACGGGGTGGTGCCCGGTAAATCGGCTTACCCAGTTGGAAAAATCGATCTGGAAGTTACCTTTGGGGATGAGCATGACGCTAGATTGGAGACAGTGACCTTCGAGGTGGTAAAGATCAGGAGCCCATATCATGCTCTGTTTGGGAGACCGGTTTATGTCTATCTACAGCTGAAGATGCCGGGTCACAAGGGAACCATCACAGTTCACGGGAGCCGTAAGATCGCGTTGGAATGCGAGGAAGGAGACGCAGCATATGCTGAGGCAGTTTGTGCTATGGAGGAGCTGAAATTCTATAAGGACAATGTTGATCCGGCAGATATGTGACCGTTGAAGAAGCCGACTACAGAGCATGATCCGGCGTTGAAGTTTAAATCAGGAGAGCAAACCAAGCATGTTGACTTTGTTCTGGGCGATTCGTCCAAGCAGTTCACTATCAGTGCTAACCTAGACCAAAATAGGAAAGCGGGCTCATCGAGTTCATCCGTGAGAACCGGGATATCTTTGCATGGAAGCCTTTTGACATGCCGGGTATACCAAGGGAACTCGCTGAGCACAGTCTTAATATTGATCTGTAGTTTAAACCGGTCAAGCAGTATTTGCGCCGCTTCAATGAGGAGAGGCGCAAGGCTATAGGTGAAGAAGTGGCTAGGCTCTTGGCCGCAGGTTTCATAGTTGAGGTATTTCATCCAGAGTGGTTGGCTAATTCGATGATGGTGCTAAAGAAAAACGGAACTTGGAGGATGTGTGTTGATTACACAGACTTGAACAAGGCTTTCCCAACTGATCCTTTTGCTCTCCCCCGTATTGATCAGATTATTGATGCTACGGCGGGATGTGAGCGGCTAAGTTTTTTGGATGCATATTCAGGTTATCATCAGATCAAGATGGCAGTTAAGGACTAGGAGAAGACATCTTTCATAACTCCCTTTGGAGCCTTCTGCTACGTATCCATGCCTTTTGGGCTTAAGAGTGCCCAAGCAACTTATCAGCGTTGTGTGCAGAACTGCCTACAACACTACTAGGAAAAGGGCTATAGATGAAATTGATACTAATGGCGCACCAGAGAGGAAGTGCGCCATTAGTATATAGTAATGGCGCACCAGCAACAGATACGCCATTAGAGTTCGAAGTACTAATGGCGCACCTCGCCCGGAGTGCGCCATTAGTATCAAGAAGTTTTTTTTTAACTAGCGCGCCTGTCCAAACATACTAATGGCGCATCCATGAATAGTGCGCCATTACTAGTTGTAAATAGTAATGGCGCACCAGCAGTAAAGTGCGCCATTAATGCTGTTTTTTTATGATATTTTTATTCTGTTTTTTTACAAAACTACTAATGGCGCACTGCCCCATAGTGCGCCATTACTAGTTTGAACTAGTAATGGCGCACTGTGCGGCAGTGCGCCATTAGTATGTTTTTTTTTTGCAAAACTTGTAATGGCGCACCAACTATAAATGCGCCATTAGTAACCTTGATTACTAATGGCGCATTTGTAGATGGTGCGCCATTTGTATGCGGGCAGCAACAAGATATTTTGGACAGCCTCTCTACCACACTCACTTTCCCCCCCCCCCCACTTCTTCATTCTCTCCACTTCCTCTCCTCTCGGGTCCCTCCTCTTTTCCACCTCATTTCCACCATATATTCATTCAAATTAAGTGGTTAAATTACCTTGTTTTGGTAGGTAAGTATGGGGGGAAGCTATATTTATGTTGTTCTCCATACAAACAATGTGCACTTGCAATTTTATGGCATATAGCTAGATCTATGTATGTTTGTGGTGTTGCATAGGTTTGTTGTGTTGCATATGTGTTTGTGTTTGGAGGTGTACCGGTATTTGAAATGCGATAGTTGCCAATATTTTCCCGGAATGTTGATTCATTTCCGTTTCGGTGAGAATTTTGGCATTAAGCATTCATTTTTGTCCTATTTTTAGGGAAAGTCATGGAAAAATATTTCTTGGTTCTAAAATATCGTTTTGCTCTACCCCGTAGGGCGACCATGGTGCGCACGATGACCGAAGGCATCGTGAATAGGTTTTTGAGGTCCGCGCAGGCCGAGATGCTTCAAATGAACGAGACGGAGATAAGATGTCCGTGTCGAAGATGCAAGCTGAAGAGCCTTATTGCGGACCCGGATTCCAGGCAGGTGCGGGACCACCTGCTCTTGCGTGGTTTCATGGATGGCTATCGGTGGCAAGGTGATGAAGATGACTACGAAGTCGTCCATGGGGGCCGGGCAAGAAATGAGGAAGGGCAGCAAGACAACCACCGCGGCTCGGGCGGGCGAGAAGACAAAGAATCCCCAGGAGATGATCACGACGGTGATGCTGTACACAGTCATCATGTAGAAGATGCAGGACATGATGATGAGGAAGATGCCGGAGCAGACGACGGGCATGATCATGAAGATGATGATGAGGTAGATGCCGGAGCAGACGACGCTGAACCATCGATGGGCTGGGTGCAGGACCCTCATATTCAAGAGCTGATTCTCAAGCAGACCGATAACGCAAGAGCTGCCGCCCGAGAGAAAGCCAAGATGGATCAACTTGAGTTAGACGCGGTTACTCCATTGTATGAAGGATTCAGGCCCGAGGATACCCGCCTGAAAGTAACGCTCATGGCTCTGGATATGAAGGTAAAACACAAAATGACCGACGCATGCTTCGACGAGAACATGTCATTCTGGCATGAACGTCTTCCCAAGGGGAACAAGTGCCCCACCAGTTTGGAGGAGGCGAAGAAAATCGTGTGTCCTCTGGATTTACTGCACGTGAAATACCATGTGTGCATGAACAATTGCATCATTTATCGGGACGAGCACGCCGAGTCTACCATATGTCCGGTGTGCGGCATCACTCGATACAAGAAGAGGAAGAAAGCTCCTCGAAAAGTGGTGTGGTACTTTCCGATCACTCCTCGTCTGCAGCGGTATTTCGCGGACCCTAAGGTAGCAAAGCTTCTGCGTTGGCACGCGGATAGGGAGGAGAAGAAGCGAGAAGATGACGCAAATGATCCGGAGATAGATAAAAAAGACAAGATGCTGAGTCACCCTAAGGATGCGAGCCAGTGGCAAGCGTTGAACTTCGAAGACCTAGAATTTGGGAACGATCCAAGGAACATCGTGCTGGGCGCGAGCACCGATGGAGTCAACCCGTTTGGCAGCCAGAGAAGCACACATAGCACCTGGCCTGTGTTTGTGTGGATGTACAACCTTCCCCCCTGGTTGTGCATGAAGAGGAAGTACATTCACATGAGTATGCTAATTGAAGGACCGAAACAACCAGGGAACGACATCAATCTGTATCTGGGGCTGCTGAAAGAGGAGCTAGACACGCTGTGGAAAACGCCAGCCAATACGTGGGACGCCGCAAAGAAAGAATATTTCCCTATGAGAGCCGCGCTGCTCACGGCAGTGCACGACTATCTCGGTTACGGATATGTCGTGGGGCAGGTGGTCCACGGATTTTCTGGATGCGTCAGGTGCATGGATGACACAACGTATCGCCAGCTAGATAGAGATCCCGGGTCTTCGAAAACCGTGTTCATGGGACATCGAAGCTGGCTTCGCGACGATGACCTGTGGAGAAAACGCAAGGATCTGTTCGATGGTGAAACCGAACCCCGAGGACGCCCGCGTACGAGGAGCGGCAAGGAAATAGACGAGCTGTTGAAAAATTGGAAAGATTGCCCACTGCCGGGAAAGAAGCAAAAGGCGCCAGAGCCGGGAAAGAAGCGAAAGGCGCCAAAGCCGCTGCTGAAGGTATGGAAAACGAGGTCTGTTTTCTGGGACTTGCCGTACTGGAAGATCCATCGTGTGCCTCACAGCCTTGATGTAATGCATATCACGAAGAACGTGTGCGAGAGTCTGCTTGGTACCCTGCTCAACATGCCAGAGAGGACCAAAGATGGGCCGAAAGCAAGGGCAGACTTGAAATCAATGGGCATCAGGCAGGAGCTTCACGCTATATATGATGATGATGATGATGATGATGATGATGATGATGATGATGATGATGAGGCGAAGCAGGACACGGAAAGTCGTCGCAAAGGCAAAAAGGCCAAGAAGACCGGAAATGACTACCCTCCCGCGTGCTTCACTCTAAGTCAGGAGGAGATCGAGCAGTTTTTCACCTGCCTCGTAGGAGTACAACTTCCTTACGGTTACGCGGGGAAGATAAGCAGATACCTAGACCGGGCGAAGTTGAAGTTCAGCGGGATGAAGTCTCACGACTGTCACGTGCTGATGACGCAGATACTTCCAGTTGCAATCCGTGGTATCATGGACGCGCACGTCCGTGAAACCCTATTTGGCCTATGCAACTTTTTCGACGTCATCTCTCGGAAGTCTGTTGGCGTGAGGCAACTCAGAAGGCTACAGGAAGAGATCGTGGTGATACTATGCGAGCTTGAGATGTAGTTCCCGCCCGCATTCTTCGACGTTATGGTGCATCTGCTGGTCCATATCGTGGACGATATCATCCAACTCGGGCCGACGTTCCTGCACAGCATGATGCCGTTCGAAAGGATGAATGGTGTCATCAAAGGATACGTTCGCAACATGTCACGTCCAGAGGGAAGCATAGCGAGGGGCTTTCTGACCGAAGAGTGCATCTCGTACTGCACGAATTATCTAGGCATCGAGAACCCCGTTGGTCTGCCCGTCAACAGGCACCTCGGCAGGATCGCTGGATCGGGTCACCGTGAGGGTCGCCGTGAAATGCATGTCGACTTCGAGGGTCGACTCGCCGACTTTGAAAGAGCAAACCTAGTCGCGCTACAACACATAGACGTGGTCGATCCTTGGGTGGTTCAGCACAAAACCTTTATTGAGAAGACATACAATGACCGAGGCCAACAGAGGACGGACGGAGATATAATCAAAGAGCACAACTCATGTTTCACGCGTTGGTTTAAGCAGAAGCTTCTGTCGTACCCTTTACATGATGATTCTTCCGCGGAAGAACAACTCATATTCGCCTTGTCACAGGGCGCCGAGCACAACCTGATGACCTATGAGGCGTACGATATCAACGGCTACACATTCTACACCGAGGCCAAGGACATGAAGAGCGATGGTTATCAGAACTCCGGGGTAACGATGGAATCCTACACCGGTATATATATAGCAATGCCATCGTATGTCGTGTACAAGGGTAAGGTTCCCGGAGTCTACGACGACTGGGAGGAGTGTCGGAGACAGGTTCACCGATTCAGCGGTAACAGTTACAAAGGGTACACCACTAGGGCCGAGGCCGAATCTAGATACGCCCGCTATCTAGCGGGAGAGGGGAGGGAGCGTTGGAGGAACCGGATGAAAATGAGTTTCATTGTGATGATGCTCATCGTGACGACCGCAGCTCTCTTCTATGTGATGGTAGTTTAGATGATCGATATCGACTTGCAATGCGAAGACAAACTCGGTCCTCGCGATCTCGAGACTTGTAATATATTGTTCTATCTTTGTTCGGTCTTTTCAATTCGGAGACTAATATGATCGATGAATTGTATTCGGAGACTAATATGATGAATTGTATTCAGAGATTAATCTTCTATTGTATTCGATGAATGTGTTGTTGATGTGTGCTGTCTATATTCTGTGCAATTATACATTTTGTAATCTGTGCAAAAAAACAGAAAAATAATATTAAAAAAAACCTAATATTCATACTAATGGCGCATCAGAGAAAATTGCGCCATTAGTATGCCAAAGCATAGTAATGGCGCATTAACAGGCAGTGCGCCATTACTATGCGGATACTACTAATGGCGCATCATACTTAGTGCGCCGTTAGTATGCCATAGCACCTGGCCCCTGGGAGGCATACTAATGGCGCACTAAGGTGCACACTAATGGCGCACCAGAGGTGCGCCATTGGTATCAACTACTAATGGCGTGCTAGTAATGGCGCACCACTAATGTGCCATTAATGGCCAAATTAGGTGCGCCATTAATAGGCCTTTTCCTAGTAGTGCAAGGGCAGATTGGAAGAAATGTCCATGCATATGTTGATGACATTGTGGTAAAATCCTGGAAGGAGGAGACGCTGATAGAGGACTTAAAGAAACCTTTGACAACCTCCGGGTCTACAAGATGATGCTTAATCCGGAGAAGTGTGTTTTTGGTGTTCCAGCAGGGAAGCTCCTTGGATTCTTAGTGTCAAACAGAGGGATTGAAGCTCATCCGGAAAAGATCAAGGCAATCACATCCTTGGCTAAACCGGCTTGTATCAATGATGTCCAGCGCGTGGCAGGCCGTATTGCAGCGTTGATTCGATTCATCAGCCATTTAGGAGAAAAGGCGATCCCGCTTTATCAGATGATGAAGAAGACGGACCGGTTTGTCTGGAGCGATGCTGCAAACGCCGCGTTCAAGGATTTGAAGCGGCAATTGGCAGAACCACCAGTCCTTGCTGCCCCGGTTGACAAGGAGCCATTGTTATTGTACGTAGCCGCCAATGCCCGTCCAGTCAGTGTGGCCATTGTGGTAGAGCGCAAGGAGGCAGGCACAGAATATCCGGTTCAACGTCCGGTTTATTACATCGGTGAGGTGCTCATTGAGTCAAAAAAAGATATCCACATTGGCAGAAATTGGTATATGGTGTGACCATGGCAAACCGGAAGTTGAAGCATTATTTCCAGGGCCACCCAATTACGGTTGTCAGTTCAGCTCCGTTAGGAGATATAATCCAGAACAGAGAATCCACTGGCAGAGTGGCAATGTGGGCCACTGAGCTTAGCCCGCACGGATTAAAGTATGTGCCCCGTACTGCTTTAAAATCCCAAGCGTTGGTGGATTTCATCAATGATTGGACAGAGTTGCAAGCACCTGAGGAAAAGCCGGATCATACGTACTGAACTATTCACTTTGATGGTTCAAGGCAATTGGAGGGCACGAGGGCTGGAGTCGTGTTAACTTCCCGACGAGGTGATAAGTTCTGTTATGTCCTCCGTTTAATGTTCCCTTGTACTAACAATGCTGCTGAGTATGAAGCTCTCCTCCACGGTTTACGGATGGCCAAGGAGATGAACTTGAGCCGGGTCAAGTGCTTCGGTGACTCAGATCTGGTGGCACAACAAGTATCCGGTAAGTGGGACTCTAAGGATCCACTCATGCACTAGTAGAAAACAGGGCTTTGGTCCAGGCCTGCCCAGCCCATTAGCCCCGGTTCAATCTAGAACCGGGTCCAATGGGGGCACTGGACCCGGTTCGTGAGCCCAGGGGGCCGGCCGGGCCACGTGGGCCATTGGTCCCGATTCGTTTGGACCTTTTGGTCCCGGTTGGTGCGACGAACCGGGACCAATGGGTCTTGCTCCTGGCCCACCACCATTGGTCCCGGTTGGTGGCATGAACCGGGACCAAAGGCACCCCTTTAGCCCCGGTTTGTAGCACCAACCGGGACCAATGAGGTGCCTATATATACCCCCTCGCTCAAGAGCAGAGCACACTGCTCTGTTTTTTTTTCTGGCCGAGGGGGAGAGGGGTTAGTGGTGCACTAGCTCACCTCCTATGCACACAACGTGTTCGATGGAATGCCCGAGCCACACTAGTTAAACTTTTCTCCTCTCGAAGCTCTATTTTCTCCGAGATTTGTCTAGGTTTAGCGGTCCGTCACGTCCCGTCCCCGTCTTCGCCGCCGTCGATCGCCCCCGCCGATCTCGTCACTGGCACCACCGTGGTGAGCCTCTTGTTATGTCCATGCTTTTCTTACTTTTATTATTGCTTGTTATTATTGCTTTAGATAGATATTTGTCTAATTTTCTTATGTTTATTATTGCTTGTTATTATATAGTGTGATGGTTTTGATATCCGCCCACGTGGGCCCTCGTCCTGTCTACGATTCGGATGTGGTATATTATATTTAATTTATAACTATTTGTTTTAGTGCTTATGATAGTTATGCCGACCAACTTGACATGCATAGATGTTTTATTATGTCTAGGAGGTAGTTGAACTGGAAATTCCAACCGACCCTCTTGTGGAGAGGTTAAATTTAGTTGAAGAGGAAAATATTTCCTTAAAGAAAAAATTTGGAAAAAATGGAGGAGGAGAAGATGGAATTGGAGTTGCATGTTGCGGAAGTCATCGATGATCACAAGATCAAGATGGACCCTATTGTCGAGAGGTTAAATTTAGTTGAAGAAGAAAACAAATTCTTGAAGGAAAAAATAAAAAAAATTGAGGACGAGAAGACGATATTGGAGTTGCATGTTGCAGATGTCGTCGATGATCACAAGATCAAGATGGATGCAATGCGGTTGAAGATTAGAAAGATTAGAAAATATGCCATTCATACCGAGGCTTGGTATCATTATGCCGTTGGGTCAATTGTTACCTTGGTTGCGATTATGATCGCATTTGTTTTCGCATTGAAATGTTTTACATAGTTTGGATGTGTATGGAGAGCTATATGTTGTTAGATGAGAACTATATATGTATGTACTTTGGTTTGAATGTGATGATGAACTTTTATTAATTTGGTCACTTAATTATCTATTTATGATGTTCTGTAATGGTTTTTGACACACTTAATTATATATAATGCACGCAGATGAACCAACAATGGATGTATGGTGACAGACACACCTCCGAGTACATTAAGGGCGTGCATGAGTTTCTAAATGCAGCTGAGGCAAACAAGCAGAATGGTTTTATGTGTTGTCCATGCACTAAATGTGGGAATACGATGTCTTACTGTAACCGGAAAATCCTTCACTCCCACCTGCTTTACAAGGGTTTCATGCCACACTATAATGTTTGGACGAGGCACGGAGAAATAGGGGTTATGATGGAAGACGGTGAAGAAGAAGAGTACGATGACAACTATGTGCCCCCTGAATACGGTGATGCTGCAATGGGGGGAGCTGGTGAAGATCAAGAGGAACCAGACGATGTGCCCAATGATGCTGCAACGGGTGAAGCTGCTAAAGATCAAGAGGAACCAAATGATGATCTCCGCCGGGTCATTGTCGATGCAAGGACACAATGCGAAAGTCAAAAGGAGAAGCTGAAGTTCGATCGCATGTTAGAGGATCACAAAAAAGGGTTGTACCTCAACTGCGAAGATGGCAACACAAAGCTCGGTACCGTACTGGAATTGCTGCAGTGGAAGGTAGAGAATGCTGTGGCTGACAAAGGATTTGAGAAGCTACTGAAAATATTGAAGAAGAAGCTTCCGAAGGATAACGAATTGCCCGACAGTACATACGCAGCAAAGAAGGTCGTATGCCCTCTAGGATTGGAGGTGCAGAAGATACATGCATGCCCTAATGACTGCATCCTCTACCGCGGTGCATACAAGGATCTGAACGCATGCCCGGTATGCGGTGCATTGCGGTATAAGATGAGACGAGATGACCCTGGTGATGTTGATGGCGAGCCCGCCAGGAAGAGGGTTCCTGCGAAGGTGATGTGGTATGCTCCTATAATACCACGGTTGAGACGTTTGTTTAGAAACAGAGAGCATGCCAAGTTGATGCAATGGCACAGTGAGGACCGTAAGAAAGACGGGAAGTTGAGAGCACCCGCTGACGGGTCGTAGTGGAGAAAAATCGAGAGAAAGTATTGGAAGGAGTTTGCAAAGGACCCAAGGAACGTATGGTTTGCTTTAAGCGCGGATGGCATTAATCCTTTCGGGGAGCAGACCAGCAATCACAGCACCTGGCCCGTGACTCTATGTATGTATAACCTTCCTCCTTGGATGTGCATGAAGCGGAAGTTCATTATGATGCCAGTTCTCATCCAAGGCCCTAAGCAACCCGGCAACGACATTGATGTGTACCTAAGGCCATTAGTTGAAGAACTTTTACAGCTGTGGAATGGAAACGGTGTACGTGCGTGGGATGAGCACAGACAGGAGGAATTTGACCTAAAGGCGTTGCTGTTCGTGACAATCAACGATTAGCCCGCTCTCAGTAATCTTTCAGGACAGACAAACAAAGGATACCAGCATGCACGCACTATTTAGATGACACTGAAAGTATATACCTGGACAAGTGCAGGAAGAATGTGTACCTGGGCCATCGTCGATTTCTTCCGACCAACCATCAATGTCGAAAGAAAGGCAAGCATTTCAAAGGCGAGGCAGATCACCGGAAGAACCCCGCCATGCGTACCGGTGATCACGTACTTGCTATGGTCAATGATTTACACGTAATCTTCGGAAAGGGCCCCGGCGCACTAGCTATTCCGAATGACACTGAGGGACACGCACCCATGTGGAAGAAGAAATCTATATTTTGGGACCTACCCTACTAGAAAGACCTAGAGGTCCGCTCTTCAATCGACGTGATGCACGTGACGATGAACCTTTGCGTGAACCTGCTAGGCTTCTTGGGCGTGTATGGAATGACAAAAGATACAGCTAAGGCACGGGAGGACCTGCAACGTTCGCACGAAAAATACGACATCCCTCCGAAGCAGTATGAGGGTCCTACCAGCTATGCTCTTACGAAAGAAGAGAAAGAAATCTTCTTTGAATGCATGCTCAGTATGAAGGTCCCGACTGGCTTCTCGTTGAATATAAAGGGAATAATAAATATGGCAGAGAAAAAGTTCCAGAACCTAAAGTCTCATGACTGCCACGTGTTTATGAGGCAACTGCTTCCGGTTGCATTGATGGGGCTTCTACCGGAAAACGTCCGATTAGCCATTGTGAAGCTATGTGCATTCCTCAATGCAATCTCTCAGAAGGTGATCGATCCAGAAATCGTACCAAGGCTAAGGAGTGATGTGGCGCAATGTCTTGTCAGTTTCGTGCTGGTGTTCCCACCATCCTTCTTCAATATCATGACACACGTCCTAGTTCATCTAGTCGACGAGATTGTCATTCTGGGGCCTGTATTTCTACACAATATGTTCCCCTTTGAGAGGTTCATGGGAGTCCTAAAGAAATATGTCCGTAACCGCGCTAGGCCAGAAGGAAGCATCTCCATGGGCCATCAAACAGAGGATGTCATCTGGGTTTGTGTTGACTTCATTCCCGGCCTTAATAAGATAGGTCTCCCTAAATCACGGTACGAGGGGAGACTGACTGGAAAAGGCACGCTTGGAAGGGACTCAATAATATGCAGGGACTGATATTCTTTGTCTCAAGCACACTACACGGTTCTACAGAACTCTACATGAGTGACCCCGTATGTCGATGAACACAAGAACAGTCTGCGCTCCAAACACCCGGAGCAGTGCGACGACATGATTACATGTGAACACATCAGGACTTTCAGCAGTTGGTTGGAAACACGTCTCAGAGGTGACAACACTGTTTGTGATGAGTTGTACTTGTTGTCCAGGGGACCATCTTCGACTGTATTGATTTACAAAGTATACGAGATAAATGGGAATACATTTTACATGATTGTCCAAGATCAAAAGAGCACCAACCAAAACAGCGGTGTCCGCTTTGATGCAACAACCGAGAGGGGAAAGGACACATATTATGGTTACATAGTGGACATATGAGAACTTGACTACGGACATGATTTTAAGGTCCCTTTGTTTAAGTGCAAATTGGTCAATCTGTCAGGAGGCGGGGTACATGTAGACCCACAGTACGGAATGACAACAGTGGATCTGAAAAATCTTGGATACACTAACGAACCGTTCGTCCTAGCCAATGATGTGGCACAGGTTATCTATGTGAAGGACATGTCTACTAGACCGAGAAAAAGAAAAGATAAGGAAGCGAATACATCATACGATGAGCCAAAGCGCCACATAGTTCTTTAAGGAAAAAGGGACATCCTGGGAGTGGAGGGCAAGACAGACATATCCGAAGATTATGAAAAGTTTCATGAAATTCCTTCCTTCAAAGTCAAGGCTGACCCAAGCATCCTGATAAACGATGAAGATTATCCATGGTTACGGCGCAATAAGCAAATGACACAAGCGAAGAAAAAGTGAAGACTTTTTTCAGCAACTATTATGATGATACCATGCCAACTTTGTAACAGACGAGTATGATACAATTGTTCGTTTGTACTATTCAAATTTCAATACTACTTGCACTAACAGAAAGTTTGTAATTGGTTTCACCAGAAAGAATTAAAAAATAAAGCAAAAAACAAAAGAAAATAAATAATGCAGAAAACAAAAAAAACTTGCAAAAAAATAAAAAATAGCAACAATAAGTATTTCATTGTAAGTAGAAACAAAATTAAATAAATAAAGCAACAAAGAAAACAAATAATTTCAAATTTAAACTATTCAAATTTGAATACTACTTGCACTAACAGAAAGTTTGTAATTGGTTTTACCAGAAAGAATTAAAAATAAATCAAAAAACAAAAGAAAATAAATAATGCAGAAAACAAAACAAAAAAACTTGCAAAAAAAAAATAGCAACAATAAGTATTTTGTTCTAAGTAGAAACAAAATAAAATAAATAAAGCAACAAAGAAAACAAAGAAAGTTTATAATTTTTGTGACCTAAAAGAAAAAAAATCACAAAAAAAACAATAAGTATTTAGTTCTAAGTAGAAATGAAAAAAAAAATAGAAAAAAAGAAAAAAAAATGCCACATACTGGGCCAGCACGGCCTGAATACGACTAGAAACCCAACCATGGGCCAGGATTCAGGCCCGCAGTAGGCCTAGTAGGCCCACAGGCATTGCAGTGTCCAATTAGGCCCGTAAGCCTGCATTTCAGAGGAGTTCAAGAGGAGAGAGGCAGCGCAACTTATAAACAGGTGCTGGCCGCTCTCAACTAGCGAGGTGGGACTAAACTCCCACCGCAGCGCCAGCGCAAGGCCATTGGTCCCGGTTGGTGGCACCAGCCAGGACTAAAGGGGCGTATTAGTCCCGGTTGGAGGCTCCAACCGGGACTAATACGCCCCTTTAGTCCTGGTTGGTGCCACCAACCGGGACCAAAGGCCCCTCCTTCCCGCCCTTTGGGCTGCTGAAAAGGGACCTTTAGTCCCGGTTGGTGGCACCAACCGGGACTAAAGGGGGGTATTAATCCCGGTTTGTGGCACCAACCGGGACTAATACGCCTCCTATATAAACTAACACTTGTGAAAATTCCGTTCAGTTCTTCTTCCCCGCCCCGACGCCTCCTCACATCGAGCTCGTCGTCGCCCCGTCAACCCGCGCCGTCGCCCCGTCGCCCCGCCCCGCGCCCTCGCCCAGTCGCCCCCGACGCCGCCCCGTCGCCGTCGCGCCATCGCGCCGCCCCGCGCCGTCGCGATGTGAGGAGCTTTTTTTGTGTGTATATGTTTATTTGTATATGTTTATTTGTATGTGTTTATTTGTATATAGTTGCTGTATGTGATGTATAGTTGATATATGTGATATATAGTTGCTGTATATGTTTATGTGTATATATAGTTGCTGTATATATATTTTGTATGTGTATATATATATATTTTTATTTTCTTAGGAATTTGCTAAATATATATGTTAAAAATGTTTTTTTTTCATAGAATGTTTTTTGTTTATATATAGGAAGTTACAATTGTGATGTATAGTTGCTGTATGTGATGTGTATGTGATGTATATGTGTATGTGGTTATATAGTTTTTTGTTTATATATGCTAAATATATATAGAAAGTTTTATATATGCAAAAGTTACAAATTTAGAAAAAGAAGGATATGAAAGAAGAAAATAAGAAAGAGGAAAGAAAGAAGAAAAGGAGAGGAAGAATAGGAGAAATAAATAAGAAGAAGAAAAAAAAAGAAAAAAAAAAGAGGAGAAGAAGAAAGGAATAGAGGAAATAGAATAGAGGAAATAGAGGATCTATTCCTTTCTTCTTCTCCTCTATTCCTTTCTTCTTCTCCTTTTTTTTCTTTTTTTCTTCGATCTTCTCCTCTAGCGGTTCCTTTTTTCTTCTTCTTCCTCTTTTTTATCGGATATG
>LR738713.1:770768906-770844660 GCA_902687465.1 Secale cereale
GGTTTTGTTGAATCCTTTGACACTAGACAAAATGTGACATGAGGGGGTCTAGGGTTGTGGATCGCCGAGCAGTCGAGGGTCGAGGGGTAGAGAGGTTGCCTAGCTAGTGTCAAAGTATTGAAGAAATCCATGACTTCATCATTTGCCAGAAGTAACCGGGGCATGTTGGTACGAAGTTATGCAAACTTATTCTGGAACGGAGTTCCTGATAGGATAATCCATCTTTTGTTATGAATTATCCTATCTGGGACTCCGTTCCAAAATAACTTTGGAGAGCTTCGTACCATCATGCGACTGTTACTTTCGCCTAATGATGAAGACATGGTTTTGTTGAATCCTTTGACACTAGACAAAATGTGACATGAGGGGGTCTAAGGTTGTGGACCGCCGAGCAGTCGAGGGGTCGAGAGGTTGCCTAGTGTGAAAGTATTGAAGAAATCCATGACTTCATCATTTGCCAGAAGTAACCGGGGCATGTTGGTACGAAGTTCTGCAAAGTTGTTTTGGAACGGAGTTCCCGATAGGATAATCCGTCTTTTGTTACGAATTATCCTATCTGGGACTCCGTTCCAAAATAACTTTGGAGAGCTTCGTACCATCATGCGACTGTTACTTTCGCCTAATGATGAAGTATTGGTTTTGTTGAATCCTTTGACACTAGACAAAATGTGACATGAGGGGGTCTAGGGTTGTGGATCGCCGAGCAGTCGAGGGTCGTCCAGGGGTCGAGGGTCGAAGCTAGTTCTACGTTTGCCATTAATATATCCATCTGTCATGTTTGAATAATAATTGGCATGTTGTAAATATTTGTAGAAACTATGGACGACAACACCCGAGACCTAGCACAAGAAGCGATGTTGATGGACATAATCGCAGACGGGCAAGATGCCGTCTTGTCGTTTCTCAACGACACCAATGAGCTGGTGGAAAGAGAGTTGTAGCTGGAAGATCTAGGCTATGATATTGATGGCTCCGGTGACCCAATGCACATGGAAGAAGTAGACCATGAGGACGGCTCCGGTGACCCAATTCCGGTGCAAGAAGGAGACCGTGATGCTGGCTCCGGTGACCGAACCGAGTCCGGCCAGGAGGTATATATGTTAGTTAAGCCTGTGCTGACTAGTTAATTGTTGCATTCATTAACTCTCGTCTTTGTTCCTTTTTCTAGCCCTCCGGATCGAGAAAATCTTCAGTAAAGAGACGAGGCGCGAAGAAAAAGTTGAGACCGGATGAAAAGTTTGAGATCTCAAAAATCTCGCGCTCTGGCGAGCCGATTGAACCCATCCGGACAAAGAACGCATTTGTTAATCAGTGCGGGGTTCTGGTTAGGGACAAGATCCCGATCAGCATCCATCAATGGTTAAAGCCGGCTGCAAAAGACGCTCAGGTGTCTTATGTCACTGATATGCAGAAAGAAGATCCTCGGACTGAGCTGAAGTCAAATTTCATCCTACCGCCAGAGGATGATCCGGCGAATCCAGTTAAAGAGGAATTAATCAAGTCTGCTGCTCTTTCGAAGATGGCAGACCAATTCAGGGCATGGAAGAAAAAACTAAATAAGTTTGTCCGCGATAAAGAGACTCCAGAATTCGTGGGCATATATGAGAAGATCAAAGATGACTGGCCCGCATTTGTGGCCTATAAGACATCGGAAAAGAGTAAGAAGATGTCGGCGACAAACCAGATAAATGCTGCGAAGAAGAAGCATCACCATCGCACGGGGTCAGGTGGCTACCTCAGAGCCCGGCCTAAGTGGGGCAAGGCTGAGAATGATCTGCTTGAGAAAGGGATCGAACCAGAGACAATGCAATGGCCAGACCGTTGTCGGACTTGGTTCTTCGTGGCTGGCGGAACCTTGGACCCTGTATCAGGGAGGTGCATTTGGACGGACAAGCAATTGGAAATACCACTCAGGAAGCTTCGGCAGTATATCAAAGCAGCGCTTGAAGGGACGTTCTTCCCCGACAGAGAGAACGACGAGCTGACAATGGCCCTCGGGAATCCTGAGCACCCTGGACGGACACGAGGCACGCCAGGCTCCCTTCCATGGAGTGCTGGGTTTCCGGACGCAGGCGGCTACAAATGCCACGAGAGGAGGAAGAAACTGCAGCAGACAGAACTGCAGGCGCTGCGGGCCAGAATACAAGCGATAGAGGAACGAGAAGCAAATCGGGACAAAAGAATTGCCGAAGCTTCCCCCGAAGCTACCCCGCCATCTCAGCGGAGAAGCAGCGTGGCTTCCACTGAGCTGCTTCAGCCGGAGCATTCTTGATGGCTACTGCCAGGTATCCCATGGATGCTATCACGGAGGTACAAAATTGCCACCTTATGACGCAGTGGATAAATCTGAAGGTCAAGGCGGCTGTTGGCTCTGTTTTTCCTACTGGACCCGGCGACACTTTTCACTGCCGGCCGATTCCAGAAGGATATGCTAGGGTGATGGTGGATGAAATTACGGAGGGATTTGAGGAGCTCCAGCTTGACCACCCTACCGGTGAAGGGGAGACTCGACTGGGTTCTTCACTGAAGACTCCATGCCTATGGCAGAAGGACCTCATCAACATTCTCAACTGGACGCCTCCGCCTCCTCCTCCTCCTCCTCCGGCGAGTTAGGGCACTCCGCCTTCTCCACCGCCTCCTCCACCGCCTCCTTCTCCGGCGAGTGACGATCAGGGCACTCCGGCTCCTTCTCCGGCGCGTGGCGGCACTCCACCTCCTTCGCCTGCGCCGGCGCGCCCGAGCAGCCAGCCTCCTCCTTCTCAGCCTACGCCGGCGCGCCCGAGCAGCCAGCCTGCTCCTCCTTCTCCGCCTAGTCAGCAAGGGCGGAAGAGACCTGCCACCGCTCCGGCTGCTCCTGCTCCGGCGCGTAAGCAAGGAAAGAAGACAACCGCTTCGTCTGGTCTGGCGACGTCTAGCAGTACAGCCAGAGGCGGGAGGCGATGCAGATTCGGTCCTTCTCTCACGCCTCTAGAGAAGTTACCATACGAGAGGTCCGACGAGGAAAACACGAAGATCGCTCAAGGCGAAGTGAAGGACTGGCTTGAAGTGTTGAAAGCACAGAGACATCCACCTCCGGAGGAGAAGATAGATCTGGTGAAAGCAAAGCGCACTCTTGCTACCCTGAAGCAACCAGCGAAAAGTAAGCCGAAGGACAACTATGACCGCATGATTGAAAAGTCATTTCAAGCAGCGAAGCGGTCGGGAGGTACTAAAAGTGATCAAAGGTTAGCAGAAGGACGAGCTAGGAAACAAATTGCCCAGCTAGGTGAACAAGCGGACCAATCGTGCCCCCCGCTCAAGGTGTCTAGCGACATGGTCGCAGTGGATAAAGCAAGAGTCACCTGCTACTGTCTGTAAGTAGTACTACTTCTGTCATTAAGTCTCTCTATATAGCTGATCTCTTTCATTGCATGTATTTATAATTATCCTCACTATATTATGCAGATTGAAGATCGTCGAATTGAAGAAAAGACAAGTAGGTGATATTGGGTTCATTAACACATACCTCATAGATGCAACCGAGGTTAAATGGCGTCCATCAGATACCGAGACCAACTTGCTACGATTGTTGGTGGTAAATGAAAACAAAGATATAATACTCTTTCCTTACAACTTCAAGTGAGTGTTACTGTCTTGTGCATATTTGGTTTCCCTTATATATCAGTCAAGGTTATAGTAATGTAATTGATGAGTTCGTGCATGCGTGCGCAGCTTCCACTATATTCTCTTAGAGATTAAGCTTGAGAAGGGAGTAGTAACTGTCTTGGACTCTAAACGTAAAGATCCCGAGGAGTATGCGGACATGACTCAAATGCTCGATAGGTAAGTTAAATCGATCAATATTATCCACCATGCATATCAGCAACTTTGTTCATTTCTGATATCAAGTAATTGTTTTCTTTGTCTGGCAGGGTTTTGAGAAAATTCACCAAAAAAGGTCCGGGACTGCCGAAGAAGCTAGAATGTAGACACCCGAAAGTAAGTACTATATAGTAGCATGTTCCGCGCATCTCCTATATCTTGATTCAAGCGCTAGTTTCATAAATACCATTTGGCATTCTTGCTTATCAGTTTGATGGACCTCTATTTCTTGTAAAGTGGTTGTGGCAGGAACCCGGGAATGATTACTGTGGATACTACATTTGCGAGTCCATCCGCCACACGACCTGTGAGCGGGGCTACTCTGAAGCACAATTTGAAGTGCGTAAGCAATTAATAATATTCACAATTTTATTTCATTACCATCATTTGAAGTGCGTAAGCAATTAATTAATAATATTCACAATTTTATAGCATCATTTCATGTATTGACGCCCTTCTTCAAATTACATGTTTCGGATGCGGGATGAACTCCTAACACCAGATCGTCTGCGAGCAATTCAAGAGGAATTGGCGGCATTCTTCCTTGAACACGTGATCGCGCCAGACGGAGAATACTATGTGGACCATGCGTCCATCGTATAGGAGATTATATTTGTAAGAGATAATTATTGTATATATGTACCCGGTAGTGTCGGATAGTTATACGAGAACTTGTTGTCCGACCAATCTCTCGGAGAAGGAGAGGTGGTCGATATTACTTCTCTCTGTATGCATATATATATATATATATATATATATATATATATATATATATATATATATATATGTTGATTATACGATCTTCTGTTTCCTTCGTTTCCTTACTAGCTAGCTAGCTAGCTAGCGTGTCTAGTCCTCTCTATACGTATGTGTAGTACGTAGCGTCGACCAAGCACGGACATAAGAGAGGACACTTATCTCTATTAATTAGCTAGCTAACACAATATGAAACACCTAAATTAACCCCCCAAAACCTCCAACCCCCCTCCCCTTTAAAAAAACAAAAACCACAGCCACAGAAATGCTGACGCGTGGATGCCTTTTGGTCCCGGTTGGTGCCACCAACCGGGACCAAAGCCCCTCCTGCCTGGGCTCGGCGCACAGGCCACGTGGACACCCATCTGCCCCGGTTCTGGATCGAACCGAAACTAAAGGGTCAGATCATTAGTACCGACACTTTTGTCCCGGTTCAAGAACCGGGGCTAAAGGCCCTAACAAACCGGGTCTGATCTCCCTTTATCTACTAGTGATGGCGGCTTACCGGCGAGAAGTGGATGCAGTCGCATGATACTTCAAGGGATATCAGGTGGACCACATAGACCGGCGAAAAAATGAAGCGTCCGATGCATTGAGCCGGCTGGGCTCTCAACATAAACTGGTTCCACCTAATACCTTCTTGGATGAATTGCATAGTCCGTTAGTGCAGATACCTTCAGAAGAGGACTTGGCTGTTCCTTATCTGGAAGCACAGCTGGTCGCAGCACTTCATGTCATTCCGGATTGGGCACTCCCTTATCTGGCGTACATGAGTCGAGGTGAGTTGCCAGAGGACGAAGTTGAAGCCCGGCAGATAATCCGGCGGTCTAAGTCTATGACTATCGTCAATGGAGGACTTCATCACCGCAGCATTTCTGGAGCGTTTCAGCGGTGTGTATCATCAGAGGAAGGCTGCGATATTCTTCGAGAGATTCATGAAGGGGATTGAGGTCATCACGCCGGTTCAAAGTCCTTGGTAGATACACTTTTCATCATGGGTTCTACTAGCTGACGGCTCACGCCGACGCAGAGGACTTGGTCAGGAAATGTGACACTTGCCAGAAATTTTCACGGCGTGCTCATGTACCGGTGCAGGAGGTGCGGATGATTCCAATCACTCGGCCGTTTGCGACTTGGGGGCTTGATATGGTTGGACCCTTTAAAAGATCCCAAGATCAGAAAACCCACCTGTTGGTAGCAGTGGACAAATTTACAAAATGGGTTGAAGCAGAGCCTGTCAGTAAGTGTGATGCGGCAACAGCGGTTAAGTTCATCAAAAAGGTAATTTTCCGGTTTGACTTTCCATAGAGCATTATAACTGATAATGGCACCAACCTATCTAAAGGAGAGATGGAAGAGTTCTGTCAAAGAGGACATATTCGCCTTGATGTGTCATCAGTAGCTCACCCTTAGTTCAATGGCCAAGCTGAGAGGGCTAACCAAGAGATCTTGAGAGGCATCAAGCCCCGGCTTATGATTCCTTTGCAAAGAACACCAGGTTGCTGGGTAGAGGAGTTGCCTTCTGTCTTATGGAGCATCAACACTACGCCTAACAGATCTACATGATACACGCCCTTTTTCATGGTATACGGTGCTGAAGCGGTCCTCCCTAGTGATATCCGGCATGATTCACCACGCATGGCGGCCTATGTTGAAGCGGATAATGGACAAGCAAGGCAAGACAGCTTGGACTGGCTAGACGAGGAACGGGACACGGCAGCAGCGCGATAAGCGATTTATCAACAAGATCTGCGCCGGTACCACAGCCGCCGGGTTAAGACCAGAACGTTCCAGGAAGGAGATCTGGTGCTCCGGCTCATCCAAGACCAGACGGATATGCATAAGCTATCCCCACCTTGGGAAGGACCCTTTGTGGTGAGCAAGAACCTACACAACGGATCATACTACCTTGTTGACGTTCGAGAACATAAGGACTCACGTACGGCAGAGGAGGAGACCAAGCGGCCATGGAACATTGCTCTTCTTCGGCCTTACTATACTTGAGCCATTGACTCCACTTTTTGTACATTGTATATATTATAATCAATAAAATAAACTGGCGCCCCCGGAACACCGAGGAATCAGCCATCTTCTTCGCAAAAAGAGTATCACATGGGGGCTTCGAAAGAAACCTTCCATGGTCTCTTAAACCAGCGCCCCTGATAGAATCAGGGAATCAGCCGTGTCTTTTATACACAAGAGTATCACATGGGGGCTTTGAAAGAAACCTTCCATGGCCTCTTAAATCGGCGCCCTTGACAGAATCAAGGAATCAGCCGCGTTCTTCAAAGGAGTATCACATGGGAGTTTCTACAGAAGCTTACCATGGCCTCCTAAACCGGCGCCCTTGATACATCAAGGAATCAACCATCTTATCAAACAAGAATCACATGGGGGCTTCCGCGGGCAAGGGACTTTTCCATGGCCTCTTGAGCCGGCGGCGGTATGAAGCTCATCATAAGAGCACTGCTCTGGTTGCTTCGGCAATTTACACATTTTGATGAGGGGTAAAAAAGAGTGTTGGTGCCCAACCCAGCTCAAACATATGCCCCGATGAGCAAAACGGCTCACACACTACCGGGGGGCTCGCAGAGAGTTGAATACCCTTGTAGTGAACATGGCTTGGAAGCCCGGTGCATGCACCTAAAACCCCGGATTAACCTGCCTGCTTCAAGTAAATCACGCCGTCGAGGTAAACCTGGTATGACCCGTCGAACCTGCCACAAGTTACTCCTCTGGGACCCTGAACTTGGCCACGTTAAATTGACGATCATCGAGTTGATTACCTAAAGACAAAATCTTTACGATATTTAGAAACATTGTGTAGCTTGTCATCGATGATTTGGTTAAGGATTGCAGAGCATCTTGACAAGCTTTGCTAAAATGGTTAATGACAGTAGCCTAGCAGCTCATAAAAAGCCTCAAATTTGGAGCCTGGCAGCTCGTAAAAAGCCTCGACTGCACGGTCTTATTTGCCCAAAAAACCTTATTTCTATTTTTTATGATTTCACAAATCTTGGTCGTCATGATCATTGGTTTTTAACCAAGTCCATTGATGCAAGACTGGACAACTAAAAAGTTAAAGTCTGGGTCATGAACACCAGCGAGAGTTAAACCGGCGTGCATCGTAACCCGGATCGGCCATCAGGCTAAGCCGAGCAAGGGAGTCAATGGCCTTATCAGCGCCTGCGCTATGAATTATTCCTACCGGGTTAAGGTCGACAAACACACTTAATCAGAGGTATGGTATATGTTTGTGTTCACAAGCTATTCCTTTGATATATATATCAGAGCAGTATATTCTGTCCGGTGGTAAACCGCCAGGACATCTTTTAGCTTCGTTCATGCAGGCACAGGTAATATAAGCGGATCAAGCATTGCAAACAGATGGTAAATTAGGAGTGCCAAACAAAATCATACCATGACAGTGGGACAAAGGCAATATTTCAACTATTCTATTACAAGGCACTCGCAGTCCCGAATGGATCAAAGGTTTTTGCAAAGTACTCACCAACTAAAAGTTAAAACCAGACGGTTCACGACTCCTCTTCAAGCTGTGAAGGCTGAGGGTCAGCTTGTTCTGGGTCTTCGTCCACTTCAGGCAGTTGCTAGAAATCAGGAGCGCTCCAGTCAATCTTGGAGAGGGCATGGAAATACACTTCATCATTGATAAGATCTGAAGGGTCAATATCTGGAGCGAAAGTGTGGTTACGAACTGGTGGGATCAGATTTTCAGTATCGTAAACCGGCCGCTCCACCCGCGAATTTTCTAGGTCATAAGCCGGATGATACATTGTCAAATCTGCTTCATCGCCAAGCTTATGTCAGGACCCCGATCCTAAGTCACATCGATCTAGCTGTAACACATCATATCACTTTGCGGCCTCACGCACGGTAACCCCACGGGTGCCACCTTACCTGGCCCGGGACCGTTTGCGCATTTTGGCACACGTATATGACAGTGTCGCTAGCATCCATATGACATAGAACCCGGGCCGACATGGCTAGTTATAATCCAAAAGTGGCACTAAATTACAGAGACAGGCATCCATGACCCAGCAACGAACGTGTCGGTCATCAACGTATGAACCCAAGTCGTAGCAAGCTACATGGACTTAAAGGAACAACGCGTGACATTTCCACTAAGGGACAGACACAGGAACGAAGAAGGACACATGCCGGCCAGCCTACGTGTTCCGAGCAGTAGCAAGCTACCAAGGCTCATTGGAATCACTAGGAGGCATTTCCCTATAAGATAGGCTACCAAAGGAAAACAACTAGGTGTCGGATCCCACACATACCAAGCATTTCAATCATGCACGCAATATGCTCAATATGTGCAAATACAACACTGCATCACAACAGAACTCTAAGACTCAAAGTACTTTATTTAAAAGGCTCCAAGAGCCATACACAACATAGTCATACAGGTAGGGGTCACATGACCCAACACTCAAGTCATACAGTCATACAAGCACAAGCGGAAGCTACATGTCTGAGTACAGACAACTTAGAAAATAAAACAGGCTTGGTGTAGCCTGACTATCTACAAGGCCCTTCACAAGCTCCAGATCACCGTCTGGGTGTCAAGCTACTCGTCGACGTCAACGTCTATGTAGAACCCATCAGCAGGGGCAGGGTTCTCCTCTGCAACAGTTATTAAGCAAACATGAGTACAAAGGTACTCAGCAAGTCTTACCACAGAACCTATCATACATGCAACATTATCAAAGGGGGTAGTGGAGTTTATAGCAGAATGCCAGCTTTGACCTTGGCTAACCTATACTACAACTTCCAACAGATTGCAAGATGTTATTACGAACACGAGTCCTCTAATCACCACGTCAATACACTACCGAGGATCCTCTTCCGTCATCCTACGGAAGGGCCATCCACGGCACTCACGCTTATCTTGAGGCTTTTAGTAGTATCCATCAACTTGTCTATGAACTGTAAGAGTAACCAAGTAGTTCGTACCGCGAACAACGGCTATTCGAATAGTTTGATAACCCTGCAGGGGTGTACTTCTTCACACACGCTTCCACCACTTATCGCCGTTTACTCGGCGTGTACTCGGCAACCTTCAAGCGGAAGCCCAGCGGGGGTGTCGGCCACGACCTAACTAACTACACAAGTCTCTCGTCCAGGTTTATCGCCTATTTGGGTTCCATCCGTGGGGAGATCCGGCCGGGGTGTCGCTCACGGCCCCAAACGATGTGTACAGGGTTACCGAGTCACCAAACGGGCAACCGGTACACCGTGCCACGTACCTGTCGCATCACAACCCACCCCGAGGGTCAGCGTTGTGCACGACCTCCAGTAAGCTATAAACACCAGAAACTAGTTGCAACTCCTGGACAGAGATCAAGGGTAATTAATAAGCCGAGAGGGTCAATTAAGGATCCCAATGCATGGTAGTAGCTGTAACTTGAACCACACATACAGATCTCGGGTCCTATGGACGATTCCAATGAAACAACCCACCATGTACTCCTACATGGCCTTTCATCGATACCTTTACCAAAAGTATTCCACACTTCCTTCTCTTATTGGTAAGATCATTTCACTCTGATCCATCACCCAGATGAACCAGACCAGACACAACTCTAAGAATAGCAGGCAACATAAGCAAATAGCATGGTGGATCACACATCACATGGCTCAATCAACTCCTACACATGCTAGTGGGTTTCAACTATTTACTGTGGCAATGACAGGTCATGCAAGGGAATAGGGTTCAACTACCGCAGCAAGTAGCAGTTCACGCGCTGTTGCCTTAATGCAGTAAAAGAGAGCAGAAGCGAGAAGATTGGGTTTGTATCGGAATGATCAATGATTGCTTACCTGACAAGGTAGCTGTCGGGTACTGCTCTTCAACTGGATACGCAGCAGTATCCTCGGGAGCAGGACCTAACACAGGAAATACCGACGATACAATCATTAACAAACAAATGCAACAATATGATGCATGTTTATGACATGGCAAGATGCATGTGTGTTGTCTAATGCAACTAAGACCAGAGGGGTTTGAACCTATTTGAATCAAGGATTCAAATTGAAGTTCAAACTAGTATTTGAATAAGTGCATTATCATGTTTTTGATATATACAGCAAGTTAACTTGTTCAAACATGCATGAAACCAGTGCCATTAGATAGATTGGATTTTTCTGATCATTTTTCATATATAAATCTTTTCCATCTGAGCTATGGTTGATTTTATATGATTTTTAGATGTTTTGGGTATTTTCTGGAATTTCCTGAATTAATTTAAATCTAAAAATCCCAGAAAAACCTTTACTGCGTCAGCATGGCATCATGCTGACGTCAGCCAGTCAACAGGGCTAGTCCAGGTCAAACCTGACCAGTGGGTCCCACATGTCAGTGTCACAGCTAATTAACTGAGTTAATTAGAGTTAACTAAAACTAATTAGCTGTCAGTGGGGCCAGGGCCCACATGTCAGTGACTAAACTAATTAACTAATTAAAAATTAACTTAACACCTAAACTGAGTTTGACTTGCGGGCAGGGCCCACATGTCATTGACCCAGGGGGTCAAACCCGTGGTCAAAACAGGTCAAACTCGCCGGCGTTTAGCCGCCGGCGAGGCCAAACGCGGCGGCATGCCTCGGAAAACGTCTGTGGTGCACGGTTCGAGCTGTGGTTGGGTGCGTTGGAGAGCCCTTGCTCTTCCGCATCGGATGGAGGTGGTCGCCGGACCTGGGGTGGCCGGAGTCGACGGCAACAAGCTCGACGGCGGCGACCGGCGTCGGGCGTGTGTGGGGATGCGGCTGCAGGTGCCTAGGCGATGCGTGCGTAGCACCGTTCGCATCTACGGGCTGCGGTGAGTGCGATGGACGGGTGCCCGTGACCAAAAGGTCACCGGAGCATCATCGGCGGCGAGCACGGCGGCGGTGCGTTTCGGTGATCAACAGAACGGCGGCTACACGGTGCAAAAGGAACGGAGGAAGGAGGGGCTCGACGCAGAAGCTCACTGCGGTGCTAATGAGCTCGACGGCGGGGTCGGGGACGCGCTGTAGCTTCGTAACGGCGGCGAGGTACTCCGGCGATCCGAGGAAGGGGACGACGGCGTGGGGTCGTTGCAGGGCTTCCGGTGGCTCGTGGCTCAGCGAGGAGGAAGAGGACGACGCGGCGGATCCTCTGGACACACTCACGGGGCGAGGGGGTGGCTCTGAGTGCGGCTACGGCGAGCGGCGGCGACGGCGGCTCGGTGATGGAGAAGAAAGAGCCAGGGGAGGGCGAAGGATACGAGGGGGAGAAGTGAGAGCGGTCGGGGCAGCTGCGTGTCGACTCGTGGAGTCATCCAGGCCATCGGGGAGGCAGGCAAGCAGCCTGGAGGTGGCCGGGCGCGTGCCGGCGCGCGGCGGCCACGCGCGCGTCCTTCTGGCGCGAGGAGGAAGACGACAGGAGGAGGGCTGGTGGGCTGGGCCGGCTTGCTACAGGGCTGGGCCGAGGTAAGTACTTCTTCCTATTTTCCTTTTCCTATTTTCTATTCTGTTACATTTCTTTTGCATCTTTGTTCAATTAATAAAAATGCCTAAACATTTTTATAACTCATGACACTTGTCATACCTGCTGTATATAATATGAACAGTAGGAAACATTATAGTTCATGATTATTTGAGCATTTAAAATATTTACTAATATTTAAATGCCCAAATTCAATTACCATATGAATTAATCCAAAGCCCTAGATTGTCCTAGAAAATTGTGCACCATTTTTGGCAGAGGTTTAAGACCAAGGCAGAAATGATGAACATTTTGAAGGGCATTTTGGGTACATTGGAAAATATTTTAGCAAACCCTAGTTGTTAGGGGAGGGGGTGCTGGGGTTTCTGTTAATCCCATTTCAAGTTTCTTTGAAAGTAAACATGATGCACACTCTAGTCAGGTCCTAATGCAAGGGTTAGCTAGGGATGTGACAACTCACCCCCACTTAAAAGAATCGCGTCCCGAGATTCGGGTTCCTCCGGAAAGAGGGTGGGGTACTCAAGTCGAAGACGATCCTCCCTTTCCCAAGTGGCTTCACTCTCGGAATGATGTGACCATTGAACCTTGAGAAACTTGATATTGTGGCGTCGAGTGGTGCGCTCAGTTTGATCAAGAATACGAATGGGGTATTCTCGATATGTGAGATTGTCTTGGAGATCAAGCGTTTCGTGGTCCACTCCGCGGATAGGATCCGAGAAGCAACGCCTGAGTTGGGAAACGTAGAAAACATCATGAACTCTGGAGAGGTGCGGAGGTAGTTCCAATTGGTAGGCAACTTCTCCTCGTTTGGCAAGAATGCGAAAAGGACCGATGAAACGAGGGGCCAATTTGCCTTTGATACCGAAGCGATGGGTTCCCTTAAGAGGAGTAACCCGAAGGTAAGCCTTATCGCCGACTTCAAAAGTCACAGCCTTATGATGACTATCATATTGGCTCTTTTGGCGAGACTGGGCTGTTTTCAATCTCTCACGAACGATGCGAACTTGTTCCTCTGCTTCCTGAATCATATCCGGGCCAAAGAATTGTCTTTCGCCGGTTTCTGACCAGTTAAGAGGTGTTCGACACATTCGTCCATATAGAACTTCGAAGGGAGCTTTACCCAAGCTGGCTTGATAACTATTGTTATAAGCGAATTCGGCAAATGGAAGACACTTTTCCCATTCCATACCGAAAGAAATAACAGAGGCTCGAAGCATGTCTTCCAGAATTTGATTGACTCGTTCCACTTGACCACTTGACTGCGGATGGAAGGCAGTACTGAAAGAGAGATGAGTCCCCATAGCGTTCTGGAAACTTTCCCAAAATCGTGAAGTGAAAAGACTTCCACGGTCTGAGTTAATCTCCAACGGTACACCATGTAGTGATACTATTCGAGAGATATATAAGTCTGCTAGCTGGCTAGCGGTAATAATCTCCCGAACAGGCAGGAAGTGAGCTACTTTAGAGAGGCGGTCGATAACGACGAAGATAGCATTATTCCCTTTCCTGGACCTGGGAAACCCGGTAATGAAGTCCATACCGACTTTATCCCATTTCCATTCAGGAATAGCTAGAGGTTGAAGGGTGCCAGCAGGCCGTTGATGCTCTGCTTTAACTCGACGACAACGTCGCAGTTAGCAATGAACTGATCGATTTCTCTCTTCATCCTAGTCCACCAGAATCTTTGACGTAGGTCTTGATACATTTTGGTACTACCGGGATGAATCGTGAGAGGAGATTCATGAGCCTCCTTGAGAATCAGTTGTCGTAGTTGTGGTTTCTTGGGCACCACCAAGCGGTTCTCAAAGTACACTACACCTCGATCATCCATAGAGAAACTTCTAGCGAGTCCGCTAGCGATGTTCTCCTTGATCCGAGATATGCCTTTATCATACCGCTGGGCAACTATGATTTGATCCAAAATGGTAGGTTTCGCCACCAAGGTGGAAAGGAATCCTCGAGGAATAATGTGGAGGTTAAGCTTACGAAATTCCTCGTGGAGAAGTGGTTGATTTTGTTGTAACATTAAATTGTTACAATAAGACTTACGACTTAGTGCATCAGCCATGACATTGGCCTTTCCAAGAGTATAAGTGATTCCCAAATCGTAGTCGGTGAGCAACTCAACCCAACGTCTTTGTCTGAGATTTAGATCTGGTTGGGTGAAGATATATTTCAAGCTTTGGTGATCAGTGAAAATTTCACAGCGATTACCAAGAAGGTAATGTCGCCATGTTTTGAGTGCATGGACTACAGCTGCAAGCTCTAAATCATGAGTAGGATAGTTATCCTCATGTGGACGCAACTGTCGGGATGCATATGCAATCACTTGACAATCTTGCATGAGAATGCAACCCAGTCCTTGTCGTGAGGCGTCGCAATAGATTATAAAGTCCTTGGGAAAAATCTGGTGGTACCAGTACAGGTGCAGATGTCAGGCGTCTTTTCAGTTCCTGAAAACTGGACTCGCACTGTGGGGTCCACTCAAACTTTTTATCTTTCTTGAG
The DNA here is from genome assembly GCA_902687465.1 of Secale cereale. Classification (NCBI taxonomy): domain Eukaryota; kingdom Viridiplantae; phylum Streptophyta; class Magnoliopsida; order Poales; family Poaceae; genus Secale; species Secale cereale. Next base: position 770,783,520 of record LR738713.1, read on the forward strand.
GAGTTCGGTTAGAGGTTTAGCAACCTTGGAGAAGTTCTCGACGAAACGTCGGCAATAGCTCGCTAAGCCAAGAAAACTCCTAACTTGCTTGACCGATTCAGGGGGAGTCCAATCAAGGACGGCTTGAACTCGCTCGGGATTGACAGCAATACCCTTGCCAGAGATTACATGACCTAGATAGGTTACTTCTGGCAACCAAAATTCACATTTAGAGAATTTGGCATAAAGGCGGTGCTCTCGAAGTTTCGTCAATACCAGCCTTTAATGCTCGGCATGATCTTCCTTGTTCTTGGAGAAAATGAGTATATCATCGAGGTATACCACGACGAATTTATCCAGGTACTCCATTAATATAGAATTCATTAACCGAGAAAAGGTAGCTGGGGCATTGGTTAATCCGAAGGACATGACGGTGTACTCGTATTGGCCATAACGAGTAACGAAAGCCGTTTTAGGAATGTCCCCGTTCATGATTTTGATTTGATGGTAGCCCAACCTCAAATCCATCTTAGAGAAGACTGAGGATCCAGCGAGCTGATCATACAGGTCGTTGATCCTGGGAAGCGGATACTTGTTCTTTATGGTGACCAGATTGACAGGTCGGTAATCTACAACCATCCGCTCCGTTCCATCCTTCTTCTTGACAAAGAGGACGGGGCAAGCCCAAGGGGAAGAGCTAGGACGGATGAAACCCTTTTGCAAGGACTCATCGAGTTGTTTCTTTAGCTCAGCTAATTCTAGTGGTGCCATCTTATAAGGTCTCCTAGAGATTGGGACAGTTCCAAGAATAAGATCTATCACGAACTCGACATCTCTGTCAGGTGGAACTCCTGGCAGTTCTTCTGGAAAAACATCCGGAAAGTCACGGACTACCAGGATATCTTCGAGTTCTGGTAGAGGGCTGGCATTAAGAGAGTAGAGCTGACGTTCAGCCATTCGAGTCAAGACATTGACTATCTTGCCGGATGGGTGTGTAAGTTGAACGGTCCTAGTAAAACAGTCAATTTTGGCGTAATGGGTTGTCATCCAATCCATACCCAAAATGATATTTATGTCCGAGGACTTGAGAGCGATTAAGGATGCAAGGAAAACAAGTCTATCGACAAGGATTTCATTTCCATGGCTTACCCTAGAGGTCTGCCACTTTGAACCAGGAGTTTGAATAACCATGGAAGTAGGCATGTCACAAAAAATCATGTTGTGCAATCGAGCATAGCTTTCAGATATGAACGAATGGGATGCTCCAGTATCGAAAAGAACAGATGCCGGATGGCAGTTTACGAGAAGCGTACCAAGGACGACGTTAGGATCCTCATAGGCTTCTTCAGCAGAAACATAGTTGACATGACCACGTGCAGTGGGGATTGGCTTAACATAGTTCACCTTGCCGGTTGGCTTACCACGGCCAACGGGTTTTCCTGGCTGGTTCTGGGGACAATCACGCATGTAGTGTCCCGGTTCTCCACACTTGAAACATGTCACAGTGGTGGTGCGTGGAGCAAAGTTGGAGGGTGGACCTCCATAGGTCTTAGCAGGTGCAAACTGTTGAGTTGGACGAGGTGCCTCATAGGATGGCCTCGGTGTATACTTGGGTGGCAGAGCAGTGTTAGGAACCCATACACGGCGCTTGTGAGAACCAGAGCCGGATGAGGAACCAAGGTCTCGAGTATGCTTGCGGGTGGCCTCGAAGTCGGTCTGGCCTGTCTCAGCACTGATAGCCTTGTTAACCAACTTCTGGAAAGAGGCGCACTCGTGCAGACGTACATCACGACGAAGTTCAGGGCTGAGTCCCTTGCGGAACCTCGCCTGTTTCTTGGCATCGGTGGATACTTCCTCAGGTGCATAGCGTGCCAGATTACCAAACTCACGACTGTAGCCATCCACATTCAGACGGCCCTGGGTGAAATTGCAGAATTCCTCCCACTTGCGATCCATGAGACCTTCCGGAATGTGATGTTCACGGAATGCCTCACTGAACTCAACCCAGGTAGTGACTTGGCCAGCAGGACGCATAGCTTCAAAATTTTCCCACCAAAGACTGGCAGGGCCCTCAAGATGGTAGGCGGCGTAGATAACCTTTTCAGCTTCGGCCACACGGGCAGAGTGTAGCTTGTGGGTGATACTACGTAGCCAGTCATCAGCATCCAGAGGTTCAGTAGAGTGATGGAACTTCGGTGGACACATCTTGATAAAATCGTGGATTGACACCACGTCATTCCTCTGACGGAACCCAGTGTTTTGCTCTATGCGTTCCAGCAGACGGTTGGTCTCTCTCTTGTTCCGTTCTGCTTCAAGCATAACTTCCGCCAAGGAGGGTGGCTGGGGCAGATTTCCATCTCTAGCCCCACTAGCCTCACCCTGCTCCTGAGCAGCAGGAGTGTTGCGAGTGTTGACCATCCTAGGAAAAACAAAACAACGGTTTAGACAAGGATGGCAAAATTTGACATAGATGTGCAGAATGTAATGGATGACACAGAATGCAGAGATGTTCATCCGTACGACATGGTAATATAGGAACTGCTATATATACACCAGTGGTCATACACACCATACAAAGTTTAGTACAAGCCAAGGCTAAAGTACAACTGCGGTGAAAGACGATACATCCCATCAGAGGCATTCCAGGCTCCTATACATTATTTAACTACACCTCCGGAATTCAGTACACACTAGTCATATTCCACAAGACAAGCAGGACTGTGGAAATACAACTATTACAATACTACTACTACCACGGACTAGCTCAGACATTCGCGTAGTAATCCTCGTAAAGATTACCACCGTAGCCTGGAAGTGGTACAGACGGATCTTGGAACTCGCGAGCACTCGAAGGTTGTGGACCATAAGGGCATGGGTGTGGTCTCGGTCCCGATGCTGGTGGTAACCGACGCCCACGTGGAGGTGTAATACCCCCAACGTCACGCCAATCCATGCGATCAGGCAGACGAGACCGCACAGGATACAAATCCCGCATGTCCAGATATCCGGTGTGCACAGCAGGTGCAAGCCGTGTCAAAGTAGTCCAGTGAGCGGCTCGGGTGTTATACAGCTCCATTCGGAGGGCACGGACCTCACGGTCCCTATCCTCCAACATCTGAACAGTAGTCTGAAGCAGTGGCTCTTCATGAGCAGCATCAGTATACAGACCAGTGTAGTAGCCTTCTTCTCCGGGGAGTGAAGCTGGCATGTAACAGAACTCAGTGTTCAGCAACAGGGCATGCCTAGCACGGAGAATGGTCATCATCGAATAAGCGGCATCCTGCACTGCCATCTCGATGGTAATCCCGAGTCCATAAGACCAATGGATGGGATCATTTGCTCCGGGATATGAGGGGTATATCCGGACTGTGCATAAATACTGACGTTGATTGAAATCCCGATACTGTTCCTCCACAGTGTATTCAGGATACCAGCGATAACCGGTCTCAGTCATCACACGGACTAGCATGGCCGTGTGACCGGGCACATTAATGCACCGAGTCAAACGAACCACTTGGTGAGGAATGCGGCCAGACATCTGAAACACGAAATAATGCAAAGGCATTAGTGTTTCTGGAAGAAATCGGGCAGCATAACAACTGTAAATGCTCAAACAGAGATTTGAGACATCATACAAATGATAGCATAGCCACTCAACAATTCCATATCAAGGTTCCGGTTCAATAATCATCATACTCAAAAAGATAGAAACTGAACTGAGGCTTGAAACCAAAAATCCTAAGAGTCTACGGATTAGTAACACGTGAACCTAGTAAGGATAAGAGGCCTAGTCCTAAATCCCCGTAGAAAGAATAGACAGACTCAGATCAGAAGGGCATAAGGTAAAGGAGTAAAAAGAGCCTTACGTTCCCTTCCACAATCAATTCCCCTACATATAACTAAGAATTTTTCTAGACTCAACATCGACCAGTTTGGCTTGAGGAACCTACAGGCAGTCCAGCTCTGATGCCAACGCTGTCAGGACCCCGATCCTAAGTCACACCGATCTAGCTATAACACGTCATATCACTTTGCGGCCTCACGCACGGTAACCCCACGGGTGCCACCTTACCTGGCCCGGGACCGTTTGCGCATTTTGGCACACGTATATGACAGTGTCGCTAGCATCCATATGACATAGAACCCGGGCCGACATGGCTAGTTATAATCCAAAAGTGGCACTAAATTACAGAGACAGGCATCCATGACCCAGCAACGAACGTGTCGGTCATCAACGTATGAACCCAAGTCGTAGCAAGCTACATGGACTTAAAGGAACAACGCGTGACATTTCCCCTAAGGGACAGACACAGGAACGAAGAAGGACACATGCCGGCTAGCCTACGTGTTCCGAGCAGTAGCAAGCTACCAAGGCTCATTGGAATCACTAGGAGGCATTTCCCTGTAAGATAGGCTACCAAAGGAAAACAACTAGGTGTCGGATCCCACACATACCAAGCATTTCAATCATGCACGCAATATGCTCAATATGTGCAAATACAACATTGCATCACAACAGAACTCTAAGACTCAAAGTACTTTATTTAAAAGGCTCCAAGAGCCATACACAACATAGTCATACAGGTAGGGGTCACATGACCCAACACTTAAGTCATACAGTCATACAAGCACAAGCGGAAGCTACATGTCTGAGTACAGACAACTTAGAAAATAAAACAGGCTTGGTGTAGCCTGACTATCTACAAGGCCCTTCACAAGCTCCAGATCACCGTCTGGGTGTCAAGCTACTCGTCGACGTCAACGTCTATGTAGAACCCATCAGCAGGGGCAGGGTTCTCCTCTGCAACAGTTATTAAGCAAACATGAGTACAAAGGTACTCAGCAAGTCTTACCACAGAACCTATCATACATGCAACATTATCAAAGGGGGTAGTGGAGTTTATAGCAGAATGCCAGCTTTGACCTTGGCTAACCTATACTACAACTTCCAACAGATTGCAAGATGTTATTACGAACACGAGTCCTCTAATCACCACGTCAATACACTACCGAGGATCCTCTTCCGTCATCCTACGGAAGGGCCATCCACGGTACTCACGCTTATCTTGAGGCTTTTAGTAGTATCCATCAACTTGTCTATGAACTGTAAGAGTAACCAAGTAGTTCGTACCGCGAACAACGGCTATTCGAATAGTTTGATAACCCTGCAGGGGTGTACTTCTTCACACACGCTTCCACCACTTATCGCCGTTTACTCGGCGTGTACTCGGCAACCTTCAAGCGGAAGCCCAGCGGGGGTGTCGGCCACGACCTGACTAACTACACAAGTCTCTCGTCCAGGTTTATCGCCTATTTGGGTTCCATCCGTGGGGAGATCCGGCCGGGGTGTCGCTCACGGCCCCAAACGATGTGTACAGGGTTCCCGAGTCACCAAACGGGCAACCGGTACACCGTGCCACGTACCTGTCGCATCACAACCCACCCCGAGGGTCAGCGTTGTGCACGACCTCCAGTAAGCTATAAACACCAGAAACTAGTTGCAACTCCTGGACAGAGATCAAGGGTAATTAATAAGCCGAGAGGGTCAATTAAGGATCCCAATGCATGGTAGTAGCTGTAACTTGAACCACACATACAGATCTCGGGTCCTATGGACGATTCCAATGAAACAACCCACCATGTACTCCTACATGGCCTTTCATCGATACCTTTACCAAAAGTATTCCACACTTCCTTCTCTTATTGGTAAGATCATTTCACTCTGATCCATCACCCAGATGAACCAGACCAGACACAACTCTAAGCATAGCAGGCAACATAAGCAAATAGCATGGTGGATCACACATCACATGGCTCAATCAACTCCTACACATGCTAGTGGGTTTCAACTATTTACTGTGGCAATGACAGGTCATGCAAGGGAATAGGGTTCAACTACCGCAGCAAGTAGCAGTTCACGCGCTGTTGCCTTTATGCAGTAAAAGAGAGCAGAAGCGAGAAGATTGGGTTTGTATCGGAATGATCAATGATTGCTTGCCTGAGAAGGTAGCTGTCGGGTACTGCTCTTCAACTTGATACGCAGCAGTATCCTCGGGAGCAGGACCTAACACAGGAAATACCGACGATACAATCATTAACAAACAAATGCAACAATATGATGCATGTTTATGACATGGCAATATGCATGTGTGTTGGCTAATGCAACTAAGACCAGAGGGGTTTGAACCTATTTGAATCAAGGATTCAAATTGAAGTTCAAACTAGTATTTGAATAAGTGCATTATCATGTTTTTGATATATACAGCAAGTTAACATGTTCAAACATGCATGAAACCAGTGCCATTAGATAGATTGGATTTTTCTGATCATTTTTCATATATAAATCTTTTCCATCTGAGCTATGGTTGATTTTATATGATTTTTAGAAGTTTTGGGTATTTTCTGGAATTTCCTGAATTAATTTAAATCTAAAAATCCCAGAAAAACCTTTACTGCGTCAGCATGGCATCATGCTGATGTCAGCCAGTCAACAGGGCCAGTCCAGGTCAAACCTGACCAGTGGGTCCCACATGTCAGTGTCACAGCTAATTAAGTGAGTTAATTAGAGTTAACTAAAACTAATTAGCTGTCAGTGGGGCCAGGGCCCACATGTCAGTGACTAAACTAATTAACTAATTAAAAATTAACTTAACACCTAAACTGAGTTTGACTTGCGGGCAGGGCCCACATGTCATTGACCCAGGGGGTCAAACTCGTGGTCAAAACAGGTCAAACTCGCCGGCGTTTAGCCGCCGGCGAGGCCAAACGCGGCGGCGTGCCTCGGAAAACGTCTGTGGTGCACGGTTCGAGCTGTGGTTGGGTGCGTTGGAGAGCCCTTGCTCTTCCGCATCGGATGGAGGTGGTCGCCGGACCTGGGGTGGCCGGAGTCGACGGCAACAAGCTCGACGGCGGCGACCGGCGTCGGGCGTGTGTGGGGATGCGGCTGCAGGTGCCTAGGCGATGCGTGCGTAGCACCGTTTGCATCTACGGGCTGCGGTGAGTGCGATGGACGGGTGCCCATGACCAAAAGGTCACCGGAGCATCGTCGGCGGCGAGCACGGCGGCGGTGCGTTTCGGTGATCAACAGAACGGCGGCTACACGGTGCAAAAGGAACGGAGGAAGGAGGGGTTCGACGCAGAAGCTCACTGCGGTGCTAATGAGCTCGACGGCGGGGTCGGGGACGCGCTGTAGCTTCGTAACGGCGGCGAGGTACTCCGGCGATCCGAGGAAGGGGACGACGGCGTGGGGTCGTTGCAGGGCTTCCGGTGGCTCGTGGCTCAGCGAGGAGGAAGAGGACGACGCGGCGGATCCTCTGGACACATTCACGGGGCGAGGGGGTGGCTCTGAGTGCGGCTACGGCGAGCGGCGGCGACGGCGGCTCGGTGATGGAGAAGAAAGAGCTAGGGGAGGGCGAAGAAGACGAGGGGGAGAAGTGAGAGCGGTCGGGGCAGCTGCGTGTCGACTCGTGGAGTCATCCAGGCCATCGGGGAGGCAGGCAAGCAGCCTGGAGGTGGCCGGGCGCGTGCCGGCGCGCGGCGGCCACGCGCGCGTCCTTCTGGCGCGAGGAGGAAGACGACAGGAGGAGGGCTGGTGGGCTGGGCCGGCTTGCTACAGGGCTGGGCCGAGGTAAGTACTTCTTCCTATTTTCCTTTTCCTATTTTCTATTCTGTTACATTTCTTTTGCAGCTTTGTTCAATTAATAAAAATGCCTAAACATTTTTATAACTCATGACACTTGTCATACCTGCTGTATATAATATGAACAGTAGGAAACATTATAGTTCATGATTATTTGAGCATTTAAAATATTTACTAATATTTAAATGCCCAAATTCAATTACCATATGAATTAATCCAAAGCCCTAGATTGTCCTAGAAAAATGTGCACCATTTTTGGCAGAGGTTTAAGACCAAGGCAGAAATGATGAACATTTTGAAGGGCATTTTGGGTACATTGGAAAATATTTTAGCAAACCCTAGTTGTTAGGGGAGGGGGTGTTGGGGTTTCTGTTAATCCCATTTCAAGTTTCTTTGAAAGTAAACATGATGCACACTCTAGTCAGGTCCTAATGCAAGGGTTAGCTAGGGATGTGACAGCTTACTAGAAAGAGGGCGCATGTCCTTGGTTAAAGAACGGAGATCCTCAGTAGAGAAGGCTGACCCGTCCTCTTTCATGCTGGAATAACCGTTCATGGCCTCCGCCGGATCAAAATCGGGGACCCATGCTTTGGCCCGGGTCAACGCCATGAGAGAGCCAGCTCGTGCAACAGACTTCTTCACCTCAAGGAGACGCGCAGGTAAGACAGGTAGCTTTTCCAGGGTGGCTTGGATAGTGGTCGGCGCCGGTTTATTGTGCGACATGGCACTGATAGCCCTTTGAGCGCCGGAGTAGAGCTGCTCCACCAGGGTATAAGCAGCATTGAGCTTCTTCTGGACATCGTCTCCAAGATGAGTTATGCGCCTCCCTGTATGCAATTGGCGAGTTAAACCGGAGCGGAACAAAGATTGCAAGGATACAACTATACGAAGACAAATATTCACCGAAGATAGCAGAAGTCATGTTCTCTATTTGCTGTTTCAACCCGGATAGTTCCTACGTAACCGGATTGAGAGCGGCTTTGGCATCCCTTGCTCTTATTTCTAGAGCATCCCTTTGCACCTCCCATGTGGACCGCTCCGCTTCAAAATCTTTCTTCAATTTTTCCATGTTAGTCAAAACATGGACAAGTTCTTCCTTAGCTTTGCTTGAAGCAGTCTCATGGGAGGCCAAGCTATTCCGGAGCTCAGTTGCCTCCGAAGCTCTCCGGTGCAAGTCAGCCTGCAAGTAAATCAAACGGGTTAGAAGGACAGATCAATCAAAGTCTCAAGCACATAACAAGTTATGCACTTGACACTTGGGGGCTAATGTACAATTGAAGTAAAGAAAGCAAACAATTTTAGACAAGTCCCAAGCACATAAACAGGTTATGCCCTTGGCACTTGGGGGCTAATGTAAGTTCATTCTCAGACATAAGTAAAGTCCCGGTTCACCTACAATGAAGCTAAACCGACACTTGGGGGCTACTATGGCCTAAAGGTAGGATTGCAAAGTACAAAGCAGAAACTGGAAAGCAAAAGGAAAGAAAATCACCTCAGATTTATCTTTCATCATGTTAACTAAGCCGGCTTCATAATCACGGCTGGTGAAGAGCCGGTTCAGATACCCGGAATGGAGTTCCTGGGCACTCAGCTGAGCATAGCTTGACAAGTCTGTGCTCCACTTGCCTTTATCTTGTTGAAATTTTTCTTCTTTGGCAGTATGCCTAGCCAAGGCAACATGCTCGGTAGGAGCAGAGAATCCTGTCCCAATTATTTCAACGTCTGCCGTTGAAGTGGCCATTGGTTGAAGGGGATCAGTAGTGCGCACTGGACTGACAGGAGCCGGGCTAGCCCGAGGGGGACTAACCCGGACAGGGCTTGCCGGTTCAGCCGTGTTCTCCATGTCTTCACCTCCCGGAGCAGCAACATCTTCATGATCCATAGGAGCGGGATCATCGAGCTGAACTTCAACGTTGTCCTCTGGAGGGATGGCTGCTTTAGGGTCCTCAGCCGGTTCAGCAGTGGTGGTATCCATGGCCTGTTTATTGGCTTTTTCCTTTTTGCTAGGATTGGGCATTCTGATAAAAAGGCAAAGGAGTCGTGAGAATCACAAAGTTAAAAACAGGAAGATTAGCCTGACGTTTGAAAGATGACTTACCTGGGAACAGTTTTAAGCACTGGAACTTGCGTAGCGGTCGACTCGCCGGAAGAGGACAGAGGAGCCTCCTGATAGTTGGGATCAAACGGTTTAAGTGGTTTACGTATAAGGCCTGCTTTTGGATGAAGAAGGGTTGGAGTGAGCAAAACCTCTGAACGGCGTCTACAAGCTGGCGTGAGGGGTATCCCGGACGATCCAACCACAGGGCCGCTATGGCGCGTGGTCCGGCGAGCTTCATGCGGCTGTTTCTTCAAAAGAAAGTTGGGATCCAATTGAGCATAAGGGTGAGAAAATGGATATTTCTGGGATACCCCGCGGACCTTGGGTGGCAACGGTTCTGAATCAGAAGAGAGAGATATTACCTCAACTCCCTCCGCTTTACTTCCCTCCGCCAGGTACTCAGGAAAGGCATTATTAACATAAATTCAGACAAAGGGAGATCGAAAGACATAAGGGTTAATTAGTACCTCAGAATCCGGATCATCCTCTTCTGGGTTTAAACCGGAAGCGACAGCAGCTTTTTTCTTCTTGACAGCAAAGAATTTCCTACGTGATTGCTTCGCCGGTTTATCCTGAGCTTTCCTCTTCCATAAAGGATCGTTGGCCTGTGCAAAGGAATAATAACAAGTTGAAGACAACTGATATGAACTGATATGAATGGATTAAGGGAACAACATAGTCTTACCGGCGGTGGCCTGTTGTTTTTGCAGAAAGGAGCTAAACTGGTCCTGCTGCAGTCTTCCATAGGGATATTCAGCATCTTATTTGCGGACTCAGTAACTTCGTTATCCGGATGTACTATGTCAATGTGACGCTGAGGATCATCCAGATTGCCGGTATATTCACACATTAAGCGTGAGCACCGGCTTAAGGGTAGAATGCTCCAAGATAGCCAGCATCGAACAAAATCGACCCCGGTTAAGCCGTTAGCCACAAAAGCCCTGAGCTTGGAGAGTTGAGGGGCATATCGAGCCCGGTCTTGGGCACTTACACGCTGCGGCAAAGGATGATTTGGAGCCAGATGGTAAGCGCGGTAACCCGGCAGCGGATTCTCTCCTTCAAGTGAAGTATCCTTACAATAGAACCAAGTCTGGTTCCATTCTTTGGGGTGGCTGTGATGAGCGGCGTGAGGAAAACTTACATCCTTCCTTTTCTGGATGCTAACACCACCCAGTTCCTGATGAGGCCCATCAGAAAACTCAGTCCGGCGGTTCAGATGGAAGAAATCCCGGAACAGATCCATTGATGGTTCTTCTTGAAGATATGCTTCTGAGAAGACTTGGAAGTTGCATATGTTGGATATGGAATTGGGACCTATGTCCTGTGGATGGAGTTGGAAGTTGGCTAGGACGGCGCGGAAGAACTTTGAACCGGGCGGAATAAAGCCCCGGGCCAGATGATCAAAGAAAACAATGATCTCTCCTTCCTCAGGTGTAGGAGGACATTCCTTTCCAGGGGCCCGCCAGTGCAGAACCTCTCTTGGACTCAGAAGGCCGATTGAAGCAGCTTTTACTAAGTCATCCTTAGTGATCCGGGAAGGAACCCAATTGCAAGCAACAAATTGTTTAGCCATCGTTTCTGATGAGGGAGTGCTGAAAAATACAATGCAAGACCCGGTTTACAAACTAGCGAAACAAACCAGCAGTTTCTGTGAGGATATTGACCTAATCGACGGTTTAAGCAAGGGGCTAATGGTACCCCCTAATCCGGATCAGGCATGCACAATGCAGCCACCGGTTTATGGTAACAAAAAGAAGAAGTTAAATCGTCGACTATGGAATGCAAGTTCATATCTTAACCGTCAGGGCAATCATATGAGAAGCGGACTATGATTAAACCGGTAACATAAAGCAGATAAGCCGCAGATCTAAAGTGCGAAAAACAGTTTTCGCATAAGTAAAGGTAAGGTATGGATCTACGGTGCAGGAAAAAGACAGAACAATTACGGTCATATTCAGTGAAGGCAGTAAAAGTTCTCTATAGATTCGATCTAAACTAGCAATGCTAGAGAAACTAAGGATATGATGACGGAGCGAAGGCACACGTGCGAGGGATGATCTAACAAATCTTGCATCTATAGCTAAAATCAATCTACGGCGATGAACTACGGAGAAATGAGGGTTCGCGGCGAGCTACACAAGGAACCCTAGAACTGAGATCTATTGGGAAGAAGATAGCGTACCCGAGGAAGCAGAGGACGGAGGCGAGTTTCTGGTTGCGTCCAGGATGATGCAGCGTCCGGACTTGCTGGCGACGGCGAGCTCGAAGGACGGCGGCGGAAGCTCGAGCGCTGGAGATGGAGGAAGAAGAAGCAGAAGGGGAAAAGAGATGGGCCTTGGCTGTATTTATAGGCCAAGGGGATAAAACGGCAAGCGCAGGAATCGAGGAGGCCAAAAATTGGATAAAGATTGAGCTGTCGCCTCGATCTTCGGTGCGGCAATAAAGAAAGGTAACAAACGGATGACGGCCTTAAATGTGCAGATGATGTCATGACAGATTAAAGCGATCTCAGGAGATGACGTCATGGCCGGTTTATGAAGCATACAAGAGTTGCAGAAAGGAAAATTTGTACAAAGACTTGGAAGACTGACATGAACAACTTCAAATCCATCTGGTGCCTAATGTCAGGGATATGACTAGTGGGTATAAACCGGCCAGTAGGGTCCGGATTACGCTGGTAAGGTTATATTGTCGGAAGCCCAGTAGAGTATGTAACAGGAAGTTATAACCCACAGAGGTTTAGGGCCCATGTATAAGGCCCATGATCTGTAAACCGTCATACCATGTAACTTGGGATGTAAGATAGAAAGAGTAGAGACCGAGGCGGACACGTTTATGAGCCGGTCTCGGGACTTTGTAAACCGGACCGGGCGTCGCCTCCTATATAAAGGGATGACCCGGCGACGGTTCAGGACAAGAAACAACAGCTCGAGACACAGGCAAAGTGGATTCGCTCCCTGGTCATCGAAGCCCAAGCAATACCACACCAAACTAGACGTAGGCTTTTACCTTCATCGAAGGGGACGAACTAGTATAAACTGCCTGTGTCCTTCGTCCGCTTTAACCCCTTCAAGCTAACCTGAGCGATGGCCTCACACCTAAGTCCGTCAATCCGGACATCTGCCGTGCTAAATCCACGACAGGAATGGAGCAAACAATACTCAGAACCGCTCTACTCCATCCACACCCGCCAAGAGGGATTTGAGGCACGTCTCCTATTTCAAGTGTGGGAAAAATGGACACTATGCCACGGAGTGCCCTGAAGCTAAGAATGGGAACGACAATGGAAGCGTCGGGAAGAAGCCCAACCCGTTCAACAAAGGACAAGTGAACCACGTGACCGTGGAGGAGGTTGAAGAGCAACCAGATGCTGTTGTCGGTAAGTTTTTGGTGAAGTCATTTACCGCAATAGTTCTTTTTGATACTGGTGCATCGCATTCATACATTTCAAGGGGATTCGTAAATAGACATAAGTTTCCCACCCAAGTCCTTAAGACCCCCATGTTAGTAAGTTCTCCAGGAGCGGAGTATATGGCACATCAAGGATGTTTTCAGACGCCATAGGTCATAGGACGCCATGTTTTCCCCTCAGACCTGATAGTTTTGGAGTCACAAGGATTGGATGTGATACTAGGTATGGATTGGCTATCGATGAATGGAGGGAACATCGATTGTGCCGGCAAGTCTATTTTGCTTACCACCCCGGAGGGAAAAAGGATCAAGTATGTATCTAGGCATTCGCCTATAAGGAAGCAAATACATTCTCTCATAGGTGTTGTTCAGGAGGAAGTGACCATAGTAAAGGATTACCTAGATATTTTTCCAGAGGAGCTACCCGGCATGCCGCCGCATAGGGATATTGAGTTTTTGATAGAGTTATTTCTTGGCACCGGACCAATATCAAAGAGACCGTATCGGATGCCAGCAAATGATCTAGAGGAGATCAAGAAGCAGATTAAGGAGTTATTGGAGAAAGGATTTATTCGCCAGAGTTCATCACCGTGGGGAGCCCCAGTGCTTTTGGTCGAGAAGAAGGATGGATCCTTAAGAATGGTCGTTGATTATCGGGCACTGAATGAAGTGACGATCAAGAATAAGTACCCGCTGCCGATGATCAATGATTTGTTTGATCAACTTCAAGGAGCTAAAGTATTATCCAAGATCGATCTACGATCTGGATACCACCAGTTGAAGATCCGAGAGAAGGATATAACTAAGACAACCTTCACCACAAGGTATGGGCTATATGAATATATGGTTATGTCATTTGGAATGACTAACGCCCCTGCCTATTTCATGAGTATGATGAATAAGGTGTTCATGGAGTTCTTGGATAAGTTTGTCGTGGTATTCCTTGATGATATTTTGGTGTACTCGAAGAACGAAGAGGAACACGCGGAGCATTTGCGTATGGTACTGGAGACGTGTAACGACCCGAATCTGATAAGATTCGATGTCTCTGTGCTTACCGTGCTAGTCCTTGGATCGACTCGCTAGCACACACAATACATAAGAGTATCAAATAACAAGTGCATCATTTAGTATAACGTATGATCCAGAATTTATGTAGTATTACAAACTGAGTAGCACGTAGCTAACTTTATTCAATAACAGCGGAAATGTAGCATAAATAAACTATGAGTCCATCAATGCCCACTTGAGAAGATGTTGAGTGAAGACTCGCGACCCTACTGTATCTTAATGATCATCTGAAAAACCTGCAACATGATAAGTTGCAGCCACAAAGGGTCAATACATTGAATGTATTGGCAAATCACACAATATGATATAGCAAACCTACATCCACAAGTACAGTATGACAAACAAAACACTCAAGTAAACCGGAGAAGAAAGTATTCACCTACCTCCACTAAATGAACTCGTAACCGGCTCTAATATACTCGCCCAAGATAACCCACATATTCTAATAAACATAACAAGAACTTCAGAAGTTTCTCAAGTGCGCTCTGTCAGTGGCGCATTCTCTAGGAACAATAGAGCGCTCTGCCAAGGACGCATCCACCTGATTTATGTTCCGAAAACTATACCTCGCCTCAAGTGCGCTCTGTCAATGGCGCATTCTCTAGGGACAATAGAGCGCTCTGCCAGTGACGCATTCACCTGGTTAATAATCCCGAGCCTACGGCTATAAACACTCACCACTTTCATGGATCACTCGACACATGCCCGCGTCTACCATAGCAAGATGATCACACCATCACATAACACAATCAACAACAAAACATGATAACACGGGATGCACATATCAAGCCAAACATTTATCATAGCATCGAAACCACAATTGTATAGCAGAATATAGGATGAGCAAATCAAAAGTGCAAACTTGCCTGGAATGGTGTTGAAGTACTCTAACGCTTAACTCTAATCCGCTTCACACTCCAGACAATCTAAACGATAACGAAGGCACCGATAATTAAACCGTATTCAACATAACACGACAATAAGGTCAACAACAAGGAATTCAAATAAAAACTTAATTAACATAACCTATCAGTAGGTATAGCTCTTCTACAAGCTAGTAGGATCACAATGCAAAAAGAATCAACTAATTTGGATCTACGGTTTGACAGATATGGCCTTCGAAAGTTTGAATTCAAATTTAAACAAATTCAAATTTGAACTTTTCAAACATGGGAAATTTTGGTTCTACAATATTCTCCTTGTCTCTACGAGTTCACAGGAAAAAGAATCGGTGAATTTGGAGTTATAGGCTAAAAGATATACCTAATTGAACATTTGATATAGAATCTGTGAAAAATAAACTGTGCCAAAACTGTGTTCGTGGAAGAACTGTTGCCGTAGCTGTGGAAGTGCGACGTGTCGCATGCTGAGTGGCTGGAAACCGTTCGCTGTGGTGGCTAAGGAGCGGACGGCCGCAACTTAACAGATAACGGTTCGGTAGTAAAAAAAACACAGTGATCTGATTTCAGAGGTCGGATGTTGATCGGACGGGCGAGGGTTGCTCACCGGAGAAACAGGGCGTGGCCGCCGGACTTGAAGAAGACGGCGCACGGTGAGGCTCCGGACGACGGTGGTGATGGCTACGGCGGTTCCCCGGCCAAGGATAGGTTATGGGACGGCGAGGCGTGCGTAGGCGATGATGATGGTGCGGTCGGCGTAGAACGAGGGAGGCTCCTGGCGCAGCTGTGTGGGGCGGTGCTTTCACGAACTCCGGCGAGTCGGCCGTAGCTCGTAAGCTCAAAGCACTGCTGTATCGGCCATGTAAATACGTCAGATACACGCGTAGGAGAGAGGGAGAACTAAGGGAGCTAATAAGAGCGATGGAGTTCTTCTTACAGTGACGAAACCAACCGATGCAGAAGCTTCAGCGGCGGCGCTCACCGGCGAGATCCGAACGAGGTCAAACGGGCGATATAGTACACGAGAGTTGACAAAACGAACGAAAATCGGCATAGGAGGGGTTCTTGATCTTATATAGGGTGTCCCCCGTTGCTAGGGATAGATAATCGATCGAATCCATCGATTGGGATTCGGCTCGGTTCAGGCGCTGCAGTGTTCGTGATGAACACGGTCGCTGGAGGAGATGACAAGCGGGACCCTATTGTCAGTGGCAGAGAGAGTAAAGAAAAACAAAAGGCCTGCGGTGCGGGCTGTGTTCGAGCGGGGATGGGCCGAAGGCCTGCTTTCGCTGGCGCTGCGCGCGGTCGGCTGGGCCGCGGCGGCTCGGTTGGGGGCGCAGTGTAGGCTGGCTGACTGGCCTGGCTGGCCGGCTTCTCTTTGTTTAAAGAAACAAAACAAATAGGCAGCAGAGAGAAATCTAACTGAAATAAAACACCAGTCTAAAATCTAAATAAAAATTACATATAGATACAGTAAAATAAAAACTACTGATATAAAATATAGGAACACTAGTTCCACCTATAATGCAACTTTGTAAAATCATTTGTATGCAATAGGCCACTCAAACAACAAAATAACACACAAATAAAATAATTTTGAGATTATGAAATATACAATAACATATCAAATGAACTAGAACATTATTATGGATAGTATGAACATTTTTAAAACCCAAATACACAAAACAATATTATATGCAATGCAAGCATACAAAGAGCATTATTACAACTATCAAACTTTTGAGTTTCAACAACTCCAAAGGTTACGAATACTGGTCAAAGTTAACTAAGATCAAACATCACAAGCAAGATTTCAATTAATCCTATTTAAATAATAACATTCCAAAATTTTAAATTTTGGGATGTTACAAATCTACCACCCTTAAAATGAATCTCGTCCCCGAGATTCGAGTTGGCTAGAAAGAAAAGGTTAGGTTTGGGATTCTTGTTGAATTACCATCGATCATCCGAGAGTGTGGGGTGCTACCACCCTTAGAATTTGAGTCATTGGGTCTTCAAGAATCTTACTCCTTCGATAATATCATTCATATGTATGCACTACACTCCTATGAGATCTTGAATTCTGTATCAAAAGAGTGGTCTTCCATTAACTCAACCTTCATGGTTGACATGCCTTGCGCCAATACTAAGCAATACCGGTACTCTCATGGTAGTCATCAAGGGTGGTTCCTGCAGAAAAGAGTCTGGGTTTATTCTCACCGTACAACCTACTATTAGCAACGCGTGCCTTCTACAAGGATCAATCGTCACACCATTCTAAGGTTGAAGGCTTAACTTTGTCGTCACTCTACTATAGGTAAGTCACTCTAGATTTACCATCCCACATAACAAAAGCAAATAATAAGAGTAAGTCGGCATGGTGATTAATCCATTCCGCACCCAAATCATTACATTGTATATGGTTTAGAAAAATCTCGCATTCTAACACTCGGGGCATCCTCACAAGCATTGCAGAAATTTATCTTGTTCACGAACTGAGTTCGGATAATCCATTAGTTCTGCATGCCAAACAAAACATCTATCGTTCATGTCAACTCTCAGGTTTGCGTCAAATACTATAAAACATACGTTGATGAATTGTAGCTTCCTCCAGGGTTCTTCCTCCTTCAACAAGATTGTGCTTGCTTCTTCGTGGATCCTGGCTTATGTGGTTAAACTTGAACTCATAACCGGGTTGCAGCAGAGATTAGGATATAGACAAAATAAAGATCTAAGGGGAAAACACTACCCATATGCATCATGCTAGCAACTAAAACTCCAACAGAAGCTAACAGAACAAATACTAAGTTCACACAATTCACACAAGTCAACCAAGCTATCCTAAAGTAATCACATCAAAAGAGCACATAAGATCAATCAAAGCACCCAGTTGCATAATACAAACAATCCACGAAATATGACAACACGAAAAGCAATGACCAACCAAACATATATATAACATATCACACAACACAGGCAAAACCTACAGGTAAGGTCATATCCACAAGAGATATGATCTCATCATACTACCGCAAATCGTTTATCATAAACAATTTAGCAATGGTGGTCTATGAACTAAAACTCCATAAATGGCACTAATATAATTCCAGGGGTCATCTATATTTGAAAAGTAAAGACATGAGTAACACGGTATGAACTAACAAGTAGACAACAAGTTATAAAATAAGTTTTTCACTCATATGGCTTTTCTAATCCATTTTCTAGGGTCACGATCTACAGTCAACACACTGCTCTGATACCATCTGTAACGACCCGAATCTGATAAGATTCGATGTCTCTGTGCTTACCGTGCTAGTCCCTGGATCGACTCGCTAGCACACACAGTACATAAGAGTATCAAATAACAAGTGCATCATTTACTATAACGTATGATCCAGAATTTATAAAGTATTACAAACTGAGTAGCACGTAGATAACTTTATTCAATAATAGCGGAAATGTAGCATAAATAAACTATGAGTCCATCAATGCCCATTGGAGAAGATGTTGAGTGAAGACTCGCGACCCTACTGTATCTCAATGATCATCTGGAAAACCTGCAACATGATAAGTTGCAGCCACAAAGGGTCAATACATTGAATGTATTGGCAAATCACACAATATGATATAGCAAACCTACATCCACAAGTACAGTATGACAAATAAAACACTCAAGTAAACCGGAGAAGAAAGTCTTCACCTACCTCCACTAAATGAACTCGTAACCGGCTATAATATACTCGCCCAAGATAACCCACAGATTCTAATAAACATGACAAGAACTTCAGAAGTGTCTCAAGTGCGCTCTGTCAGTGGCGCATTCTCTAGGAACAATATAGCGCTCTGCCAAGGACGCATCCACCTGATTTATGTTCCGAAAACTATACCTCGCCTCAAGTGCGCTCTGTCAATGGCGCATTCTCTAGGGACAATAGAGCGCTCTGCCAGTGACGCATTCACCTGGTTAATAATCCCGAGCCTACGGCTATAAACACTCACCACTTTCATGGATCACTCGACACATGCCCGCGTCTACCATAGCAAGATGATCACACCATCACATAACACAATCAACAACAAAATATGATAACACGGGATGCACATATCAAGCCAAACATTTATCATAGCATCGAAACCACAATTGCATAGCAGAATATAGGATGAGCAAATCAAAAGTGCAAACTTGCCTGGAACGGTGTTGAAGTACTCTAACGCTTAACTCTGATCCGCTTCACACTCCAGACAATCTAAACGATAACGAAGGCACCGATAATTAAACTGTATTCAACATAACACGACAATAAGGTCAACAACAAGGAATTCAAATAAAAACTTAATTAACATAACCTATCAGTAGGTATAGCTCTTCTACATGCTAGTAGGATCACAATGCAAAAAGAATCAACTGATTTGGATCTACGGTTTGACAGATATGGCCATCGAAAGTTTGAATTCAAATTTAAACAAATTCAAATTTGAACTTTTCAAACATGGGAAATTTTGGTTCTACAATATTTTCCTTGTCTCTACGAGTTCACAGGAAAAAGAATCGGTGAATTTGGAGTTATAGGCTACAAGATATACCTAATTGAACATTTGATATAGAATCTATGAAATGTAAACTGTGCCAAAACTGTGTTCGTGGAAGAACTGTTGCAGCAGCTGTGGAAGTGCGACGTGTCGCATGCTGAGTGGCTGGAAACCGTTCGCTGTGGTGGCTAAGGAGCGGACGGCCGCAACTTAACAGATAACGGTTCGGTAGTAAAAAAAACACAGTGATCTGAGTTTAGCGGTCGGATGTTGATCGGACGGGCGAGGGTTGCTCACCGGAGAAACAGGGCGTGGCCGCCGGACTTGAAGAAGACAGCGCACGGCGAGGCTCCGGACGACTGTGGTGATGGCTACGGCGGTTCCCCGGCCAAGGATAGGTTATGGGACGGCGAGGCGTGCGTAGGAGATGATGATGGTGCGGTCGGCGTAGAACGAGGGAGGCTCCTGGCGCAGCTGTGTGGGGCGGTGCTTTCACGAACTCCGACGAGTCGGCCGTAGCTCGTAAGCTCAAAGCACTGCTGTATCGGCCATGTAAATAGGTCAGATACACGCGTAGGAGAGAGGGAGAACTAAGGGAGCTAATTAGAGCGATGGAGTTCCTCTTACAGTGACGAAAGCAACCGATGCAGAAGCTTCAGCGACGGCACTCACCGGCGAGATCCGAACGAGGTCAAACGGGCGATATAGTACACGAGAGTTGACAAAATGAACGAAAATCAGCATAGGAGGGGTTCTTGATCTTATATATGGTGTCCCCCGTGGCTAGGGATAGATAATCGATCGAATCCATCGATTTGGATTCGGCTCGGTTCAGGCGCTACAGTGTTCGTGATGAACACGGTCGGTGGAGGAGATGACAAGCGGGACCCTATTGTTAGTGGCAGAGAGAGGAAAGAAATAAAAGGCCTGGGGTGCGGGCTGTGTTCGAGAGGGGATGGGCCGAAGGCCTGCTTTCACTGGCGCTGCGCGCGGTCGGCTGGGCCGCGGAGGCTCGGTTGGGGGCGCAGTGTTGGCTGGCTGACTGGCCTGGCTGGCCGGCTTCTCTTTGTTTAAAGAAACAAAACAAATAGGCAGCAGAGAGAAATCTAACTGAAATAAAACACCAGTCTAAAATCTAAATAAAAATTACATATAGATACAGTAAAATAAAAACTACTGATATAAAATATAGGAACACTAGTTCCACCTATAATGCAACTTTGTAAAATCATTTGTATGCAATAGGCCACTCAGACAGCAAAATAACACACAAATAAAATAATTTTGAGATTATGAAATATACAATAACATATCAAATGAACTAGAACATTATTATGGACAGTATGAACATTTTTAAAACCCAAATACACAAAACAATATTATATGCAATGCAAGCATACAAAGAGCATTATTACAACTATCAAACTTTTGAGTTTCAACAACTCCAAAGGTTACGAATACTAGTCAAATTTAACTAAGATCACACATCACAAGCAAGATTTCAATTAATCCTATTTAAATAATAACATTCCAAAATTCTAAATTTTGGGATGTTACAAGACGCAGAGAACATCAGTTGTACGCCAAGTTTAGCAAATGCAAGTTTTGGTTGAAGGAAGTTGGATTCTTAGGGCATGTTATATCAGGAGAAGGTATAGCAGTAGACCCCGTCAAAGTGCAAGCAGTCACTGAATGGTTGGCACCCACTTCAGTCAGAGAAATCCGCAGTTTTCTTGGACTCAAAGGATATTACCGGAGATTCATAGAGAATTTCTCCAGGATTGCAAAGCCGATGACGACACTGTTGAAGAAGGAGACAAAGTTCCATTGTACAGAAGAGTGCGAAGAAAGTTTCCAAGAGTTGAAGAAACGGTTGCCGATAGCCCCAGTGCTGATCCTGCCCGATACACGCAATTATTTCCAAGTATACTGCAATGCTTCACACTTAGGACTTGGAGGAGTACTCATGCAGGATGGAAGAGTTGTTTCTTATGCATCTCGTCAACTGCGACCGCACGAGTTGAATTATGCGACACACGATTTAGAGCTAGCCGCAGTTGTTCATGCACTCAAAACTTGGAGACATTTCCTTATTGAAAATCGTTGTGATGTGTACATGGATCACAAGAGTTTGAAGTACATTTTCATCCCGAAGGAGGTGAACCTCAGACAGAGGAGATTGTTGGAGCTTATAAAGGATTATGATATGAAGCTGCACTATCACCCAGGAAAGGCCCATGTCGTTGCAGACGCTTTGAGCCGAAAGAGTTATGCAAATACCCTAGTAAAGGGGGAACTGCCATAGGAGTTAGCAGAAGATCTCAGGGAGCTTCGTTTGGAGATAGTTCCTAGAGGATTTGTTGCAACATTGGAGGTTCAGTAAACATTCCAGGGAAAGATACGCGAAGCCCAGAAGGATAACAAGAGATTGTCGAGATAAAGGAGAGGATGAGTGAAGGAAAAGCCAAGGGATTTCGTGAAGATGAACACGACACCTTGTGGTTTGAGGGTCTAATCTATGTGCCCAACAACCCGGAGATCGGGAAGTTGATACTGCAGGAAGCACATAATTCGCCATACTCGTTACACACCGGAAAAACTAAGATGTATTTGGATTTGAAGGAACATTTCTGGTGGACGAGAATGAAGAAGGATATTGCCGAGTATGTAGCCGTATGTGATGTATGCTAGAGAGTAAAGGCGGAACATCAGAAGCCGACATGATTACTACAGCCTATGCCAATACCCGAATGGAAGTGGGACAAGCTTGGCATGGACTTTATCACCGGATTGCCCAGGACCAAATCAGGATATGACTCAATCTGGGTAGTAGTGGATCGCTTGACCAAGGTAGCCCACTTTATCCCCGTGAAAACCACGTATACCAGTGCGAAGTTGGCCAAGATATACATGACCAGGATCATATGTCTACATGGAGTTCCAAGGACCATTGTATCAGATAGAGGAACACAGTTCACCTCAAAGTTTTGGCATCAGATACACCAAACTTTGGGAACGAGGCTAGAATTCAGTACAACTTTTCATCCGCAGACCGATGGACAGACACAGAGAGTCAATCAGATTCTGGAAGACATGTTGAGAGCTTGTGCGTTAGATTATGGATCTAGCTGGGATGACAACTTGCCCTACGTGAAGTTTTCGTACAACAACAGTTACCAGGCCAGTCTGAAGATGGCACCGTTTGAAGCATTGTACGGAAGGAGATGCCGAACGCCGTTAATGCGGGATGAAGTTGGAGACAGTCAGTTATTTGGATCAGACCTGATCAAAGAATCAGAAGAGAAGGTTAAGCTGATTCGAGATAGACTGAAGGTAGTTCAGTCCAGGCAGAAGATTTATGCAGACTCGAAGCGCAAGGAAGTAGTCCATGAAATTGGAGGTAGAGCGTACCTAAGAGTATCGCCTCTGCGAGGAGTTAAACGTTTCGGAGTTAAGGGAAAGTTAACCCCGAGATTTGTGGGACCTTACCGTGTTTTGGAACGCATGGGAGAGGTTGCCTATAAATTGGAGTTACCCGAAGGATTGTCAAGAGTGCATGATGTGTTTCACGTTTCCCAGCTTAAGAAGTGTCATGCAGAGATGGCCGATATTCCTTTAAGAGACACAGTTCCCCTGGAAGCAATTCAATTGGATAGTGATCTGACTTACGAGGAGAAACCCGTTAAGATCCTCGAGTATTCGAGTAGAGTCACCCGCAATAAGGTTATCAAGTTTTGCAAAGTTCAGTGGAGTCACCACACCGAGGAAGAAGTTACCTGGGAATGAAAAGATGATCTACGCAAGGACCACCCACACCTGTTCTCTAGCCCAGCCGAATCTCGAGGGCGAGATTCATTCTAAGGGAGGTAGGTTTGTAACATCCCAAATTTTCAATTTGGAATGTTATACATAGATCATATTGCATTGCATATTTTATTGCATTTAGGTGCGTGGCGATCCTCGAAAATCCTAAGCAACTCAAGGACCTACGGAGAGAGTTGGGAATTCTACCATTTTCGTATTTGAGTTTTCTCGAATACCAGTACGGGGATCACGTTGGTTTTAATTATTTTCTCTTCCTAAAAATATTTCTTGATAAAATATATGAGCAGAGTAATATGACTTCTCCAAAATAAGAGAAATATTGGAAGAAAAATATTAAAATCACTTTTGGTTTTATTCGGATTTATTTACGATTTATTTGCATAGGGAAAAATGTGTGTTTTTCAAAATTTCATTTAGGTCCGGGAAAAATGTTCACTTTGTCCTATATGTTATTAGAGGACGGCGAAAATTTATTTCGGAATTTTCGGAGCTCGTTTATTATTTTATTTTCGTGTTTTTCGGCGTTAGGAGATTTTATTAAAAAAAGGTTTCGGTTTGGACTAAACTGGGCCAAAGGCCTAGCCGGCCCGTAGCGCCGCCGCCTTCGTCGCCGTCGCCGAGCCGGCGAGTCCGAGCCGCCGCCGAGTCCTCCTCGCCGCCCCCTTGCATAAGCAAGCACCCCCGGCTCCTATATAAGCCGAGCCCCCCCTCTCGCCGCAGACCACCACCGCCGCCAGCGCCACCCGTCGCCGCAACTCCGCCGCCGCTGCCGTGTGCCACGCCATCGCTGTCGTGCGCCACGCCGCCGCCGCTGCCGTGCCCCGCCGCCGTGCCGCACTCTGACGCCGCTGCCGCCGCCCGCGCAGGCCGCCGCCGTTCCCTCCTCCGTTAGCTCGCGACCCGCTCCGTTAACCGCCGCCCGACCCGTCTAGGTAAGGGCCGGTTTTTCCTTTTAGACCGTTCGGTTTTATTTAAAACGTAGATCTGTTTTTTTAAATAGATCGGTTCGGTTTTTTTCGGTTTAGTTAGTTTGCGGACGTTCGTTTTAACGAACGTTGTTTGCCCGTTAGTTACAGACAGCGAACATTCGTTTGTTAGCCTATTCGTCAGTTTTCTTTTTCGGGGCTTTTATCCATGATTATTTTTTATCACAATTTCTGCCGTGATCTTGTTTTTCGTTTTTCTTTTCGCTCGAGAGTCGGAATCAGGTGATTCAAAATCCCAGATCTTCGTCTCGACGCCCTCTTTATGTTTAACCAACTTGAACAAGGTTTTCCTACTGTAAAATTTGACCTTAGAATAATCTAGTAAACGGATCTTGTTTCTTTCGCAGTTTGAGTTTCCTTGCCCTTTTTGTGTGGATTCTTTTTGCAAACCGGGGTTCTTAAGTTGAATTTTATAGTTAGATCTTCTTTTGGAGTTCTGTTTGTGAATCATTTCTTGATTGCTTATGTATGCTATTCTTTGCTTGTGATAGAATACTCGGACTGCAAAGCGTGCTACTACGAGTCTCTAGGTTTTGTGAATCATCAGCAAGGCAAGTAACACTTTGATCATACCCCTTTATTACCCAGTTTTTATGCATTAGATCAAACCCTCACACATTGCATGAGTAGGATCTCTTAACTTGTGGGTCTGGGAAATAGATTGAGGTAGAATCTATTACTTGCATTATTTTCAAACCCTTGGGAGTTACTTCTACGTTATGCTTAGGTTGCCATGCTATGCTCATAGATGTGGTTTGGATTTGAGTGCAATCCATAACAGATGTGAGTTGTTAAAGAATGGTTCAACTTAAGGTGGCTACTTGAATACACATCTGGGTGGATCGGTTGCAGGGCACCTGGAGAATCCAGTGTTTTCCTAGGAAATCCCGGGGTTCCGCGTGATTTTTCCTATGGAATGCCACCCAGGCTCAAAGGGATCATAAAAATATTCATGCTAGAAACTTCCGTGTGCAGCCACAATGCCATTATGGGCTCTGGCATAGTATGAGTAAGTTGTGTGAGCTCTTTCGGTGGTGGACTAGAAAATGTAGGGGAAAGTAGGTGTACCGGTCCACCCTTTTTCTCTTACTTGCATCTACTGTGTTATCTTGCCAGCATATTCCATGTGCTGACCCGTTTCAGGCTGCAACATGTTACGTTGTAGACTTTTCAGACGAGAAGTAAGACGTGCTAGGTCGTTTGTCATGCACTCAGCTATGCCGTTGGAGTTGATGGACTCACTTATCTTCCAAGCCTTCCGCTGTTATTTTTAGATGGCCTTAAGCCATAGACTTTTGTACGCAACGAATGCACTAGATCCATAAATGTATGAAAGCTCAACAAAAGAAACTAAGTGGGTGTGCATCCAACTTGCTTGCTCACGAACACCTAGGGCATTTGAGGAAGTCCTTCGTTGGAATATACAAGCCAAGTTCTAAATGAAAATTCCCACTAGTATATGAAAGTGACTAAACAACAGACTCTATCAGGAAGACCATGGTGCTACTTTGAAGCACAACTGTGGAAAATGATTGTAGCATTGTCCCTTTTTTTCTTTTCCTTTTTTCTTTTTTTTCTTTTTTTGGGCCTTTCTTTTTTCTTTGGCCTTTCTTCTCTTTTTTTCTCTTTGGGAAAATGCTCTAATAATGATGATCATCACACTTCTATTTACTTACAACTCGATACTAGAACAAGGTATGACTCTATTTGAATGCCTCCGGCTGTGTACCGGGATGTGCAATGAATCAAGAGTGACATGTATGAAAAATTATGCATGGTGGCCTTGCCACAAATACGATGTCAACTACATGATCATGCATGGCAATATGACAATGATGAAGCGTGTCATAATAAACGGAACTGTGGAAAGTTACATGGCAATATATCTCGGAATGGCTATGGAAATGCCATAATAGGTAGGTATGGTGGCTGTTTTGAGGAAGGTATATGGTGGGTGTGTGGTACCGGTGAAAGTTGCGCGGTACAAGAGAGGCTAGCAATGGCGGAAGGGTGGGAGTGCATATAATCCATTGACTCAACATTAGTCATAAAGAACTCACATACTTATTGCAAAAATCTACAAGTCATCAAAACAAAGTACTACACGCATGCTCCTAGGCGAAGGGTTGGTAGGAGTTAACCATCGCGCGATCCCGACCTCCACACAAAGGATGACAATCAAAGAAATACCTCATGCTTCAAATTTGTTACACAACGGTTACCATACGTGCATGCTACGAGACTTGCAAACCTCAACACAAGTATTTCTCAAATTCACAACTACTCTACTAGCAAGACTCTAATATCACCATCCTCATATCTCAAAACTATCATCAAGTATCAAACTTTTCATAGTATTCAGTGCACTTTATATGAAAGTTTTTATTATATCCCTCTTGGATGCCCATCATATTAGGACTAAATTCATAACCAAAGCAAATTACCATGCTGTTCTAAGAGACTCTCAAAATAATATAAGTGAAGCATGAGAGTTCATCTATTTCTTCAAAATAAAACCACCACCATGCTCTAAAAAGATATAAGTGAAACACTAGAGCAAACGACAAACTACTCCAAAAGATATAAGTGAAGATCAATGAGTAGTTGAATAATTATGTAACTATGTGAAGACTCTCTAACATTTAAGAATTTCAGATCTTGGGATATTATTCAAACAGCAAGCAAAACAAAATAAAATAGATTGACGCTCCAAGCAAACCACATATCATGTGGTGAATAAAAATATAGCATCAAGTAAAGTTACCGATAGATGAAGAAGAAAGAGGGGGTGCCTTCCCGGGGCATCCACAAGCTTAGGCTTTTGGTTGTCCTTGAATATTACCTTGGGGTTCCTTGGGCATCCCCAAGCTTAGGCTCTTGCCACTCCTTATTCTATAGTCCATCGAATCTTTACCCAAAACTTGAAAACTTCACAACACAAAACTCAGCAGAAAACTCGTCAGCTCTGTTAGTATAAGAAAATAAAACCACCACTTAGGTACTGTTGTGAACTCATTCTAAATTCATATTGGTGTGATATCTACTATATTACATCTTCTATATGGTTCATACCCTCCGATACTACTTATAGATTCATCAAAATAAGCAAACAACACATAGAAAACAGAATCTGTCAAAAACAAAACAATCTGTAACTTTCGAATACTTCTGTAACTCAAAAAAATTCAAAAATAAATTGGTGGGCGTGAGGAATTTGTCTATGAATCTTCTGCAAAAAGAATCAACTTAAAATCACTCTTCTGTAAAAAAATGGCAGCTAATCTCGTGAGCGCGAAAGTTTTTGTTTTTTACAGCAAGATCGCAAAGACTTCACCCAAGTCTTCCCAAAGGTTCTACTTGGCAATTTATTGAAACAAAAACTATAAAACATGATTACAAGCCAAGTTCTATAATGAAAATTCCCACTAGTATATGAAAGTGACTAAACAAGAGACTCTATAATGAAGATCATGGTGCTACTTTGAAGCACAAGTGTGGAAAAAGATAGTAGCATTGTCCCTTTTTTCTTCTTTTTTTTCCTTTTTTCTTTTCTTTTCTTTTTTTGGGCCTTTCTTTTTTCTTTGGCCTTTCATCTTTTTTTTTCTCTCTTTGGGACAATGCTGTAATAATGATGATCATCACACTTCTATTTACTTACAACTCGATACTAGAACAAGGTATGACTCTATATGAATGGCTCCAGCAGTGTACCGGGATGTGCAATGAATCAGGAGTGACATGTATGAAAAATTATGCATGGTGGCCTTGCCACAAATATGATGTCAACTACATGATCATTGTTGTCAATATGACAATGATGAAGCGTGTCATAATAAATGGAACTGTGGAAAGTTGCATGGCGATATATCTCGGAATGGCTATCGAAATGCCATAATAGGTAGGTATGGTGGCTGTTTTGAGGAAGGTATATTGTGGGTGTGTGGTACCGGCGAAAGTTGCGCGGTACAAGAGAGGCTAGCAATGGCGGAAGGGTGAGAGTGCGTATAATCCATGGACTCAACATTAGTCATAAAGAACTCACATACTTATTGCAAAAATCTACAAGTCATGAAAACAAAGTACTACACGCATGCTCCTAGGGGAAGGGTTGGTAGGAGTTAACCATCGCGTGATCCCGACCTCCACACAAAGGATGACAATCAAAGAAATACCTCATGCTTCAAATTTGTCACACAATGGTTACCATACGTGCATGCTACGGGACTTGCTAACCTCAACACAAGTATTTCTCAAAGTCACAACTACTCTACTAGCGTGACTCTAATATCACCATCCTCATATCTCAAAACTATCATCAAGTATCAAACTTCTCATAGTATTCAATGCACTTTATATAAAAGATTTTATTATATCCCTCTTGGATGCCCATCATATTAGGACTGAATTCATAACCAAAGCAAATTACCATGCTGTTCTAAGGGACTCTCAAAATAATATAAGTGAAGCATGAGAGTTCATCTATTTCTTCAAAATAAAACCACCACCGTGCTCTAAAAATATATAAGTAAAACACTAGAGCAAACGATAAACTACTCCAAAAGATATAAGTGAAGATCAATGAGTAGTTGAATAATTATGTAACTATGTGAAGACACTCTAACATTTAAGAATTTAAGATCTTGAGATATTATCCAAAGAGCAAGCAAAACAAAATAAAATACATTGACGCTCCAAGCAAACCACATATCATGTGGTGAATAAAAATATAGCATCAAGTAAAGTTACCGATAGACGAAGACAAAAGAGGGGATGCCTTCCCGGGGCATCCCCAAGCTTAGGCTTTTGGTTGTCCTTGAATATTACCTTGGGGTGCCTTAGTGATACGTCCAAAACGTATCTATAATTTCTGCTTGCTCCATGCTTCTTTTGTGTGATATTGCTATGATATTGATGCACTTCCATACACTTTTGATCATATTTGGACTAACCTATTAACTCAGTGCACCACAGTGCCAGTTCCTGTTTTCTGTTGTTTTTCTATTTCAGGTTTCCTCCATATTAAAAGTGCTCCAAAAATTCCAGGAAAAATATAGGAAAAATCAGCGTACAGGAAGCTTCGCAAAGAACCAAAGATGGGCCACAGGGGAGCCAGGGGAGGGCCAGGAGGCCACCTGGCGCGGCCCCACCCCTGGCCGCGCCAGGGGGGCGCCTGGGGCCCCTTCTCCGCCTCTGGCTGCCCCCCTTCGCCTATATATCCCTCTCGTCCAGAAACCCTTGAGGACAGAACCATTTTTCGCGATCTCGCCTCTGTTCCACTGCCGCAGCGCTTCAAAGATCGGGAGCATCAGGAGAACTCTTCCCGGCACCCTGTCGGAGGGGAGAACCACCACCGGGAGCTTCTCCACCACCATGGACGCTTCCCGGATGAGTCGTGAGTAGTCCACCTTGGACCATGGGTCCATGATCAGTAGCTATGTGATGTTCTCCTCCCCTCTTTGCTCTTCATGGTTTAGACCTCGTGAGCTGCCCTACATGATCGAGGCACATATGTAATCTTTCTGTTGTTGCTTTGCTGAGTTTGCTGGGATCTGATGGATTATGAGACTATGTTCAGATAGTGTTTGAGTAATATATTTGATTCACCTCTTTTATATCTTTGTTCTTGAGTAATTCTTGCATGTTCTCCGTTGCTATTTATTGCTTTGGCCAAGTAGTAGGTAGTAACTCCAAGAGGGAGCGTTATGCTTGATTGTGGGTTCATGCCCCCTGATGACTAGCTTGAGTGACAGAAACATGAGTCTAGGGGATGTGCTGTTGCCACAAGGGAGAAAACAACGGTGCTTGTACTTGCGGGTGCAAGGATTGTTTACTTTACGCAAAGTTCTTTTAATGTAGTTGTCTGTTGCTTTGAGTTTACACTTTGGGTGGGATTCGCAACTTAATACCAACGAGAGATTCTGGATAGATATCTCAAGGTGGATGATTAGTAGTAGATGCAGATGGATTTCGATCTACTTGCCTTGGCGTACCGCCCATGCTTTTGAGCCTCTACCTTTCTTTGCAGCATAGTTAGCATTGGTTTGCGCACATAATCCTGTCAATTGCCCAGCTGTAATTTGCTTACCTCGCTTTGCTGTTTTATCGTCTTTTGGGAGAGAGACATCACTAGTGAACATCATGGGACCCCGGTCCATATTACCACCGTTGATCACTGATACGTCCAAAACGTATCTATAATTTCTGCTTGCTCCATGCCTCTTTTGGGTGATATTGCTATGTTATTCATACACTTCCATACACTTTTGATCATATTTGGACTAACCTATTAACTCAGTGCACCCCAGTGCCAGTTTCTGTTTTCGGTTGTTTTTGTATTTCAGGTTTTCACATTACGAGAACTGTCAGGAAAATTCCAAAAAAATTATATAAAAAATCAGCGTTCCAGAAGCTACCGTGTGCCCGAAGTACAGCCGGGGGCCCACCAGGGCTCCAGGCGCCCTGGCGGCGCACCCCCCCTGGGCCGCGCCGGGGGGGTGCCTGGGCCCCCCGAGGCTCCGCTGATGCCCCCCTTTGGCATATATTTAAAGCGTCTCCCGAAACCCTCGAGACGGGAACTCTTTTTCGCGATCTCATCTTTGTTCCGCCGCCGCCGCCGCTTCCAAGATCGGGAGCACCAGGAGAACTCTTCCCGGCACCCTGCCAGAGGGGAGGATCACCACCGGGAGCTTCTCCACCACCATGGACGCCTCCCGGATGAGTTGTGAGTAGTCTCCCTTGGACCATGGGTACATGACCAGTAGCTATGTGATGTTCTCCTCCCGTTCTTGTGCTTCACTAATTAGTCCTCGTGAGCTGCCCTACATGATCGAGGCACATATGTAATCCTTATGCTGTTGCTATGATGAGTTTGCTGGGATCCGATGGATTATGAGATTATGTTCAGATTGTGTTTGAGTAATATATTTGATTCACCTCTTTTATATTTATGTTCGTAAGTAATTCTTGCATGTTCTCCGTTGTTATTTATTGCTTTGGCCAAGTAGTAGGTAGTGACTCCAAGAGGGAACGTTATGCTTGATTGTGGGTTCATGCCCCTCGATGACTAGTTTGAGGGACAGAAACATGAGTCTAGGGGATGTGCTATTTCCACAAGGGGGAAAACAACGGTGCTTGTGCCCGCGGGTGCAAGGATTGTTTACTTTACGCAAAGTTCTTTTAATGCAGTTGTCTGTTGCTTTGAGTTTACACTATGGGTGGGACTCGCAACTTAATACCAGTAGATGCAGATGGATTTCGGTGTACTTACCTCGGCGTACCTCCCATGCTTTGAACCTCTACCTTTCTTCCAATGTAGTCAGCATTGGTTTGCGCACATGGTCCTGTCAATTGCCTAGCTGTAATTCGTTTACCTCACATAGCTGTTTTATCGTCTTTTGGGAGAGAGACATCACTAGTGAACATCATGAGACTCCGGTCCATATTACCATCATGGATCACATCCGCTATTTACTTTCCGCTTTTTACTTACTATTGCAATTATACCTATCACTACTATCACTTGCGTTTTATCCTTTGTAAACTATAAGGCCGGAGGGATTGACAACCTCTCTGTACTCGTTGGGAGCAAAGTTATTTGTATCTGTGTGCAGGTCCACGTTGATTGCTAATATCTGGCGCCGTTAGCAGTTGACACCTTCTTGTTGAAACTGGGAGTCTCAGGGAAATCGATCCTTGGTATTGCCAAGGGAAATCTTCTGCTACACTGCATCTCAAAACCTTCCACTTGGGGTAACCAACGAGGGGTGAGAAGCCACCTAGCAAAGCAATTTCTGGCGCCGTTGCCGGGGACTCCACTCTTCAGGATAGGGGAGTTGCACGCTATCTTTTACCTTTGCTTTTAGTCTTGTTAGTTTACCTTTCAGTTTTGCTTTAGTATCTTTTATCGAAAATCACAAAAATAGTTATCTTGCTTGCTTGCTACTATGGGTTCCACCGAGAACACCAAGTTGTGTGACTTCACTAGTCACAACAATGATGACTTTATCTGCACACCTATCACTACACCTGCCACTTCAGCACCTTCATATGAAATTAAACCTGCTTTACTGAACTTAGTCATGAAAGATCAATTCTCCGGTGTTGGAGATGATGCTGCTTTACACTTAAACAATTTTGTTGAACTTTGTGATATGCAAAAGTACCAAGAAATAGATGGTAATATTGTTAAGCTTAAGCTTTTTCCTTTCTCCTTGAGAGGAGGAGCTAAAATTTGATTTCAGTCTTTGCCTAGAAACTGCATAGATTCATGGGACAAGTGCAAAGATGCTTTTATTGGAAAATACTATCCACCTGCTAAAATTATCCAACTAAGAAGTAACATAATGAATTTTAAACAATTGGATAATGAACACGTTGCCCAAGCTTGGGAACATATGAAATCTCTTATCAAGAACTGCCCTACTCATGGTTTGACTACTTGGATGGTTATCCAAACTTTTTATGCAGGCTTGAACTTTACCTCGCGGAACTTGTTAGATTCGGCCGCGGGAGGAACCTTTATGTCAACTACACTTGGTGCTGCCACAAAACTTCTCGATGAGATGATGACCAATTATTCCGAATGGCACACCGAACGCGCTCCAACAGGTAGGAAGGTAAACTCTGTCGAGGAGATTTCCTCCCTAAATGAAAAAGTTGACTTGATCATGTCTCTACTTTCGAAGCAATCTTCTATTGATCCTCGTGATGTTCCTTTAAATTCTTTGATTGCTCAAGAACAAGTAGATGTGAACTTTATCTCTAGAAACAATTTTAATAACAATGCTTATAGGAGTAATTTTGGTAGCAATCCTAGCCCGTTCCCCTCTAATTCTTATGGGAACAACAATGCCTATCCTAGCACCAGGAACTCCACTAATGAACTAGAGATTATGCTTAAAGATTTCATCACTACCCAAAAAGCTTTTAATAATAGTGTAGAAGAAAAACTAAACAAACTAGGTGATCTCTCTTCAAAGGTAGACAATTTAGCCAATGAGGTAGAATTGCTTAAAATTAAAACTTCTCCTCTTGAGGAGAGGAAGGTCACTCCTATTAATGCTATTCAAGTGCAAATTAATGAAAATATTAGGATGATGGCTAAACTTAAAGTGAGATGGGCTAGAGAAAGGGAGGAAGAATATAGAATTAAGAGCCTTCCTACCCACCACACTGTTGCTACTATCCAAGTTGTTGAGGATATCCAAACTCTTAGCACCCAATGTACTCCTGGTCCCATTGGACCTATTAATGGTGATGCTATGACTATAGAAACTACCAAACAAGTGAACCTAAAGGACACCACTACCACTTTACTTGATGCTAGTGACCTTGATTTTGATAATTTCACTCTTACCGAAGTTATTGATTTCCTTCACAAGATGTCTAGAGACTCCCGCACAAGCACGCTTAACCTTGCCTTCACAGATCATATCACTAATGCTCTCATCAAAGCTAGGGAGGAGAAACTTAGAGTAGAAGCCTCCATACCTAGAAAGCAAGAAGATGGTTGGGATCCTATGATAAAAATTAAATTGAAGGACTTCTCTTGCTATGCATTATGTGATGTTGGAGCTAGTACCTCTGTTATGCCCAAAAGAATATATGATATGCTTAAATTGAAACCTTATGATTCTTGTTCTTTTGGTGTTCGTCTCATTGATTCTTCCATAAAGAAACCTTTGGGGTGGATCGAAGATGTTCTTATCATTGTCAATGGCAACTATGTTCCCGTTGATTTTACTATTATGGATATTGAATGTGATCCTTCGTGTCCAATTATTTTGGGATGTTCCTTTTTGCGCACCGTTGGTGCTATCATTGACATGAAAGAGGGGAATATAAAATTTCAGTTACCTCTCAAGAAAGGGATGGAACACTTCCCTCGAAAGAAGATCAAGTTAACTTTTGAGTCCGTTATACGGGCTAGCTATTCTTTTACTCTTGATAAAACTTGATCTCTATGCATTATGCCTAGCTTAAAGGCATAAAAGAAAGCGCTTTTGGGAAGCAGCCCAATGAATAAATTTTTATTTTGCTTTTGTTGTGTCTTGATGTTCTTTACTACATTAGCATCATCATTGTATCTTTGCTTTTCAACTTTGTGCCAAGTATAGCCTCTGATTGCTAGAAAGTTCAAAAGTTGTGACGTGCTGTCCAGGAAACAGATTCTCTCCTTGGATAGAAAAATTCATATAAAATCACCAGGTCATCTTTTTGGTCTGAATTTTTTCGACAGCGTGCTCTATATAATTTTCTTTCGTGCATCTGTTCTGAGTTTTTTGATTAGAGTTGCAGAAGTGCCCGGAACAAATCATTTACTACCTGCTGTTCTGTTTTTCACAGATTATGTCCTGTTTTGCCTTTCCTTCATTTTGCAAACCTAGAGCTTGCTTTTTCTTTGAAAAAACCTTTTGGCATTCTTGAGAAACAGTAGACCTTCAATAATATCCTTATTTCCAGCAAGGTACAATTATTTTATTATGGGTACTAACCTCGCTAATCAGATTATGATGAGTTATGTATGAAGGGAGTTTTCAAGTGTGCGAGGAAAGATGATAAAAAGATTCAGGAGTGTCAAGCGCTCAAGCTTGGGGATGCCCCCGTGCACCCCCAAGAAATATTCAAGGAGACTCAAGCGTCTAAGCTTGGGGATGCCCCCGGGCATCCCCTTCTCCATCAACATTATCAGTTCGTCTTTCGTTCCACTATATTTTAATCACTTAATGTGTTATGTGCTATGCTTGGAGCGTCTTGCTTTTAATTTTCTTTAGCTTTTCATAACGAGTCGGAACTCAGCTTTCTTTATGTGGGAGAGAAACACGCTCCACTTCTACCTAGAACATAACATAGAATTTTCATGTCTATCCTTGCTGTGTGTGTTCTTTGTCTTTTAATAGCTACTATCATGCTTAGCTCTTATTATTCATGCTTATCTTTTCAAAGAGCTTTCGTTTAGTTGGTTGCTTGAACTCTCTTTAGTCATCATGCTTATCTTATTAAGAGAGTTTGCTTCCGTTGCATTGGTTGATATGTCTATGATAAAGATGCTACGTGCATAATGGCGCTTAGTAGTTCAGGTTTTCTTATGGTTAGTCCCAAATAGCTGGGGGGGTTTCCAATGTGTTATTGTAGTACCAACATGGTTTGTTTGCCTATGATGTGGTATGGTTTAGTAATATCTTCCTTCAAAGAATTTATTTTGATTGACTTGGCGTATGCTCACGCATATTTAAGACTGTAAAGAAAGTCTGTCAAGCCTTGATGATCTTTTGTTTCTGAGTAGCGATATAACTTCCATGCCTGATTCAATGTTGCTTTGTCGCTCTGCATGATTATGACCGTCATTGCTCTCTTAGTTGGTCGCTCCCAGTCTTTTGCTAACCTCCACCTGTACTAAGCGGACTGACTGGTTGTGCATCCACATCCTTTTAATCCAGTTATGCCATATGAGTCCACCATACCTTCCTACATGGTATTTACCTGCCATTCCTAACGGAGACTTGCATGTGCCATCTCGAAATTATTCAAAAAAAAAAGCATTCCTATTTTGTGCCTCTGTTGTAAGTTCATGAGGAAGTAGTGGTTAATTCATGATCTTTTTAAGTTGGACAAGCTTCACCCCGGGATTGCATGTATAATGTGCAAACCCATAATACGAGAAGGAACTGGCATTGAGTGCGCCCGGCTCAACAAGATAATATAACAAACAAACCCTCCTTCACGCTTTGTTCATGAGAAATCAGAAAACTTTGGCAGTGATAAACAAAGGAGATTAAGAGGATGTGATCGTCCTCATTCGGGAGCCGTTCCTCGAAACTTGTCCATCTCAAGAAGTGATTGAGTTGTCTGCTAGCATTCATTGACAAAACATGCATGATCTAAAAAAAATTATTACCTCTGTTTTAAAACCAAGAGCTCTGGTACATGTTTTGTCTTTGTTTCCGATTACGGGTTTTCAACCTTGCCAACAAAAGCCACGGTTCGAGAGTCTCCACCTTCTTTTAAAGCACCAACTACTGAGAGCATGATTGTCATTTTGAGTGTAATGTGCATTGTCCCAAAGTAGCATTGTCTTTTGCATGATTGTGATATCGTTTATTCTGAAATCATTGTATCTAGTCATCACTTAAACCTTGGAAGTGCCCCTGCATTTATGTTTTGCTTCACTAAAGGGGGCAAGCGAGATATCACTTTATCATATTTGCACACCATGTTCATTACAAATCTTTTTGATGTTTCAATATCATATTGTAAAACTTTCAGTTCTTTGTGATTTTCTCATGAGGCAACTTAATTACTACAGATTCTTTGTCTCAGTAAGATTTTGTCATATGACTATGAGTAAGTCCTATATGGTTAATAGCATGTCACCACAGAAATTATTCTTGTTATCATTTACCTACTCAAGGACGAGCAGGAATTAAGCTTGGGGATGTTGATACGTCCAAAACGTATCTATAATTTCTTCTTGCTCGATGCCTCTTTTGGATGATATTGCTATGTTATTTATACACTTCCATACACTTTTGATCATATTTGGACTAACCTATTAACTCAGTGCACCCCAGTGCCAGTTTCTGTTTTCGGCTGTTTTTGTATTTCAGGTTTTCACATTACGAGAACTGCCAGGAAAAATCCAGAAAAATTATATAAAAAATCAGCGTTCCAGAAGCTACCGTTCTCCCGAAGTACAGCTGGGGGGGGGGGCACCAGGGATCCAGGCGCCCTGGCGGCGCGCCCCCCCTGGGCCGCGCCGGGGGGGCGCCTGGGCCCCCCGAGGCTCCGCTGATGCCCCCCTTTGGCATATATTTAAAGCGTCTCCCGAAACCCTCGAGACGGGAACTCTTTTTCGCGATCTCATCTCTGTTCCGCCGCCGCCGCCGCTTCCAAGATCGGGAGCACCAGGAGAACTCTTCCCGGCACCCTGCCGGAGGGGAGGATCACCACCGGGAGCTTCTCCACCACCATGGACGCCTCCCGGATGAGTTGTGAGTAGTCTCCCTTGGACCATGGGTCCATGACCAGTAGCTATGTGATGTTCTCCTCCCGTTCTTGTGCTTCACTAATTAGTCCTCGTGAGCTGCCCTACATGATCGATGCACATATGTAATCCTTATGCTGTTGCTATGATGAGTTTGCTGGGATCCGATGGATTATGAGATTATGTTCAGATTGTGTTTGAGTAATATATTTGATTCACCTCTTTTATATTTATGTTCATAAGTAATTCTTGCATGTTCTCCATTGTTATTTATTGCTTTGGCCAAGTAGTAGGTAGTGACTCCAAGAGGGAACATTATGCTTGATTGTGGGTTCATGCCCCTCGATGACTAGTTTGAGTGACAGAAACATGAGTCTAGGGGATGTGCTGTTGCCACAAAGGGGAAAACAACGGTGCTTGTGCCCGCGGGTGCAAGGATTGTTGACTTTACGCAAAGTTCTTTTAATGCAGTTGTCTGTTGCTTTGAGTTTACACTATGGGTGGGACTCGCAACTTAA
Organism: Secale cereale; assembly: GCA_902687465.1. Lineage (NCBI taxonomy): Eukaryota > Viridiplantae > Streptophyta > Magnoliopsida > Poales > Poaceae > Secale > Secale cereale. The sequence continues at coordinate 770,821,458 of LR738713.1, forward strand.
TACCAGCGAGATGTTCTGTATAGATATCTCAAGGTGGATGATTAGTAGTAGATGCAGATGGATTTCGGTCTACTTACCTCGACATACCTCCCATGCTTTGAACCTCTACCTTTCTTGCAATGTAGTCAGCATTGGTTTGCGCACATGGTCCTGTCAATTGCCCAGCTGTAATTCGTTTACCTCACATAGCTGTTTTATCCTCTTTTGGGAGAGAGACATCACTAGTGAACATCATGAGACTCCGGTCCATATTACCATCATTGATCACATCCGCTATTTACTTTCCGCTTTTTACTTACTATTGCAATTATACCTATCACTACTATCACTTGCGTTTGATCCTTTGTAAACTACAAGGCCGGAGGGATTGACAACCTCTCTGTACTCGTTGGGAGCAAAGTTATTTGTATCTGTGTGCAGGTCCACGTCGATTGCTAATATCTGGCGCCGTTAGCAGTTGACACCTTCTTGTTGAAACTGGGAGTCTCAGGGAAATCGATCCTTGGTATTGCCAAGGGAAATCTTCTGCTACACTGTATCTCAAAACCTTCCAACTGGGGTAACCAACGAGGGGTGAGAAGCCACCTAGCAATCACACCTTCTATTTACTTCCTGTTTTTATTTCCTAGTTGCAGTCATAGCTATCATTATTATCTCTTGTGTTTGATCCATTGTAAACAACAAGGCCGGAGGGATTGACAACCTCTCTGTACTCGTTGGGAGCAAAGTTATCTGTATCTGTGTGCAGGTCCCATCAACCGCTAAGTTTCTGGCGCCGTTGACACCTACTTGTCGACCCTCGGAGTCTCACGGGATTCGATCCTTGGTATCTTTGCCAAGGGAAATTTGCCGCTACGCTACATCTCAACCTTCCACTTGGGGTAACCAACGAGGGGCGAGAATCCATCAAGCAAGTTTCTGGCGCCGTTGACGGAGACTCCACTCTTCAAGATAGGGAAGTTGCACGCTATCTTTTATCTTTGATTTTTTGTCTTGTTAGTTTACCTTTCAATTTTTGCTTTAGTGTCCCTTACCAAAAATAACAAAAATAGTTATCTTGCTTGCTGCTGCTATGGGTTCCACCGAGAACACCAAGTTGTGTGACTTCACTAGTCATAACAACAATGACTTTATCTGCACGCCTATTGCTACACCTGCCACTTCAGCACCTTCTTATGAGATTAAATCTGCTTTGCTGAACCTAGTTATGAAAGATCAATTCTCCGGTGCTGGAGATGATGCTGCTTTGCACTTAAATAATTTTGTTGAGCTCTGTGATATGCAAAAGTACAAAGAAGTAGATGGTGATATTGTTAAGCTTAAGCTTTTTCCTTTCTCCTTGAGAGGAGGAGCTAAAATCTGGTTTCAATCCTTGCCTAGGAATAGTATAGATTCTTGGGACAAGTGCAAGGATGCCTTTATTGGGAAGTACTACCCCCCTGCTAAAATTATCCAACTAAGGAGTAACATAATGAATTTTAAACAATTGGATAATGAACACGTTGCCCAAGCTTGGGAACGCATGAAATCTCTTGTCAAGAACTGCCCTACTCATGGTTTGACTACTTGGATGGTTATCCAAACTTTTTATGCAGGCTTGAACTTTACCTCGCGGAACTTGTTAGATTCGGCCGCGGGAGGAACCTTTATGTCAACTACACTTGGTGCTGCCACGAAGCTTCTCGACGAGATGATGACCAATTATTCCCAATGGCACACCGAACGCGCTCCAACGGGTAGGAAGGTAAACTCTGTCGAGGAGATTTCCTCCCTAAATGAAAGTTGACTTGATCATGTCTCTACTTTCCAAGCAATCTTCTATTGATCCTCATGATGTTCCTTTAAATTCTTTGATTGCTCAAGATCAAGTAGATGTGAACTTTATATCTAGAAACAATTTCAATAACAATGCTTATAGGAGTAATTTTGGTAGCAACCCTAGACCGTTCCCCTCTAATTCCTATGGGAACAACAATACTTATCCTAGCACCAAGAACTCCACCCCTAGAGATAGAGACACGCCTAGTTATGAGAAACTTCTATAAATAGAGAAGGCCACTAAGAACAACATGTGCACCCAATATGAACAAAACAAGACCTTCTCGAGGCAATTAGATGAGCATACTGCTATCTTGCAAGACATTGGTAGACAACTGGAGAGCCTAAATATTGAGATTTCTAACCTCCAGACTAGGCTCACCATCACTGAGACCCAAGTTTCCAATATGTCCCACACACAAGCCACTTTGATAAACCAAATGGCAGCTAAACCTGAAGTGGTTGCACCCCTGAAGGAGGAAGAAGATAGAATGAAGAGCCTTCCTACCCACCACACTGTTGCTACTATTCAAGTTGTTGAGGATATCCAAACTCTTAGCGCCTGCTTGATGGCTTCTCGCCCCTCGTTGGTTACCCCAAGTGGAAGGTTTGAGATGCAGTGTAGCGGAAATTTTCCCTTGGCAATACCAAGGATCGATTTCCCTGAGACTCCCAGTTTCAACAAGAAGGTGTCAACTGCTAACGGCGCCAGATATTAGCAATCAACGAGGACCTGCACACAGATACAAATAACTTTGCTCCCAACGAGTATAGAGAGGTTGTCAATCCCTCCGGCCTTGTAGTTTACAAAGGATCAAACACAAGTGATAATAGTGATAGATATTGCTGCAATAGTAAATAAAAGCGGAAAAGTAAATAGCGGATGTGATCAATGATGGTAATATGGACCGGAGTCTCATGATGTTCACTAGTGATGTCTCTCTCCCAAAAGACGATAAAACTGCTATGTGAGGTAAACGAATTACACCTGGGCAATTGACAGGACCATGTGCGCAAACCAATGCTGACTAAGTTGCAAGAAAGGTAGAGGTTCAAAGCATGGGCGGTACGCCGAGGTAAGTAGACCGAAATCCATCTGCATCTACTACTAATCATACACCTTGAGATATCTATCCAGAACATCTCGCTGGTATTAAGTTGCGAGTCCCACCCATAGTGTAAACTCAAAGCAACAGACAACTGCATTAAAAGAACTTTGCGTAAAGTAAACAATCCTTGCACCCGCGGGCACAAGCACCGTTGTTTTCCCCCTTGTGGCAACAGCACATCCCCTAGACTCATGTTTCTGTCACTCAAACTAGTCATCGAGGGGCATGAACCCACAATCAAGCATAACGTTCCCTCTTGGAGTCACTACCTACCACTTGGCCAAAGCAATAAATAACAACGGAGAACATGCAAGAATTACTTACGAACATAAATATAAAAGAGGTGAATCAAATATATTACTCAAACACAATCTGAACATAATCTCATAATCCATCGGATCCCAGCAAACTTATCATAGCAACAGCATAAGGATTACATATGTGCCTCGATCATGTAGGGCAGCTCACGAGGACTAATTAGTGAAGCACAAGAACGGGAGGAGAACATCACATAGCTACTGGTCATGGACTCATGGTCCAAGGGAGACTACTCATAACTCATCCGGGAGGCGTCCATGGTGGTGGAGAAGCTCCCGGTGGTGATCCTCCCCTCCGGCAGGGTGCCGGGAAGAGTTCTCCTGGTGCTCCCGATCTTGGAAGCGGCGGCGGCGGCGGAACAGAGATGAGATCGCGAAAAAGGGTTTCCGTCTCAGGGTTTTGGGAGACGGTCTAAATATATGCCAAAGGGGGCACCAGACGAGGCTCGGGGGGCCCAGGCGCCCCCTCGGCGCGGCCCAGGGGGGGCGCGCCGCCAGGGCGCCTGGAGCCCTGGTGGCCCCCCCGGCTGTACTTTGGCTACCGGGAACCTTCTGGAACGCTGATTTTTTATATAATTTTTCTGGGATTTTTCTGCCAGTTCTCGTAATGGGAAAAACTGAAATACAAAAACAGCAGAAAACAGAAACTGGCACTGGGGTGCACTGAGTTAATAGGTTAGTCCAAATATGATCAAAAGTGTATGGAAGTGTATAAATATCATAGCAATATCACGCAAAAGAGGCATGGAGCAAGCAGAAATTATAGATACGTTTTGGACGTATCAACATCCCCAAGCTTAATTCCTGCTCGTCCTCGAGTAGGTAAATGATAACAAGAATAATTTCTGTGGTGACATGCTATTTACCATATAGGACTTTTTCATAGTCATATGACAAAAGCTTACTGAGACAATGAATCTATAGTAATTAAGTTGCCTCATGAGAAAATCACAAAGAACTGAAAGTTTTACAATATGATACTGAAACATCTAATAGATTTGTAATGAACATGGTGTGCAAATATGATAAAGTGATATCTCGCTTGCCCCCTTTAGTGAAGCAAAACATAAATGCAGGGGCACCTCCAACGTTTAAGTGATGACTAGATACAATGATTTCAGAATAAACGATATCACAATCATGCAAAAGACAATGCTACTTTGGGACAATGCACATTACACTCAGAATGACAATCATGCTCTCAGTAGTTGGTGCTTTAAAAGAAGGTGGAGACTCTCGAACCGTGGCTTTTGTTGGGAAGGTTGAAAACCCGTAGTCGGAAACAAAGACAAAACATGTACCAGAGCTCTTGGTTTTAAAACAGAGGTAATATATTTTTTAGATCAGGCATGTTTCGTCAGCGAATGCTAGCAGACAACTCAATCACTTCTTGAGATGGACAAGTTTCGAGGAACGGCTCCCGAATGAGGACGATCACATCCACTTAATCTCCTTCGTTTATCACTGCCAAAGTTTTCTGATTTCTCATGAACAAAGCATGAAGGAGGGTTTGTTTGTTATATTAATTTTGAGCCGGGCACACTCAATGCCAGTTCCTTCTCGTATTATGGGTTTGCACATTATACATGCAATCCCGGGGTGAAGCTTGTCCAACTTAAAAAGATTATGAATTAACTACTACTTCCTCATGGACTTACAACAGAGGCACAAAATAGGAATGCATTTTTCTTTGAATAATTTTGAGATGGTACATGCAAGTCTCCGTTAGGAATGGCAGGTAAATACCATGTAGGAAGGTATGGTGGACTCATATGGCATAACTGGTTTAAAAGAATTTGGATGCACAAGCAGTCAGTCCGCTTAGTACAGGTGGAGGTTAGCAAAAGACTGGGAGCGACCAACTAAGAGAGCAATGACGGTCATAATCATGCAGATCGATAAAGCAACATTGAATCAGGCATGGAAGTTATATCGCTACTCAGAAACAAAAGATCATCAAGGCTTGACAGACTTTCTTTACAGTCTTAAATATGCGTGAGCATACGCCAAGTCAATCAAAATAAATTCTCGAAGAAGATATTACTAAACCATACCACATCATAGGCAAACAAATCATGTTGGTATTCCAATAACACATTGGGAACCCCCCAGCTATTTGAGACTAACCATAAGAAAACATGAACTACTAAGCGCCATTATGCACGTAGCATCTTTATCATAGACATATCAACCAATGCAACAGAAGCAAACTCTCTTAATAAGATAAGCATGATAACTAAAGAGAGTTCAAGCAACCAACTAAACGAAAGCTCTTTAAAAAGATAAGCATGAATACTAAGAGCTAAGCATGATAGTAGCTATTAAAAGACAAAGAACACACACAGCAAGGATAGACATGAAGATTCTATGTTATGTTCTAGGTAGAAGTGGAGCGTGTTTCTCTCCCACATAAAGAAAGCTGAGTTCCGACTCGTTATGAAAAGCTAAAGAAAACTAAAAAGGAAACTAAAACAAGACGCTCCAAGCATAGCACATAACACATGAAGTGATTAAAATATAGTGGAACGAAAGACGAACTGATAATGTTGATGGAGAAGGGGATGCGCGGGGCATCCCCAAGCTTAGACGCTTGAGTCTCCTTGAATATTTCTTGGGGGTGCACGGGGGCATCCCCAAGCTTGAGCGTTTGACACTCCTGAATCTTTTTATCATCTTCCCTCGCACACTTGAAAACTCCCTTCATACATAACTCATCATAATCTGATTAGCGAGGTTAGTACCCATAATAAAATAATTGTTCCTTGCTGGAAATAAAGATATTCTTGAAGTTCTACTGTTTCTCAAGATTGCCAAAAGGTTTTTGCAAAGAAAAAGCAAGCTCTAGGTTTGCAAAATGAAGGAAAGGCAAAACAGGACAAAATCTGTGAAAAACAGAACAGCAGGAAATAAATAATTTTTCTGGGGCACTTCTGCAACTCTAATAAAAAAACTCAGAACAGACGCACGAAAGACAATTATATAGAGCACGCTGTCGAAAACATTCAGACCAAAAAGATGATCTGGTGATTTTATACGAATTTTTCTATCCAAGGACAGAATCTGTTTCCTGGACAGCACGTCACAACTTTTGAACTTTCTTGCAATCAGAGGCTACACTTGGCACAAAATTTGAAAAGCAAAGATACAATGATGATGCTACAGTAGTAACAACATCAAGACACAACAAAAGCAAAATAAATTTATTCATTGGGCTGCCTCCCAAAAGCGCTTTCTTTTATGCCTTTAAGCTAGGCATAATGCATAGAGGAATCAATAACCATCATAATAATCGGAGCTATAGATTGTTTCAAATGGTTCCTCAACAAGTTCACTCTTGTTCCTTCTAGGAAAGGGGTACACACCTTTTGCCTTTCCGCGCAAGCGGATTTGTCCCTTACCTATATCAATGAAGCCTTTTACTGCTCGGAGGAAGTCCCTTCCAAGCACTATATTTCCTTGGATTGGCTCCATGATGAATAAATCAATCATTGCAATCCCTTTAAGGAATTTAACTGGCACGTCTTTTATTCTTCCCTGGATTTCAGAAATATCTCCATTAGTGTGTTCATGATAAGATGGTAATCTATCCATGTTAAATTTTAAAGAATCATGAACAATTTTTGGCATAGTAGAAACCATAGATCCAATATCACAATGAGCAAGGAAGTCTTGATTAGAGATGCTAATCCTAACAAAAGGCTCCCAATCATTGTCTATTTCCAAAATGTCTTTCTTATTGGGTTTGGGTTTCTCTACCTTCATCAAGTCTAGAGCATCCATTCTCTTCTCAATAGTAGCAAGTCTATCTATGACAGTATCAAAGTTATGATCATAAACAAAGTAACTAGATAGACCATGTATAATTTCAAGAGCTCTAGCTTCATCACACTCTAGGAAATCTCCCTCGGCTATAATATCAAGAGAGTGTTTACACCATTTAGAAAGACCATGGTAAAAATTTCTAAGCACAATTTTTATAGGTATTCAAGGCATAATTCTCCTATGTGCATCAGAAATTCTGTCCCATGCCTTCTTCATATTTTCTCCATCTCTTTGATGGAAATCTAGAACTTCTGATTCCCTCAAAGCACCAAACCCTAACATGTTTGGCCAAACAGAAAGGACTACTAACAGAAAAGCAAATACATTTTTTTTTGTAATTTTTGATAAAGGATACTAAAGCAAAACTGAAAGGTAAACTAACAAGACTAAAAAGCAAAGGTAAAAGATAGCGTGCAACTCCCCTATCCTAAAGAGTGGAGTCCCCGGCAACGGCGCAAGAAATACTTTGCTTGATGGCTTCTCGCCCCTCGTTGGTTACCCCATGTGGAAGGTTTGAAATTCAGTGTAGCGGAAGTTTTCCATTGGCAATACCAAGGATCGATTTCCCTGAGACTCCCAGTTTCAACAAGAAGGTGTCAACTGCTAACGGCGCCAGATATTAGCAATCAACGTGGACCTGCACACAGATACAAATAACTTTGCTCCCAACGAGTACAGAGAGGTTGTCAATCCCTCCGGCCTTGTAGTTAACAAAGGATCAAACGCAAGTGATAATAGTGATAGATATTGCTGCAATAGTAAATAAAAGCGGAAAAGTAAATAGCGGATGTGATCAATGATGGTAATATGGACCGGAGTCTCATGATGTTCACTAGTGATGTCTCTCTCCCAAAAGATGATAAAACTGCTATGTGAGGTAAACGAATTACAGCTGGGCAATTGACAGGACCATGTGTGCAAACCAATGCTGACTAAGTTGCAAGAAAGGTAGAGGTTCAAAGCATGGGAGGTACGCCGAGGTAAGTAGACCGAAATCCATCTGTATCTACTACTAATCATCCACCTTGAGATATCTATCCAGAACATCTCGCTGGTATTAAGTTGCGAGTCCCACCCATAGTTTAAACTCAAAGCAACAGACAACTGCATTAAAAGAACTTTGCGTAAAGTAAACAATCCTTGCACCCGCGTGCACAAGCACCGTTGTTTTCCCCCTTGTGGCAACAGCACATCCCCTAGACTCATGTTTCTGTCACTCAAACTAGTCATCGAGGGGCATGAACCCACAATCAAGCATAACGTTCCCTCTTGGAGTCACTACCTACCACTTGGCCAAAGCAATAAATAACAACGGAGAACATGCAAGAATTACTTACGAACATAAATATAAAAGAGGTGAATCAAATATATTACTCAAACACAATCTGAACATAATCTCATAATCCATCGGATCCCAGCAAACTCATCATAGCAACAGCATAAGGATTACATATGTGCCTCGATCATGTAGGGCAGCTCACGAGGACTAATTAGTGAAGCACAAGAACGGGAGGAGAACATCACATAGCTATTGGTCATTGACTCATGGTCCAAGGGAGACTACTCACAACTCATCCGGGAGGCGTCCATGGTGGTGGAGAAGCTCTCGGTGGTGATCCTCCCCTCCGGCAGGGTGCCGGGAAGAGTTCTCCTGGTGCTCCCGATCTTGGAAGCGGCGGCGGCGGTGGAACAAAGATGAGATCGCAAAAAAGGGTTTCCGTCTCGATGGTTTTGGGAGACGGTCTAAATATATGCCAAAGGGGGGCACCAGACGAGGCTCGGGGGGCCCAGGCGCCCCCCGGCGCGGCCTAGGGGGGGAGCGCCGCCAGGGCGCCTAGAGCCCTGGTGGCCCACCCCCCCGGCTGTACTTTGGCTACCGGGAACCTTCTGGAACGCTGATTTTTTATATAATTTTTCCGGGATTTTTCTGGTAGTTCTCGTAATGGGAAAAACTGAAATACAAAAACAGCAGAAAACAGAAACTGGCACTGGGGTGCACTGAGTTAATAGGTTAGTCCAAATATGATCAAAAGTATATGGAAGTGTATAAATATCATAGCAATATCACCCAAAAGAGGCATGGAGCAAGCAAAAATTATAGATACGTTTTGGACGTATCAGCACCCAATGCACTCCTAGTCCCATTGGACCTATTAATGGTGATGCTATGACCTGAACCGTAGAAGAAGAAACTCCTATGACCATAGAAGCAACCAAACAAGTGAGCCTAAAGGACACCACTACCACTTTACTTGATAGTAGTGACCTTGATTTTAATAATTGCACCCTTTCTGAAGTTATTGGTTTTCTTCACAAGATGTCTAAAGATCCCCACACTAGCACACTTAATCTTGCCTTCACGGAGCATATCACTAATGCTCTTATGAAAGCTAGGGAGGAGAAGCTTAGGGTAGAAGCCTCCATACCTAGAAAGCTAGAAGATAGTTGGGATCCTATGATTAAAATTAAGTTGAATAACTTATCTTGCTATGCTTTATGTGATGTTGGAGCTAGTACCTCCGTTATGCCCAAAAGAATGTACGATATGTTTGAATTGAAATCTTTTGATCCTTGTTCTTTTGGTGTTCGTCTTGTTGATTCTTCCGTAAAGAAACCTTTGGGGAAGAACGACGATGTTCTTATCATTGTCAATGACAATTATGTTCCCGTTGATTTTACTATTATTGATATTGAATGTGAACCTTCATGTCCAATTATTTTGGGACGTCCTTTTCTTCGCACCGTTGGTGCTATCATTGACATGAAAGAGGGGAATATAAAATTCCAATTCCCTCTCAATAAAGGGATGGAACACTTCCCTAAAAAGAATATTAAGTTGCCTTTTGAGTCCGTTACACGGGCTAGCTATTCTCTTACTCTTGATAAAACTTGATCTTCTCTTTTTGCATCATGCCTAGCTTAAAGGCATACAAGAAAGCTCTTTTGGGAGGCAGCCCACAACGAATTAGGTTTTATTTTGTTTTTGTTGTGTCTTGATGTTTGTTACTACAGTAGCATCATCATTGTATCTTTTCTTTTTAGCTTTGTGCCAAGTTTAGCCTCCGATTGCAAGAAAGTTCAAAAGTTGTGACGTGCTGTCCAGAAAACAGATTCTGTCCTTGGACAGAAAAATTTGAATAAAATCACCAGATCATCTTTTTGATCTGAATTTTTTTGACAGCGTGCTCTATACAATTGGCTTTCGAGCGTCTGTTCTGAGTTTTTTGATTTGAGTTGCAGAAGTGCCCCGAAAAAGTTATTTACTACCTGCTGGTCTGTTTTTCACAGATTCTGTCCTGTTTTGCCTTTTCTTCGTTTTGCAAACCTTGAGCTTGCTTTTTCTTGGCAAAAACCTTTTGGCAATCATGAGAAACAGTAGCTCTTCAAGATTATCTTTATTTCCAGTAGGGAAAAATTATTTTATTGTGGGTACTAACCTCGCTAATCAGATTATGATGAGTTATGTATGAAGGGAGTTTTCAAGTGTGCGAGGGAAGATGATAAAAGAAGATTCAGGAGGGTCAAATGCTCAAGCTTGGGGATGCCCCCGTGCACCCCCAAGAAATATTCAAGAATACTCAAGCGTCTAAGCTTGGGGATGCCCCCATGCATCCCCTTCTCCATCAACAATTATCAGTTCGTCTTTCATTCCACTATATTTTTTCACTTCATGCGTTATGTGCTATGCTTGGAGCGTCTTGGTCTTAGTTTCTTTTTTTAGTTTTCTTTAGCTTTGCTTGCTATTCATAACAAGTTAGAACCCAGCTTTCTTTGTGTGGGAGAGAAACACGCTCCACTTCAACCTAGAACACAACATAGGATTTTCATGCTTATCTTTGCTGTGTGTGTTCTTTGTCTTTCCATAGGTGCTGTCATGTTTAGCTCTTAGTTTTCATGCTTTTCTTTTTAAAGAGCTTTTGTTTAGTTGGTTGCTGAACTCTCTTGAGTTTTCATGTTTATCTTGTTAAGAGAGTTTGCCTGTTGCACTGAGTTGTGTGTCTTAACTTAAAGTAGGTAATTGAGGTTGCTATTTAATTTTAGTAGTAACTTGCAATAGTTTTGAGGTATTGCCATGAGTAATGTCTGAACTTTTGGTGTCGAGAGCTTTAGCCTATAAGTGATAGATGTCGTATTTTGGGCAATCCGTGTTTATTTTTGAAAACCTACAAAATAGTTGAGAACTTTAGCTACTAGATGGATCACTAATCTTTGGAGGGATCGAATATTAGAGTACACTCACGTACCATGAGTCGAGGATGCGCAAGGATAACCAAACCCCCATACACTCCTCCTCGGGGTACTTGTCTCTTTGTGAACCTCCTAATTAGATTGAGAGTTACCGATAATAAGTGCATGAGTTCTTCGGACTAATGTGAGTATTCGAAAGTTGACACTTCCACCTAGCCATATTTTTCTAGCCTCTTCGGTACCGTGCATTGCCCTTTCTCACCTCGAGAGTTGGCGCATACTTCGCCGGTGCATCCAAATCCTTGGCACGATACGTTCTGTCATCATAAGCCTCATTATATCCTTCCTCAAAACAGCCACCATACCTACCTATCAAGGCATTCCCATAGCCTTTCCGAGATACATTGGCATGCAACATCCATCTTCCCATGACTTGATCTTCATGTCATACATGCCTTTTGCTTGATCGATGAGCCGCATGCTAGTTGGGCCTTTCCCTAATCATTGCTACATGATGCGCTAGTATCATTGCATATCCTGCTACACTGGCAGAGGCATACATTTGCATACATCATGATAGTTTCATCTTCTTTATGTTGAGTACTCTTGTAAAGTGTGAAAGATCTTCTATACTTCTTGTAATACATAGAGTGTTGCCCCTAAAGTGAGGAAAAGATCCCAAAGAGGACAAAATCAAAAGATCCCAAAGAGGACAAATGAGAGTTAAATAGAAAGAGCCATTGAGGCCACAAAAAATAGAAAAAAAGAGAAAAAGAAATAAAAAGAGAGAAGGGGGCACACTACTATTCCTTTTGAGAGATCCACACTCGTACTCCATCTTATACCTTGTACTCCATAGAGATTATCATTCATGCATATAGCTATGTGGGGACCTTCTCACTATAGAACTTGGCTTGTATATTCCAATGATGAGCCTCCTCAAAAGAGCTCAAGGTCTTTTTGAGTGAGCAAGTTGGATGCACCCCCACTAGTTCCATTGGAGAGCTTACCTTAGCTCATATGTGCATCCGTTGCATGGAAATCCCTACTCCTCAAATCAGATCTATCATTTGGCTTTCTCTCGCCTATGATTGTCCTCATTGATGTGAGCCTTTCACACCTTTTTTGTCTTCCCCCTTCATCATTTTTCTCTCTTTTGCATCCTAAGTGTCAACTTTCTTGCTTACGCTCATCCATTGCATGAGTGCTCAAAATATCGAAAGGGAGTGGATCATTTTGACTTGTACCTGGCTAGTGGTCTGGGGATGAGTCAAGATAAGATTCCAAAGAAGACCAAGTGTCAAACTTTAGTAGATTAAGTTCTCAACAATACAAAAACTATGTTTTACTCTCTCGTATATCCCTATCCCCTTTCTTGCACGCAAACACCATTTGGAGACATTCGAGTCACAGACAGCGAGAGCTCTTGCACCTTTATGTTCTTATGTTGCTTGTTACAATGCTAATATAGACTCTTGCTTGTTATGACTTGAATTGAATTACATGCCTTGATTGCTTTACTTAAAAAGATCTTATATGGTTGATAGCATGTCACCACAGAAATTATGCTTGTTATCATTTACCTACTCGAGGATGAGCAGGAATTAAGCTTGGGGATGTTGATACGTCCAAAACGTATCTATAATTTCTGCTTGCTCCATGCTTCTTTTGTGTGATATTGCTATGATATTGATGCATTTCCATACACTTTTGATCATATTTGGACTAACCTATTAACTCAGTGCACCACAGTGCCAGTTCCTGTTTTCTGCTGTTTTTCTATTTCAGGTTTCCCCCATATTAAAAGTGCTCCAAAAATTCCAGGAAAAATATATGAAAAATCAGCGTACAGGAAGCTTCGCGAAGAACCAAAGATGGGCCAGAGGGGAGCCAGGGGAGGCCCAGGCGGCCACCTGGCGCGGACCCACCCCTGGCCGCGCCAGGGGGGGCGCCTGGGGCCCCTGCTCCGCCTCTGGCTGCCCCCTTCGCCTATATATCCCTCTCGCCCCGAATCCCTCGAGGACAGAACCCTTTTTCGCGATCTCGCCTCTATTCCGCCGCCGCAGCGCTTCCAAGATCGGGAGCATCAGGAGAACTCTTCCCGGCACCCTGCCAGAGTGGACAACCACCACAGGGAGCTTCTCCACCACCATGGACGCTTCCCGGATGAGTCGTGAGTAGTCCACCTTGGACCATGGGTCCATGATCAGTAGCTATGTGATGTTCTCCTCCCCTCTTTGCTCTTCATGGTTTAGACCTCGTGAGCTGCCCTACATGATCGAGGCACATATGTAATCTTTCTGCTGTTGCTTTGCTGAGTTTGCTGGGATCTGATGGATTATGAGACTATGTTTAGATTGTGTTTGAGTAATATATTTGATTCACCTCTTTTATATCTTTGTTCTTGAGTAATTCTTGCATGTCCTCCGTTGCTGTTTATTGCTTTGGCCAAGTGGTAGGTAGTAACTCCAAGAGGGAGCGTTATGCTTGATTGTGGGTTCATGCCCCCTGATGACTAGCTTGAGTGACAGACAGAAACATGAGTCTAGGGGATGTGCTGTTGCCACAAGGGAGAAAACAACGGTGCTTGTACTTGCGGGTGCAAGGATTGTTTACTTTACGCAAAGTATTTTTAATGCAGTTGTCTGTTGCTTTGAGTTTACACTTTGGGTGGGATTCGCAACTTAATACCAGCGAGATGTTCTGGATAGATATCTCAAGGTGGATGATTAGTAGTAGATGCAGATGGATTTCGGTCTACTTGCCTTGGCGTACCGCCCATGCTTTTGAGGCTCTACCTTTCTTTGCAGCATAGTTAGCATTGGTTTGCGCACATAATCATGTCAATTGCCCAGCTATAATTTGTTTACCTCGCTTTGCTGTTTTATCGTCTTTTGGGAGAGAGATATCACTAGTGAACATCATGGGACCCCGGTCCATATTACCACCGCTGATCACACCTTCTATTTACTTCCTGTTTTTATTTCCTAGTTGTAGTCATAGCTATCATTATTATCTCTTGTGTTTGATCCTTTGTAAACAACAAGGCCGGAGGGATTGACAACCTCTCTGTACTTGTTGGGAGCAAAGTTATATGTATCTGTGTGCAGGTCCCGTCAACCGCTAAGTTTCTGGCACCGTTGACACCTACTTGTCGACCCTCGGAGTCTCACGGGATTCGATCCTTGGTATCTTTGCCAAGGGAAATTTGCCGCTATGCTACATCTCAACCTTCCACTTGGGGTAACCAACGAGGGGCGAGAAGCCATCACTTGGGCATCCCCAAGCTTAGGCTCTTGCCACTCCTTATTCCATAGTCCATCGAATCTTTACCCAAAACATGAAAACTTCACAACACAAAACTCAACAGAAAACTCGTAAGCTCCGTTAGTATAAGAAAATAAAACCACCACTTATGTACTGTTGTGAACTCATTCTAAATTCATATTGGTGTGATATCTACTGTATTACAACTTCTATATGGTTCATACCCTCCGATTATACTCATAGATTCATCAAAATAAGCAAACAACACGTAGAAAACAGAACCTGTCAAAAACAGAACAGTGTGTAGCAATCTGTAACTTTCGAATACTTCTATAACTCCAAAAAATTCTCAAAAAAATTGGTGGACGTGAGGAATTTGTCTATGAATCTTCTGCAAAAATAATCAAATTAAAATCACTCTTTTGTAAAAAATGGTAGCTAATCTCGTGAGCGCGAAAGTTTCTATTTTTTACACCAAGATCGCAAAGACTTCACCCAAGTCTTCCCAAAGGTTCTACTTGGCACTTTATTGAAACAAATGCTATAAAACTTGATTACTACAGTACCTTAATCATGTGAACACACAAAAATAGTAGGGGTAAATATTGGGTTGCCTCCCAACAAGCGCTTTTCTTTAATGCCTTTTAGCTAGGCATGATCATTTCAATGATGCTCACATAAAAGCTAAGAATTCAAACATAAAGAGAGCATCATGAAGAATATGACTAGCGCATTTAAGTCCAACCCACTTCCTATGCATAGGGATTTTGTAAGCAAACAACTTATGGGAACAATAATCAACTAGCATAGGAAGGTAAAACAAGCATAACTTCAAAACTTTAAGCACATAGAGACGAAACTTGATATTATTGCAATTCCTACAAGCATATGATCCTATCTCATTATAATTTTCAGTAGCATCATGAATGAATTCAACCGTATAACCAGCACATAAAGCATTCTTTTCATGATCTACTTGCATAGAAATTTTAATACTCCCGTCATAAGCAAAATTCTTCTCATTCATAGTAGTGGGAGGAGCAAATTCAACAAAATAACTATCTTATAAAGCATAATCCAATTGAAAATTAAAATCATGATGACAATTTTCATGGTTATCTTTATTCTTTATAGCATACGTGTCATCACAATAATCATGATACATAGGAGGCATGCTTTCATCATAATAAATTAGCTCATCAAAACTTGGGGGACTAAACATATCATCTTCATCAAACATAGCATCCCCAAGCTTGTGGCTTTGCGTATCATTAGCATCATGGGTATTCAAAGAATTCATACTGACAACATTGCAATCACGCTCATCATTCACATATTTTATGCCAAGCATTCTATGTAATTCTTCTTCTAGTACATGAGCACAATTTTCCTTCCCATCATTTTCACCAAAGATATTAAAAAGATGAAGCATATGAGGTAATCTTAATTCCATTTTTTTGTAGTTTTCTTTTATAAACTAAACTAGTGATAAAACAAGAAACTAAAAGATTCGATTGCAAGATCTAAAGATCCTTCAAGCACTAACCTCCCCGGCAACGGCGCCAGAAAAGAGCTTGATGTCTACTAAGCAACCTTCTTCTTGTAGACGTTGTTGGGCCTCCAAGTGCACAGGTTTGTAGGACAGTAGCAAATTTCCCTCAAGTGGATGACCTAAGGTTTATCAATCCGTGGGAGGCGTAGGATGAAGATGGTCTCTCTCAAGCAACCCTGCAATCAAATAACAAAGAGTATCTTGTCGGTGTACTAAGGTAGGGGTACCTCAGTACCCCAACTTGTGCACGGGCAGTTGCAGCTTCCCGTGGCAGGGTTTACCGCGTGCTCGCCGGAGACCTTCCTGCTCCCTATTAAACCATTCAAAAACAAAGTATACAAGAAAGAAGACCGAGACCCCGGCAAGAGGAGCTTGCCGGGAAGGCCGTGCCAGGCTCGAGATTACATCGTTCACACAAGGCCCTGGCAAGAGGAGCTTGCCAGGGAGACTAGAAGATTTCATCATAGAAGACCCGGCGAGGGCCCGGGGAGCGACAAGCTTCAGAGCCCGGCAAGCTCCCGGGCCCGGCAAGATCAAGGCCCCGGCAAGGTACTTGCCGGGAAGGCTGCGCTGTGTGCCCGCGCTCCAGCTCATCGGCCCACGCGTCGCCCTGGGGCCTATCCAGGGACGCGTGGCGGATGGCTGTGCAGCCTGGGGGACACGATGGCACTCCACGGTGGTGGATCCATCGCCGTGGCAGACGGAGACGCAAGGGCGGGAGCTTTTGGGGTCGACGGCGACGGGCATTAAATGCCCTTGTCCCCCACTGTCAAAGTAGGTATAGACCACTGTAGCTTCACTGTTCCCGCACTGTTACAACTACCACCTCTTTTACGTTTTTACCCCTTTCTCCTACGTTGACACCTGTCGGTGACCCCTTACACTATAAAAGGAGGCCCATGCACAACGTGGAGGGGGTTCGGAACCTAGATCACTCATACGCTCGGTGTAGCTGCTTCTTCAAGCTCCCGAGCTCTCCAACTCAATACACAACTAAGCAGGAGTAGGGTTTTACGCGTCTACCGCGGCCCGAACCTGGGTAAAACTGCCCGCGTGCTCGCTACGATCTGCTCTTCGTGCTCCCTCCGCCCTCGTACCGCACAGACAAGGGGCTCCGGTCCCATAGGTGTTCGTGGCGGACAGTTTCCCCCGACATCTTTGGCGCGCCAGTTAGGGGGTGTCGAGGTTGTGCGAACCTGATCCGGCGTCCGCGCGGGCGCATTCTTCATCAACCTCTCCGAATTCGCCAACTTCATCAGCAACAGCTCCATGGCCCCGAAGAAGAAGGCTTCGGAGGTCGGAGGCCCGTCTGCGTCTCACCCGCCGCCACCAGAGCAAACGGTGGGCGGGGGAGATGCCGTCGGAAGGGTGGTCGCCAAGGAGGACACTCACGGCGCCACCAGATCCAAGAACAGGACGGACGACCGAACCTCGGTCTCCGTGGACGTGCCGCGTCCATCTCAGCACACAACAACCCAGCAGCGCCATACCACAGGAGGTGGTATCCGCTTGCTGGGGCAAGGCCAAACCGGAGGCTCGCGGGACGCCCCGGACCCCCGTCCGGGCACAAGCAAAGCGAAGGCGCCGGCGCGGGACCCCGCTCCTTCTAACGTCGTTAGAAGTCCGAGCGTATCCCGCTCCTCGCACCGCTCGCCCGCGTTCCCCTCCACTCCAGCAGAAGCGCTCGCAAGGGCGCAACTGCTCCTCGACTTCCCTCCAGCGGCAGACAAGGCCGAAGACTGGAGGGCCACCATCCAGAGCCTGATAGCCTTCGCCAACAACGATTCTCCACAGCAGCCGTCGGCCTCGCGGCCGCGGCAAGCTGAGAAGACGAAGGCCGACGGCGACAAGACCGCCGGGGGTGCGACAAGCGCGCACTCCCCGCAGCGAAAGCAGAAGACGCCGCCCCGCCGGAACAATGCTGACGATGGCTCCACAGCCTCGTCGGACCCGCGGGCCCGTCGGGACCAGCGCCAGGTCCTCGACGACCGGCAACAAGAAGACGCTCGGACAAGAATCGAGCGCCGCCGAGAAGCTCGGCGACAATCAGACCAAAGAGCTGGGAACGCTGTCGACGCACACGCGCCCGGTGAACCTGGCGACTTGCCGTACGCGGCAGGCTGCCCCGCGTTCACCCGCGAGCTGCGGCGCGTCCAGTGGCCCAGCATGAAGAATTTCAAGCCCGACGTACCGGAGAAGTACGACGGCAAGACGCACCCCTCGGAGTTTCTCAGCGTCTACACCATCGCAGTGCAAGCTGCCGGGGGGCGCGGCGAGAAGATCTTGGCAAATTACTTCCCGCTCGTGCTTAAGCCGAACGTCCGTTCGTGGCTTATGCACTTGCAGGAAGGTTCAATCTTTTCTTGGGCCGACTTTTGCCACCAGTTTGTTGGCGCCTTCACCGGCGGCCACAAACCCCACGGCCAGGAGAGCGATCTCCACATTCTGGCCCAGAAGGAAGGAGAAACCCTGCGCAAGTACATCCAACGCTTCAGCCGTGTGCAGCACAACATCCCTGATGTCCACCCTGCCGCGGTTATCAGCGCGTTCCACCAGAACGTGCGTAACCGCCGCATGCGTGAGGAAATGGCGATGACCAAGATTCGGGACGTCAGCGAGCTCTACGCTCTTGCTGACAAGTGCGCACGCGCAGAAGAGGGGAGGAGACTCCCCGGAGAGGATGCTGGCGCGGGAGGAAGCGACAGCGACGACGCCGCCCCGGCAAAGAAGAGCCGGCGGCGGAACAACAGAAGGAAGGGCAAGAAAGAGGTGCTTGCCGTCGAGAAGTCCGGCAAGGAGGCTCCCGCCAAGCAAACACAGGCTGGCGGCTCCGGCAAGGAGCCTGCCCCTGTAGCGGCAGCCGACAAGCAGGACGGCTCCGACAAGCAATACTGTAAGATCCACCGCACCAAGGGTCATGATCTCTCCAACTGCAAGCGCGTCGAATACCTCGTCGAACAGCAGAAAGCTGAGTACGAGAGGCGCGACAAGGAGAAGGCCCAAGGTGGCGGGGAAGAGACAAGCAAGAAGCGGCCGTTCAACGGCCGGGGAGGACGCCGCGGCAAGGCCAAGCAGCGGCAAGGAGACCGACCTCCCCGGGGCCGCGACAAGGACGAAGATGACGACGAAGACATGGAGGACGAGGATAACAGCGAGCAGGAGTTCCAGAAGGCCACGGAGGTCCTGTGCGTCGACGGTGGCGCCTCTCTGCACACCTCCCACCGCCAGCTCAAGCAGTGGGTGCGTGAGGTGAATGCAGCAGAGCCGCCCATGGAGTCGCGCAGGCTCCTCAAATGGTCCAGCACGCCCATCATTTTTTATCTTGAGGACCACCCTGACCGCACCACTTCGGTCGGGTGCTTGCCGATGCTGGTCTCCCCCACCATCCGCAACCTCAAGGTCACCAAAATGTTGGTTGACGGCGGGGCCGGGCTGAACTTGATCTCCTCTGCTGTGATCAAGAAACTCCAGATTCCAGATGGCGAGCTCGAAGAAACCGGTTCTTTCCAAGGAATCAACCCGGGAAGGAGCAAGCCCAAGGGAAAGATCACTCTGCCGGTGACCTTTGGCGGGGAGCTCAACTTCAGGACTGAGCGCATCACTTTCGACGTCGCCGATATTCCGTTGCCCTACAATGGAATACTCGGCCGTCCCGCCCTCGCCAAGTTCATGGCAGCTTCCCATTATGCTTACAACGTACTCAAGATGCCGGGGCCGATAAGCGTCATCACTGTCCACGGCGACAATAAGGATGCGCTTGTCTGCGCCGACAAGATCTACCGGGATGCGGCAGCTGCGGCCGATAAGGATACTCTTGCCGCTGAAGCTCCCGGGGGGAAGAAGACGAAGACCAAGTCCGGCAAGTGCTCTGGGACCCACTCCGGCAACCGCACCTCTTCGGAGTGCTGCGCTGCCATCGAGGACGTTCCATCGAGCTCCACCGGCAAGAGTAAGAAAGGAATGGCCGCTCCTCCGGCAACCAAGAAAGTGTCCGCCAAGGAGGACGGCACTGGTGGTACCTTCACCATCAGTGCCACCCTCGACAGCAAATAGGAAAGCGCGCTCATTGCCTTCCTGCGGGCGAATGTCGATGTGTTTGCCTGGCAACCATCTGACATCCCCGGTGTTCCTAGGAAGGTAATTGAGCACAAGCTTGCTGTCTGTCCTCATGCGCGGCCCATCAAGCAGAAAGTGAGGAAGCAAGCCGTGGAGCGCCAAGAATTCATCAACGAAGAGATCAAGAAGCTAGAAGCAGCAGGCCTAGTTAGAGGTGTGATCCATCCGACGTGGTTGGCAAATCCAGTCGTCGTGCGCAAGGCCAATGGGAAATGGAGACTGTGTATAGACTTCACCGATGTGAATAAAGCATGTCCCAAGGATCCATTCCCTTTGCCGCGCATTGACCAGATCGTTGACTCCACCGCCGGATGTGAGCTACTCTGTTTTCTTGATGCATACTCAGGCTATCACCAGATTTTCATGGCCAAGGAGGATGAAGAGAAGACTGCATTTATCACTCCATGTGGCACTTATTGCTTTATTCGCATGCCATTTGGATTGAAGAATGCAGGCTCAACCTTTGCAAGGGTAGTATACACTGCTTTTGAGCCACAGATCCACAGAAATGTAGAGGCTTACATGGATGACATCGTGGTGAAGAGCAAGAGTAAGGAAACCCTGATCCAAGATTTGGAAGAGACATTTCAGAACCTGCGCAGAATACAGCTCAAGTTGAACCCCGAGAAGTGCGTCTTTGGAGTCCCCTCCGGCAAGCTTCTCGGGTTCTTTGTATCGCAGAGGGGGATCGAAGCCAACCCCGACAAGATTAAAGCCATTGAGCAGATAGAGGCCCCAAAGCGCGTCAAGGATGTCAGAATGCTTGCAGGTTGTGTGGCTGCCCTCAGTAGGTTCATTTCAAAGTTTGCAGAACGCGCCCTACCTTTCTTCAAAATCTTGAAGAAGGCAGGTCCCATGAAGTGGACTCCGGAAGCGGAGGCGGCGCTGCAGGATTTGAAACGGTACCTGTCCTCCACTCCAATACTTGTCGCACCTAGACCACAGGAAAAGTTGTTGCTATACCTAGCGGCAACCAACCAAGTGGTTAGTGCTGCGTTAGTAGCAGAGAGGGAGTCCGACGAGGAGTCAGCACCACCGACAAGCGAATCCAGCGACAAGCAGGAGGCTGCTCCGGCAAGCTCTGGCCCCGACAAGGATAACTCTGCGCAGGGACAGGATGAGGTGCGGAAGAAGATGGTGCAGCGCCCAGTGTATTTTGTAAGTTCCCTTCTCCAGGGGGCTAGGTCAAGGTACTCTGGTGTGCAAAAATTGCTTTTTGGCCTCCTCATGGCCTCGAGAAAGTTGCGCCATTACTTCCAAGCCCATGAGATAACAGTGGTCACTCGCTTTCCGCTGAAGAGGATATTGCATAACCCCGAAGCAACAGGCAGGATCGTTGAGTGGGCACTGGAGCTGTCAATCTTTGGACTCAAGTTTGAAAGTACTTCAACTATACAGAGCCGAGCCTTGGCAGAATTCATAGCTGAGTGGACCCCAACGCCCGATGAAGAAGTTCAAGAAACAAGTACACCCGTACAAGAAGCGACAAGTGAATGGGTAATGTATTTTGACGGTGCCTTCTCGCTGCAAGGCGCCGGTGCTGGCGTGGTACTCATCGCGCCCACCGGAGAGCACCTCAAATACGTTATCCAGATGCACTTTCCCAGGGAGCAAGCGACAAACAACACTGCTGAATATGAAGGCTTGCTTGCCGGCCTCAGGATTGCGGCCGAACTTGGGATCAGGAAGCTGATTGTGCGGGGCGATTCTCAGTTGGTGGTCCGGCAAGTTAACAAGAGCTATTAAAGCCCTTTGATGGAAGCTTATGTCGATGAAGTGAGGAAGCTTGAGGAGCACTTTGAAGGTTTGCAAATGGAGCACGTCCCGAGAGCTCAGAATGAAATAGCAGATGGCCTTTCAAAGTGTGCTTCGATGAAGTTACCTGTGGAACCAGGGACCTTCTTACTCAAGCTGACTCAACCATCCGTTACACCGTCAATCGGACTGTCCAAGAAGAGAAAGTTGGTCTCCGGCGACTACTTGCCGGCGGATCTTCCTGAAACCGCCGCCAAGGCCCCCAAGATCAACAACCACAACGCTGAGGAACAGTTTGCTCCTGCAGGTCCTCGGGTCTGTACAGTTGAAGCAAGCGTTCCCGACAAGCCTCGCCCCGGCGAGCTTGCCGGGGGACCATCAGCTCCGGCAGAACCAGAGGTCCTTGCCGTAGAAGCTGAGGTTCCCGCAGCGGCCCTCGAGCCTTTAGTCCTTGCCGTCGAGCCTCAGGCTCCGGCATGGGCGCAGCAGATCGTCCGTTTTCTTCAAACTGGAGAACTTCCCGACGACCCTCAAGAGATAGAGAAGATAACCAGGCAGTCAAGTATGTACCAGTTCGTGGATAACGAGCTGTACAAAAGAAGGCTCAATGGTGTCAGACTGAAGTGTATCTCCAGGGAAGATGGACAGAAGCTGTTGGCAGAAATACACGGAGGCATATGCGGCCACCACATTGGCGCAAGGGCGCTTGCCGGGAAAGCTTTCCGGCAAGGGTTCTTTTGGCAAGAAGCCCTCCAAGATGCAACTGCACTAGTAACCAAGTGTGAAGCGAGCCAGTTCCATGCAAAGCAGATTCATCAGCCAGCTCAAGCTCTCCAAACAATCCCTTTGTCCTGGCCCTTCTCGGTCTGGGGGCTCGATATCCTCGGCCCCTTCCCCCGAGCCGTCGGGGGCTTTGAGTACTTGTACGTTGCAATCGACAAGTTCACAAAGTGGCCAGAAGTGGAGCCAGTGAGAAAGGTGACAGCACAGTCAGCAGTCAGGTTCTTCAGGTCGATTGTTTGCCGTTTCGGGATCCCTAACAGGATCATCACCGACAACGGTACACAATTCACTAGTCGCACCTTCATGCAGTACGTCCAAGACCTTGGCGCCAAGGTCTGTTTCGCTTCTGTTGCTCACCCGAGGAGCAACGGTCAAGCGGAGAGGGCTAATGCTGAAGTGCTGCGCGGACTCAAGACAAGGACCTTTGACAGGCTGCGCAAGTGCGGAAGAAATTGGATAGAGGAGCTACCGGCGGC
>LR738713.1:770844670-770886578 GCA_902687465.1 Secale cereale
GTCTATGGAGCAGAGGCAGTTCTCCCCACGGAACTCGTATACGGATCTCCTCGAGTGCTCGCTTATGATGAGCTCGAGCAAGAGCAACTGCGACAAGATGATGCATTGCTCCTCGAGGAGGAA
This sequence comes from Secale cereale, assembly GCA_902687465.1. Lineage (NCBI taxonomy): Eukaryota > Viridiplantae > Streptophyta > Magnoliopsida > Poales > Poaceae > Secale > Secale cereale. The sequence continues at coordinate 770,844,794 of LR738713.1, forward strand.
CGTCTCCAGGCTGCTGTACGAGCTGCTCGATACCAGCAAGCTTTGCGCCGCTACCATAGCCGCAAGGTCAAGGCCAGGAGTCTCGAGGAAGGCGACCTTGTTCTTCGGCGTGTTCAGTCCGCCAAGAATTCCAACAAGTTGACGCCGAAGTGGGAAGGCCCTTATCGGGTGAGACAAGTCACAAGGCCCGGCGCTGTCCGCCTTGAGACCGAAGAAGGCTTACCGGTGAGCAACTCCTGGAACATAGAGCATCTTCGCAAGTTTCACCCATAAGGCGCGGTTGCCGTGATCCGCTCCGGCAACCACCTTTTGTACAAGCTTTGCCGCTGTTGCATGTAACCCTTTGTACAAAGCCGGGCGCAGACCCCGTGCATCAGTAAAGTTTTTGTGTTTTTCGCACTGATTGCCTTTTGCATGCTTTTCTTTGCTATTTGCATGTTTTGTTTAGCATTTGGTGCAACACTCAAGTATCCGGTAAGCATTAGCACGCCGAAAGGCCATATACTTGTTTCCCTCTCCCTTTTCTTTCCTCTTAAGCAGAAGGAACGTTCCTCGCGCACAAGTTTGCCGGGGGGAAGGAGGTGGAGGAGGAACCAAGTGTTGTTCAAGAAAGAGAAGCCTTACCGGAAAGCAAGCAATATATGAAAGCTAAGTTGTTAGAATTTGACCAGTTCAAATTTTAAATTTTAGTTGTCTTCCTTGAACAATCACACTTTGTATGGAAAACCTGTGCGCGGAGGAACCTACCCGTAGCTTGCCGCACCCTTATCTTGTTTCCGAGTTCGCTCAACGATTTAAGTGAGCTGCGACAAGTGTCACGCCCTTGCTTCGTTTCCGAGTACGCTCAGCAAGCTAAGTGCGTTGCGACTAGCCGCGGCGAGGTTGCTTGCCGGTAAGACCTTGGCCAGCAGGCTGCTCAGAGTCCAGCACTCAGCGCTCGCGGCAAAGGTCCCTTGCCGGCAAGCTCCCCGGGAGCGTAGGGTGAAAAAACATACAAAGTCAAGGGTTGGAACAAGGAAGATAACATTGCACTGATTGATCAAAATGAGATAAATATCTTACAAAGGATAACTTGTCGCGATGGACTAATGAGTTCATAACATAATGTGCAGCAGCAAGAAGAAATAAAGATAATAGAGGCCTAATCTACGCGGTCGCCCTCCTTCCTGGAGATCTTGGCCACCTTGGCAATGATGTGGGCGACCTGCTCCTTCAGGGCCTCCGTGTTCGCATCGGCCGGCAAGCTGCGAAGAACGTTGGTGAGATTGATGCCCGGATTGCGGAACACGATCTTCGTCAGCACGCGCTCCAGAGTTCCCGCGCAGAGCAGGCGCGACTCCTCGGCCAGCTGCGCGGGGATTTGGTTCCGGAGACCTGCAAGGGCCGGCGCGATCCCTCTGAAGAAGAGGCTGAGCTTGGCGCTGTGCGGGAGATCCGGATCCGGGGAGTAGATGAGATGTTCAACTTTCAGCGCCAGCAGCTCCTGGTCGATGTTGGACGCAAAAGATACCAAGTCTTCGGTCCATACCTCAATGGTATGGCGGAAGAGCTCGGACGCTTTGTTGACGCTGTCCACCAAGGTCCGCTCCTTGCGGAGCTCCTCCTTCAGCTTGGTCTCCCGAGCCCGGGCAGCGTCGAGTGAATCCTTCAGTGTAGTGACCTTCAACTCCAAGTCCTTGATGGAGTCATTGGCGGCCTTCAACTCGTCGCCCCTCTTAGAAAGACGCACCTGGAGTTCTGAATTGGTGTGGGCGTCCTTCTCGCGCTCTGTGATGAGCGCGGCAACCTTCTCCGCGCTCACCTTCAACGACTTCTCCAGCTGTGCGACCTTGGCGGCGAGCTCCTTCTTGGCGTTTTCCGCAGCAACCGCGGCGGCTTTCGCCTCCTTCAGTTCCCCGCCAAGGGCCTCCTCCCGAGCGGCAAGGTCCTCCTCATGGGAGTCGAGTTGGACCTTCCGCTGGGCGAGTTCTCCTTCTCGCCGGGACAGCTCCACCCCGGCGAGCCGCTGCTGCTCTTCAGCCTCAGCCTTCTCCAGCACCCATTCCTGGTATTCGCCGGCAAGCCGCTCGCGCTCCTCCGCCACCTCGCGGAGGGCCGTCTGGTTGGCGGTGCTGAGCTCCGCCGCGCGCTTCTCCATCTCCGCGGCGGCCTTGGCGGCAAGGGCTTCCCGGGAAGCGAGCTTCGCCTGCCTGGACCGGTAAAGGGCCAGGAGCTGGTGAAGCAGCTTCTCCTCCTCGGGCCCTTCAGTCCCGCCGGGCGCCTCGACAATCTTCAGACCCGCGGAGGCGAGGACCTCCCCGTCAAACGCCTCGCCCTCCGCGGGAGCTCGCGACGAAGACCCCCAAGGCATCTGGATGAAGACGCCGTTGGGGGCTTCAAGATAGTAGCCCTGCTCCTTGCCGGCGGAGGGATCGGTGGCCGGCGTAGCACTTGATGCTCCCGCCGCCTCCGGGTCGGCGGTGCGGTCGCCGTCCCCCTCCCCGGCCGCTGCGTCCGCAGCCGGAGCGGCCTCTGGCGCGGCCGGCTCGGCGGCCTCAGCCATCTCCTCGGTGGCAGGGGCGCCACCGCCACCGCCTTGCGCGCCCTCCTCCTCATCGATGTTGATGACTTCCGTCTCCATCGGCTCGGGAGGAGGAAGATCTAGAAGAAGAAGAAGAAAAAGAAGTTCAAGCAAATATCCAAAAAGAAACACCGCCAAGAAGACAAAATACAAGACTTACCTTGGCGGACATCACCAGCGGCGGGCTCCCTCGCCGGGGAGCTCTGCCTTGGCGGAGTGGCCGCCCTCGCCGGGCTGCTCGCCCTTGGCGGGGTACTCTGCCTTGGCGGAGTACCCACCCTTGGCGGAGCACTCTCCCTTGCCGGAGAGTTCGGCCTTGGCGGGGACGGTGGGGCCTGCGGCTCCTCAAGGACGGTCTCCGGGCGCTCCTGCGGCTGTGGCTCCACCTCTGCACAAGAAAAGACAAGAAACATCAAGATGTTGAAAGAAGACAAAATCCCTAAGCGCATCCCGAAAAGCGGAAGGATGGACCCCAGACTTACGCTGGGGGCTGCGCTGGGGGCTGCTCCTCGGAGCAGCGCTTGGGTCCGGCAGGGTTGGCTCCGGCACGTCCCCTGTTGCCGCGGTGGCCGAGCCTTCCGCGGCCTCGACCACAGGCGCCTTGGCCTTCTTCGCCGCGCGCTGAACCAAGGTCCTGAAATCAAAGCAACAAACAAAGTCAGCATCAACAATAATCAAGACAAAACTCGAGAAGGTGTAAGATCCTGGATCCTTACTCCTGATCCTCCTCGTCGTCCTCGCTCAAGGCGGAGAAGTCGTACTCCACCGGGGGTGCGTCGGCGCGAGGAGCGGAAGATGAAGATCCCCTCGGGCGCTTGGCGATCCCGGGGGCTGGGGGCTGCGAAGACCCAGCCCCTGTGGTAGCCGGCGCCCGAGCAGCGGGCGGAGCCGTTGCTCCGCTCCGAGAAGACCCCTGTCGGCTCGACGCCGGCCTGCGAGGCGCCTCCATCGTGGCCCGCGCGCGGGCCGCCTCTGCTGTGGCTGATGCGCCGGTCGCCCTTGGCGCGGCTTGGCTCCCCCGGGGGGCTGCCCGGCGAGCTGGTTGTTGCCGGGGCGCCTGCGCCCTCTCCCCCGTCGCCGCCTTGCGGAGACGCTTCGGTGGGGACTGCCTTGGGCTTGCCGGGGGCGGGGAGCTCTCCGACGAGGAGAGGTCGTCGGCGTAGAGCTCCGTAGATCCGCCGGAGTCCTCGGCCTCCTCCTCCTCCTCCCCGGCCGGCTCACTGGGCCCAGCGCCCTGCGCTGCGGCCTCTTTTCCCTTGGCGCCTCCGCTCCCTCCAGCGCCTCCGCCCCTCGCGGTGCCTCTGTTCCCTCCGGCGGCACCCTCCATTGCCGCGGCCTCGGCCACGATTCCGTGGATCCCGGAGTGCCTCAGAGAGGGAACCCCGGCGAGCGCGTCGGGAGGGAGCTGCAGCAGTCTGCGGATCTCCGCCTCCTCCGCCTGGCTGGACGCATCCGCAGCCTCCGCCTCAGCAGGCGTGTATCCAAAATCTCCTGCCGCTGCAGCCCCAGCGGCCTCTTCAGCCCGAGAAGCTATGTAAGCAAGCTCCTGTTCGGTGGTGTCCCGCGTGTGCTCCTTGATGTCGTCCTTGTTCTTCGCCACCTCCACGAGGTTGTCGAAGAAGGTGAGGACGTCGATGGGCTTGGGCGCGATCCACGTGCGGTCCACGCCATGCGAATCGCATGCGGGCATCATGGCAAGGAGACGGTCCCGGACTGTGCTGTTGCAGAGCGGCACCACTCCCCGGGGAGCTCGGAACCACTCAGGGTGTGCCGGGTCATACTTGAAGAGTTCCCGGACCATCCCCTTCAGCTCCAGCGTCGTGAAGTTGAAGTTGAGCCCGGGGCGCAGCCTCATTATATCCGCCGGGCCGCCGTACTCCCAGGCCGGCCTCTTCCTGTCTTGGAGAGGGGCGATGCGGCGGCGGAGGAAGTCTGCGCCCACCTCTGCAACGGACAGCTTGGCGGTCCGAAGACGAAGAATCCGAACGAGGGCGACGTCGAGCTTGATGTCGTCCGAGTCCAGCTCGCTCCAATCCCTGCCGCGCACGATGGGTGTTGTGCGCGGCGCGGTGAAGGGCTGCGGCGCGTCCTCAACAATCCAGCACCACTCCGCACGCCACTCCTCCCACTTGCTGCGGAGCTCCCCCGGCAAGTAGGACCCCTTCTTGTTCAGACGGAAAACCCAAGAAATTCCTCCGGAGAGGGGGGCGTCGGCCTCTGCTCTAGGAGTGAAAAAGTGCCTAAACAACGCTACGTTGGGCTGTATCCCCATGAAGTTTTCGCACATGTGTGCGAAAACCGCCATGGTGAGGATGGCGTTGGGGGTGAAGTCAAGGAGGTGGAGGCCGTAGGTGTGCATGACATCGCAGAAGAAATTTGAGAAAGGAGGACAAAGACCGCAGTGAAAGAAAGCTGCGAAGAAGTAGTACCCGCCGGGGTAGCTGTCCTTGGCGACGGCCGGATATGCTCGCGTGCGGGGGTGCGCCTTGGTTTCCTTGGCCCAGAACAAGTAGTACTTGTTCCAGAGCTCCCGCGCGCCGAGCCTCGGCGGGAAGACGAGATGCTGCTTCCGATACGCGGCGAGCTTCGCCGCTTGCTCCGACTTCTCCCTCTTGGCTTTCTCCGCCTTCGCCTTGTCGGTCTTCGGGGCCATGGCGGACGCGGCGGAAGAAGAGGGACGAAGAACTCAGCGACGCCGGAGATGCAGACGGCGGCGGCGGAGGTGTGGAAGCGGAGCGCAAGAGGGATCTCTGGAGGAAGGAGAAGATGCAATGAAAGCGCGAGGAGGGGAACCGCTCCTGCTTCCTCTGCTTTTATGGGGAAGTGGGGGGCGTTTCGCCCTTTCCATTAAGAGATCGTGGGCACGTCCCATCCCACGACGCCGCAATCGACGCGTGCCGTTACGGGGGGATGCGGCGGATACGGAAGTGGATTCGGCGCGCCGCGGGCCGCGGGTGCCCGTGCACTGTTTTGGGCCTGGCCCAACAGCGCTCGGCACCGTGTGTGGCCCAGGCCCGGGGGCTCCTGTCGGTGTACTAAGGTAGGGGTACCTCAGTACCCCAACTTGTGCACGGGCAGTTGCAGCTTCCCGTGGCAGGGTTTACCGCGTGCTCGCCGGAGACCTTCCTGCTCCCTATTAAACCATTCAAAAACAAAGTATACAAGAAAGAAGACCGAGACCCCGGCAAGAGGAGCTTGCCGGGAAGGCCGTGCCAGGCTCGAGATTACATCGTTCACACAAGGCCCTGGCAAGAGGAGCTTGCCAGGGAGACTAGAAGATTTCATCATAGAAGACCCGGCGAGGGCCCGGGGAGCGACAAGCTTCAGAGCCCGGCAAGCTCCCGGGCCCGGCAAGATCAAGGCCCCGGCAAGGTACTTGCCGGGAAGGCTGTGCTGTGTGCCCGCGCTCCAGCTCATCGGCCCACGCGTCGCCCTGGGGCCTATCCAGGGACGCGTGGCGGATGGCTGTGCAGCCTGGGGGACACGGTGGCACTCCACGGTGGTCGATCCATCGCGGTGGCAGACGAAGACGCAAGGGCGGGAGCTTTTGGGGTCGACGGCGACGGGCATTAAATGCCCTTGTCCCCCACTGTCAAAGTAGGTATATACCACTGTAGCTTCACTGTTCCCGCACTGTTACAACTACCACCTCTTTTACGTTTTTACCCCTTTCTCCTACGTTGACACCTGTCAGTGACCCCTTACACTATAAAAGGAGGCCCATGCACAACGTGGAGGGGGTTCGGAACCTAGATCACTCATACGCTCGGTGTAGCTGCTTCTTCAAGCTCCCGAGCTCTCCAACTCAATACACAACTAAGCAGGAGTAGGGTTTTACGCGTCTACCGCGGCCCGAACCTGGGTAAAACTGCCCGCGTGCTCGCTACGATCTGCTCTTCGTGCTCCCTCCGCCCTCGTACCGGACAGACAAGGGGCTCCGGTCCCATAGGTGTTCGTGGCGGACAGTTTCCCCCGACATATCTTGTGTCCCCAACACACTCAATAAAATGGTAAATTGTATAGGTGCACTAGTTCGGCAAAGAGATGGTGATACAAGTGCAATATGGATGGTAGATATAGGTTTTTGTAATCTGAAAATATAAAAACAGCAAGGTAACTAATGACAAAAGTGAGCGTAAACGGTATTGCAATGCTAGGAAACAAGGCCTCGGGTTCATACTTTCACTAGTGCAAGTTCTCTCAACAATAATAACGTAACTCGATCATATAATTATCCCTCGACATGCAACAAAGAGTCACTCCAAAGTCACTAATAGCAGAGAACCAACGAAGAGATTATTGTAGGGTGCGAAACCACCTCAAAAGTTATTCTTTCTGATCGATCTATTCAAGAGTCCGTAGTAAAATTACACGAAGCTATTCTTTTAGTTCGATCTATCATAGAGTTCGTACTAGAATTACACCTTAAGACACAAATCAACCAAAACCCTAATGTGACCTAGATACTCCATTGTCACCTCAAGTATCCGTGGGCATGATTATACGAAATGCATCACACAATCTCAGATTCATCTATTCAACCAACACAAAGAACTTCAAGAGTGGCCCAAAGTTTCTATCGGAGAGTCAAGACGAAAACGTGTGCCAAACCCTATGCATAGATTCCCAAGGTCACAGAACCCGTAAGTTGATCACCAAAACATACATCAAGTAGATCACGTGATATCCCATTGTCAGCATAGATAAGCACATGCAAGACATACATCAAGTGTTCTCAAATCCTTAATGACTCAATCCGATAAGATAACTTCAAAGGGAAAACTCAATCCATTACAAGAAAGTAGAGGGGGACAAACAGCATAAGATCCAACTATAATAGCAAAGCTCGCGATACATCAAGATCGTGCCATCTCAAGAACACGAGAGAGAGAGAGAGAGAGAGAGAGAGAGATCAAACACATAGTTACTAGTACATGCTACTTCTTGAGCTTGCGTTTTATTTCCTCGAAGAGGAAAGGTAGATGCAGCATAGTAGCATAAGTATTTCCCTCAGTTTTTGAGAACCAAGGTATCAATCCAGTAGGAGACCATGCGCGAGTCCCTCGCACCTGCACAAAAAAATAAGAGCTTCGCAGCCAACGCGATAAGGGGTTGTCAATCCCTTTTCGGTCATTTACGAAAGTGAGATCTGATAGAGATGATAGTTTATATTTTTGGTGTTTTTGTTTATAAGAACAGAAAGTAAAGGCGGAAAAAGGTAAAGTAGATGTAGATTGATATGTTGAGAATAGACTCGGGGGCCATAGTGTTCTCTAGTGGCTTCTCTCATGATAGCGATATTCTACGATGGGTAAACAAATTACCGTCGAGCAATTGATAGAAAAGCGAATAATTATGAGACTATCTAGGCATGATCATTGTATATAGGCATCACGTCCGAGACAAGTAGAGCGACTCCTGCCTGTATCTACTACTATTACTCCACACATCGACCTCTATCCAGCATGCATCTAGTGTATTGAGTTCATAAGAACAAAGTAACGCCTTAAGCAAGATGACATGATGTAGAGGGATAAACTCAAGCAATATGATATAAACCCCATCTTTTTATCCTCGATGGCAACAATAAAATACGTGTCTTGGTGCCCCTACTCTCACTGGGAAAGGACACCACAAGATTGAACCCAACGCCAAGCACTTCTCCCATTGCAAGAACTATAGATCTAGTAGGCCAAACCAAACCAATAATTTGAAGAGACTTGCAAGGATATTATGAGCACACATAAAAAGTTCAGAAAAGAACCAAATATTTCTCGTAGATAATCATGATCATAAACTCAGAATTCATCGGATCTCGACAAACACACCGCAAAAAGAGATTACATCGAATAGATCTCCTCGAAGACCGAGGAGAACTTTGTATTGAGATCCAGAGAGAGAAGAAGCCATCTAGATACTAGCTATGGACCCGAAGGACTGTGGTAAACTACTCCCAACTCATGGTGAGGGCGATGATGATGATGTAGAAGCACTCCGTGATGGATCCCCCTCCGGCGGAGCTCCGGAATAGGCCCCAAGATGGGATCTCACGGGAACAGAAGGTTGCGGCAATGGAATTAGGGTTTTCTTTCTGTTGCTGATGGTGTCGGGGTACGTAGACTTATATAGGAGGAAGGAGGACACCAGGAGACTCACAAGGGCCCCACGAGGCAGGGGGCGCGCCCTGGGAAGGCGGGCGCACCCCCACCCTCGTGGGCACCTCGTGGCTCCCCTGACGTGGTTCTCAAGTCCCTCGTGCGTGATTTTCTCCAAAAATATCCCTCGTGAAGGTTTCATTCCATTTGGACTCCGTTTGATATTCTTTTTCTACAAAACTCTGAAACAGGCAAAAAACAGCAATCTAGACTGGGCCTTTGGGTTAGTAGGTTACTCCCAAAAATGATATAAAAGTGTATGACAAAGCCCATTAAACATCCAAGACATCATAAATAATAGCTTGAAACAATAAAAAGTTATAGATACGTTGGAGATGTATCAGTACATACCCTCAGCCCCGAGGGTGAACTACTACCCCCTCATCATGGAGAGCGCCGGGATGATGAAGATGGCCACCGAAGAGGGATTCCCCCTCCGGCAGGGTGTCGGAAGGGATCTAGATTGGTTCTCGGAGGCAACAGAGGCTTGCGGCGGCGGAACTAGCGATCTAGGTTTCTTTTCGGGGGTTTCTGTATTTATAGGAATTTTTGGCGTCGGTCCCATGTTGAGGGCGATCCCCGGGGGGGGGTGGGGGTTGGTAGGGCGCGCCCTCCACCCTCGTGGACGGCTCGGGACTCTTTTGGCCCAACTCTTTTACTCCAGGGGCTTCTTTTAGTCCATAAAAATCATCAAATATTGGCACATCAATTGGACTCCGTTCGGTATTCCTTTTCAGTAAAACTCAAAAACAAGGAAAAAGCAAAAACTGGCGCTGGGCTCTAGGTTAATAGGTTAGTCCCAAAAATCATATAAAAGTGTATATTGAAGCCCATTAAACATCCAAAATAGATAATATAATAGCATGGAACAACAAAAAATTATAGATACGTTGGAGACGTATCATCTACCCAGGGTTAAGAGTTAATTCTTCTAAAAGACTGTGTCTCGGTCATCCATTTGTCAAAACAAAATGCAGTGCGAGAAATTAAAACGGAGGCGATCGAGTCTTGTGGGGAAAAGTGCACAAACCGCTGCAGAGTGTACAAACTGATCATGATTAGCCATGTCCACGATTATGGACATCTTGAGTATCTAGAAGTGGATTATTTTATTGATCTCAACACTCTATTTAATTAACTTGTTGGGTTATTAAATGACTTTGGTAATTTGGGATTGAGATGGAGGAACCATTCTCAATATTTCTTAATACAACTGAGTAGTAAATAAAATTTATTCTTTTGTGGTAGGGAAAAAACAACTTTATGCAAAAACAACTTTACAGCCTCCACCAACCAAATATGTATGTAGTTGTAGGCATTGTTCATCATTACTTGCTACAGTGTGAATTTGCCAGTACATTCAGTGTACTGATGTACATGGCTGCAACGTCTCATGTTGCAGGAATTATTTCGACGAGTAAGTGTTACGTTAGGCTTGCGTTGTCTACACTCAACTTTGTTGTTGGTGTTGATGGAACTCCATAACCTTGTTACTTCCGCTATATGGATTGAGGTAATAGTATTTACGTTACTTTATACATGTGATTTACCTATGTTATAAATCCTTGAGTACTGTGTGTGTCAGCATACCGATCCAGGGATGACACTTAAGTACAGAGACTTGATCCATTCGGGTCGAGTCACTACAGTCTCTTTCTTCGGAGGTGATGATGATGGAGTTGTTGATGATGTAGGCTTCTTCCTTAATTTGCGCTTGAGGATAGAATTTTGCTCCCTTAGGTCATTGATGTCCTACTCAAGGCTTAATATCTTTTTGCATAGTTCCCGTTTGTTCTCCTGCAAGAGGCGAAAAGCGATAAACTCGATCTTAGGTTTCTTTGATCTATCAGGGAGGCTTGACTTTTTGAACTCCACATGCATGTCCCCAGGTTGAGGTAATGGAACTTCATCTTCATCTGAGCTCGTCTCCTCCTTTCCCATAGGATCATAGTCTTCTTCTTCCTCTGTGGTCCAACCACAATGCTCCAAGTCCTAGTAGACCTTAGGGTGTGCAAGGTAATCAGCCACATAGCTTTCTGCCTTCGAATCCTGGGACGACATATTGCTCTAATCTGCGACAGAAACAACTCAAAAAAAACAGAGGATTTTGTCGTGGTACGGTGGTCAAAACCTTTGGGAGATTATATAATGAATGTTTGCCGACCAAAAGAAGTATTGTGCAAGAAAACAAAGTCCGGAGGGCACATGAGGTGTCCACAAGGTAGGGGGTGCGCCCAGGGGGGTAGGGCACACCCTCCACCCTCGTGGATGCCTCGTGTCCCTTTCGGACTACTTATTTTCCTATTTTTTTATGTATTCCAAAACGGAGAAAAAATGCTATTAGAACTGTTTTGGAGTCGGTTTACTTACCATACCACATACTATTCCTTTTCAGAGTCTGAAATGTTCTGGAAAGTGTCCCTTATGTACTCCTCCAGGGTTACGGTGTCAATAACATTGGTTTCAACATTTATGGAATTACCTAAGATATAATGTTTGATTCTTTGACCGTTCACCACCTTCGGATTTGTGCCTTCAAAGTTGTTGATTTTTATGTCATCGGAACGATAGACCTCCTCGATAACGTAAGGAACTTCCCATTTAGAGAGGAGTATTCCTGCAAAAAATCTTACACGAGAGTTGTATAACAAAACATAATCACCTACATTAAACTCACGCTTTTGTATCCTTTTGTAGCGACCACGATCCGAAGGGACCGAAGTCTCTGTGTTCTGTGTCATCCCTGGATCGGTAATGCTGACACACACAGTACTTGAAGGATTTATAACAGAGTGGCAATCACACTCTTATTACATCAAATGTCTCAAAAGAGAACTTATTACAAAAGTCTATGGCTTAAGGCCATCTAAAAATAACAGCGGAAGGCTTGGAAGATAAGTGAGTCCATCAACTCCGACGGCATAGTTGAGTGCATGACAAACGACCTAGCACGTCTTAATCCTTGTCTGAAAAGTCTGCAACGTAACATGTTGCAGCCCGAAACAGGTCAGCACATGGAATATGCTGGCAAGATAACATAGTAGAGCAAGTAACAGAAGTAAAGGCTAACACTATATGCATATTTGGCTCGTGGAGGTTCTAAGGCTAAAGTTTTTGCATAAAGCCAATTTTTTCCTACAACAAAGGAATAACTTTTATTTTAACTATCATGGTAGTTGAAACATCATTGAGAAGGTTCCTCCAACTCAATCTCAATTAAAGTAGTCATCATTAACCCAACAAAATTAACTTTAGAGTGATGAGATCAACCAATAATTCAAGTACCAGATACTCAAGATTGTCCATAACCGGGGACACGGCTAATCATGATCAGTTTATACACTCTGTAGAGGTTTGTGCACTTTTCCCCACAAGACTCGATCGCCTCCGTTTAATTTCTCGCACTGCACGGTGTTTGAGAAACGGATGATCGAGACACAGTCTTTCAAAAGCATTTACTCTTTACCCCGGGTGGACCCGTACACCTACTTTCCCCTACATCTGCTAGTCCACCACTGAAAGAGCTCACACAACTTACTCATACTATGCCAGAGCCCATAATGGCATTGTGGCTGCACACGTAAGTTTCTAGCATGAACAGTTTTATGATCCCTTTGAGCCTGGGTGGCATTCCATAGGATAATCACACGGTTCCTTAGGGATTTCCTAGGACAAGGTGCCCTACAACCAATCCACCCAGATGTGTATTAAAGTAGCCACCTTAAGTTGAACCATTAATTAACAACTCACATCTGTCATGGATTTCACTCAAACCCAAACCACGTCTACGAGCATAGCATGGCAACCTAAGCGTAACGTAGAAGTAACTCCTAGGGTTTTAAAATAATGCAGGTAATAGGTTCTACCTTAGTCTACTTCCCAGACCCACAAGTTAAAAGATCCTACTCATGCAATGTGTGAGGGTTTGATCTAATGCATAAAAACTGGGTATTGGAAAGTATGATCAAAGTGTTACTTGCCTTGCTGATGATTCGTGAAACCTAGAGACTCGTAGTAGCACGCTTCGCACTTCGGGAATTCTATCGCAAGAAAACCATAGATACATAAGCAATCAGGAAAATATGCACGAACAGAACTCCAAAAGAAGATCTAACTAGAAAGTTCAACTTAAGAACTCCGGTTTGTAAAAAGAAACAAATCAAACGGAGCAACGAAACTCAAACTGCGAAAGAAACAAGATCCGTTTACTAGATTGATCTAAAGTAAAATTTTACACTAGCAAAACCTTGTTCGAGTTGGTTAAATGGAAAGAGGTCTTCGAGATGAAGATCTGGGCTTTTGAATCGCCTGAATCTAACTCTCGAGCGAAAAGAAAAACTAAAAACAAGATCAGGGCAGAAATCGCGATCGAAATAATCATGGATAAAAGCCCCGAAAAGAAAACTAACGAATAGGCTAACGAACGAACGTTCGCTGTCTGTAACTAACGGGTGAACAACGTTCGTTAAAATGAACGTACGGACGAACGTCCGCAAGTAACTAAACCAAAAAAAACAAAGAAAAACCGAACCGATCTAAAAAATATGGATCTAGGGTTTCTAAAAAAACCGGACGGTCTTTAAAAAAAACGGACGGTCTTTTAAAAAAAACCAGCGGTGGCTCGGGCGGCATCTACCTCGGCTCCGGCGGCTCCGGCGAGGCGGCGGTGGCTGGCGCGGCGGCGGGCTGCGGCGGCGGTGGAGGGTGGCGGCGAGAGGGGGGCGACTATATATAGGGGGCAGGGGGCGGCGACTTGGGGAAGGGGGTGGCGCGAGGTGGCCGGCTCGGCCACGGCGGCTGTCGCGCGGTGAGGGGACTCCCGACCGGAGTCGATGCGGGGCGCGGCGCTGGGCCGGCTGGGCTTCGGCCCAGTCGGTCCGAACCAACATTTTTTTTAAAATTGTCCTGACGCCGAAAAACACGAAAATAAAATACTAAACGGGCTCCAAAACTTCTGAAATAAATTTTTACCGTCATCTAATAAAATATAGGACAAAGTGAACATATATCCCGGACCTAAATGCAATTTTGGAAAACGCGCATTTTTCCTATGCAAATAAAATGGCAAATAAATCCGAATAAAATCCAAAAGTGATTTTAATATTTCTCCTCCAATATTTATTTTATTTTGGAGAAGTCATATTATCTCCGCTCATATATTTCATTAGGAAATATTTTTAGCGAAGAAAAATAATTAAAACCAAAGTGATCCTCGCCCGGTAAAATTCCCAACTCTCTCCGTAGGTCCTTGAGTTGCTTAGAATTTCTGAGGATCGCCACGCACAAAAATGCAATCCAACATGCAATGCAGTATGATCTATGTATAACATTCCAAATTGAAAATTTGGGATGTTACACCTTTTGTCATGCCATCTTTTAACTTTTTGTTTAAACAGTTTCGCATTCTCATAGGCATGGGTTCTCCACTCATCAAGTGAGCTAATGTCAAATAGTCTCTTCGCACTGGCAAGTTTGAAATCATAATTGAGCTCTTTAATGGCCCAATATGTCTTATGTTCTAGTTCGAGAGGTAAGTGACATGCTTTTCCATAAACCATTTTATATGGAGATATACCCATAGGATTTTTATATGCAGTTCTATAGGCCCATAATGCATCATCAAGTTTCTTGGACCAATTATTTCTAGATCTATTAACAGTCTTTTGCAAAATTAATTTAATCTCTCTATTACTCAGTTCTACTTGACCACTAGACTGTGGGCGGTATGGAGATGCAATTCTATGATTAACATCATACTTAGCAAGCATTTTACAAAAATCACCATGAATAAAATGTGAACTACCATCAGTCATTAAGTACCAAGGGACTTGATACGTCCATTTTGCATCATGCTTTTATATAGATATTTATTGCATTATGAGCTGTTATTACACATTATGTCACAATACTTATGCCTTTTCTCTCTTATTTTACAAGGTTTACACGAAGAGGGAGAATGCTGGCAGTTGGAATTCTGAGCTGGAAAAGAAGCAAATATTGGAGACCTATTCTGCACAACTCAAAAAGCCGTGAAACTCCATGAAAGTCAGTTTTGGAAAATATAAAAAATATCTGGCGAAAGAAGTACATGAGGGAGGACACCCACCGTCCACGAGGGTTGGGGGCGCGCCCTACCCCCTGGACGCGCCCCTGCCTCGTGGGCCACCTGGCGGCCCCCCGATGCCCATCTTCTGCTATATCAAGTATTTTGACCTGGGAAAAAAATCATAAGGAGGCTTTCGGGACGAAGCGCCGCCGTCTCGAGGCGGAACCTTGGAGGAACCAATCTAGGGCTCCGGCGGAGCTATTGTTCCGAGGAAACTTCCCTCCGGGAGGGGGAAATCATCATCATCGTCATCACCAACAACTCTCCCATCTTGGGGAGGGTTATCTCCATCAACATCTTCACCAGCACCATCTCCTCTCAAACCCTAGTTCATCTCTTGTATCCAATCTTTGTATCAAAACCTCAGATTGGTAACTGTGGGTTGCTAGTAGTGTTGATTACTCCTTGTAGTTGATGCTAGTTGGTTTATCCAGTGGAAGATCATATGTTCAGATCCATTATGCATATTAATACCAAATACCCCTCTGATTCTGAACATGAATATGATTTGTGGGTAGTTACGCTTGTTCCTGAGGACATGGGAGAAGTCTTGCTATAAGTAGTCATGTTAATTTGGTATTCGTTTGATATTTTGATGAGATGTATGTTGTCTTTCCTCTAGTGGCGTCATGTGAACATCGACTACATGACACTTCACCTTTGTTTGGGCCTAGAGGAAGGCACTGGGAAGTAATAAGTAGATGATGGGTTACTAGAGTGACAGAATCTTAAACCCTAGTTTATGCGTTGCTTCGTAAGGGGCTGATTTGGATCCAAATGTTTCATGCTATGGTTAGGTTTACCTTAATACTTCTTTTGTAGTTGCGGATGCTTGCAATAGATGTTAATCATAAGTGGGATGCTTGTCCAATAAGGGCAGTACCCAAGCACCGGTCCACCCACATGCCAAATTATCAAAGTAACGAACGTGAATCATATGAACGTGATGAAAACTAGCTTGACGATAATTCACATGTGTCCTCGGGAGCGCTTTCCTTTATATAAGAGTTTGTCCAGGCTTGTCCTTTGCTACAAAAAGGATTGGTACATATTGCTGCACCTTATTTACTTTTACCACTCATTACTTGTTACCAATTACCTTATCACAAAACTATCTGTTACCGATAATTTCAGTGCTTGCAGAGAATACCTTACTGAAAATTGCCTATCATTTCCTTCTGCTCTTTGTTGGGTTCGACACTCTTACTTATCGAAAGGACTATGATAGATCCCCTAAACTTTTGGGTCATCAAGAATATTTTTTGGCGCCGTTGCCGGGGAGTGAAGCGCCCCTCGTAAGTGGAATTTGGCAAGGAAAAACTTATATAGTGTGCTGAAATTTACTGTCACTTGTTACTATGGAACATAATCCTTTGAGGGGCTTGTTCGGGGTATCTTCACCCCAACCAGTAGAGCAAAGAGTTCCTCCTTAACCTACTGAACCTACTAAAAATGTTTACTTTGAAATTCCTTCGGGTATGATAGAGAAACTATTAGCTAATCCCTTTACAGGAGATACAACATTGCATCCCGACTTGCACCTAATCTATGTGGATGAAGTTTGTGGATTATTTAAGCTTGCAGGTATGCCCGTTGATGTGGCCAAGCAGAAGGTGTCGGTGTACTAAGATAGGGGTACCTAAGTACCCCAACTTGTGCACGGGCAGTAGCAGCTTCCCGCGGCAGGGCTCACCACGTGCTCGCCGGAAACCTTTTTGGTCCTCATGAAGCCATTCAAAAACAAAGTATACAAGTCAGAAGATCAAGACCCCGGCAAGTGGAGCTTGCCGGGAAGGCCGTCCCAGGCTCAAGAATATCACATTAACACAAGACCTTGGCAAGAGGAGCTTGCCAGGAAGACCAGAAGATAGCATCTCAGAAGATATGCCTCGGCGCACTCTGCGCCCCGGCAGGACCCGGGGAGCGACAAGCTTCCGGGCCCGGCAAGAACAAGACCCCGGCAAGGTGCTTGCCGGGGGAAGCCTGCGCTGTGTGCCCGCGCTCCAGCTCATCGGCCCACGCGTCACCCTAGGGCCCTTCCAGGGACGCGTGGCGGATGGCTGTGCAACCTGGGGGACACGGTGGCGCGCCATGGTGACGAGGCTACCGCCGTGGCGAACGGAGAAGCATGGGCGGGCGCTTTTGGGGTCGACGGTGACGGGCATTTAAGGCCCTTGTCCCCCACTGTCAATGTTAGGTGAAGACCACTGTTCATCCACTGTTCATGCACTGTTCCCGCACTGTTACAACTACCACCAAAGTTACATTTTTACCCTCCTCTATGTTGACACTTGTCGGTGACCCCTTGAGCTATAAAAGGAGGCCCATGCACAACGTAGAAAGGGTTCGGAACCCAGACAGCTCTCTTGCTCGGTGTAGCCAGCTCTTCAAGCTCTCGAGCTCAGGAACTCAATACAATCCAAGCAGGAGTAGGGTTTTACGCGTCCGCGCGGCCCGAACCTGGGTAAACTGCCCGCGTGTGCCCCACGATCCGCTCTTCGTGCTCCCTCCGCTCCCTTACCGCAACATAGAAAGGGGCTCCGGTCCCATAGGTGCTCGTGGGAGGACAGTTTCCCCCGACATCTTTGGCACGCCAGGTAGGGGGCGTCGAGGTTGTGCGAACCTGATCCGGCGCTCACGCGGGCGCATTCTTCATCAACCTCTCCAGCTTCATCAACTTCGCCAACTGCAACAACATGGCCCCGAAGAAGAAGGCTTCGGAGGTCGCAGGCCCGTCTGCATCGATCCCGCCACCACCAGAACCAACGGTTGGTGGAGGAGATGCCGGCGGAAGGGTGGTCGCCGGCGAGGAAACTCACGGCGCCACCAAGTCCAACGACAAGACGGACGACCGGGCAAATTCCAAAGCCTCGGTGTCCGTGGATGCACCGCGTCTCTCTCAGCAGACGCCAGGCCAGCAGCGCCGTAGTACAGGAGGTACTATACGCTTGCTGCGGAAAGGACAAACCGGAGGTTCGCGGGATGCTCAAGGCCATCGTCCAGGCATGAGCAAGGCACGGTCGCCGGGGCGAGAGACTGCTCCTTCTAACCCCGTTAGAAGTCCGAGCATATCTCGCTCCTCGCACCGCTCGCCGCCGCTCCCCTCCTCTCCACCAGAAGCTCTAGCAAGAGCACAACTGCTCCTCGACTTCCCTCCAGCGGTAGACAAGGCCGAAGACTGGAGGGCGACGATCCAAAGCCTCATCGCCTTCGCCAACAACGACACGCCGCAGCAGCCGGCGACATCGCGGCCACGGCAAGTCGACCAGACGAAGGCTGATGGCGACAAGACCGCCGGGGGTGCAACCACCGTGCACTCCCTGCCGCGGAAGCAGAAGACGCCACCCCGCCGGATTAACGTCGACGACGACTCCACGGCGTCGTCGGATCCGCGGGCTCGTCGGGACCAGCGCCAAGTCCGTGACGATCGGCAGCAAGAAGACGCTCGGACGCACATTGAGCGCCGACGAGAAGCCCGGCGACAATCGGATCACCGCGCTGGGACCGCTGTCGACATGTACGCGCCCGGTGAGCCAGGCGACTTGCCGTACGCGGCAGGTTGCCCTGCGTTCACCCGTGAGCTGCGGCGAGTCCAGTGGCCCAGCATGAAAAACATCAAGCCCGACGTACCCGAGAAGTACGACGGCAAGACGCACCCCTCGGAGTTCCTCAGCATCTACACCATCGCAGTGCAGGCTGCCGGGGGACGCGACGAGAAGATATTAGCCAACTACTTCCCGCTGGTGCTTAAGCCAAACGTCCGTTCTTGGCTTATGCACTTGCCGGAAGGCTCCATTTCTTCGTGGGCAGATTTGTGCCACCAGTTTGTTGGCGCCTTCACGGGCGGCCACAAACCCCACGGCCAGGAGAGTGATCTCCACATCTTGGCCCAGAAGGAAGGAGAACCCCTGCGCAAGTACATTCAACGATTCAGCCGCGTGCATCACAATATCCCCGACGTCCACCCCGCCGCGGTTATCAGCGCGTTCCACCAGAACGTGCGTAACCGCCGCATGCGGGAAGAGATGGCCATGACCAAGATACGGGATGTCAGCGAGCTCTACGCTCTGGCTGACAAGTGCGCGCGTGCCGAAGATGGGAGGAAACTCCCCGGAGAGGATGCTGGGGCAGGAGGAAGCGACAGCGAGGATGCCGCCCCGGCAAAGAAGAGCCGGCGGCGGAAGAACAGAAGAAAGAAGAGCAAGGAAGTGCTGGTCGTCGAGCAGTCCGGCAAGGAGGCTCCCGCCAAGACGGCACAGGCTGGCGGTTCCGGCAAGGAACCTGCCCCTGTAGCGGCAGCCGACAAGCAGGACGGCTCCGACAAGCAATACTGCAAGATCCACCGCACCAAAGGCCACGACCTTTCGAACTGCAAACGAGTCGAGTACCTCGTAGAACAGCAGAAGGCTGAGTACGAACGTCGCGACAAGGAGAAGGCCCAAGGTGGCGGAGGAGAGCCAAGCAAGAAGCGACCATTCAATGGCCGGGGAGTGCGCCGCGGCAAGGCCAAGCAGCGGCAAGGTGATCGACCTCCCCGGGGCCGCGACAAGGATGAGGAAGAAGACGACGACGACATGGAGGAAGGAGATAACAGCGAGCAGGAGTTCCAGAAGGCCACAAAAGTTCTGTGTGTCGACGGAGGCGCCTCTCTGCATACTTCCCACCGCCAACTCAAGCAGTGGGTGCGGGAAGTAAACTCTACTGAGCCGCCCGTCGAGTCACGCAGGCTGCTGAAGTGGTCCAGCACGCCCATCATTTTTGATCTTGAGGATCATCCTGACCGCACAACGGCGGTCGGGTGCTTGCCGATGTTGGTCTCACCAACCATCCGCAACCTCAAGGTCACCAAAATGTTGGTTGACGGCGGGGCCGGCCTGAACTTGATCTCCTCGGCTGTGATCAAGAAACTCCAGATCCCAGACGACGAGCTCGAAGAAATCGGTTCGTTCCAAGGAATAAACCCGGGGAGGAGCAAGCCGAAGGTGAAGATTACTCTGCCAGTAACCTTTGGCGGGGAGCTCAATTTCAGGACAGAGAGGATAACCTTCGACGTGGCCGATATCCCATTGCCATACAATGGGATACTTGGACGTCCTGCCCTCGCCAAGTTCATGGCAGCTTCCCACTATGCCTACAACATACTCAAGATGCCGGGGCCGATAAGCGTCATCTCTGTCCCTGGTGACAAGAAGGACGCGCTTATCTGCGCCGACAAGATCTACCGGGACGCAGCAGCCGCGGCAGAAAGCAACACACTTGCCGCTAAAGCTCCCGGGGGGAGACCAAGACCAAGTCCGGCAAGAGCTCTGGGGCCCACTCCGGCAAACGCACCTCTTCGGAGTGCTGCGCTGCCGTCGAGGACGTTCCATCGAGCTCCACCGGCAAGTGCAAGAAAGGAATGGCAGCTCCACCGGCAACCAAGAAGGTGTCCGCCAAGGAGGACGGCACTGGTGGTACCTTCACCATCAGTGCTACACTTGACAACAAATAGGAAAGCGCGCTCGTTGCCTTCCTGCGGGCGAATGTCGATGTGTTTGCGTGGCAACCATCTGACATCCCCGGCGTTCCCAGGAAGGTGATTGAGCACAAGCTTGCTGTTTGTCCTCATGCGTGGCCCGTCAAGCAGAAGGTCAGGAAGCAAGCCGTGGAGCGCCAAGAATTCATCGCCGAAGAGATAAAGAAGCTGGAAGCAGCAGGCCTGGTTAGAGGCGTGATCCATCCCACGTGGTTAGCAAATCCGGTTGTCGTGTGTAAGGCCAACGGGAAGTGGAGACTGTGTATAGACTTCACTAATGTGAATAAAGCATGTCCCAAGGATCCATTTCCCTTGCCGCGCATCAACCAGATTGTTGACTCCACCGCTGGATGTGAGCTGCTTTCCTTCCTTGATGCATACTCAGGTTACCACCAGATATTCATGGCCAAGGAAGATGAAGAGAAGACTGCATTTATTACTCCATGCGGCACATATTGCTTCATACGCATGCCCTTTGGATTAAAGAATGCAGGCTCAACATTTGCAAGGGTGGTGCATACTTCTTTTGAGCCACAGATCCACAGAAATGTAGAAGCTTACATGGATGACATAGTGGTCAAGAGCAAGAGCAAAGATACCCTGATCCAAGACTTGGAAGAAACATTTGCAAATCTGCGCAAGATCCAGCTCAAATTGAACCCCGAGAAGTGCGTCTTCGGAGTCCCCTCCGGCAAGCTTCTCGGGTTCTTTGTGTCCTAGTGGGGGATTGAAGCCAATCCCGACCAGATAAAATCCATTGAGCAGATCGAAGCCCCGAAGCGCGTCAAGGACGTAAGGAGGCTTGCTGGTTGTGTGGCTGCCCTCAGCAGGTTCATTTCAAAGTCTGCACAACGCGCCCTGCCTTTCTTCAAAATCTTGAAAAAGGCGGGTCCTATGAAATGGACTCCGGAAGCGGAGGCAGCGCTGCAAGACTTGAAAGGGTACCTGTCCTCCACTCCAATACTTGTCGCACCTAGGCCACAAGAGAAGTTGCTGCTGTACTTAGCGGTAACCAATCAAGTGGTTAGTGCTGCGTTGGTAGCGGAAAGGGAGGCAGAGGAAGAGCCCACACCTCCGACAAGCGAATCCAGCGACAAGCAGGGGGCTCCGTCGACAAGCTCTGGCCCCGACAAGGACAACTCTGCGCAGGAGCAAGGAGAAGTGCGAAGGAAGATGGTGCAGCGCCCGGTGTATTTTGTAAGTTCCCTCTTGCAGGGGGCTAGATCAAGATACTCTGGGGTGCAGAAGTTGCTTTTCGGTCTCCTCATGGCCTCGAGAAAGCTGCGCCATTACTTCCAAGCACACGAGATAACAGTGGTCACTCGCTTTCCGTTGAAGAGGATATTGCGGAATACAGAGGCAACAGGCAGGATCGTCGAGTGGGCACTGGAGCTGTCAAGCTTTGGTCTCAAGTTTGAGAGTACTTCAACTATACAGAGCAGAGCTTTGGCAGAATTTATAGCGGAATGGACCCCGACGCCAGATGAAGAAGTCCAAGAGACAAGCGTCCCCGTACAAGAAGCGACCAGCGAATGGGTAATGTACTTTGATGGTGCTTTCTCGCTGCAAGGCGCCGGTGCCGGCGTGGTACTCATAGCGCCCACCGGAGAGCACCTCAAGTATGTTGTCCAGATGCACTTTCCCAAGGAACAAGCAACAAACAATACTGCTGAGTATGAGGGTTTGCTTGCCGGCCTCAGAATTGCAGCTGAACTTGGGATCAAGAAGTTGATTGTGCGGGGAGATTCACAGTTGGTGGTCCGACAAGTGAATAAGAGTTACCAGAGCCCTTTGATGGAAGCTTATGTAGATGAAGTGAGGAAGCTTGAAGAGCACTTTGAAGGTCTGCAAATGGAGCACGTCCCGAGAGCTCAGAATGATATTGCGGATGGCCTCTCAAAGTGTGCTGCAATGAAGCTACCTGTGGAACCAGGGACCTTCCTGCTCAAGCTAACTCAACCATCCGTTACACCATCAATTGGGTAGAACAAGAAGAGAAAGTTGGTCTCCGGCGACTACTTGCCGGCGGACCTTCCCGAAGCCGCCGGCAAGGTCCCCAAGATCAACAACCAAAACGCTGAGGAACTGTTTGCTCCTGCAGACCCAAGGGTCTGTACAGTTGAAGCAAGAGTTCCCGACGAGCCTTGCCCCGGCAGGCTTGCCGGGGGACCATCAGCTCCGGCAGAACCAGAGGTTCTTGCCGTAGAAGCTGGGGTTCCCGCAGCGGCCCTCATGCCTTTAGTCCTTGCCGTTGAGCCTCGAGCTCCAGCATGGGCACAGCAAATCGTCCGTTTTCTGCAAACTGGAGAACTTCCCGACGACCCAGAAGAGATAGAAAAAATAACCAGGCAGTCAAGTATGTACCAGTTCGTGGACAACGAACTGTACAGAAGAAGACTCAATGGTGTCAGGTTGAAGTGCATTTCCAGAGAAGATGGGCAGAAGCTGTTGGCAGAGATACATGGAGGCATATGTGGCCACCACATTGGCGCAAGGGCACTTGCCGGGAAGGCGTTCCGGCAAGGGTTCTTTTGGCAAGAAGCCCTCCAAGATGCAACTGCACAAGTAACCAAATGTGAAGCGTGCCAGTTCCATGCCAAGCAAATTCACCAGCCAGCTCAAGCTCTCCAGACGATTCCTTTGTCCTGGCCCTTCTCGGTCTGGGGGCTCGATATCCTCGGCCCCTTTCCCCGCGCTGTCGGGGGCTTTGAGTACTTGTACGTAGCAATCGACAAGTTCACAAAGTGGCCAGAAGTGGAACCAGTGAGAAAAGTGACAGCATAGTCAGCTGTCGGGTTCTTTAGAGCGATTGTTTGCCGTTTCGGGGTCCCTAACAGGATCATCACCGACAACGGCACACAATTTACAAGTCGCACCTTCATGCAGTATGTCCAAGACCTTGGCGCCAAGGTCTGTTTCGCTTCTGTTGCTCACCCGAGGAGCAATGGTCAAGCGGAGAGGGCCAACGCTGAAGTGCTGCGCGGACTCAAGACAAGAACCTTCGACAGGCTACACAAGTGCGGAAGAAACTGGATAGAGGAGTTACCGGCGGCTCTTTGGTCAATCAGGACGACACCAAGTCGAGCCACCGGACAGACACCCTTTGCTCTTGTCTATGGAGCAGAGGCAGTTCTCCCCACGGAACTCGTATACGGATCTCCTCGAGTGCTCGCTTATGATGAGCTCGAGCAAGAGCAACTGCGACAAGATGATGCACTGCTCCTTGAGGAGGAACGTCTCCAGGCTACTGTACGAGCTGCTCGATACCAGCAAGCCTTGCGCCGCTATCATAGCCGCAAGGTCAAGGCCAGGAGTCTCGAGGAAGGCGACCTTGTTCTTCGGCGTGTTCAGTCCGCCAAGAATTCCAACAAGTTGACGCCGAAGTGGGAAGGCCCTTATCGGGTGAGACAAGTCACAAGGCCGGCGCTGTCCGCCTTAAGACCGAAGAAGGCATACCGGTGAGCAATTCCTGGACCATAGAGCATCTTCGAAAGTTTCACCCATAAGGCGCGGTTGCCGTGATCCGCTCCGGCAACCACCTTTTGTACGAGTCTTGCCGCTGTTGCATGTAAACCTTTGTACAAAGCCGGGCGCAGATCCCGTGCATCAGTAAAGCTTTTGTGTTTCGCACTATTCGCCATTTCCATGCTCTTTTCTTATTTGCATGCATTGTTTGGCATCTTGTGCAACACACATACCCGGTAAGCATTAGCACGCCGAGAGGCCCTATACTTGTTTTCCCTCTTCCTTTTCTTTCCCTCTTAAGCAGAAGGAATGTTCCTCGCGCACAAGTTTGCCTGGGGGGAAGGAGGTGGAGGATGAACCAAGTGCTGTTCAAGAAAGAGCTGTTCAAGAAAGAGAAGCCTTGTCGGAGGACAAGCAATCTATGAAAGCTAAGTCACCAGAATTTGAGCAGTTCAAATTTTTAAATTTTAGTTGTCTTCCTTGAACAACCACACTTTGTATGGAAAACCTGTGCGCGGAGGAACCTACCCGTGGCTTGCCGCGCCCTTACTCTGTTTCGAGCACAATCAACGGCTTAAGTGAGCTGCGACAAGTGTCGCGCCCTTACTTCGTTCCTGAGTCCGCTCAGCAGTCTAAGTGCGCTGCGACTAGCTGCGGCAAGGTTGCTTGCCGACAAGGTCTTTTGCCAGCAGGCTGCTCAGAGTCCAGCACTCAGCGCTCGCGGCAAGGGCCCCTTGCCGGCGAGTTCCCTAAAAGCGTAGGGTAAAAAGCATACAAAGTAAAGGACCAAAGCAAGGGAGATAACACTGCATTGATTGATCAAAATAAGACTGTATATTACAGGGATAACTTAGCACAATGGCTAATTGGTTCATGTTCATAACACACTTTGCAGCGGCAAAGGAAACAGAAAGAAAGAAGCCTAATCTACGCGGTCGCCTTCACGCCTTGAGATCTTGTTCACCTTGGCGACGCTGTGGGCGACCTGCGCCTTCAACGCCTCCTGATCTGCGTCGTCCGGCAAGGTGCGGAGGACGTTGGTGAGGTTGATACCGGGATTGCGGAAGACGATCTTCGTCAAGACGCGCTCCAAGGTGCCCGCGCAGAGCTGACGCGAGTCGTCGGCCAGCTGCGCGGGGACCTTCTCCTGTAGCCGTGCAAGCGCCGGCGCGATTCCCCTGAAGAAGAGACTTAACTTGGCGCTGTGGGGGAGGTTCTCGTCCGGAGAGTACACAAGGTGCTCCACCCTCAGCGCCATCAGCTCCTTGTCAATGTTCGCGGCGGAGGCGACCAGATCGTCAGTCCACTGCTCCACTGCCCGGCTGAACTGGTTCGCCGAGACGGCGGCGCTCTCCACCAGGCCTCGTTCCTTGCGGAGCTCGTCCTTCAGCTTCGTCTCGCGATCCCGGGCAGCGTCGAGTGAATCAGTCAGAGTGGAGACCTTCAACTCCAAGTCAGCAATTGAATCTTTGGCGGCAGTGAGCTCGTCGCCCTTCTTGGAGAGTCGTACCTGCAAGTCTGAGTTGGTGTGGGCGTCTTTCTCCCGCTCCATATTGAGCGCGGTGACCCTGTCCTCACTCGCCTTCAGGTACCGCTCCAGCTGGTCCACCTTTAGCGCCAGGTCCTTCTTGGCAGTTTCCGCGGCGGCCGCGGCATCCTTTGCCTCCTTCAGGGCCCCGCCAATGGCCTGCTCCCGGGCGGTGAGCTCGTCGTCATGGGCGTCGAGCTCGACCTTCCGCTGGTTGAGCGCCCCCTCCCGCCGAGACAGCTCCTCGGCGGCCAGCCGCTGCCACTCTTCTGCCTCAGCCTTCTCCAGGAGGAAGGCTTGCTGCTCCCCGGCAAGCTCTTCCCGCTCCTCCGCCAGCTGGCGGAGGGCTTCCTGGTTGGCGGCACGGAGCTCCGCGGCGTGCTTCTCCAAGTCAACTCCAGCCTTGGCGGCAAGAGCTTCCCGGGAGTCCAGCATCGCCTGCCTGGCTCGGTAAAGGGCCAGGAGCCGGCGAAGGAGCTTCTCCTCTTCGGGCTCGTCTCCACCGCCAAGTGCTTCAACGACCTTCAACCCCGCGGAGGCGAAGACCTCTCCATCATAGGTCTCTCCCTCCACGGGGGCTCGCGACGAGGACGCCCACGGGACTTGTATGAAGATCCCGTTGGGGGCCTCAAGGTAGACACCCGACCGCTCCGTGGTGGCGGAGGGGTCGGTGGCCAGTGCACCGCTTGTCGCTCCTGCTGCCTCCGGGCCAGCAGTGTGGTCGCCGGCCTCTTCTCCAGCCGCGGCGTCGGCGGGCGGGGCGGTCTCCGCGGCGGTCAGCTCATCGGCGGCAGTGGCGTTGCCGTTGCCGCCATGCACCTCCTCCTCGCCGGTGGCCTCCGTCTCCATCCGCTCCGGTGCAGGAGGATCTGGCAAAAGAAAAAGAAAAGAAAAGATCAAGCAAATATCCAAAAAGACAAGTTCAAGAAGGAAAAGCTACGAGGACTTACCTTCGCGGACTTCTTCGACGACAGGCTCCCTCGCCGGGGAATCCATCCTTGGCGGCGAAGTGGGGGCCCCTGCTGGCGGAGGGCCGCCCGCGCCCTCCCTTGGCGGGGTGTTCACCCTTGTCGGGCTGCTCGCCCTTGGCGGGGTACTCGCCCTTGGCGGAGTACCCGTCCTTGGTGGAGCACTCTCCCTCGCCGGGGAGCTCACCCTTGGCGGGGAGGGTGGAACATGTAGCTCGTCGGGGGCAGTCTCCGAGCGCTCCTGCGGCTGCGGCTCCACCTCTGCACAAGACAGACAAGGCAACAAGATATTAGTACTAACAAAAACCTCAAGCGCGCCCGACAAACAGAAAACTCAAGACCAGACTTACGCTGGGGGCTGCGCTGGGGGCTGCTCCTCGGAGCAGCGGGTTGATCCAGCAAGTTCGTCGCTGGCGCGTCCCCAGTCACCGCGGCAGGCGAGTCGTCTTCAACCTCGACCACAGGGACCTTGGCCCTCTTCGCCATCCGCTGGGCCAGGGACCTGAAAGGAAAACAAAAACAAGATCAGAATCAACAAGGAAAACCAAGACGAAGTCAAGGAAGTTATAAGTTGTAAGTACTTACTCCTCTTCCTCGTCGTCGTCGGAGCTGAGGGCGGAGAAATCGAACTCCACCTGAGATGCTCCCGCGTGAGGAGCAGGAGGAGAAGGCTCCCTCGGGCGCTTGGCGGTCTCCGGGGCTGGGGGCTGCGAAGACCCAGCCTCTGTAGACACCGAGGCCCGAGGAGCAGGAGGAGCAGCCGTTCCGCTCCGGGAGGATCCCCCTCCGCTTGGCGCGGTGCGCGGGGCGCCTCCGTCGCGGCTTGGCTCGCCCTGGTGGCGCGCGTCGCCCGGCGCGCACGCTGCTGTCTAGGCGCCTGCGGCCTTGTCGCTGTAGCCGCCTTGCGGAGGCGCTTCCTCGGTGTTTGCTTAGGACTTGCCGGAGGCGGGGAGTTCTCTGAGGACGAGGATGCGTCGTCGTCAAGTCCCAGAGATCCGCCGGTGTCTTCATCGGCCTCGACGTCCTCCTCCTCCTCCCCGGCAGGCCCGCTGGGCCCAGCACTTTGCCCGGCGGCTCCGCTCCCTCCGGCAACCTCGCCCCCTGCGGCGGCCTCGCTCACAACCCCGGGTATCCCGGAAAGCCTCAGGGAAGGAACCCCGGCAAACTCTTCGGGCGGAAGCTTGAGCAACCTGAGGATCTCGGCCTCCTCTGCTTGGCTCAACACGTTGGCGGCCTCTGCATCGTCCACGGTGTATCCAAAATCTCCCGCCGCTGCAGCTGCGGCGGCCTCTTCCATCCGGGAAGCGATGTAAGCTATGTCCCGTGCCGTAGAGGCCCGGGTGAGGCCCCTGTTCTCCTCGGTGTTCTTGGGCGTCTCAACTAAGTTGTCGAAGAAGCTCAGCACTGTATCCGGCGGAGGCTGGATCCAGGTGGGGACGGTGCCGTGGGAGTCGCACTCCGGCATCATTGCACGCAAGGAGTCGCAGGCGGTGCTGTTGCACAGTGGCACCACTCCCTTGGCGGGTCTGAACCACTCCGGATGAGCCGGGTCGTGCTTGAAGAGCTCTCGGACCATTCCTTTCAGCTCCAAAGCAGTGAAATTGAAGTTTAATCTAGGGCGCAACCTCATGATATCCGCCGCATTGCCGAATTCCCAGGCGGGCCTTTTCCTTTCTTGTAAAGAGGCGATGCGGCGGCGGAGAAAATCTGCCCCAACCTCTCCGATGGTCAGATTAGCTACCCGGAGACGGATGATCCTGACGAGGGCGATACTGAGCTTATTGTCCTCCGGGGCCAATTCGCTCCAATTCCTGCCGCGCACTATGGCTGTTGTGCGCGGCGCGGTGAAAGGCTCCGGCTTGTCCTCCACTACCCAACACCAATCTACACGCCATTCTTCCCACTTGCCGCGGAGTTCTCCCTTCAGGTATGAGTCCTTATTCAACCGGAAGATCCAGGAGATGCCGCCGGAGAGGGGAGCGCCAGCCTCTACTCTAGGCATAAAGAAATGACGAAAGAGTGCTACGTTTGGATGGATCCCAACATAGTTTTCGCACAGATGTGCGAAAACGGCCATCGTAAGGACGGCGTTGGGGGTAAAGTCTAGGAGGTGGAGGCCATATGTGTTCATAATGTCGCAAAAGAACTCCGAATACGGAGGGCACAATCCACAGTGAAAGAAAGCAGCGAAGAAGAAATACCCGCCGGGAAACAAATCTCTGGCGACGGCGGGGAAGGCTCTAGTGCGGGGATGAGATTTGGTCTCCCCGGACCAGAAGAGATAGTACTTGTTCCGTAGCTCCTTCGCGCTGAGCCTCGGCGCGAAAACCACGTTCCTGTTCCGCCTTCTTGCTCTTCGGAGCCATGGCGGAGACCGTGCAGGGCGGCAAGCTTCGCCGCCTGCTCGGATTTCTCCTTCTTGGCCTTGTCCTCTTTCGCCTTCTCGCTCTTCGGAGCCATGGCGGAGGCGGCGAGGGAAGAGGCGAGGAGCTCGACGGCGCCGTGGATGCGGAAGACGGCGGAGGAGGGGTGGAGGCAAAGAGCAGCGGAGGATTTCTGGAGAATGAAGACGCAATGAAGACGGAGGAGGAAACTGCCCCTGCTTCCTCTGCTTTTAAGGGGGGAGTGGGGGACGCTCCGCATTTCCCATTAAATAACGAGGCCACGATCTCTCCCACGACGCTGCAATCGACGCGTGCCGTTAGGGAGGGGCGCGGCGGATGCAGAAGGGGATACGACTTGCCGTGGGCCGCGTGTGCCCATGCACTGTTTTGGGCCTGGCCCAACAGCGCTCGGCACCGTGTGTGGCCCAGGCCCGGGGGCTCCTGTCGGTGTACTAAGATAGGGGTACCTTAGTACCCCAACTTGTGCACGGGCAATAGCAGCTTCCCGCGGCAGGGCTCACCACGTGCTCGCCGGAAACCTTTCTGGTCCTCATGAAGCCATTCAAAAACAAAGTATACAAGTCAGAAGATCAAGACCCTGGCAAGTGGAGCTTGCCGGGAAGGCCGTCCCAGGCTCAAGAATATCACATTAACACAAGACCTTGGCAAGAGGAGCTTGCCAGGAAGACCAGAAGATAGCATCTCAGAAGATATGCCTCGGCGCACTCTGCGCCCCGGCAGGACCCGGGGAGCGACAAGCTTCCGGGCCCGGCAAGATCAAGACCCCGGCAAGGTGCTTGCCGGGGGAAGCCTGCGCTGTGTGCCCACGCTCCAGCTCATCGGCCCACGCGTCACCCTGGGGCCCTTCCAGGGACGCGTGGCGGATGGCTGTGCAGCCTGGGGGACACGGTGGCGCGCCACGATGACGAGGCTACCGCCGTGGCGAACGGAGAAGCATGGGCATGCGCTTTTGGGGTCGACGGTGACGGGCATTTAAGGCCCTTGTCCCCCACTGTCAAGGTTAGGTGAAGACCACTGTTCATCCACTGTTCATGCACTGTTCCCGCACTGTTACAAATACCACCAAAGTTACATTTTTACCCTCCTCTACGTTGACACCTGTCGGTGACCCCTTGAGCTATAAAAGGAGGCCCATGCACAACGTAGAAAGGGTTCGGAACCCAGACAGCTCTCTTGCTCGGTTTAGCTAGCTCTTCAAGCTCCCGAGCTCAAGAACTCAATACAATCCAAGCAGGAGTAGGGTTTTACGCGTCCGCGCGGCCCGAACCTGGGTAAACTGCCCGCGTGTGCCCCACGATCCGCTCTTCGTGCTCCCTCCGCTCCCTTACCGCAACATAGAAAGGGGCTCCGGTCCCATAGGTGCTCGTGGGAGGACAGTTTCCCCCGACAGAAGGTCTTCCCTTTATCTTTGAAGGGAGAAGCATTGACATGGTTTAGGCTATGCGATGATATTGGATCATGGAACTACAACCGGTTGAAACTGGAATTTCATCAAAAGTTCTATCCAATGCACCAGGTTCATTGTGATCGTATTTATATAATTTTTGGCCTCGCGAAAGAGAAAGTACCGCTCAAGCTTGGGGGAGGCTTAAGAGATGATTATTCAAAAAAAAATATGCTCGGCTTTCTCTTAATAATCGCTCCATGCTCGATACTTCTTGTACTGGTTCTTTCATGATGAAGACTATTGAATTCAAATGGGATTTATTGGAAAGAATTAAACACAAATCTAAAGATTGGGATCTCGACGAAGGTAAGGAGTCAGGTATAACGCCTAAGTTTGATTGTGCTAAATCTTTGATGGATACCGATGTTTTCCCTGAATTTAGCACTAAATATGGACTTGACTCTAAGATAGTAGCTTCTTTCTGCGAATCATTTGCTACTCATGTTGATCTCCCTAAGGAGAAGTGGTTTAAATTTTATCCTCCCATTGAAGTAAAAGTAGTTGAACCAATTAAAGTTGAAGAAAAGACTATCACTTATAATGTTGATCCTGTTGTTCCTACTGCGTACATTGAGAAACCACCCTTCCCTGTTAGAATAATGGATCATGCCAAACCTTCAACGGTGGTTCGTAAGAGTAATAATAGAACACCTACACCCTCTGAGCAAATTAATGTTGAACCTAGTATTGCTATGGTTAAGGATCTCTTGGTTGATAATATTGATGGGCATGTAATTTACCTTTGTGATGAAGCTGCTAGAATTGCTAGACCCGATACTAAGAATAAACATAGACCTATTATAGGCATGCCTGTTATTTCTGTTAAAATAGGAGATCACTGCTATCATGGCTTATGTGATATGGGTGCTAGTGCTAGTGCAATACCTCATTCCTTATATGAAGAAATTATGGACGATATTGCACCTGCTGAGCTAGAAGGTATTGATGTTACTATTAAGCCTGCCAATAGAGACACTATTTCACCAGTTGGGATTGTTAGAGATGTTGAAGTCTTGTGTGGGAAAGTTAGATACCCTGCTGATTTTCTTGTTCTTGGTTCCCCACAAGATGATTTTTGCCCCATTATATTTGGTAGACCCTTCTTGAATACTGTTAATGCTAAGATAGACTCCGAAAAGGACATTGTTACTCTTGGTTTAGGGGATATGTCTCATGATTTTAACTTTGCTAAATTTCGTAGACAACCCCATGACAAAGAATTGCCTAGTAAGGATGAGATTATTGGTCTTGCTTCTATTGTTGTGCCTCCTAACGATCCTTTAGAACAATATCTGCTAGACCATGAAAATGATATGTATATGAATGAGGGAAGGTAAATAGATGAAATATTCTTTAAATAGGGACCTCTAGTGAAACACAACTTGCCTGTTGAAATTATAGGGGATCCTCCTCCACCCAAGGGTGATCCCGTGTTTGAACTCGAACCATTACCTGATACACTTAAGTATGCTTATCTCGATGAAAAGAAGATATATCCTGTTATTATTAGTCTAACCTTTCAGAGCAGGAAGAAGAGAAATTATTAAAAACTATGAAGAAGCACCGTGCTGTTATTGGATATACTCTTGATGATCTTAAGGGCATTAGTCCCCCTCTATGCCAACACAAGATAAAATTGGAGAAGGACGATAAACCAGTTGTTGATCACCAACGACGATTAAATCCTAGGATGCAAGAAGTGTAAGGAAAGAAATACTAAAGCTTCTAGTGGCAGGTATACTTTATCCAGTTGCTGATAGTTATTGGGTAAGTTATGTCCATTGTGTCCCTAAGAAGGGAGGTATTACTGTTGTTCCAAATGATAAAGATGAATTGATCCCGCAAAGAATTGTTACAGGTTATAGGATGGTAATTGATTTTCGCAAATTAAATAAAGCTACTAAAAAGGATCATTACCCTCTACATTTTATTGATAAAATGCTAGAATGATTATGTTTGAATAATATTTCTAGCATTTGATCAATAAAAGGTAAAGGGTAATGATCCTTTCTAGTAGCTTTATTTAATTTGCAGAAATCAGTTAACATTCTATAAGCTGTAACAATTCTTTGTGGGATCAATTTGTCTTTATCATTAGGAACAACAGTAACGCCTCCCTTTCTTAGGGACACAGTGGACAGGAGTTACCCACTGACTATCAGCAACAGGATAAATTATACCTGCCTCGAGGAGCTTTAGTATTTCATTTCTTACCACTTCTTTCATCTTAGGATTTAACCGTTGTTGGTGATCAACAACCGGTTTAGCGTCTTTCTCCAATTTTATTTTGTGCTGGCATAGAGTGGGACTAATGCCCTTAAGATCATCAAGAGTATATCCAATAGCAGCACGATGCTTCTTCAGAGTGTTCAATAATTTCTCTTCTTCCTGCTCTGTAAGGTTAGCACTAATAATAACAGGATATATCTTCTTTTCATCAAGATAAGCATATTTAAGAGTATCAGGTAATGGTTTAAGCTCAAACACGGGATCACCCTTGGGTGGACGAGGATCCCCTAGAATTTCAACAGGCAAGTTGTGTTTCAAAATAGGTCCTTGTTTAAAGATACTTCATCTATTTCCCTTCTTTCATTCATAAACATATGATTTTCATGGTCTAGCAAATATTGTTCTAAAGGATCATTAGGAGGCACGACAATAGAAGCAAGACCAATAATTTCGTCTTTACTAGGCAATTATTTATCATGGGGTTGTCTATGAAATTTAGCAAAATTAAAACCATGAGACATATCCCCTAAACCAATAGTAACAATTTCCTTTTCGCAGTCTATCTTAGCATTAAGAGTATTCAAGAAGGGTCTACCAGATATAATGGGACAAAAGTCATCTTGTGGGGAAGCAAGAACAAGAAAATCAGTAGGATATTTAATTTTCCAACACAAGACTTCTAAATATCTAACAATTCCAACTGGTGAAATAGTATCTCTATTGTCAAGCTTAATAGTAACATCAATATCTTCTATCTCAGCAGGTGCAATATCTTGCATAATTTTTTTATATAAAGTATAATGTATTGCACTGACACTAGCACCCATATCACATAAGCCATGATAACAGTGATCTCCTATTTTAACAGAAACAACAGGCATGCCAACAACAGGTCTATGTTTATTTTTTGTATCGGGTCTAGCAATTCTAGCAGCTTCATCACAGAAGTAGATAACATGCCCATCAATATTATCGACCGAGAGTTCCTTAACCATAGCAATACTAGGTTCAACTTTAATTTGCTCAGAGGGTGTAGGTGTTCTAGCATTACTCTTACAAAGCACAATTGAAGATTTAGCATGATCCTTTATTCTAACAGGGAAAGGTGGTTTCTCAATATAAGCGGTAGGAATAATAGGATCAACATTATAAGTGATATTATTTTCTTCAACTTTAATAGGTTAAACTACTTTTACTTCAATGTAAGGGTGATATTTAAACCACTTCTCCTTAGGGAGATCAACATGAGTAGCAAATGATTCACAGAAAGAAGCTACTATCTCAGAGTCAAGTCCATATTAAGTGCTAAATTCACGAAAAGCATTGGTATCCAGAAAAGATTAAACACAATCAAACTTAGGTGTTATACCCGACTCCTTACCTTCACCGAGTTCCCAATCTTCAGAGTTGCGTTTAATTATTTCCAATAAATCCCATCTGAATTCAATAGTCTTCATCATAAAAGAACAAGTACCAGAAGTATCGAGCATGGAACGATTATTGAGAGAAAGCCGAGCATAAATTTTTTGAATAATAATTTCTCTTGAGAGCTCATGATTGGGCCATGATTATAACATTTACTTAAGCCTCCGCAAAGCTTGAGCGATACTTTCTCCTTCACGAGGCCAAAAA
Source organism: Secale cereale (assembly GCA_902687465.1). NCBI lineage: Eukaryota > Viridiplantae > Streptophyta > Magnoliopsida > Poales > Poaceae > Secale > Secale cereale. Next base: position 770,878,804 of record LR738713.1, read on the forward strand.
TTACGATCACGATGAACCAAATGCATAGGATAAAACTTCTGATGAAAATTCCAATTTCAATTGGTTGTAGTTCCATGATCCAATATCATCACATAGCCTAAACCATGTAAATGCCTTTCCCTTCAAAGATAAAGGGAAGACCTTCTTCTTGATAACATCCTTGGGCATACCTGCAAGCTTAACTAATCCACAAACTTCATCCACATAGATTAGGTGCATATCAGGATGTAATGTTCCATCTCCTGTAAAAGGATTAGCTAGCATTGTCTCTATCATACCTGAAGGAATTTCAAAGTAAACATTTTCAGTAGGTTCAGTAGGTTGAGGAGCAAATTTTTGCTCTACTGGTCGGGGTGAAGATACCCCGAACAATCCCCTCAAAGGATTATTTTCCATAGTAACAAGTGACAGTAAATTTTAGCACACTATATAAGTTTTTCCTTACCAAATTCCACTTACCAGAGGCGCTTCTCTCCCCGGCAATGGCGCCAGAAAATAGTCTTGATGACCCACAAGTGTAGGGGATCTATCGTAGTCCTTTCGATAAGTAAGAGTGTCAAACCCAACGAGGAGCAGAAGGAAATGATAGGCAGTTTTCAGTAAGGTATTCTCTGCAAGCACTGAAATTATCGGTAACAGATAGTTTTGTGATAAGGTAATTGGTAACATGTAACGAGTGGTAAAAGTAAATAATGTGCAGCAATATGGACCAATCCTTTTTGTAGCAAAGGACAAGCCTGGACAAACTCTTATATAAAGGAAAGCGCTCTCGAGGACACATGGGAATTAGAGTCAAGCTAGTTTTCATCATGCTCATATGATTCATGTTTGTTACTTTGATAATTTGATATGTGGGTGGACCGGTGCTTGGGTACTGCTCTTCCTTGGACAAGCATCCCGCTTATGATTAACCCCCCTCGCAAACATCCGCAACTACGAAAGAAGAATTAACGTAAACCTAACCATACCATGAAACATATGGATCCAAATTAGCCCCTTACGAAGCAACACATAAATAGGGTTTAAGCTTCTGTCACTCTAGCAACCCATCATCTACTTATTACTTCCCAATGCCTTCCCATAGGCCCAAACAATGGTGAAGTGTCATGTAGTCAATGTTCGATAAACACCACTAGAGGAAAGACATCATACATCTCATCAAAATATCGAACGAATACCAAATTCGCATGACTACTTATAACAAGACTTCTCCCATGTCCTCAGGAACAAATGTAACTACTCACAAATCATAATCATGTTCATAATCAGAGGGGTATTAATGTGCATAAAGGATCTGAACATATAATCTTCCACCGAATAAACCAACTAGCATCAACTACAAGGAGTAATCAACACTACTAGCAACCCAGAGGTACCAATCTGAGGTTTTGAGACAAAAATCAGATACAAGAGATGAACTAGGGTTTGAGACGAGATGGTGCTGGCGAAGATGTTGATGGAGATTGACGCCCTCCCGATGAGAGGATCGATGGTGACGATTTCCCCCTCTGGAGGGATGTCTCCCCTGCAGAATAGCTTCGCCGTAGCTCTAGATTGGTTCAGCCAAGGTTTAGCCACGAGACGGCGGCTCTTCCTCTCGAAAGCTTCCTCACAATTTTTTCTAGGGCAAAAGACACCTTATACCAGAAGATGGGCATCCGGGGGCTTCTACGTGGCCCACGAGGCAGGGGGCGCGCCTAGGGGGGTAGGGCGCGCCCTCCACCCTCGTGGACAGTGGGTGGCCCCCCTCTGGTGCTTTCTTCGCCCTATATTTTTAATATATTCCAAAACCGACTTTCGTGGAATTTCAGGACTTTTGGAGTTGTGCAGAATAGGTTTATAATATTTGCTCCTTTTCAAGCCCAGAATTCCAGCTGCCGGCTTTCTCCCTCTTCATGTAAACCTTGTAAAATAAAGGAGAAAAGGCATAAGTATTGTGACATAATGTGAAATAATAATCCATAGTGCAATAAATATCGATATAAAATCATGATGCAAAGTGGACGTATCACTTCCCCTCCCGATGACCTCAGACACGGCTCCCCTCGATGACGGCGATTGACAGAGGAAAATAAGGCCACCGGTGCTAGGGAAGAAGCAAGGAAGAAGCTGACATGTGGGCCCACCTGTCATAATGCCAGACTTAATGGTCAACTTACCGGTCAAACAAACATGTGCGCCCGCCATGTCATAATCCGGATCAAATTTTAATCACCGAGTCATTAGTGTTCTTTTGGAACAGCCGACCAATTTAGTGGTCGATTTCGCAAAATTAAGAAAAATGGTAGTTTTTTGGAGCACTAGCCTGTAATGTGGTACTCCCTCCGTTCCAAATTACTCATCGTGGTTTTAGTTTAAATTTGAACTAAAACCACGACGAGTAATTTGGAACGGAGGGAGTAGTTTTTTTGCTATATACTCAAACAAAATAGTACCACCGCTCACCTCTCTCCCTCCCCGAGGCGCTCCCGCGGGTGCCCCAAGGAGGAACCCTAGTGCTGCCTCCCCGCTCTCCTCGCCTCAGCCCCCTCCGTCACCGACACCGAGGGTGTCGCCGGCCGAAGGCCCCGCGGGATTGGCGTTGGCGGGGAGGTTCCTCCCGCACACAACTGGGGGATTCGCGGGGCGCCTCCCATCTACCTGGTGGCGCCAAGCATCGGGCCGGTCCTGCTCCACCCCTTCCCCTCCTCTCGGCACCCTAGGATCGCCGGCGCCGCCTCCTCCCCTCTTAGGCGCGGCTCGGGGCTCAGGTGCCCTGGAGCGGAATGGCGGAGGATCTAGCCCCTACCATGTTCTGGCTGGTGGTGGGTGCTGGGGGCTGCGGATTTGGGGCTGTGGATTTGGCCCAAATCTGGTGGATGGGATGGGTAGGCGTTGGGTGGGGTCGTCGGCGGCCCTGATGAGGTGGATGTGTGGCGGTTGGTGTCTCCGTTGCTCTAGTGCGGGGTGGCGGGGCTCCGGGCGAATCTGGCTAGTGCGTGGAGACGCTGGTGCCGCGACTGGCTTCTTTCGGCACCAGCCATCTGTAGGCGGTCTATGTCGACGAAAGTGCAACTAATTCCCGGGTGGTTTTGGTAATTAATAACAACATATACTCATTGAACTAATATCCATTCAAGTTCAATATTTCAGGAAGTTCAATGATTGGCATGGCATGGACCAGAGATGTGGACCCCTCAAAATGCTAAGGAAAAAGATTGGTAAAAGCTCAAGACTCTACAGTTCTATTTTCGTGATCCAAGATCACATTGAATCTATAGGAAAGCCAATACTATTAAAAGGGGATGAGGTGTTGCTTAATGATCTGGTTGCTCAAGTGCTTAGTGATATTGCACCAAAACCCTCAGCCACTTTCTTAAATTCCAAACATGTCCAAAACCTAAAGTCAAACTCAGCCTCACTGATTTGATCCATCCGGCGCCACCGAGTTCATTTGACATAGCCACTGCCATAAAACCTAGACAATTCGGTCACACCGATACGGATCTCGGTCTCACCAAGATGGCATTGCAAACTCTCTGTGACCCTTTGTATCTTTTTGGTCTCACCGAGAAGAGCGATCGGTCCCACCGAGTTTGCATGGTAAGCTCTGTGTGATCCTTTTGTAACATTTCGGTCTCACCGAAATGAGCGATCAGTCCCACCGAGTTTGCTTAACCACTTCTCTGTATAGCTATTTGCTGAAATCGGTCTCACTGAGTTCATGGAATCAGCGCTACCGAGATGAGTTCTTGCCCTAGCCCTAGCACATCGGCCCCACCGAGTTGATCATGTTGGTCCCACCGAGATTCCTAACGTTCATATTTTGAACTGCTTCGGTCTCACCGAGTTCTCCCATTTGGTCTGACCAAGTTAGGTCAAATGTGTGTAACGGTTGGATTTTGTGTGGAGGCTATGTATACCCCTCCACCCCTGAGGGAGTCCTGGATTAAGGGGTCCTCAGGTGGCCAGATCGCTCGTTATGGGCCGGACTGGTGGGTCGTGAAGATTATTAATGAAGATTATCTCCCGTATCCGGATAGGACTCCCATATGTGTAAAATAGCAAGTTTAGAGTCCAGGTGTAATATTTTTCCTTCCTGTGCAAGGTGATCATGTACAAACCCTAGGTCCCTCCGGTGCATATATAAACCGGAGGGTTTAGTCCGTAGAGATGGAAGAATCATAGCAATCACATAGGCTAGACTTTTAGGGTTTAGACATTACGATCTCGAGGTAGATAAACTCTTGTAACCCATATTCATCAAGATCAATCAAGCAGGAAGTAGGGTATTACCTCGATCGAGAGGGCCCAAACCTAGGTAACCATTGTGTCCCCATCTCCTGTTACCATCAATCCTCAGACACATAGTTCGGGACCCCCTACCCGAGATCTGCCGGTTTTGACACTGACATTGGTGCTTTCATTGAGATTTCCACTGTGTCGTCGGCTGAAAGACTAATGGCTCGCTTTGTCATCAACGATGGCGCCACCGCCGAGGGAATTTTTCTTCCCGGCCAGCTTTTTGCGTTTGGCGGCTTCGTCCTTTGTGCCAACATGGATGGCCACCTCGAGCAGGTTGACCGCTACGCCCCTGGTCATCAGTTCGGGTTTGGAAGCCTAAACAACGTTGCTGACATCCGCGAAGATTTGATCTTTGACGGATTCGCACCCATGGCAGCTGCTCCCTGCCACCACGAAGAACATGACCTAGATCTGTCATCAGACCCCGTCCAGGGGACAATACCTGCAGCGGCTCTGGCCTTAGATTCGGAGCAGATCGCATCATCCGAGGATGTGAAGATCAACCCTGCCACGGAGACCGCAGACTTAGCGGTGCTTGAACCGCACACAGACCTGACCTTAAGCGGGATTTCCTTCGCCGGAACTCCAAACTCATCTCCGACTACAAGTTCCAAACTTTCGGGGTCTGCATCCTTTGGGCTCGATCGAGCGGTTGTCACCGAACTCAGCCCCGCAGATGTCCGAACACATGTCCGGCATTTGCCCTTAGACAAAGCGATGGACTTACTAAAATTTCTCTCACTAGCAGAGAATCTCGAGCCGTACTATGCCCTATTTGAAATGGGGGCTGAGGACAGGGAATTTCGCTTCCCACCCACCACCCACTTGGTAGCCACGGTCGAGGACTTAACCGAGCTATTAGATATTGCTTCAAAAGATATCGATGGGATGGATCACGATGCCGAAGCCGATCTAAATGCAAACCCGCCCGCAACCGGGTGATGGACGGCTACTTCTACATACAATGTATACATGGTGGATACACCCAATGAGAAGGATGGTGACAGCGATACCAATCCAGAACATGATAAGCCTGTCGATGAACCTCCCAAACGCTGGCGTCAGAAGCATCGATCTCGATCCCGTAAAGGAAAAGTGAGTAATACTGTCACTGAAAATGATGATGATCTGAGCCGATGACCCCGTGGAGCCAGCGATAGAGCAGGACGAACGGGAGGATGGCGAACGTAGTCCAGAATCGCTGGCCGATCACAGTGATGCGGATGACAACAATTATCAACCTGTCTCCGAAGAGGATATCAGCCTGGGAGACGAAGAATTTATCATCCCAGAAGAACCGTTCAAACAAAAACATTTTCAATAACAGCTCATTGCTACCGCAAGGAGCCTGAAGAAGTAGCAGCAGCGGCTTAGAGCCGAACAAGATATGTTCAATGAAAGAAGGAACAAAGTTCTAGCGCTGAAGAAAAATACGACTGTTGATGTCTACTACGCAACCTTCTTCTTGTAGACATTGTTGGGCCTCCAAGTGTAGAGGTTTGTAGGACAGTAGAAAATTTCCCTCAAGTGGATGACCTAAGGTTTATCAATCCGTGGGAGGCGTAGGATGAAGATGGTCTCTCTCAAACAACCCTGCAACCAAATAACAAAGAGTATCTTGTGTCCCCAACACACCCAATACAATGGTAAATTGTATAGGTGCACTAGTTCGGCGAAGAGATGGTGATACAAGTGCAATATGGATGGTAGATATAGGTTTTTGTAATCTGAAAATAAAAAAACAGCAAGGTAACTAATGATGAAAGTGAGCGTAAACGATATTGCAATGCTAGGAAACAAGGCCTAGGATTCATACTTTCACTAGTGCAAGTTCTCTCAACAATAATAAAATAACTGGATCAAACAACTATCCCTAAACATGCAACAAAGAGTCACTCCAAAGTCACTAATAGCGGAGAACAAACGAAGAGATTACTGTAGGGTACGAAACCACCTCAAACTTATTCTTTGAGATCGATCTATTCAAGAGTTCGTACTAGAATAACACCTTAAGACACAAAACAACCAAAACCCTAATGTCACCTAGATACTCCATTGTCACCTCAAGTATCCGTGGGCATGATTATACTATATGCATCACATAATCTTAGATTCATCTATTCAACCAACACAAAGTACTTCAAAGAGTGCCCCAAAGTTTCTATCGGAGAGTCAAGATGAAAACGTGTGCCAACCCCTATGCATAATTTCACAAGGTCACTGAAACCGCAATTTTGACCGCCAAAACATGCATCATGAAGAACACGTGATATCCCATTTGTTGGTGTACTAGAGTAGGGGTACCCAAGTATCCCGAACTCGTGCACGGGCAGTCGCAGCATCCCGCGGCAAGGCTTGCCGGGTGACCGCCAAGGTCCTCCGTGGTTCCTTTGGAGCCATTCAAGAACAAAGTATTCAAGCCAAGGAGACAAGGCCCCGGCAAGAGGAGCTTGCCGGGAAGGCCACTCAAGGCACAAGACCCCGGCAAGAGGAGCTTGCCGGGAAGGCCAACCAAGGCATCTTAAGGAACTTGTCGCGACGCGCCACGCGTCGCGGCAAGGCCCGGTGAGCGACGAGCTCCCGGACGCGACAAGATAACGACCGCGGCAAGGCGCTTGCCACGGCAAGCTACCACTCCGTACCCGCGCTCCAGCACATCCACCAACATGTCGCTCTAGGACCCTTCCAGGCGTACGTGGCGGGAGGCTGTGCAGCCAGCGGTGCGCGGTGGCAAGCGGCGCGGACAAGATTGCCATCGTGGCGAGCGGTGGCGTCCCTGGCGGTCCCTTTTGCACTATTCGGGCGACGCAGACGGGCATTTAATGCCCTTGTCCCCTGCCGTCAGGGTTAGGTATGATACACTGTACAGGTAGTTGTACCAACCGCAACACCCTTCCATTTTTACCCTTGTCTACTTTGCCACCTGCCGGTGACCCCTTGAGCTAGGGCTGGAAAAAAAGGTCGAAGCTCGCGAGCTAAACGAGTAACTCGTGACTCGGCTCGAATTGACTCGAACTCGAAGAATAATGAGTCGAGCCGAGCTTTAGTTTAAGATCGTTTACAAACGAGTTAAACAAGCCAATCTCACGAGTACTCGTGTAACTCGTTAGGCTCGGTACAAAAGATCAGCCACTCCCAATCCAAAAAAAAATCAGCCACTCAACACCCCGCATCCTAGGCGTACAACACATGGCCCAACCATTGAAGGCCCAACCGCCCAAAAGACTCATGTGTTACAAGGAAATTACAATTTTTGGTGATGTATATGTTTAATATATACATAATCATTTTTATCATATTTGAGGTTTTATGTTCATATCTTTAACGAGCTTAACAAGCTAAACGAGCCAGCTCGCGAGTTAAACGAGTCGAGCCAATCTTGGGTTTGAGCTCGTTATAGTAACGAGTCGAGTCGAGCTAGCTCGTTAACGTAACGAGCTCTAGCGAGTCGAGCCGAGTTGGCTCGACTCGGCTCGAATTCCAGCCCTACC